>HG996556.1:2441871-3066871 GCA_905340355.1 Rhagonycha fulva | reverse complement strand
GAAGATGTTATGATTATCTTATAGGTTGGTACCTATTATATAATCATATAATCACTATATAAGAATATCTATATTCTTAAATAAATTAAGTATAAACTAGAACATAACAGTTTTCTCTAGAATTAAAATTTTAAGTCATTTTTAAAGTTCCATATCTTGAAGGGTCTTCCAGACCTCCCGGTTTTACTCCTATTTCTTTACATTTTGAGATATCTAATTGATTTGGTCACCCTAGAAAAAAAAACTTAAAAATGAAATAAAATTCAGTATTACGTAGTTGATATTTCTGAAAATATCTTTTCCCTACATAGAGGGTACCTTTAAAAATAAACAATCAAAAAAACCGGGGTGCCTGGGAAATCAGGTATAATAAAAAAAAAATGTTTTCTTTGGAATTAAATTTGTATCGTTATCAATTTTGAAAAGTCTTCTCGTTACTTCCGTGTGCTGGGGGGTATGGAATACCCCCCAGACCCCCCGGTTTCACGCCCGTTTTTTTACATTTTAGGGGAGAGGGTCCACACACCTTAGAAAATAGAAACAATTTTTGAAAATTATATCAAATAGTTTTCGTCACAAGGACGTAAAACGTCACAAGGACGGTGCTGTTCGTGCGCCTTCAAAACTCCGCCCTCGAGTGTAAAATCTCTTTACGTCTAATGGCGTAAACTGCTTTTCGTTGTGACGGGACCACCTCATTTTTATTTGTGACTGTATGGAAGCCGTCCCTGCACAGGTCAGAAACCACTCATTTACGGCCGGAACAACAAAAAAATATTAACTGTGTTAGTTATTATTAAGTGTGGCAACGCTGCAATAGACACTAATTTTATCAAAAAATCCGTTTAGGGGGAGGGAAAGCAGCGACATGCACCTTAGACCATTTAAACTTAGTATGCTCTAACATTTGATATTAATTTTACTCAAAAATTTGACATTGAGGGGGGGGGTTGACTTTGAAGAAGTAAAGAAAAGGTCACCCAATTTCTGGAAAAGGTTAGAATGCTGATTCTATGTACAGAGGCTAAAGCTACCGGCGATGAACTCATCAACAAAGTCCCAAATAAAGCTTTTCGAAGGAATGCTCATTATATGGTACATGTCCGATTGGTAACATCGTGTCAATAAGTGGAAAAATGACCGAAGAAGTAACGAAGCAATTGAACGTAAAGACAAATCCTCCACTTAAAACCTTGAAGCTTGAAAAAAAGCTAATTCTCACACGGATGACCGTGCTGCAGCCAGGGGCGGATGGGCCCACCGGACTATCGGAAAATTTCCCGCTGGGCCGTCGGTCAATGAGACCGTGGGCTGTTAATAAAATAAAAATTTTGCGTGCGGCGCTGTTTTGGGCCGTGACAATTACATTTTTGGGTCGCCGGCCGCTAATTTCCCGGTAGATTTTTGATAGCCCATCCGCTCCTGGCTGCAGCCAAACGCATCGAAGAAAACCCAAGCCTGAAACCAAAAACATTTATACTAAATCTAAATTAACTTTGGAATGAAAAAACTTGAGCGTATTTTTATTTTGTAGTACTTTATAAAGATTGAAAATTTGTGCTTCACCTGTGGTTTTGGAAAAGCCGAGACTAATTGAGTACAAACAAAAATAATAATTATTTAATTATACATACAGGTACTAACATTTTAAAAGACTAATTATTTTAGTTTCAAAATGCAAAATAGGGGGCGCTAATTTGTCCCCATCGAGGACGTGTCCAACCAACTTTTTTCGGGGGGGGGGGGGGGGAGAGAAATTTCAAATTTTCCAACTAAATTAATTCAAAATTGCCAACTTTTTGTAAGTTTTGCAGCTCTTTGTAAATTTAGACATAAAAAAATGTCAAATTGACCAACTTTTGGGTGTTTTTGTCAACTGTTTGCCAACTTTCTGCAACATTGGGGGGGGAGCTCCCCCCTCATGGGCACGTCCCTGGTGCCCAGTCTCTCTAGTAATTTATTGAAATTTCTCGAAAACTAAATAATTTAACGCAAACAAGAGCAAACGAAGTGCGAAAAATTTAAACTATTTTGGATTCAAAATAGGGGGGCGGGGTACATAGTAGGTACATCCAGATATGTTGCTAAATGTAATTGATCACAAAATAAATGTAGTAAATAAAAATATCTTAATTAATTCCAATTTTTTTTTTATTTTATATTTTCTGTTCTATAATTTTGAAGGGGGGCCTTAAAAATATATCCCGGGTACGCTCACCCTATGACAAATTTCACTAACATGATACAATATATGCAACAAGAATAAATTATACTGTCATGGTTTTTATTTATCAACAAATTTATGCATTAATGCACAATGCATAATAAATTAATGACAACTTTCATTAAAAAATATTTGTAAATAATTTTTTAGGATATAGCATTAGTAATAAATTTAAAATTTTAATAGCAAAAATTTACGATAGTGTTCCGGCACTTAATTGCTTGTAAAAATATAGGTAATAATTTGTTGCTAGGCATATTAATTGATTTTCAATTGGAATGAAAAAAATGATTTAATTTTCAATCACAAAGGTTTCTTTTTTGACTTTCGTTTTTCATCTTATGGTGCTCTGGAAAAAAATTAAAAATTTTTGATTTCTTGCTACATATTTACAGTTTACAATAAATTCAATGCATCAATTATTTACCTTCCAGTTATAATATCAGATTGGCAATTCATTGTTGGTTTTGTAAGTACCTACGTAGTGTACTTCAAAACACTGTCAACAGATGGTGATTTTGTTTTACCACCAATAAAAACCAAGAATTACAATAATAAAGCGATTTATCCTTCGATTTTATTCCAAATGATCATTTATTTACTGACAGATGAAGGAACCCCCCTACATTCAAATATAATAGCGCCATCTGTTGACAGTCTTTTAAAGTAGATCAAGTAGTATCAAGAGATACCAAAGAAGTTACAAATCCTGATTTGATTGGACACAATTTTGATACATTTTCAGTACGAAGAACGTAGAAATTAAAAAAAAAGCGTTTATAAAGAATAATTGTTCAAATATTGGATTCCTAATCCACAGACCCATCCTTTTCGTGAGCCTGCTACATTATTAATAATAATTATTCATAAATAATTCACTCAAGCAATTAATTTGATAATATTGGAGAACTTGTTTTTGTAAAAATTTGAAATGTTACGTTAAAATTTCACAATCTCAAAATAAAAACTAATGAAGTAAACTTTGGAAATACATTTTTAGAATGCTAATTAATTTTTAAATTACATGTAAATCGAGTTTAAGTTTGTGGTCACGGTTCATCCTCACGGTCAATATTTTTGATAAAACAAAATAATTTAAAAATTAGAAATTTAACCGTGAGTGCGATACTAAATTTTGTTGGTAGGCGCCCAAACCTTGGATAAATTTCCAACAAGGTTTTAGAAATTAACCATTATCTTCTGCTGGTTATCGATAAAAAAAAATTACGCGTTTATAATTTTTATTTAACTAAATTGTCACGTTTTGAAAGTAATAGGTTTTTCCAAAATAGGATATTTATGTAAACAATGTTGTTTATACTATTTGATGTTTTTTTTTATAAATAATTTTTTTAAATTTTTAAGTAGATGCGGTGCGATCCCAATAAATTATAATGAGGATTTGTTATTCTAAAATTAAGTCTTTCGACTTTAAATGGTAAAAAACGGTTGTAATTTTTGATTTTCCTATTCTAAATTTAAATCGTCGGTTTGCTATAAAAGTGACACATCTCAAGATAGTGGTAATTTCGGAATATCAGATTTAATTTGAAAAAGGTCTTTAAAAGGTTACTATTACACCAACACATCAATAATAAATTAATTCAATTAGTGTGACGTTATCTTTAATAGGGTCATTTTTGAGTTCTGTCGGTATCGTCACGATAAATTTTGTTTTGTGTCCGATTTGGGAATAAAATCATCGTATTTACTTATAAATGTTTAATTTGATTACGTATTGCAAAAAGGGTAGTTTTTTTTTAATTAGAAGGAAACAACACAATTATTCAATATTTTTAGTTCTGTCACTATTTTAGGAAACGGGATATATTAGATTTAAAAATTTAATGAAAAATAAATGGGTGTTTTTGGTAAAAAAAAAAAATGGTAGTTTTTTTTTAATTAGAAGGAAACAACACAATTATTCAATATTTTTAGTTCTGTCACTATTTTAGGAAACGGGATATATTAGATTTAAAAATTTAATGGAAAATAAATGGGTGTTTTCTTAGAGATTAGAGGTTTGACAAAAAGTTTGCGAAGATGAACTTGTCTCGTAAATTACCATGAAAGTATGTGATTCGATTTGCGTTGTTTTGAAACGTAAATCGTGACCTTACTGTATCTATACCACTAGACATTATGTAAGTTACTTTGTTCTTATCAAAGGTTATACTTATTTTTGAAATGTTTAAAATGCATTATTATTATTATTATTACAAAATTTATTATCTTTATAATAATTATACAGTATTTAATTTTAAAACGATCTTCTAATTTTCTTATTTGTTATGAAACATATCCTGATTCTAGATCAAATTAAAAAAAAAAATTAAAGATGAAGTTTTTAGAAATGAGGTTTCTATTGATGTAAAATGACACAATAAGGAAGCTCATTGATAAGCTTTATTGGAAAGCTTAACACTATATTCTCGTAGTAAAAATTCGAAATTTATAATTGTTTTGAATTATAGAGAATTTTTACTTTCAATTTTCTGTCGGCTATTCCACGGAAGAAATAGAATACCAGTAGTTTTGCCACTTTGGAAGAGGGGCGACGACATCAGACCTCTTTATTTATCTAAGGGAAGGCAGGTTTAAAAATAAGAACCAATTAATGTGAAAATAGAATTAAGAAAGAAAAAAGCTGAGTGGTATTTTTAAGAATGCTCAAAGTTTAAAATTATGAAAAATATAAAAAAAAATCCCGTCCAGTAATTTTGAACCACTGCCCCCCCAGGGGTTATCGGTAGCGCTGTCTCACGAAGACGTGTCCACTAAAAAAAATATTTTGAAATACTTTTGATAATCTGTATTATTTTTTGTGACAAAAATTTCATTTTAGCCTCGATTATGTTATCAAAAAAATTGTTTTTTTCTGGATATTACAAACAAAATTCTAGAATTATCATTTTTTAACCAATACAGAAGCTGTTCAAGACTTGACAATCAAAATAAAGTGTTCTTTTGACCTAATTAAAATGTGAATATCTCACATTACACAATTTTAGGTATTTAAAATTAATTTGTTTATTTGTTAAATAATTCTTTATCGTGTTATCAATTATTTGTTGTTCAATAACAATGTTTTTTTATATTCTTATTATGAAACAATTTCGAGAGATTTAAATAACCGGACTAATATTTTTAAATTGAAAAACTTGTTTTGTATTCGATTGACAAAAATCGTAAAGGTGCACTCGCTGAAACGAGTTTTATATTTTGGGGTCAATAAAATTTTTATTGGCTTAGAAATTGAAGCAGCAGGAATAAACTTTTTTTATTATTATAAGAAGAAAAACAAAAAAATTACTACAGAGCTTCAGAGGTAAATTGTAGGACCTCTGTGTTTTGAAGATTTTCAAAAATGCAAAAATAATATTTTTGGATCTAAACGGTAACTTGAACCACGTAAAAATAATATCTAATGAAAGTTTATTACGAAAAAATTGGAAAAGACATAAATTCAAATTAACATCAGCAGTGCACATTAATTTGCAGTTACGAATTTATTAAATTTAATTAACCATAAAAATTCTTGAAGTGTTTTAAAATTTGTCGTTATTAAACTAAACAATATTTCATGAACATATTTAATTGGTTACTACGCCAAGTAAAGTTGCGAAGCAAGTTCTTTGAATTCATCGAGCTCTGTACAGGTCAAGTTCAAAGATTACCATTTTGTCATTTAAAATTCTGGAAGTAATGTTTCCATAAACATGCAAGAGTTAGAAACTAGACAACTTTTGAATAAATTTAAGAAAAGTTAGTTTTTTGACCCTGCCTTTCTTGGTTAATGGGGGTTAAATCAATCCAGAGGGACCGACAGCTTTACGTGCCCTGTGAAGCAAAAACACGATCATAGGAAAGTTTGACTCTTCCTCTCTTGGAGCTGTAGTGTATAGGATATTAACAATCAAAATTTTCTTTCGACTCCCCTGTTTCCCACCCATTGCTTTACATTTTTCACATGGCCTTCTACCATTTGGAACTCACGAGTTAAAATACTTTGCAGAACGAGTCGTCACCAACTCAAGGAGTCTGGGTATTTCAGGCCCTCATACAACCAATTTTGATTCAAGTCCTTTCTGCCTTATCACCTTCAAGAGGATGCTTCAGTCAAGGATTCTCCGAGTAATGATTTCAAGGAGATCCTTCCCAATAATTGACTTTTGAGCAAACATCTGATACCAAAGTGGTTTTACTTGACGCTCACAGCCCGAGGAGTTTTTGAAACATCTTCTTTTAAAGGAAAGTGCTTGAAGCTACTAGAAAAACCTACTAAGGCCTCCACGAAATTCACTTTTTGGAAACTGTTATCATTTACAACTTTTCCGAAAAAAAGCAAAAATACGTAAGATTTTCCGAAAATATTGATATTTCGTTTACGTTACCTACTATTTCTGGAAGTGTTATTTCCAATCAATATTTATTATTAATTAATTTTATCGCTAATTTCTCATAAACAAAGCAAACAACAATCAGACATCTCTAAACCTTGAATTTATAACCAATTAAGCACTGTAAACTGTAAAAACAATTTTTCCATTGTTACGTAATAACTTTTTTCTAGTAGGTTTTTCCATCGGGGCGGGCGATCGATTATTTACAATTCAATAAAACTTAAAATTAAGAACGTGCTTGCAATATCACTACTTTTTTTTACAAATTGCCAGATAACCTCCTTACAAAGCGACTCATCCAATATTAACATTCGAAGGCCATCAAAGGTTTCCTCTGTGCAAGTTGCTCCAACGAAGCTCAGTTTCTTTTTGGTGCCAGCGTTTAAAGGTTGACATAAATAGTACTAATAATTGAATAAGTAAGTGCTAATTAGCCACACGTATACATAATTAATATTTTTAACTTTAGTTACATTTTTTAAATTCATTGTTTATTCTATTTCCTGTTTTTTTTAAAAATATTATTAAAATTATCAAATGCATTCAACTTTCACTTGCCTTAACAATTTTTTAATTTGCGTAATAATTAAAATAAATTATAATAAAAATGTTTATTTGTGCAAATTTTTACAATTTATTTATTTAAAAGTAATACCCATATTTACATTTTAGATTGCCATGAAGTTGTTATTACTTGTTGCTTTGGGGGTGGTTGCAACCCTCGCCGATGACACTCAGCTGTTGACCGATTTTGCCGCAGGAAACGTCAAATTCACTGCTAACGTGTACAAGGTAAGATTTCTAAAAATTATTTAAAGCTTTTGCATATTAAAAATCAAACTTCAACGTTTTCAAATCACAAACAGTTCCCTTAATTAAGTCATCGATGGGTGCAACAAATATCCTAAAATTGTAATCGTTGTAATCTAATTTCGAAACCAAAAAGTTCGACATCCTATCCGACATAACCCAAAGATTTCGATTTTTGTCCACCTTCACGTCCGAAGGAAATATCAAACCTTCATCATCGCGAGCAACAATTCCAAGGTTTTTGGAATTGTAAGGCAAAATCGAATTCCAGCAACCGATCGCATTACGGTCGATCAAATTGAAAAATTCTAGTCCATACGAATCCATTACTTTAGACGTGACGTGCGATCGAGGACCTCGATTATTCAGTGCCATGAAATCGTGGTAACTGTCGTCAACCCTACTGCTATTACGCAAAATTTTAGTCGAAACCGCAAATTCCCCGTTGCTAGCCAACGGACTAAAGAATAAAATTTTGTTCCCATCCTTGAGGGTGGGTGAAAGAGTGATTCCAAAAATACCCTCCTCTCCCCATTGGAAATTTAAACCGTCTATCGTAAAATCTCCGGCTAAGGGATCCGGCATGAAGTAGCTGTGTGTGAACCTCCACGATTTATTTTCTTTTAGCGAGTAAACGATCAAACCGTAGCCCAATTCGTCGCTCAAGTAGGCGTAAGCATCGTCGCATGTTGTACCAAGATCGACTGCAATATTTGCGATGAAAGTATTTGCGTTGGTATCTTCTGGTCGTAAGACGTATCGATGGATGCGAGTGTCGGTGCGCAGATCAAAAATGTTGATGGCGTATGGGCATGGGTTTGTGGTGGTGTTTCCGATACCGTAGGTTCCTGTGTCCAAGACCCAGAGACGATCGCATGCGTCTGCGTGAATCCTGTAGACGGTGGTTAAACCACTGTCGCAGTTGGCGAGTTCGTTCGATGCCCAATCTGGGTAGGGAATCAAAGGGGGTGAATCAGCTGTCGGTTTGTTTAGTGGGATGTAATTTAAAGTGGATGGAATTCCTAGAAAAAGTAGTTTTTTAAATAATTATTTTTAATTTTTTGCAATCAAACCTTGCATCCATCGTGGAACGGTAACGAAAATTTTATCTTTCCATATTTCGATTCCTACTGGAAGATTATTTTCTGGAATGAAGTCTTTTCTTATAAGTGCTACCATTTTATCTTCCTCTGATGGATAAACGTAGTCCAAGGCTTGCCATTTGAAATGTTCTCGTAGTTTGTTTGCTGATTTTGCAATGCTCAGCAATGCCATTATCCATAACAGTCTCGTATGCATTGTGATTGGTGATTTCTGAAAGTTGACGTTTTTACAAGTTACATTTAATTAAAATTTAGATTTAGAAGGGCATGGTAAATTTTGTTAAAAGAGAGCAAAGTGACACTTTTCAAAAGTGCAAACCCAGTCTAAAAGCTTGAATTTATTTTACTTTATTCCTGGCCACAAGCTGTCACGTTTTAGATGTGGCTTAGAGAATATTTGTGCCTAAAAATGGCACTTTGTTTCCAAAAAAGCGGAAAAGGCAAATTTATCTATTTTAAAAGAAAGCCAGAAAGACCGATTATTGCATTATGTATTTTTTTAATAGACATGAATTTCTATTATACAAAGTATAATCACGAAAAATAATAAATGATCAGGACCGTATTTAGAATTGAAAAACTAAGACTTATCAGAATTTCATTTTTATCGGCGTATCTGATGAGATCAACGTCGCAGGGTAAAACCATAATTAAAATGCTAATTTTTACTTTAGTATTAATTATGGATACGGTCCTGACTATTTAATTATTTTATCTTATAGTGATGCATTGTAGAAACCCATGTTTGTCATATAAATAGCAATAAATTACTGTTTTCTAAATATCACAAAATAATTTTAAAATTTTTTTGAGATTGGTTAATGCGATCGAATTTCAAGTTATTATTATAGTTAACACTTTGATACAAAAAAAAACGATTTGATTAATATTTTGATAGAAAAAAATAAATTGTGATTTGAGAATTACTAAAGTAATTACCGCGTTAATCACTTAATCATAAATAAACCGCAATAATCGGCGTATGATTATATACAGGATGATATAAAAATTTATAAAATAGAGGCTTGGTAACAAACCAGTGGATTTGATTTATGATGCGATTATTTAATTTAGATTAACAAAAAAATTATAATTAATTAATTTTTGTTTATCAAAATTATGTATGTACTTAGTAGTTGATTGATAACCGAAGAGGTCAACTTCAAATGTTATAAAATATCGAGATAATTTTAATTGTACATACCTACCCACGTTAACAAATTAAACTAACACTAAAACTAAGTTACACCAAATTTTATATTATATACAGGGTGGATGCACTCATTAAGTGTGAAACCTTGAGATACGGGATTAATTAATTAAAGTTGTTTGTTTAACTTTTGTTTAAGCACTACTAACCCTCCTACCTTGTTCTAGTAGAAAATTTGAACTTGCACTAGGCTACTTTACTTCTTTTCTGCACCGATTTATGAAAGAACAAAATTTATATATATGGAGTGAGTCCGCATTTTTTGTCCTTGTAATTAAAAATGCATGAAGCCAATACAAGCGATGAAAGTGATGGATATTAGCTAAATTCTCCTAGATGACAATTTCTTTTCCACTTTCTTCATATTTCCATATTAAATAATACCATCAACATCTTTTTTTTTTTTCAAAAATTACTAAAAATTAATATTTATCGTGAACAGCCTGCCTGCTACATTTGTAGTTAATTTCTTGCATACATAATCTTCTTCGACCACAACAGACAAAAAATTAATATGAATAATAATTATGTTTTACTAATTCCTCTTCCGTTGAATTATTTATTATTTGAGTGTTAAAAGTTACTAAAAACCGAGAGCGTTTTAATTAAATTAAGGATTAATATCTCATTTTTTTACGTTAGGGGGATTATTGCAATCCCATAATTAAAAATAATTGATTGTAAATTTAAATAGGCCATTGTTTGTTTTTATTTTTCCAGAAGGATAAAATAAATTACTCTACTTCAGAGAAGTACGAACTAATAATTATTATTATCGTCTAATTTTTTTCTACAAAAATTCCGCTTTTTATAAATTCCAGTTCGTGACTTCATACATATAAAAAGTGAACGTTATAGACAGGCCTGTCAACATTATTTAAATTTTCTAATTATTATTTATTTATAAATTTTATTATCTAATGTGATCGAAATTGTTAAATAATTTATTATCAGTAGGTACGATTAATTTTTTTTTATTTTTTATAAAATAATTTATTATGCTATTTCTTATTTTACCCACGAACAAATTTAATTTTGTTTCTTAGAAATTAAATATAATTTCTAATTGTGTTTTTGTTAAATTATTTTCGAAGGAGGTTTTACGATATTAAATTTTTTTTCAATAGATCAGTGACGTTCAAAATAAATATTTATTTGGGTAATTGACGCAACACGTAATTACTTTAATGGCTAGTTGCGATACGACCAACTTCTTGCAAATTGAAAATGTTTTCTGAATCCTACAGGATTGGTGCTAAAGCATATTATTTTTAAAATATTTTAATTTAATACTGTCATCTGGTGATAATCTTTTGAAATCACCAGATGTTTTCAGAATACCCATAAGCCATAAGGCGCCTTTTTCGTAGCTTAAAATGCAAGGTGCTTTGAACAAGTCAAGATTTTGCTGTTAATAACAAATATTTTTAAATAATTCAAAAAGAATTGCTTAGGTAAAACATAAAAATATTTTGGTAAAAGCTTAAAATTTTGAAATAAAAATTAATTTTGAAGCAAAAATGTCTTTAAGTATGATCATCAAACTAAGCGTTGAGAGTGGATCGTAAAAACATTGTTGCTACAAAATTAATTTTAATTTCAAAATTTTAAGTCTTTACCAAAATAGTTTTATGTTTTACCTAACCAATTCATTTTTAATCATTTAAAAATATTTATTATTAACAGCCCATTCTTGCCTTCTTTAATGCCCGTTTGCACCACTTATCCTTAAAGTGTTAAGCGTCCCATAAATCAATAAGTGTCACTTATTGCATTGCACCACTGAATTAAGTGTCACTTAACATCGTAAGGATGTTTATTATTGGGGAATTTAAGTTCCCCTTATGATAAAGGGCGGCTTAGCTAAGGGTCAAATTTATTCCGAGGTCGTGCAAACGGGCATAAGACACTCATTTAAAGCTACCAAAAAGGCGCCAGAAGATTTACGTTTTTATCTTATCTTATTACATTTTTAAAATCTTTCCAATTTCGTCTTTTCACGTTTCAAAGAATAGTAAATGAATTGATTTGTCTGGAATGGGGAATTAGTTTTTTGGGTAACCTTGTACAACTTTTCGTTTAAAAAGCAAAAAATTTCAAGCTTTTTAACATTTCGTTGGTTAATTTAAGCTCTAAGTAAGTTTTGGATTTGTTTTTGCTTCATTATAGAGCGGTAACTAGGGCTTGGCAAAAACTGAGATAAAATTAAATATTATGTAGTTTGTGTACCTGAGAAAATCTTCTCCTAACCTCCAAGACCTTTCATACTCCCAGCAGCAAGTAAGCAAAAAGATGTTTTGTCAGAAATTAAATTTAAGTCTTTATCGTATTTGATAAGTCATCTCATTACTTTCTTATGCTGGGGGGTATTCCATACCCCCCAGACCCCCCGGTTTTTTCACATTTCAAGGAGTTGTGTGGACTTGAGCACCTTAGCTTAGAGAATTAAAAAAATGAGATAAAATTAAGTGTTTTGTAGCTTATGCACCCAAAAAAAACTTTTTTAATCTAGAGGGCACTTTTAAATGCAAACAATTAATAAACCGGGGGGTCTGGGGGGTATGGAATACCCCCCAGCCGTAAGTAAAAGCATACATTTTCTCAAGAATTAAATTTTGATCAAAAGAAAAAAAAATTACAAATTACACCTCTCGGTTTGTTCACATTTTAAGAAGTCGTGCGGGCTTAGCCACTATCACCTAGAAAATACCAAAAGGGTATTTTAAAATGTAAACTATCGGAAAACTGGAGGAAACTGACGGGTATGAAAATTTATTCATTGTTGGGCAAAGAGAAAAAAATTATTTTTTGCAGAATGGACAGAAAGGTAGAAAAGTTGTATATAACAAACAAAGAAAATTTTTAATTTTCCATATCTTCAAATCGATGAGGTTGTAAACCAAAAGGTGAAAGGTCATTTCTTACACAGGAATATTTCTGCTTCATTATTTGATCGTTGTTGAATAAACAATGTAAAATTTGTTTTGGTCGAACGATGTTTTTAATGGTATAAATAAATATTTATCATTTAAGAAATCTGTGGTTTTCTTGGGGGGTAGAGCAAATTAAACCGATTGCCGCAGGCGCTTTCTACATTTGTTACGATTCTGCGTCATTATTATAAAGTTACAAATGCTTATTCACTCGCTTATCAATAATTTGGAATTATTTCATACAGAAATAAGTAATAGGAAAGCGCCGCAGGAAAATTGAATACCTATTGATTTCAATTGAAAATTACTAGAAGATTGAGATGCAAAGTTACTTTTTGGAAAAATTAGTTTCGTTAAATAAAATTTTCAATACTTTGTCGTTTTGAAAACTCAAAAGTTTGATTTTGTGGAAGAAGACTCCTACTGCTCCCCCCCTGCTGATTACAGGCCTGAATAATCGGGATTATAAATAAGAAATAAATAATTTTATTTTATATGAAACGACGCATATGGAATCACACCAACGCAGATTAGATTGTTTTTTCTTTTTATTTTTGACCCAAACGATGCAAATCGAGCGAAGTGAGATTTCACTCATTCAACCATTAATTTATTATACCTCCAACATTGATGCTAATTTATTTCGAAATGTCGTCTCCCGAAATGTGAGGTCTGCGGGACATTAACTCCTCTTTTTCCCATATTTTCTAAAACTTTGGAAAAGACTACAGATGGATTTCAAGTTGAGCTGGTAAGCAGGTCCTGATCGTGGTTATTACGCGCTCTTAGGGGATTCTTGCGTGTGATGAGTTGTTTGTGAAATACACGATTTATCCTGTCTTAAGGATTCACTTGGCAATACTGAATATTTTAACTGTTTGTTTCGTAAATAATAAAAACAAATTGATAACTGTTACATCCTCCGTTATTTTCAGTAAGATTGCAATACGTTCGGGTTTTCCCCTGTCATGTCTTCCTTTCGACGTGTTAAATTGTAATTTGATCCTGCATCATTTAATTACCTTTAATATTTAATTACATTTTAATGAAATATTGCCATGTAGCTAAAGTGAAAAATACAGTAGTAAATTAACCACTTTTTTTTTTTCAGGAATTATTGAAATCCAACTCGGGCAACTTCTTGGTGTGCCCCCTTTCGGTCGATGTAGTCCTTGCTCTTGTTCATGCCGGTGCTAAAGGCGAAACCGCCAAACAACTAACTGCAGGCTTACAACTTCCTGAAAGTCCTGAATTAGTACAACAAACTTTCAGTGCTTTAGCACCAAAACTCCAAGGAAACGAACACTACAATTTGAGCAGCGCCAATAAAATTTACGTTAAAGATGGTTTCCAAATCAGCGACTCCTTCAAGGGAACCGCCGTTAATGTATTCCAATCCGAAATTGACAACATCGATTTTATACAATCTGAAGCAGCTGCTAAAACAATGAACTCGTGGGTTGAAAAACAAACTCATGATAAAATTAAAGATTTGATCAGCTCAGATGACTTAGATGAGGATACACGTTTGGTTTTGATCAACGCCATGTACTTCCACGGACACTGGAGCAGCAAATTTGAAAAATATGCAACCAGAAAACGTGACTTTTTCCTCAATAACAAAGATAAAGTTGAAATCGACATGATGGAACAAACCAGTTCATACAAATACTACGAAAGCCAAGAGTTGAACGCTAAATTTTTGGAAATGCCTTACAAAGGTGGCGATATCAGTATGACCATTGTTTTGCCCAACGATTTAGAAGGTTTAGGCGCTTTGGAAGCTAACATCGAGAAAGTTCTCGCCAAGCCTGAGTACTCGTTTGAACGCGTCCATGTTGTTCTCCCCAAATTCAAGATTGAAACCACCATCAAGTTCAAGCCTATTTTACAAAACGTAAGTTTTTCTCCTTTTGGAAAAACTATTAAGTCGAGTTACTGAGTTACCAAGTCGATTATGCAATTCTATTTTATTTCTGCTTTGTTACAGTTGGGAATTAACGAAGCTTTTGAAGATACTGCCGATTTCACCGGAATTGGTGCCAACGAAGAACGTTTGAAAATCAGCAAAGTTATCCAAAAAGCTTTCATCGAAGTCGAAGAAGAAGGAACCACCGCTGCAGCAGCTACCGCTGGTGAGTTTTTTTTAAATTTACTACTAGCTTTGGCTTCTTTTCTTATCTTTCACTGTGCTTCAAACTTTTGCTTTTTAAAAGTTAAAAAAGATAATTGTTTGATTTGCGCTTACAATTTTTATCATTTCGCTTTTAGTTTTAATGGTGCCAGGAATGTCAGCTCCTGCTTCCGTATTTGCTTCGTTCGTTGCCGATCATCCATTTGTTTTTTATTTTAAAAACAAAAATGCGATTTTATTTGCAGGTCGCTTTAAAAGCAGCTAAAAACTTGTAAAAATACTACAAAATTTAAATATACCTATAGCAGTTTTGGGAACTTTTTTCTTATTTTGCTTTCTATTATTATTATTGAATTTGCACAGCCAATTATTTTTTATTAAAGCGTTCGTCGCGTTCGCATGGTGCACTTTTACAATAAATAATTGTTTGTTGTTAATATTACAATCTTGCAATATAATTTATGGTTATTTAACTGAGAGATTATGTATATCTTAAAGCCACGTCAGTTTAATTATTTACTCTATGTTATGGTTGTTGATTGAGAAATTATTTATTGCTACAATTACTACCTAATTAATTTATACTTACGGAAACACGAATATTTCGCACGCTTACAATAAATTACTTTTTATTATAATAGACTATAAATATTAATAATCATTTAATTAAGTAAGAATTGTCGAAAAAGCAAAAAATTCTTCTTGTGAGGGGTTACAATCTAATAACGCCTTTTTTTGTATGTTCAGTGCATTTTTTTTGGTGATGGGTAACTTACAATTTTCTGAACAAATTTGATTTCATTTTATATTTTAAATAATAAGGAATAGGCGGTTACGTGATTTTTCCTGTTTAGGTTGGTGAGTTATGTAGAATTTGCTTGCCCACGTTGAAAGCGATGAAATTATACTAATTGCTAGTTTTATCTTAGAGGCAAATGATCTCTTTATATATTATGCCATTAGTTGCATATTCAGACTGGTTTAAAAAAATAATTTAATTTTTTTATATTCCATTAATTACATAATGCGTACTTTTATGTAACTACGGAATTGGCACTGCCCAAATTTATCTGTTATAATGTAATACCGCATGTACTACATAATATCTACATCGTAAATTTTTCTCGAAAATCTAAAATCTAATTTGAACGCACGGTTTTCGACTTAAAATAAAATTAAAATAACTTAAGATTTTTACCGACTTCGATGACGGATATTTTATAAACTGATCATTTTATGCAAAAAAATAAACAAAAATCTTTTAGATTCGACGATTTTACTTTAAAAAAAAAACCAGAAAAAAAATCTCTTACAGGTTTTTCGTGACAAGGTATAGCTTTTTAAAAAACCAAATTTTTTGACCTGATAGTCGATTGATAAGCTGAGAAACTTGAAATCCTTGGATTTGAAATTCTGTCTGGCAGGATAATAACAATGTATTTTATTGACAGCTTAATCTATGTAATCATACAATGTTGCAAAAACGAAACGAACATGCAATAGGTAAGCTAATAGAAAAAAATGAAGTTAAGATAAACCAGGACGTGGTAGTTACACTAGCTTACGCTTAAATTACTTCATAGTATTTTAAAAAATTCCAACTCTTACTTCGTTTTTTCTCTTTAAATCATTTATATGGTATTTCTCTTTCTGTACCTATCCCTCTCGGAATGTGTACTTAATTGGTAGTTCAATATTATAAAACTGCGTTGTTCTCTTGATGCTTTCACTTGTAAGTAATGTGAAAAATTATGTTATACAACATTTTGAGATTCAAATTTTCTACAAAAAGTCCGCGACGGCATATATTTCTCTTCAATATTTTAGGGGTGGAATGTTACATACAAATTTTTAAAAATTTTAACCAATATTAAAATTAAGTCACATCCACGGATCTCCATTTTACGCCAGTGTGTATTAGAAAATTAGAATTCCCGGTTGAGACTTCTCAGTTCTGTAGCTTAAACAATTGAAATGGGGATTTTAAAATAAAATTTTTAAATTGAAACTGACATTACCTGCCCAAGGGTAAAAACCTTAACTTTAGTGCCGAAAGAAGTTGGTGGTCGAGAAAAAACTGAGGAGAGAAAAGAATTTTTAATAGTGTATTGAGGAAAAAGAAGGTAAGGGCAAAATTTAGTTAGAAAAATAGACAGGAATCACATGATTATTTTCTCGATTACATCGACGGAGGTCTAAACAACCCCAAAAGATTTTTGTAGATTATAAGTTTTTATTTATTTTGTGTTTTTGAATATATTTTTCATTTTTATATCTAATTTTTATTTCAATTAAAAATTCAAGATTTCGCATTGTCGATTAACATGAAAAAGATTGAAATCTCGTTAATCAATTCAAGCGCGTCATTTTGCACTGACCGTGTAAATAAGAAGAATATTAAAGTAATCGGCGGTATGAAGAGTAGGGGGTGAATATCTTAACTCTAAAATATTGCAATTTCTGAATTTCCATTACTGGGGCACTCTACAAAAATTTAGTTCTTGGAATTGAAACGATGCACCGTGAAATATTTTACTTGTGTTTTTACCTTTGGCTGCACTCTGTAGATGGATAACTTGATTGAAGAGTTGAACAATTGAAAAATTAACGTTAGTAGTCCAATGTATTTGATGACATCAGGGACGTGCTCAACCAACTTTTTTCAGGGGGGAGCAATTCCAAATTTGCAAAATTTCCAACTGAATTAATTCAAAATTGTAATCTGATACTCTATAATAAGAGAACATTTAAAAAATACCACTATGACGAAAAAAACTGAGAGAGAAAGAAAGAATTATTTGCTAGAAAGCTCCTCCTTCCAAACAAAAAGTATACCAAACTAAAACAAGTTTACGACCTACACATACGTTGATTTGTCACAATCTCTTCGTAAGCCACATATTTTTCATATTTAAATTTGTTAACTTCTTATAACTGGAGGGTATTTCATACCCCCCAGACCCCCCGGTCCTAATAACGCAAGGTTTAAACGTTTCTATTCAAGAACGTGCTCAACCAACTTTTTTTCAGGGGGGAGCAATCTTAAATTTTCAAATTTGCTAACTGAAGTAATTCAAAATTGCCAACTTTTTGTAAGTTTTGCAACTTTTTGAAAATTTTGACATGAAAAAATGGCAACTTGACCAACTTTTGGGTGTTCTTGTTAACTTTTTGCAAATAAAAAACATATAGAAAAAAACTTTACTACGCCGGGAATAAGAAGCAAAACTTTACAAATGTTTTTAGTGTGCATGTTCACCAACAAAATGGCCACCGTTAACTATTTTAATCCAACAATGAAAAGAATGCGCGGCCATTTTGTTTGCACTAAAATCTGCCTATGAATGTCATTTCTTGTTGTTATCGTAAATATTCTTTGATTTTTGTGAGGATTTAACAAAATAAGAAAGTTCCATTGTTTGTTATTTAATGTTTGTAACAATTTGGGTGCAACACCAGATCAAATCATCTACTAAACAGCTAAAACATCATTTTTCTATCATTCGTCTTATTCCACTTTTTCTTACAGGTATAATCACTGACAGAGCTTACATTATACCCAAAGAAATTCCTGTGGACTTTATTGCTGATCATCCTATATTGTTCATTTTGAAAATCGACGACGTTGTCTCTTTCGTGGGACGATACAACAATCCCGAACATTGATTTTAGCTGCCAGGTGTCTACCAGATATCTATCGTTTATTTTGTACCTAACAATTAACTGCCAGTTATTTAAACGTTGTAAATGTTACTTAGTTGTAAAAAATAAACCAAATTTTATTTGCTTAACTTTTTTTCAGGGGGGAGCAATCTCAAATTTTCAAATTTGCCAACTGAATTAATTCAAAATTGCCAACTTTTTGCAAATTTTGACATAAAAAATGGCAACTTAACCAACTTTTGAGTGTTTTTGCTAACTTTTTGTTAAATTTCTAAAATATTTGGGGGGGGACCTCCACCTTAGGCACGTCCTTAGATTTTACTACAGGAATAAGAAGCGACGCTTTACAAAAGTTTTTAGTGTGCATGTTTACCAACAAAATGGCCACCGTTAACTATTTTAATCCAACAATGAAAAGAATGCGCGGCCATTTTGTTTGTACTAAAATCTGCTTATGAATGTCATTTCTTGTTGTTATCGTAAATATTCTTTGATTTTTGTGATCATTGTGATGATTTAACAAAAAAAAGTTCCATTGTTTGTTGTTTAATGTTTGTAACATTTTGGGCGCAACACCAGATCAAATCATCTGCTAAACAGCTAAAAAATTATTTTTCTATCATTCGTCTTATTCCACTTTTTCTTACAGTTATAATGGTCGACAGAGCTTTCCATATACCCAAAGAAATTCCTGTGGACTTTATTGCTGATCATCCTATATTGTTCATTTTGAAAATCGACGACGTTGTCTCTTTCGTGGGACGATACAACAATCCCGAACATTGATTTTAGCTGCCAGGTGGCTACCAGAAATCTGTCGGTTATTTTGTACCTAGCAATTAACTGCCAGTTATTTAAAAGTTAAAAATGTTACTTGTTGTAAAAAATAAACCAAATTTTATTTGCTTAACAGATCATTTTCTATTTTTGCCCAGTTAATTTCCTTGCGGATTGCTAAGAAACTACCAATAGTTAAAAAGCACTCACTTATTTTGCTTCTACTATGCAAAGAAATATTTTTTAACATATAGACAAAGAATATTTTCCCAGTTTGTTGGTGAACATGCGCACTGATGATGAGGTCAGATGATGTAACAAAATGAGAAACTTCCCTTGTTTGTTATTTAACATTTCTATCATTTTGGGCGCAGCACCAGGTCAGGCCATCTGCTAAATTGATAAAAAATTATTATTTTAGTACTTAACATTAGTCTTATTCACTTTCTCTTACAGGTATATTGGTTAATAGAAGTTATCAAAAACCCAAAGATATTCCTGTGGACTTTATTGCTGATCATCCTATAATGTTCATTTTGAAAATTGACGATACCCTCTTTTTCGTGGGACGATACAACAATCCCCAGCATTGATTAACTGTCAGCTGGCTTCCACATATCTTTTTTTGTACCTGGCAATTAACTGCCAGTTAATAAAAAATTTAAAATGTCACTTATTTATTGTCAAAAAATAAATCAAATTTGCTTCTTCTTTTTGTTAAAAAAGAAAAAAATTGGGAACGAATCAAACTATCTTTAAATTAAAAGAAAAGATTGCTATAACAGTATTCTAATTTAATTTTCTTTTGCAGTTATTATAACTAAGGTTACATCCGGTGTAGTGGGCAAACACGAACTTGTCCACTTTATTGCCGATCATCCATTCTTTTTTGTAATGAAAATTGGAGATCTTGTAGCTTTCGCAGGACGGTACAATAACGTACAATGAAACTAATAAAAATTTTCAGTAACTGTAATTTGTTTTGTAAATTTCATTGAATAAATTTTACTACTTAAATTTTTGGTTCATCTTGAGGAAAACAAAAACGTTAGTTTTTCCTTTTGGGATCTTCTTAACCTTGTACATTTTGTTGTATTCCCTCAGCGTTGGTTTATGTGATTTTAAAGTCTTCATTCGGCCAGTTTCTGTATTATTTGGTTTGTTTTCCATATTACAGAGCCTATTTAAAAGATTTTAAGTAAATTTTTGTATGCAATTTTTACAATATATAACTCAAACTTTAACGTGAAGTATCAGCTAAGAGCATAACATACAGATTCAATCAAAGGAGGCCACAAAATCTTATTGTATTATCGCGATTTCGGCTTTAACTAAAAAGTAAAGTCTCACTATATCAACACAATGTTTTATAGATAGACACATACGTTTGATTTGTCACAATCTCCTCGAAAGCCTTGAAAGTATTTCAGCCTCGAAAGTATTTCATACCCCCCAAACCCCCCGGTCTTAATAACACACAGTTTAAACGTATCTATTTAGGTACGTGCTCAACCAACTTTTTTTCGGAGGGGAGCAATCTCAAATTTTCAAATTTGCCAACTGAATTAATTCAAAATTGTTAACTTTTTGCCAAATTTCTAAAATAGTGGGGGGGACCTTTTCCTTGGGCACGTCCCTAGATAACATATAGAAAAAAACTTTACTACAGGAATAAGAAGCGAAACTTTACAAAAGTTTTTAGTGTGCATGTTTACTAACAAAATGGTCACCGTTAACTATTTTAATCCAACAATAAAAATAATGCGCGGCCATTTTGTTTGTACTAAAAACTGCTTAAAGGTGTCGTTTCTTGTTGTTATCGTTATCGTAAATATTCGTTGCTGATAGATATTTACAACTTATATACTAAAAACTTTGTTTGCCTAGTATGAGGTAACCATCATTGTGAGGATTTGAACATTTTGGGCGCAACACCAGATCAAATCATCTGCTAAACAGCTAAAAAATCATTTTTCTGCCATTCGTCTTATTCCACTTGTTCTTACAGTTATAATGGTCGACAGAACTTTACATATACCCAAAGAAATTCCTGTGGACTTTATTGCTAATCATCCTATAATGTTCATTTTGAAAATTGACTATACGCCCTCTTTTGATTAGCCGTCAGTTGGCTTCCAAATATCTTTTTTTGTACCTGGCAATTAACTGCCAGTTAATAAAAATTTTAAAATGTCACTTATTTGTTGCCAAAAAATAAATCAAATTTTGTCTGCTTTCCTAGCTGCTTACATGGTTTGCTTCTTCTTTTTGTTAAAAGAGAAAAAAATTGGGAACGAATCAAACTTTCTTTAAATTAAAAGAAAAGATTACTAACATTATTCTAATTTAATTTTCTTTTGCAGTTATTATGACTAGGGTTACATCCCTTTTAGTGGGCAAACACGAGCCTGTCCACTTTGTTGCCGATCATCCATTCTTTTTTGTAATGAAAATTGGAGATGTTGTAGCTTTCGCAGGACGGTACAATAACGTACAATGAAACTAATAAAAATTTTCAGTAACTGTAATTTGTTTTTGTAAATTTCATTAAATAAATTTTACTGCCTACTTAAATTTTTGGTTCATCTTGAGGAAAACGAAAACGTTGGTTTTTTCCTTTTGGGATCTTCTTAACCTTGTTGATTTTGTTGTATTACCTCAGCGTTGGTTTATGTGATTTTAAAGTCTTCATTCGGCCAGTTTCTGTATTATTTGGTTTGTTTTCCATAGAGAGCCTATTTAAAAATTTTAAGTAAATTTTTGTATGCAATAAAAACTCAAACTTTAACGTGAAGCATCAGCTAAGAGCGTAACATTCAGATGCAATCAAAGGAGGCCACAAAATCTTATTGTATTATCGCGATTTCGGCTTTAACTAAAAAGTAAAGCCTCATCAGATAAACACAATGTTTTATAGAATGAATATTTAATTAGAAAATGCAAGTTTAACATTACAAATTACAATAAAAAGTTTTATGAAAAATCGTAACCGTTTTATGTGAATCATCGCATTTTTAATCCTTTCATGTTTAATAAAATTACAAGTTGATCAGGCAATTAACTTCGAAGGACATTTAACATTTTCTTCTACATTGGTGTATTTCATTTGTGACTAATTAAAGTGACCTAGAGAAAATGTACATCATAATTGTGCACATTTAACATTAAATCAGTTTCAATTAACTTTCACAAATTTGCTTTGATAAAATTTTGATATTTTTTGCTAAAAAATGTTTTGACTTTTCAGCAATTGCGAAATCACGATCAGCTGGAATACGGCAATTAAAACAATCGAATTTTGTTGCCGATCATCCATTTGTATTTATTTTAAGTCACAAATCAGCTGCACACATTGTTATTGGTAGATACACCGCACCTTAAGAACTTATTAACAATTTTTTTACCGAAGTATTGGTTTGTAATATAATTAAATATATCGACTTGTTAGGCTTTAATAAACAAATATGGTACGTTTCTTTGTGTGTTATTTCATCTTATCAAAAATGTTTAGTTAGGTGCTGTAATAGAATTTTTTTCGGGGGTGCCTTTTTTTAATAGCCATTTTTGGAGGTATGAAATTTTTTTCTAGTTTCATGTGTTCCGTTTTTCCATAAATTAAAACTGAGAAATATAAATAAAACATACATAAATATCAAATTTGTGCGGAATTTTACTTCGTAACCGTTTTGTTTCTACTTACGACCCATGGTGCATAAAATCTCTGTTTTTATTAGATATACTTCGACTTCCCATTAAAATTATTATTATTTTTGACTACGGAGAGTGGAAACTATAATTTACTTTAGAAAATAAACTTTGTTGCAAAAAAAAACTAAAATATAGTAGCCTTAAAGACAGTAAGAATCTCGTTAGTCTCTTAATGCGCGTCATTAATTAATTTATACATAGATACAAAATCGACTTACGTCATATTGTATAATATAGACTTTATTTTGGAAACATCAAATATTTAATTTATATGTATAGATGTGGTAATTGTTTTTAAAAACAGTAGTAGAAATCTCGTTAGTCCATTCATGCGCGTTATTTATTATTTTTGTACCTTAAGTGTTAGTTTCTATATAAATACTTTGGGAGGATTAATATGCGCAATAAAATAATAATTTTTAGTAGCCTCCCACGCTTTCCTTAAGTTACTGTTTACTTTATAAATGGGGTTAAGAATTTTTATTTGGGTGGAGCTAATTTTTTCTATGGAGGCATATTTTAATTTTAAATTAAATTAATTAATAAGTACCTATACATATACCTAACGATCTATTTTATATATTACTCTCTGTTTAAATTAAAAAGTCGATTAGACAGTTTTTAAATTTTGTATTATTTTAGTGCATGTCGCCTTAATCAAGTCTGCCATAGGAATTTATCCTCCACAAAAAGTATATCCTTTTGAAGCGGATCATCCATTTTTATTCTATTTACGCGTGAATAGTGTAAATGCTAATGTATTTACTGGTAGATACATCCAACCTTAATATGTCATTATGTAAAAATATTACTTTAATAAATTAACTTATTTTGATAAAACCTTAGATTTTTTGATAACTTGAAATACTCCTCACGTTTTAATATAATCTCGTTAATCCATTCGTGCGCATCAGTTTAGTTTTGTAGATAATTAAGTAAATATACTAATGCGTTGTTTTGAACTAAAAATTCACATCTATCTACAATGGAAAATTAAAATATCAGTTTTTTTGTTTGTGTTATGTTAACAATTTATTCTTAGCTATCACAGCTGTTATTGTATTGGAACACACGCTTTAAAACTAATCAGTGGCGGTGCCAGGTTTTGAGCACTAAAGAGCAATAATGAACAATAAAAAACCGTGAGTGGTTGTTCAGACTGCCCTTTCTGTAACATCGTCACTTGAACTAATTTTAATTGTCGCAACCAAATAGAATTCGATAGTTAAAATTGCTAAAATTTTCTACTCTTTAATTTAATTTTATTTTACAGGATTCATTGGAGCTTTGGGTGGTATTTCACATTTATTACCACCTAATAATTTTGAAGCGAATCGTCCATTTTTGTTTTTCTTGCGTCTAAGTGAAGGACCTGTTAATCTATTATTTACTGGTAGATACGTTCAACCTTAATCTGCTAAATTGTAGCAACGTAATTTTTAACTAAATTTTACTTATTTTGATTATTCAAATATTCCCGGCAACCTTACTAAATTTTGGCTGAGCATCCGCACTTGTTTTTATTTTGGACAACTGTCAAATTTAGTTTCTCGCGAATGAAACGCTTTATGGATATGAAATTTTTCGGAATTTTCTAGTGTAAATTTATAGACCAATGCAATTATTTTCAAATGTGAAAGACAGATGGTATTTTTACTGAGTGAGGCTAAAGGCCGAATATATTAGTAGCATATAAAAATAATAAATATTGCACGTAGTTGTTTAATAATTGTAATTCTTATATATTTACACTGATTTCTTTCTAAATGACATTTTTTTAACTTTTGAATACAAATATTTTTTTATTTTTCACAGCGACTTACCCCTTAAGTTACAATATTTTAGCGTTTACTTAAGTCTTTGCCATAATTTAGATTCATTTGTTATTATTTTTATTAATTTGTTGTTGTTTTGCAGTAATTTTTTATGACTATTACAACAAAAATCTATGATTAACATATTATGGACAAAAAATTTGTTGTTATTGTACTACAGCTTAGTCATTAAATTATACAATGCTGATATTTTGAAAATTACAACCTCAATAATCCAAACCCGTTAAATTATGAAATCTTTTGAATTAAATTTTAACACAAATAACATTTCTGAATGTAGTAAATACACAGTACATACTCGATAATCCACACTAATTTTTATATAATTTTAATAGTCCGGATCATCGAGTCGATGCTGTGTATAATTATTACATTATAATTATTATAATAAAATAATGACTGATGGTCTACTGAAATTTTACCCAATAAATTTTGTTTAAAAATTTGATAATAATGCTAGCATGGTCTTATATTACTTAGTTCGGATTATCGACGTTGTACTATTATATTATGAATTATTTTAAATAAATCACAATAAATTAATACTTTAACTTGCAATATGAAAATATAATTTTCACAAGTTAGAAACCCAAAATACTTTGTATATTTAATTCAGTGTTGCACTGTATACACTACATAATATAAATTGTACATATTTATATATCTGGGTTTGGTTATTTTTGTTTTCACTTCTTGTAGTATTGGGGTGTGCCCGTAGGAAGAATAAATAATTAGTTAATAACGGTTCTTTTAATCTACTAAGTTGAGATCTTTCTTGAAATCAAGGGTGGATCTAGCAAAAGTTTAGTGGGGGAGGGGGGACGAATCAAACTTTTCACAAAAGAAAAACGACAACTGAAAAAAAATTATTCAAATTTTTAGACGGTGTTAGTTCATCGAACTATTTTTCTCGATTTTTTAAATTCGCGGGTGTAACTACCCCCTTGGTATCCACCCTTGGCCGAAGATCCATATTATCGCACTAATATTATAATTATTTTTAATTTTATATTGTTTTATAGTAA
The DNA here is from genome assembly GCA_905340355.1 of Rhagonycha fulva. Taxonomy (NCBI): domain Eukaryota; kingdom Metazoa; phylum Arthropoda; class Insecta; order Coleoptera; family Cantharidae; genus Rhagonycha; species Rhagonycha fulva. Next base: position 3,041,046 of record HG996556.1, on the reverse strand, counting down.
TCGCGCAAGACAAGTCCGCAGGGCCGGTTGGATTTAAACGTTTTGTAACGGATCGTCCATTCTTATTTTATTTACGCGCGAATAGTGCAAATGCTAATTTAATTATTGGTAGATATAACAAACCTTAATATGTTATTGTGTATTTATATTATTTTAATAAACTAAATGATTACGACTAATCGATAAAATTTGATGTTTTTAGTTTGCCTTCGGCTCATTCTGCAAGCTACCTGCATTGTCTAGTAAATTGTCTCTGTGCATGCTTAGTGCGCAAATAATAGTCCTTTTTTTTCGGCAATTTTAGCTGATATGATAAATGTGTTCCAATCTTATTTGAACTCATCAGTGGTCTACCGAAAGAAATTCTTTCAAGTGATTAAATTATAGTGGTTCTATGGTTACAGTACAAATATCCAACACTTTACTAAATACAGTACAGATTCGATAATCCGGACTATCAAAACATATAGATTTTATACGGATTTTCGAGTCCGGATTATCTTACTTTATTTATAGTATACCATTCTGTTCGAATCGAAGCAAATCGAAGCTGCTCGGGTTTGTCATTCTAACTAAACCACGTACACTGAAAATATCAAAAGAGCCAAATAAAACGTTTTCGAAACGTCAAATTAAATGTTTTCCTAAATTTTTTCTTGTTTTAGTATTTACTGGATTCACATCATCGTTCGTCGATCGCACACAAAAGATTTATTCGTTCGAAGTTGATCATCCATATTTGTTTTTCTTACGCGTAAACAACGTAAATGCATTTATAGGCAGATACACTGCTCCATAATTTGTAAAAAAAATGTAAACCGTTGAATATCTTTTTAATAAAGAAATTCTTGACTTCTATACCAACTTTAATTTTCAAGTTAATTTTACTGGGGAAGCTGTGCCTTGTGTTTGTGATTTAGTATTAGGTTTTTTGTATTGTACGCCAGTCCAGAGAACCGGGCCTGACGCTTCAATCCTCAGCCTTGAGGACCAAGAGACGGCCAGAACATGCTAATGTCCTAGCACAGACATTAGCAGTCTGAGCTTAATAGCTATGCTAATGAGCGTCTCGCATCGCCTTTGCATTTGTATACATTAAAATTTTTTGATGTCCTAATCTTATTTAAACTCATCGGTGGTTCTTCTAAGTGATTAAATTATAGTGGTTCTATGGTTATAGTACAACATATTCAACATTTTACTAAACACAGTACAGACTCGAATCCGGAATATCAAAACATATATAGGTTTTATATGGTTTGTGTCCGGATTATCTAATTTTATTTAGATAGCACCCGCTCGAATCGAAGCAAATCGAAGCTGCTCATTTACTCTGGTTTGTCATTCTAACTAAATCCCCTAACACTGAAAATATCAAAAGGGCCAAATAAACGTTTTCAAAATGTTCAATTAAATTTTTTCTTGTTTTAGTATTTATTGATGGATCAGCGTTTATCGATCGCACACCAAAGACTTATTCGTTCGAAGTTGATCATCCATATTTGTTTTTCTTACGCGTAAACAACATAAATGTATTTGTAGGCAGATACACTGCTCCATAATTTGTAAAAAAAAAGATGTAAACCGTTGAATATCATTTTAATAAAAAAATTCTTGACTTTTATACCAACTTTAATTTGCTCCAATTGCCATGTCTCGCGTTTGTGATTTAGTATTAGGTTTTTTGTATTGTACGCCAGTCCAGAGAACTGGCCTGATGCTTCAATCCCCAACCTGGAGGACCAGGAGACGGCCAAAACATGGTATTGTCCAACACCGTCTTGCATCGGCTTTACATTTTTATACATTAAAATTTTTGGTATCCTAATCTTATTTGAACTCATCAGTAGTCTCCTAAAGAAAGTTCTTTCAAGTGATTAAATTATAGTGGTTCCATGGTTACAGTACAACATAACAGAATCGATAATACGGAATATTAAAAGTACTACAGGTTTTATCTGGATTTTCGAGTGGGGATAATCTTATTTTATTATTATGTAAAAAACTAACTGGAAAGCCCGTCCACGGACTGGTAACTAGCCGGTAGATCTTTTTTAGCGGTATTAATTTAAAAAATATCTTTTCTTAACACTAACCTAAGCTAGACCGGTGGATCTCTCTTTAAACGGGCTTTATTAAAAATTTTTCTTAATAATTTATGATGATAATTTAAAACAGTTATTGAAAATGTATTATCATCAGATCATTATAGATAATCATTATAGAGATCAGGTAGATTAATACAAGTGGATCAGTGTCCTAGCTTTTTATTTATATGAGAATCGATACTTACTTGGTGTGCAACTTGATCCCAAAGGAGGTGATTTTAGGTTGGTAAAAAGTTGAATTGGTTTAGATATCTACCCTTCCATCATTAATTCCATTTTCATAAAATTGAAACTGCTGTTTTACCTGGGAATGCCATTCTAACTAATCCATCTGCACTAAAAATATCAAAAGGGCAAAATAAACGTTCTTGAAACGTTAAATTAAACTTTTTTCTTGTTTTAGTACTTATTGGGTTGACATCAGCATTCCAACCTTATCCCACGCCAAAGGTTTATTCCTTCGAAGTTAATCATCCATATTTGTTTTTCTTACGCGTAAACGACATAAACGTTTTTGCAGGCAGATGCACTACTCTATAATTTGTAAAAATGTAAACCTTTGAATATCTTTTTAATAAAGAAATTCTTGACTTGTATACAAACTTTAGTTATTTAATTTACTCCAATTTTTGTGTAAGCGTCTTTTGAGTTAATTTGTTTGGGAAAGCTACGCCATCTTGTGTTTGTGAATGAAAACAGCATACGCATTCTATACCTTTAAGGTGGTTGGTAGTGTTGGTACTTTCTAAATCTAAATTATACTAACCCCCCTATTCTGTAACTTTTTGGTTATTTCGGTTCCACGTACGGTAAAGTTCGGTTTCCACATACCATTAGTCCATTACATTAAAATTTAATGCAATTTTGAGTGTAAACCGATCTTTACGGTTCTTTTCAATAACGAGAAAATTCAATAACGATAGCGAAAAAGCTACAGAATATGTGGGGGGGGGGAGAGTAAGGACTGTCTGAAATAACAAACAAGACTTGTTTTTTATTTCAGAAATTTAAACTAAGGCATAACACTTAATTTTGTTGTTTTAGTAACCATACAATTAGCAGGCGCTTTTGTAGAATTCAATCCACCACAAATTTTCCCCTTTGAAGCTGATCATCCATTCTTGTTTTACTTGAATGTTAATGGCGTGAATGCATTCGTTGGCAGATACAAAAATCTTTAAGATGTACCTAACTGTTATATCCAGACTTTAAACAATTTTCACCAATTTACAATTCAACCAATTGAAACTGCTATAACAAAATTATGAACCAATAAAATCGTTAGTTAGGGCAAATTGTTTAAGCGTCTAGATGTGTATCTTAATTATAATACTTTTGTAATATCTTTTTTTTATCAATAAACTGCTTAATTTTCTACGGTTTTTTCATTTTGCTTTTGTCCATTTTATTGTTGATTTTGGTTTTTATTAAATTGATTGAATGTTCGTTAAATTTTTGAAAGAAATTCGATATTCAAATGAAAAAATTGTTACATGGCAAACATGTGGAATTATAATTTTTGGCGATTAATTAATAAATAATAATTTCATAATAACAAATATTATTTTTTTTTTATAAAAATTATTATGCAAATTTTGCGTAATATATCGCAGGTGTTATAATTAATCATAAATTACTATTGAGATTTGCGAAATATCAGCACTTGTCTCTTGAACACTTAACCACGTCAATGTAATGTTTGGTATCAGTGCTTATTAGGATTAAGTGATGTTGAAAAAGTTTGAAAAAAAATCGGTACTTAAAATTATATTACTTTTTGATTTGGTAATTTGCAGAACGAGGCTTTAGGCGATTAACGCAGTTTGTGAATTCTGTAAAACGACTTTCTAACTAAGTGCTTATAATCTGAGAAAAAATAACTTTCAAGGTTGGTTGGAGAAAAAAATAAAATCTTAAATCTTCTTAAATCGAACAGTATTAATTAATTTACAAGTTATTCGGTATATAAAGAGCACGTAAAAAATTTTTTTTATAAAATTAAACAATTTTAATGGGCGACCCCAAAATTGAGGAAAAACTTGTAATTTGAAAAAAAAATTGTAAGTTAGATAATTTAATAATTTTAAGATTTATTTTACTAAAGCGTAGCTTGGCAGTGTACACTTTTAAAAATAAAAATTATAAAATGTGAATTTGACTAAAAAAAATTGATATAAATTTATTTTTCTATTTTCTTGTAATATTTTTTACTTAATTTCTAAACTTATTCATCTGGTTTATCCTGTACATATTGAAATTTTTTTGGAACTAAATTAGGAGCTAATGAAACCCGAAAAAACACATTTAACAAAATAAATAAAAATTACTTGAAATTCTAACCAAGGCAATATGCAAAATATCCAAAGAACTGAAAAATTAGTGATACCGCTACCTTACATTCAAAATGCTGGGAGAACGAAAAGGAATATTAACAATTTGATGAAAACAATTTTGTAGCTAATTAAATTTTCTATAAAAAATTTCTTTACATAATACATCTAACTTTAATGGTTTAGACGTGACAGTCGTCCAAAGTTGAAAGTTATAAAAATCACCTTAATTATGTACTTTATCCGGAGGATTTTTTTGTTATAAGATTCAATTTTGCTTTACATAAAAACTTTGAAAAAATTCACGACAAATCTTGATAGCACGAAGAAACTTGGGTGCAATTTATAAATTTTTTTTCCAAAAATTTGTAATTTTATGCTTCAGAATATTGAATTTTACAGCTTGAGACTCCGCCGGTAGAAGTTCTAATTTGGAGAGCTTCCAATTTGTCTTCAAACGTTAAAGTCATTAAAATACCGTAACGAACTTTTTTGTAGAAAATTTAATTATCTACAAAATTGTTTCTATAAAAATTCTTGATATTTTTTAATGTAAGGCTGCGATTTCAGTTTTTTGGGAGTTTTGCATAATATCCAGGCTTGAATTTTATTTTTTGTTTTTAAAAATGTGTTTTCTACCGAAAGCACAGTTTTCATCGACTCCTCATTTAATTACTAATTAAATTTATTAAGTGTTTTATCTTGTTCTAGTAATTTTTACGAACCAAACATCGTTCGAAATTTACCCCCCAGCAAAGACTTACTCATTCGAAGCTGATCATCCATATTTATTTTTCTTGCACTTCAATGCTATAAACGTATTCGTAGGCAGATACACTTATTAGTATTTAAGCATTATTTTTATATGATATTTTAAAATTAAACCTAGAATTCCTAGATTTTACTTCAATCTCTGAAATTTTCCGATTTGCAGCCGAGCGTCTATTTTTGTTTCACTTGAATGTTTATGGTGTGAATGTTTAGAACATAGTATGGTTGTAATATTTTTTATTAATAAACCGATTAAGTTTTTACAGTTTTTTTTATTATGTGAATCCGATGCTTAAAATATCGAAAGAAAGGAGAAATTAGACTAGTCAATTTCGGTTATTAAACGTCACCGTTAGCAAGTAGTAAATTCGCCATTAGCAGTACTGACTATGACCGTAAGCATAAGCGTCACCATAAGCAATACAAACTCGAAATATATTTTTCTCACGCTTGCGGTGATTGCAAATCCACAGTGAGTGTATGATCGAAAAAAAATCATGCTAACTTCATCATAAAAGTCATGCAAACATTAAAATGGTCTTTTGGTAGTCTTTAACGGTATTCAGTGACGTTGCAGACGTATGCAGTATCAAACAGAGATTAAATTTTGGTAAACTTTACTCTGTTACTATTTCAGTAACGAAAAAGCTTGGGATGTACTACTTCAAACCATGAAAATTATGCCTCAAAAGGTTTCTTGTTTGAATGTCGCTGACTGCCGTTAAGCAAATTAATTAAACCTTTCTCTCTTGCAAATTTCACCACCTTAAGTGCAGTGCGCTTTTATAGCATTTTTATATTGTTTTTTAGTTGTCCTAGTGGGGTACAGTGGTGTCGTACAATTCAATCCACCAAAAATTTACCCGTTTGAAGCTGATCATCCGTTTTTGTTTTACTTGAATGTAAATGGCGTGAATGCATTCGTAGGCAGAGTAAATAATCATGAAAATGTATAACGTATTAAGTTTGTAATATTTTTCCAATAAATTGTTTCATTTACCACGGTTTTCTTTATTGTACAAAATTAGTGTTTATAACAGTGACATCACAAACGTGTGATTTTGGCAAACGAGTGGTTTAGGAATGTATTGATGTATCATCAAATGTTAGGGTTGGTCAGGTTTTTGGATCTAAACAAATAAGCAATTTAGTGCATTTTTGTCTTACAATTGCTAATTGTTTTTTATCGCTTGTAGTGCTAAATGTTTATAATATTCTTTCAGTTAGACCATCGTACATAGTCTGCGGCAATTGTGACTTTTCTGTTCGATTTGAAGCTAACCATCCATTCGTATTTTATGTGAATGTCGATGGCGTGAATTTATTAGCAGGCAGATTTAATAATTAGTGAAGACATTTAAATAACACAATACAGTAAATAAAACACTAACATAAGTTTAGAATCAGGTACACAAATTATTTTATTTATTTGAACTAATTAATTACACTAATTGCATTTAACAGATGAACCACGGTTTTATGCTTTGCATATTCTCTTGTTCTCACAATTCCTCGAAACATTTCATTCATTGATAAATATACAGGAAAATTTCTTACTAATCGTAACAAAATTATTATCTTCTTCTTCTAGCGCCATCTATGTTTCGGTACCGGTACTACATCTATCATTAATTTACCGCCATGGAGTGTTTCATAACTTTAGTATTTTTCAGTTTAAAACCGAAAAAGTGATATTTTTGCTCACTATAAAACAATATTATATATGGGGCATTCCACACCAAATCGAACACTTTTAAACCCGACCCCTTTTTGATTTTCCTGAAATTTTTACATATTATACTATCTCACCAAAAACAGTTCTGTGAATTTTTTCAAAATTTTTTATTCAACCCAAAAAGAGTTACGAATTTTTAGAAAAACTGATGTTTTTTTCTTCAAACGATCGTAACTATGTCAAAAATTGACTAATCGGAACGTTTTTTTTTTGTTTTTGTTTGTCTATAAACGTACTTTTCAGGAAAAAATACAAAAAAAATATTCAAACTTGGATTCTACAAAATTTTTTATTTTTTCGGAGAAAATCATTGATTTTTCAAATTTCGACACTTTTGATTTTTGATTTTTTTACTTAAAAAAAAATCTGATTTATTCCGCGTATAACAACGCAAACCCCATAATGGACCGACATTTCTTTCTATTTCTTTTGTTTAATTAAAAAATATTATTTGCGTAAAAATAAAACAAAATATTTTTTAATTAAACAAAAAAAATAGAAAGAAATGTCGGCCCATTATGGGGTTTGCGTTGTTATACGCGGAATAAATCAGAGTTTTTTTTGAAATAAAAAAACCAAAAATCAAAAGTGTCGAAATTTGAAAAATCAATGATTTTTTCCGAAAAAATGAAAAATTTTGTAGAATCTAAGTTTGAATATTTTTTTGTACTTTTTCTTGAAAAGTACGTTTAAAGACAAACAAAATCAAAAAAAAAACGTTCCAATTAGTCAATTTTTGAAATAGTTACGATCGTTTGAAAAAAAAAAACAGCAGTTTTTCTAAAAATTCGTAACTTTTTTTGGGTTGAGTAAAAATTTTGAAAAAATTCACAGAACTGTTGTTGATGAGATAGTATAATATGTAAAAATTTCAGGAAAATCAAAAAGGGTCGGGTTCAAAAGTGGTCGATTTGGTGTGGAATGCCCCATATACATACCATTCTTTTTTTTTACAAAAAAGTACAAAAAGATTTAACATTATTTAATAATGTAATATTTAGTATTTTTTTAATGAATTCTGTTATTTTCAAAATCTTTCCACGATATACGCATGGATAGTTTGCGAAATTATTTAAATTTATTTTAAAAATATAACATCTGCGAGGCAAAATCGATAACAAATATTAATAAAATAAACAAGTTTAATTTGTAATTTATAAACTCTTTCCCCGAGGCAACGCATATTTCTTTTTAATCGCTTGTTTTATTTCAGCATTTTTAACAATAATTATCAAGTCATGTGTAGCTCTAAACTTGCCAAAAAAAAATTATTGCTTTCACGTTTATCCATTACAATGGAAAGCACATGAATCTCACAAAAACTGATTTTCCATGTTATTTCCCTATGTTCGGGTAAAAAACCACCCGGTATATTTTTTAGGTTCAATTTCTAAAAATACCAATACGTTGATCTTGAACCTCCAGAAAAGTGTTAGGGGGCGCTGTGAGCTTTGAGCTTTTCAATTCTGCTGATTGTTAATTTTCCAGAACGTAATATTTTTTTTTATATTTCTAGTTGGAATTGTACCACTAAGCGCTTTCGTAGAATTCGATCCTCCAAAACTTTACTCATTTGAAGCTGACCATCCATTTCTGTTTTCTTTGAATGTCGATGGAGTGAATTTATTATTAGGCAGATTAAATAATCCTTAAAATGTGCTAAATAATAATTCTTGTAATGTTATTAAATAAATTGCTTTCATTTTTACAATTTTCTCTCTCACCCCCCCTTTCTTCTTTTTTTTTATAAATTTACTTTTTATTATTCTTACACAAATTTAAATTTATTTTATTTTTGTTATTTACAACACAAAACAAACTACGTCTGCTTGTTACCACGGTGCCTGCGTGCGTGCTTTACAAACTTTTTTATTTCTGTTCACTACGAATATTTTTCAATTTCCGGTAGAAGGGGTTTATGCATTTAACAAGTACGGTGTTGGATCTCTATAAAATCAACTTGTAAATAACATTAACTCCATAAAATCTAATTTTGTTTATTGTTCTAGTTACTGTAATCGAAAAATTCGCCTTATTTTCATTAAGTAGTCCACTCAAATTTGAAGCCAATCATCCATTTTTGTTTTATTTAACTGTCAATGGTGTAAATGCATTTGTTGGTAGAAAAAACAATGTTTAATATGATTACGTTAAACTTTTGTACTTTTTTAAATAAAAATCTGCATATCATCAATAATCAATTTTTTTAATAATAATTGTATCGTTAGGGTAGATAGAAAACGATAAAAGCGAAGAAAACCCTGTAGTTGTGGATTAGACCATTGTTGCAAAATAAAATAAAACTTTGTGTCCGTTTTTAATTTTAAAACTTAGTTGTCATAATTAAGTATGAATCGGTGATGGATTTTATATTATTTTTTTTTTTTTTGGTATGTGGTGATGGTACAATTTTTCTTTTATTTGAAAGAAGTTAAATAACATTTGCATATTTTGCAGTGGATGTCATCGACCGAATTGGTTCGGGAGAGAGCGTAAATGTGTCATACTTCGTTAATCATCCTTTCATTTTCATCATACGCTTCTTGAAAACTCAAGAAGTGCTATTTTTGGGGAGATTATCAATTCCAGATTCTTAGTTTAGAAAAACTTGATGTGTAAGAAAATCATTTCATATACAAAATGATGAAGTGAAAATTATTTATACCTATCTAATAAAATAAAAATAAAAAAACCACTAGCGCCATCTATGTTTCGGTACAGGTACTAAGTTATGGAAAGCTTCATAACTTTCTTATTTTTCAGTTTATTTTAAAAATGAAAGTACTATATTATATAAAATTAAGTGCTCTGCAAAATTTGCATTTTGGTAAGGTGACGGTGTAATTTTGGTCGCTATACGGTTGCAAACTGGTCCATTTCCAAATTCTAGTAGCCTGCTAGGAAATATTGAATGCATTGTATTTGTTTTTTTTTTCATCTTTATTTAATTTTCACTTTATCAACTAACCCATTTTTTCATTTAATATGTAATTTTTAACTTTTTTTACATTTTAGTTCATGCTGCCATTACATTGTCAATTGAATATCCATTATTCGAACCAAAGTCGCTAATAGCTGATCATCCATTTATTTACTACATTAACTCATCGCATGGAGTGTTACTTGTTGGTCGTTATAATAAACCAATTAGTAATTAATTTATTAAGTGTTGATTTCATTAATACATTAAAAATGCGCATATAAAATTAGTACACTAATTAACTATAAATTTTGCTTATTATATGTACTTAATCAATAAGAAAATGTATTACCACATATTTGTTTTTTTTTGCAAGTTTGGAAATATTTATATTACCTACGCTTGTATTACTTTAATCGAATGTAATGCGCTAACCCACATTTTTTTTCTAATGCTGATAATAAAATTACCCAACATTTTATTTAACAATTCTAGATAATAAAGCTAAGGGTTTGGAAATTTTGTGTCTCACGCATTTCAATTATTCATAAATAAAAACCTTACAGATGTTGTAACAATTTTATGCACTGTTTCTAATTATTGGAAATTGCAACTTTCTTATAATTTCTGTGTAAACTATATAAATATTATTCAGGGCTGTCGATGTTTATTAGTTAATAATTACATATTATGAATGTAATTGCGTCCATACGTGCGTGATATTGCAGAATTACATAAGTCCTAATTACTTTCAGTTGAACTAATAGAGGAATCGATAGAAATTCCATTCCCAAATTCGAAGCAATTCAAAGTCGATCATTCGTTCCTACTACTTTTGAAAATGCGCGAAAAAGTTGTCTTGTTCATTGGGCGTTTCACATCAATTTAATATTAATGTGTAAGTTTCATTTTTTTTCAGCTTGATCATTTATTACTGATGTGCAAGTCTTATATAAATTACCTAATTAAACTTTATTTGATTGGCTTTCCTTAAAATAGAATAAACAGTTGGCGTTAATTACCCATTTAATTGATCGAGTATTTTAATCGATTAGAAATTTTGGCTTTGTTCGCAATTTTATGCACTTTCTGCTTAATTCCTGCACTTTTTTAGTGGGTCGTAGACTCTTCTGCAGAGCCACACCTTAACAATTAAAAAAAATTCATTATGATTTGAATAACAGTTTCAATTTTTTTTACAGTTCATTTGGTTCCTGCATCGCTACCCTTTCCACCACCTCTTCCACCTAAAGAATTCCGTGCAGATCGTCCATTTATATACCACTTGAACATCAAAGGAATTTATTTGTTTGTTGGACGAGTTACAAATCTTTAAACAGCAACAAAGAATTTAACAAAGCCGATTTTGTAAACAAAAGAAAAATAAAGAAAATTAAAATAAGTTGAAAGTTTTATGAACAAATTTTTTTCTTTTCTATACAAACTAACTTTTTTTTCATACCTTATTTTCTTCATTACCTTTTTTAAACTCTTGTTCTAATTTATTTGGTAATTAAACTAAGGTTTGTTGTTGTAATGTAGAACTTTAATTTCAAATCTCCCGCCGCCCGTTGTGGTAAGCAATGCAACTAAAAGATTTTTTTAGTAAAACGGACAAAACAGGAACCTGTGAAATAATTTAGGTAACTAAACTCACACAAGACGTTCATATTTATTGGCGTACTAAAAGATTTTTAATAAACTTTATTTGCTTTTTTAATCCACTTTAATATTATGCACTTTTCTGTTTTACTGCACTTTGTTTTAACGAGTGGTAGTCTGCTAGGATTTTGTCTACCCGAGTGAAAATAATTCAATTTTATTTAAATAACTAATCAAGTTCAAATTTTTTACAGTAGTTCCATACCTTCATATTACACCAGCAGTAGTACCTCCTCGACCTCAAGAATTCTATGCAGATCATTCATTCATTTACTACTTGAACGTCGATGGCATTCGTTTGTTTGTTGGACGAGTTACAAATTTTTAAAAAGTAAAACAGAATTTAGGGATGTCAATTTTGTAAACTAAAGAAAAATAAATTAAAAACAACCAATTTTTTTTTCTGTTTTTTGAAATTAATTTGCTTAATTTGTAACCCAAGTTTAATTTAAATTCATTTCAAAATTAATTTAATAAATGTTTGACTTTGCAATAAGCCTTTGAATTTCAAATATCCCGCTTACATTCGTGGTAAACCTGGTAACCATAAAAATTTAACCTAAATTATAACACTTGATTTAGGCAACCAAACTAACGTCTAGTGCGTTTATATCAATTGCCATATTGAATTGTTATCTAAAAAGTTTTTAATAACCCATAAATTTTACAATGTGATTCAAAAAAGGTGCACCTCGGTAATAAACGTTATTCTAGATATCATTTTGCTTCCTTTATGTTTCACCCGTGGATTCAATAAAAACTTTAATTTTTTGTCTCTACAGAACTTCAACAGTGCAGAGAATTCGTAGTTGACCATCCATTTATATTCTACCAAACCCATCCTGAAGGTGTTCTCCTAATTGGACATTACACAAATTACAAACCAAATATTACAATGTATCCACATTTTTGTAGTATATTTCAGTGTGTGGTGGAGTGAAAAACTGGAAAACGTACAATTAAAAAACTACTGTAATTTTAGAGTAAAATTCAAAACTCCTGAAAATGTGATTTGTTATACCTACTTTTTTTCCGAATTAAAGAGCAAATTAAAACATGTTTTTTCGTTTTTAATGCAAAATTCGAAACCCGGTAAAAAACCCGACTGTGGAACAGCACAAAATTAGATATTAGACAAAAATCTCATGAGCTAATTTTTTAACGTTTTTTGTAGTAGTAAGTTTTGCTCCAATAACCCAAAAATGGTGAAAGTTATCAAAAATATTCAAAATAATTACAGTAATCTTTTTCTGCTCAATGATTTTGGCTTATTCAATATTTTCAAGTTATTGGAAAAAACATTGTAGTGCGGCCTTCAGGCCGCACAGTCCAGGTAATCTAGTTATAATTAATTTAAAACATAAATCCATTTGAAATTTAATATTAAAACAACCATGTAATAAATTTCTTCAATTTACTTTGTGTCATCGGTTAAATCAACTCTGCGGGCCGCAATTTGGTTAATCCTACCTTAAGGTGTACACGTGGTCACCATAATATAGTTTGGCTTATTAGAAAAAGCAATGCAGAGCGGCCTTGAGGCCGCACATTCTCAGTGATTTAGTTGTAATTTATTTAATAATTTACTTTTTATCAAAGCACATGCGGGTCAAATAGGTTATATTTATTACATTAAATCAAAAATTTTTTATGAAAATAAAGCAATGGATTCTTGAATCTGCATGTAACAATAAACCAAAAGTTTAAGTTTATTATTGCGTTTCACAAAGTACTACCGTTCCAAGTTCTTTGATATTTCTTTCTGGTTTCAGTAATTGTTGACACCAGAATGGACGATGACAACTGGCCAAGAGACTTCGTGGCCGATCATTCCTTCTTGTGGATTCTCAAGATTTCTGACTTAATAGCTTTTGTCGGACGTCATGTAGCATCCGAATAATTTTCAAAATTGTATTCGCAAATAAACGTTACCTATAAACAATTGTTTTAATTTAATCCATTGTGGATGAGATATTAGGCAATTTCGGGCATATTTTTCAATTATGTTTCATTTTGGGTACGAATATCATCGCTTTTGGGCATTTTATCCTATTCATGTAGTACACAATATTGACGCAATATTCAGCCAATATAGAAAATCAATATTGGAAAATGTTCACATCTCGATATTGGACCAATATTGCCCAAACATTGTGTGCTACGTGGGCAAATACTAGCAAATTTATCAAAATAATTTCAATTTAATTTTAGGTGAAGTTATCGCTTTTCCTATGGGTCTCTATAAACGAGTACCACCACCCAAACTGTTCATTGCTAACCACCCTCACGTGTTTATTTTAAAAATAAATGATATTTTGATTTTTGTAGGACGTCGTATGGTCAAAAACTAATGAACTAATAAGTTGTAAACATTTTTTTATATTTTTTAATAAAAAAACATTTTTCCAAATTTATTTTTGAACATTAAATTTCAAAATTGTTGTTTTGTAAACGCTTTTTTCTCACTACAAAATTTGGGTCCCCCCTTTGCGATAAGATTTTTTAGAAAAAAATGCAAGCAAAATTTTTTCTAAAATATCCTAAATTAACACTTTTATGCAATAATCTGCAAAGAAATTTAAGCAAGGAACTTTTTGAATCTCCCCCCTCCTCCCGCCATGTGGGAATTCGTAAGATAATCCAAACCCCCACTCACCACAAAAATAGAAATAAAAATTCATAATTGTACAGTAGAGAAAAAAATTAGGAATGTGAACAATTTTAACCCATCCGAAGGATATGAATGTTAACTTAAAATTACATTTAATTAAATTAAAATACCTAAACTTTTCAGTGGCTTTGAGGGCTGCTAAATTGGTTGCTCCATAATGCCCCAACAAACCCAAATTAGGTTATTTATAAAAGGCAAAAAATTTTCTAAAAGAGAAATACTTTATTTCTATATTTAAGGGTTGCTAAATGGGTCAGTCCCACGAGAGCTCGAGTGTGACTCTATCAAATTTTTTTGCAATAATTGAAAAAATGTCAAAAAGTCGAAAAGTGTTAGCAGAGAAGGATTTGTATAATTATAAACTCGAGCCATCGTGGGGCAGACTATACCATTTTTGTATGATATAAAATGCTATTAAAAAACTTATAATTTATCTAACCAATAGAAATCATCCGTTAGTTCTAATGGTTTATTAAACAAAACATTTCATAATTCACTAATTTTTTATTATTAATAATTAAAATTTAAAAGTTACAAATTAATACTTATTTTAATTATTATTGTACATTTTTTTAACTATATGTTACTGATGAAATCTGATAAGATCGAAACATGTCAGTTATGGTTAAAATCGCTGGATAAAATTGATTTATAATTAAATTATTATTATTTTAGTTCAAGTGAATTTCATTCGTATGGGACATTTTGTACCACCAGAACCGAAACAGTTCGTAGCCGACCATCCTTACATCTTTATTTTGAAAACTGCTGATGTACTGATGTTTGTGGGACGTAAAATCCAAGATGCAAATTAAAAAATCTAAAATGTATATTTTTTTAAACATATATATATATATTCTATTATGATTCAATAAATATATTCTAAATGATCTGAATTTACATTTCAAATACCTTTTACACCCTTTACATTGTTTACTGGTAGTTTTCCATGTCTTCTTTATCAAAATTAAAAAAATTTGTTTATTTTAGCTAACTTGTCAGGATATTTCTCTTTTTTCGTTATACCGATGATTGAACGGTTCACAAAAAATCAATGGTTACACAAAGTCTGGCGTTTTGTAACTGGTTACTTAAATAGTTAATAATTATTTACAGACTCAAGCATTTAGTTTTGAAATATCCAGAGATTGCTAAATAACAACTAAACTATGTATTTATTATTGTAACTAAATCACTGTAAGTTTTTGTATTTTATTGTAACTAAGAAGGTAAAATTGCGATATAAAACTTCTAATTTATATTTGTATTTCTTAATAACCTTTAATAGTCAATTATATTAAATTTTGAAATTAATTAATTCATTTTTAAGCTGCTGACCTTAAAAAAGGGATATATAGGCTTACGATTAAAAAAAAGTATAATATAGTCAAAGTTTATTTAAATTCTTATTAGTAAACATTCAAATTGATTTATAATTTTAAAAAATGGTTTCGTTAATTTTTATTATTTTTATTATTGGGGTGGTTAATTCTGAAATTTCTCGAGAAGGCGGTACAATTGAATTAATTCCAAAAATTCCTAACACTGTGGATTACGCTACCAACGAACTATGTAGAAATGACAGCAAATTGTACAAAGAAAATTTGAAAAATTTAACATTTTGGGCTCATGAGAGTAAGTACAAAATTTTTGACAAAGTCTAGCAATTTAATTTTACAAAATTAACAAAATAATCCTGCGATGGTTGGATGATAACTGAAATAGTAAATAAAATTATCTTTTAAGTGCTGGATTCATCTGTGAAAAGCACCAATGGCATTTTGGTAGGAAATACTTACCAACTGGGAGATTTCAAACAATGTATGAATATAAACGGACCGTTTGAAATACAATATTGTTTAATAGAATTCCACATAAACATTCCAACAATCAATCAAAATTCAATAAATCTTAATTTCGATAATTCTGTATTAAATATATTACAGGTAAGATAAATTTCTGGTGTTCTTTTTTTATTCGATTGGAGTCCCTGAACGGTATTAAAAATGTAATAATTTTCAGAAGCCTAAAATTTTATTTCCTCAACCACGAAACAAACTTCATTATGGTTTATGCCTTCCGGCATCCTGTTCAGCAAACGACATACAAAAGTCCCTAAATCAATATTTAGCAGTAGAAAGGCAAGAAAATTATTTGGAAAATTATAATGTGACTTTTGATATCGTGGTAAATAAAGCCAGCTGTCAGAGCAATAAAAATTTACTAAACTTTACCTCCGGAGAAATTTGTTTCGGGTAAGATTTAAGGGTTCTAGTTCCGCCACTGTTCTGTCATCAATAGTTTATATTATTTCTTTTATCAGATGTTCATAAATGTAGGTAGATAAAATTTTTTATAAACTTAAGTTACAGTTTTACAAACAGCAGACATCAATCTCCTACTAACTTATTATTACATATTGCTCGTATCATAGGCGTCCGCAAAAGGGGGTTTAAATTATTTTAAAAAATATTAATTATTTCAGACTGCTCTGTCTTGTTATACTTTTTTTGGTGGTCTTTGGAACATACTACAACTACTTTTCACGTAAGGAAAATAAAAATAAAGGTAACACTTACTAAAAATTTTTATAAACAATAAATTTTTATCCGATTTTTAAATTTTAGAACATCTAGTGGCACAGATAATTTCAGCATTTTCGGTTACCAAAAATTGTTCCGATTTGTTTCGAAAATCCAAGGAACATTCGGAACTGAAAATTTTAAATGGGGTTCGATGCTTTGCGCTTTTTTTTGTTATTTTTAACCATAGAATGGGATCACTTATCAATGCTCCGTTGATGAATTCTCAAGAAATGTATAAGGTATGATTATTTAACCACGCTTAGGAGGTTCGAGCACTTACTCCGTGCATATTTTAGACGATGAACACCCCCGTCCAATATTTAATGATGAAAAATGATTTGATCATTGACACATTCTTTCTTCTTGGTGGATTGCTGTTCAGTTACGGATTATTAAAGAAATTTGAAAGTACAAGTATAAATCCGTTAAAACTTTTACTTTTACGATACATCAGGTAATGATCCACAATTTATTTTCTTTTTCCTCAGCAGTGCTTTTTTTGCAGGTTGACGCCACTTATGGGTTTCGTAGTATTTTACCAAGCTACTCTATATCTTTATTCTGGTTCTGGTCCCATTTGGTATAAAACACTAAAAAACACGGAAGAAAATTGCCAAAAATATTGGTGGAAAAACCTTCTATTATTTAACAACTTCAGTCCGCTATCCGAACAAGTAACATTGTAATTCTGTAAATTTAACAAAGTTAAATTAGCGATTTGTTTTCTTTTTAGTGCCTTTTCGTAACATGGTACTTGTGTTGCGATTTTCATTATTTTATTATCGGTCTGTTCATAATGTGCTTGCTTCACAGAAGTAAACTTATTGGGTACGCTCTGTTGATAGCCACTCTAAGTGCTTCCATCGTTACACCGTTCGTGGTAACAATAATATACAACGTTAGTCCGATTCTCACCTTCCATTTTGACAATGTGTACATTTACATAGCTTCTTATGCCAGAGCAGGACCGTACTTTATTGGCATATTTGGAGGAATTATTTTTTATAACTTCAAGTGCAAGTCTAGGCGAATTAAAAAAGTAAATTGATGAAACTGTGTTACAATACAATTAATAACTTTTTATTTCAGAGAGCATCGTTGATGCTGACCTATGGGTCTCTTTTATTGCTGGTATGTGATGTGTTGTGGTTACCGTTATCGTATGACGATTCACAAAGCGTGTGGAGCTCTGCAACGTACATAGCACTGCACAGAAATTTATGGGCGATTGGAAATCTTGGGATTCTTATTGCAGCTACTTTTGGAGAACTACATGTAATCAATACAATTTTTTCGTGGTCTCGTTGGATTCCGTTAGCAAAATTATCGTACGCCGTATATTTAACCCATACAATATTACAGGCCGTTGATGTGTCCAGTTCTATGTCGTCCATGTATTTTGCTCCATTGAAAATAGTAAGCACTTTTCTATTTCTTTCAAGATGACCTAAAATGAGCTAAAAACGTTTAATAAAAGTGTGACTTATTTTGCAAATATTGACATATAGATGGCAGCACGTATTAACCAAAAGGATGTCTCAGTTTTTATACATCCTGCTATCCGTATTACACTCTTATCAAACCTATTTCAGTTTTAGGCTTTCAAAATCTGAAAGATTCTTTACTATTCGTTAATAAAGTAATTTTTTTTCACATCTTCTACATCACATATATTTTTTTAGATAAATTTGTGGATTTCTGATGTGGTATTATCGTTGGCCATATCGTTTATTTTATACATTTCAATCGAAAATCCTATTAGAAGAATAACAAATTTATTTATAAGTGCCAAAAAAGAAATTACAAGAATTTGAAGGAAATGGTAAAAATAAAAAAATTATTGTTATTGTAATTAATTATTTAAACACTTTAAATAAACAAACCCCCGTATTCATAAAAACGCAATATTTACAACAGGTTTACTAAAGCTTTAAAAGACTCACAAATGTCCTTAAAATGCCTTATATCCCTTACAAAGGGTTTGCAAACCTCTTTTAACTATTTTTCACTTTTATGAATACCGGGGAAAGACTTTATCATTTGATTAACAAGATTCTTATTGTCCTTACCTACTTTCGAGCAAAACTACAACCAAATGAAACAAGAAAAATACAAAAATTTAAAAGAAATGATGCAATAGATCGCTCACCCTAAAATTAATTTTATTAGTATTGTTGATGCATGCGATGTTTTCGTCTTTGGTGTTTCTCATGAGAAATGCAACCATACGTAAAGTACAAATTTCAAGCATTGACTTCATAAAGAAAACAATCTCTGGAAGCTTTAAAATTTTGATTTTTAAGTTGGTAATAAATTAATGACCTATCAAAGGCTGGTAAATTTTTTTTGGATTTTAATAATCAAGATACCAATCAAATGTGTTGCGAACAGAAAGACAAAAAATACGTAGACAGAATTGTCTACGATTTTCTTATACTTATCTATGTGTACAATAAAAAATGTGGTAAATTTTGTATCGTTGGAAATAATAATTATTATTATAATAAATTATGTCGCATAAGTTTGATTCAATATTGATCGCCAAAAGGTCAATAATTCAAGTGCGAGATCCCAATATATTAAATAAAGTTTATATGATCAAACATTTTGACATTTGAAAGTCATAAATTTTATGATAAATAGTTAATAACCTTTTATTTTAAATAAAAACAGAATTGATCAAACAAATCGATAATCTCTCAAAATTAAGGTGAAGCAATAATAAAAACTTCATTTTTATCAATTTGAAGTTATCCGAATGTTAAGGTTACATTCCATTCCAAAAACAGAAAAGAACTTTTATTAATAATAGTAGATAACGTACCGAGGTAGAAAGCGCTGGAAAGGCTATCAATCGTATATAGGCAGTAAAATTGCTACTTTTCTGCCTAGTTACGCAAAAAATTATTATTTATCCCATTAGTGGTCATTTTAAAGACGGAATCTGATCTGTAAGCCACGCACCAATGAATGGCACCCTAAAGATTATTCATTTATAAGGTTTTTTTCTCGAGGTATAAAAGTTATAAAATATAAGAAAAAAGGTATAAAAACTTGTAACAAAGAACATTTTATACACAATTACCTTTTTTTTCACAAAAACTGAAACGTATTGAGCTTCTCTACCAGAGGGTGACCTTATTTTTGAAAAATAAACACAGGACAATAAATAGATGTCAAAAAGGGAAAATTAGCAAAAAACGCGTCGCAGGAAAACATTTTCAATTTTTAAGGTGAACAACGCTCCGATAAAAAATTAGAAATTTTAAAAAGATGATTTTTTATTGCTTTCTCCTTTGAAATCTTTCTTTTTTGGAAATTTTAATTGGCTTAATGTAATTGTAGCTACACATTTTTAATTGATATTTTTCTTTTTTTCCTGCAAAATGTATAAAAAATAGATCATTTTATTCAAACTTTTCGTTAAACTTAATCGCTTGTTAAGCAATTAAAAATTTTCTTTCATTATCACATAAACAATTTTTGCAAATATAACCTAGTGTTTTCAAAAAATGATTTATTTAAATAAATTACAAGTTATCAGTTATGAAATTAGTAATATAAAAACTTGTAATTCATTTTATAATTTTCACAAGTTAATAAATAACTAACCTTCAAGTTACGAAAAGGAACTTGAAGAAGTTTTTATTCAAAAGTGGAAGTAAGGACTATATTATGAAGGAAGAAGAATAAATAACTCAAAACTACTTATATTTATATATTTTAATTTTATATAGTATTTTAGGTAATTAAAGTTTGTTAATGTGTATTTAATTTGAAAATTACCATATCTACAATTAATTCACAAATCTATTTTATATAAGCACAATAAAAGTACGAGAGTTGTTATACTCCCGTATAAAAGTTGTCGGGACCGGGACTACGGGATGAAACCTGAAACTAACGGATCATCTCGTAAAATATGGGAAATCTGGTCAGGTCATCCTAATCTAATATCATATTTAATACAAAACTTTTATCCGGTAATCAAAATGCACAAATAAATGTGAGTAAGTTGTCAACAAGTATTTAAAAACGTATTTAAATATTTTAGCTAAATTTATTAGGTTATAAATATTCATTTAGCATCTATTCATTGTTCACATTTAAACTGTTACTCAACGTTTTAATATCTGCTAATGTTTTGATTTATGATTTTTGAAATGTTCCAAGATGCAGTTCTATGCTTTGGTCCAAAAATCTATTATTCAGGGACTAAATTACCCCCCCCCTCTAAAAAAAAATGAGAAATGTTAAAAAATTAGTACAAAAGTTAGTACTAGGTACTCGCCCCTTCGCCCAACCTTGATTTAATACTATTAGATACACCGCGGTCACAGTGGGTCAAAGACTGGTCAAACTTTTGCTGTCTAATGGAAAAAAATTCCCGGTCTATCGAATAATAATTATAATATATTTTACCTCAAGATGTTACGTTACGAAGTACACAATTCATTTGTTTACCACGCGTAGTAAAAGGGAGAGATTGTTACTACAATCCTGCATTTTTTTGAAGGATTACCGCTCGTGCAAAAATGTATAAAATTTACAAATTTAATTCGTTAAATTTCCTGATGACCTTGAATAATTATAAGTTGATATATAAAATTAATATAGAAAATTGTTGAAGACACTTCAGTGCTTATGTAAGGAAGAAGTGCACACAAAATCAAAATATTTAAAACTAAATCAAAACAAAGATAAGTGCTAAGTTTTTCAACTATCTACTATAAACATGCGTTGGTTAGTTGCTCTCATTTTAATTATCGGTAATACCAATTGTGAGGTAAATAATGAAGAAGATAGTGAATTTGAATTTGATTTGATTCCACAAATACCCAATACGGTGGATTATACTACAAACGATTTATGCAGGAAAGAAAATGATTTGTACTTGGCCAATTTGAACAACTACACGCTTTGGGCTTACGAAAGTAAGTAGAAATTTGTTCTGAAAATTAATGATCATTAACTTTTTAAATCGGATTTTTGGGAATAATTTAATTTATTGACTAACAGAATGAATAAATATGATTATTTTAAATTATATCGAGTTATAAAAAAAAAACAAATTGGTTTATATTTTTTTTATTGAGCTTTCGAGCGCAACTGCGTCTCTTCGTCAGAATATTAAACCTAAATGTACCATGTAGTACACATTTCATTTTCAAAAACAGGACGAAAGTACGTTTGAATTTGCAACCGGTAAATGCGGTATAAATCGGTACAATTTCCTTAAATTCCTGTTGAATCTTTTAAAAAACCCCAAAGCTTTGGTCAGTTGAATGAAAAAATAAGCGGAAAAATTCAAGTAAACAAAATTATTTTTTATACACTGTGGTTACAATATTTGGTTTTGTTTACAATCTAATTTTTTTTTTGTAATTATATTTCAAGTTTAACTAGATTTTGAAGAAACGTTCAATATCATGAACGCAATAAACTTGAATCCAAATAGTATTGAAATAAAACTAATTTTTAAAAATTTAATGTTAAGGACAACTTCTGTTTACTAATTAATATTAGTGGGATATTAAATACCTACTTACTAATTAGTTATCAGAAATTAATTTAAATTATAAATTTAAATCACCAAGATTTTTTTGTTTACCTGAGACCTTTAAAAAGAAGTTTGAGGAAAAGTATAAAAATTGGTAATTATTCAACAATTATTACCATAAAAGCGTTTTGAAAGTAATTAAGAAAACAATAAAAGTAAATACTGTCAGAGTGGCTATGATTACAAGGGGACCAAGTCAATCAACTATTTCAAAGGGTTGAAGGTTGAAATCTTTCAGCTGGTTTGGTAGGGATTCAGAAAATTTGAGATGTGAGATATTCACATAAAACTCCATTAGAATAAATTTTATTTTAAAAATATTTTGGAATAATAATATTTTGGTCAGATTTTTATTTAATTATTTTCAACCCCTTTATAATAAAATTTATTATTTAATCAAATACAATAAATATTTTATTGCTTAGTATTTGATTGAATAGTGCCAGATTGGTGATTCTGTTATTGTTAATAATTTATCGTGAAAATCCATATTTTATTTCAAACAAAATGTCATTAGATGACGTTAATAAATTTGAATTTATACTAAACAATAATAAGGTAATTTCATAGTCTTTGGGTGTTTTCATAACCGAAAATTAGATTGCCAATAATCACAGATTTCATTTTTTTTAAAACTTTTCCAAAACGTCATTTACAGCTCAAAATTGGTTATAGATGCAGCCATGTTTTTTTTAACAGAAAGATGAGAATTTTCCAAAGGTTTCCAATATAATTTTTAATCGGTTTTTGATTATGTTAATTAGCAATGTTTTATCAAAAACTCACGAATAATTAAAATTTAAAATGTCAGAACACGGTTAAAATAGTAATCTTTAATATTCTGTATTACAATTGATTAAATTTACAACATTATTTGCTTGTTATACATTTAGATTGCAGCCCTGTCAATTTCATTTTTCGTAATTTTTCGTCATTTCAAGTCGTCAAATTCATATATTTAAACTCTTAAAGTTAAACTTATGTGATCTTTAAATTCAAATGCTGGAAGAAAGGGGCGCCAATGTCAAGTTCTTGCCCCGGTTCAGAAAAATCGTAGATCCGGGGCTGTTAAATTTCAACTACCGAATAGCCATAGGATTGAAAAGGAATTAGGGTCGTATAAAAACTCGACTCCAAAATTTTGAAAACCCAAAAATTCAAAGGAATTTCTATCCTTAGAAAAAAGTTAATTAGTTTCAAGAAGTGCAATTAAGTAAATATCTTAATTAATTTAATTGCTTTGATATTTAGTCTTATCTCTACCTGCATAATAAAACATTTTAATTAATTAAAAGCTTTTTAAGTACAACTGGTTACAAATTATAAATTCTTCTACTTCCTTTTAAAATATAGGCAGTGTTATAATTAAATTATATTGTATTGTAAATTATAAATTAAATTTGTTTATTTTAAAATTATCATATTTTTGTAAAAAGCAACACTTCTATTCTTTTGAAGAATTGCCCAAATTTACTTTACAAGTGTCTCGGTAAACACGCTCACGGTTTATCAACGTGTTTTTCACGTATTTTTCACGTATTAGCTCTAGGTTCTTGAAGAACACAATGTTTTTAATTTTAAATAACATATTTAATTTAAATAACTTTAAATTTCTCATGAATTTATTTATAGTTTAAATGTAATACTGTAATGACTTTCAAAAATATGCAGAATATCTCATTTACAATGCATTTGGTTAACAATATATGATACTTTAGATTGTAAATTGCATGGGATGCACGATGCCCTTATCAAAGGTCAAGGAGTGTTAACAAAATAGCAGACAAATTAGTTAAAAAGCAAACACTTTTTATTTTTACTCAAAATTTTGACACTAGTAGAGGGGACATGTTAAAATCAAGGATTAAAAAATTACAAGCCACGATCTAGTGACGTCTAATAATCCAATATGGCGGACGTTAAGAGACGATTCGCAGTATACGACGAGTTTTCCTTCACAATTAATCATACTTTGTAATCTAAACCTGCCTTGTATCAAATCTAAAGATCCTGAGCGCAATTAAGGAGAGGATGAGACAAAATATTTTGGACGTCTTTTATAGACGACACCTTAGATTATTTCTCAAACTTCGTTTTTTTTTTAGAATAATTTTGTTGTTAATATATTATAATCCAGTTGTAAGTTCAACAAAAAACTTCAAGTGTCGTCCATAAAAGACGTCCGAAATGTTCTGACCCCCTTTTTAATTTGGGGAGTTTGCATAATCCCAATAATAAGATGGTAAACGACCATCAGATAGATTTTTGCGTTATTCTAAAGGCCGTGTGACACGTGTATAAATTTGTTAACAAATTTGTCAGCAAATTTGATAACAACCCATTGATTGGTTGAACCAACCAGCATCGGTACCAACATTGATTTGTTTGACCAATCAATGGGTTATTACCAAATTTGCTCAAATTATTACCAAATCAATAGGTTATTACCAAAAAAAATACACGTGTCACACGGCCTGGTTGTTAGCCGACCAGCGGAAATATAAAACTCTGCGCATGGCATTGCGCATTTTTGAAACTTTAGATTTGGAACAACCTCTACCTAAATTTTTCAAAATTCTGAACTAAAATAATCTTTTTCTTTTAAGTGCTGGATGCTTCGATGAAAAGCACAAGTGGAATTTTAGAGGGCGATACTTTTCAACTTGGAAATTTTGAACAATGTCTGAACATAAATGGACCATTCGAAACTCAATATTGTTTGATAGAATTGAATATAAATCTACCACCTATTGATTCCAAATCATTGCAGTTTAATTATTTTAATTCGATATTACATACATTTAAGGTAAGAATATTAAGTTGTACAATCGCAAAAAATAATTTAAAAATTAATATTCATAATTTATAAATAAATAACTGCTTTAATTCAAATATTATAATTTTAAAATTAAATACCTACTCCTTTCAGAAAAATTGTAATTTGGTTGAATTTTTGCATACGCACCTTTAATTTTATTTTTAGTTAGGTATTGGTGCTGTTTGGAAAAAAAATTAATAAAAACAACTTAAAAACTCAAAGCAAGATAATAAAAAATTTTCTTTGTCTTCTCCTAAGTTTGAGGCACATAATTAACTTTTTCAAAAAAATTATTGAAAAAAATATTTTATACTCTTATACATAATAGCATATTTTAATTATAGCAATAATTTAAACTTCCTTTTCAATTTTTCGGTCAAGTTCACCTCGTCCTTATGCGTCACCTCGTTATTATAAAAATAACTAAATAAAATCCAATGTTAAAAATAAGATGGGAAATTCTCCATTATTTACACTTTCACCACAGTCCACGATTTGAACCCAGAATTTCCACAGTGGAGACTGATGTGGCTTAATTTTGGAACATTTTTATAGATATGTAATTTTATCCTGAATAATTATAAACATTATAATTCTTTTTGTCACAAAATTAATACTTAACAAGATATTAGCAAAAATCCCCACTTGTGCGCTTTATGTAACCAATTAGGAAATCCGCTATTTTGTGTAACAAATAAAAATAATTGCAGAAATCAGAAAAAGAATCTCCTCAAACATTGGACAAGATTCATATTGGATTATGTTTTCCAGCATCCTGTTCACGAAAGGACATTCAATTTTCCCTAAATAAATATTTAGAAACCTATAAAAACGAAAGTTACTTGAAAAACTTTAATGTGACATACGAAATTGCCATTGATGAACGCAATTGTCAGAGCAATTCAATTGCTCCAACGTTTGGAACTGGATCTATTTGTTTCACGTAAGTATTTTTTCTATTCACTAAAGGGCATAGCCGGATTAATATGAGAAATCTGCCCCCGCGACTTTTTTGGCTCATACTCAGGGGATCGATTTGGTGTCGAATAAAAATAATTCACATCAATTTTTAGCTCTTTAACTCTAACGGTTGTCGAGATTTTCAAAAAAAAACCTGTTTTCTCAATTTTATTTTTATTTTTATAGTAATATTCACAATTAATCAATGATAAATTTTTTCCTAATTTTTAGGGGTTTAAGACATGAGAAAAAAATATAATCATGATTTTTTAACGAAAAGCCGATTTTTGGCAGACGATTGAAAATTAAAATCTTTCTTTTTTTAGCCTATTTAAAATATGTCACTCACCAAAATTCGTCAGAAAATGTCTATTATACTCCTCTACATTCAGGAATTTTTTTAAATTTTTTGAAATGGTGGAACAATATGAAAAAAAAATAAAAACTCATTTTTTTTTCTAAAATCTTGCGTTCTAAATAACTTATATTTTTTTTTAGCTAAACAAAATTTGTCTAAAATATTTTTTTGCCAAAAATAAATATAAATAAAGATTACCGTAAAAAAATTCATATATATTTTAAAATATTTTAATATTTTATTATTTTAATATATTTTAAAATAATGCATTTTTGGGGAAAACTTATAAAATCTTTTTTAAAGTTCTTAAAAAGACCTTTATTTTTGTTTTTTATAAAATACCTTAGCCTCAAAACTAAGTGAGCTAATAATAAAAATAAAGTAGATCCTTATTTTTTTTCATATAAATTATAAATATAATTTTTTTCATATAAATTATAAATATAATTTTTTTAGCCCTTATTTTTGAAATGGTTTGAGCTGAAAGGGTTTGAACAACATGTCAACTATTTACGAACATATGCAAACTTTAAACGGCCATATCTTATACAATTTTTATAATACAACAAAAACCTAAATTTTCAGAAAAGCCAAACCTACAATTTTTAATTTTATAAAATTTTGCGTATCATTAATAAATTTTGAGATATTTTTAAGAAAAGGCAATTTTTTGCAAAATTGCAAAAATGCTCTCTTCAAATCAACCTCAAATTTTTTCAAAACTAAGGACTTTAAACCTGTAAAACTACTAGAGCATATTACAAGTAAGTACATAAATAAAGTTAATTGTGAAGTAGTATAACAATTATTTTCAATTGGGATGGTAATTAAATTAGGGGGTGATTTTAACATTTTTTGTCGCCGAAATAAATAGTAGTAAGTATAAATCAAATCTTGGGGGCTCGATTTGATTTATTGAGAGATACTTAAATAAATATATTTAAAATTAAAATATACAAAAAATATCAATTTATCATAGCTCGCTTAGTTTTGATGCTATGGGGTTCAACAAAAAACAAAATTAAAGAGTTTTTGAATATTAAAATATATTAAAATAATAAAATATTAAAATATTTCAAAATATATTTTTTAGCTAAAAAAAAATATAAGTTATTTAGAACGCAAGATTTTAGAAAAAAAATGAGTTTTAATTTTTTTTTCATATTGTTCCACCATTTCAAAAAATTCAAAAAAATTCATGAGTGTAGAGGAGTATAATAGACATTTTCTGACAAATTTTGGTGAGTGACATATTTTAAAAAGGCTAAAAAAAAAAGATTTTAGTTTTCTTTCGTTAAAAAATCATGATTATATTTTTTTCTCATGTTTTAAACTCCTAAAAATTAGGAAAAAATTCATCATTGATCAATTGTGAATTTTACTATAAAAATAAAAATAAAATTGAAAAAACAGGTTTTTTTTGAAAATCTCGACAACCGTTAGAGTTAAAGAGCTAAAAATTGATGTGAATTATTTTTATTCGACACCAAATCGATCCTCTGAGTATGAGCCAAAAAAATCGCGGGGGCAGATTTCTCATATTAATCCGGCTATGCCCTTTTCTGCAGTTCCACTTCTGGAACAAAAGACTTTGAAGTAAAAAGTAACTAACAAAACCATTTTTAGCCTCATTTGCATTATCATAATCTTGGCGGCTGTTCTTGCAAGTTGTTACGACAGCCATGTAACCAAACATACGAAACAAGATATTGGTAAGTTTTCCTGCTTGGTAGATCATTAATGTTCATTTGCACCACTTCGAACTTAAAATGTTAAGATTTTTATAAACCGGTAAGTGCCCCCTTAAACGGCACTTAACAGATTACAGAAAGCTTGGCATTTTAAGTTTTTGTAAAATTCACGACAGCGACGTATCGACCTTTTTATAATTTATGTATTAAATTTTGCTGACTTGAAGATAAAATTCTAAAATCCGAAGCGGCGCCCAATTTGTTGCAGTTTGTTAACTATTTTTATAATTTTCAGACAACCCAACACACGATAGTATTATTTTGGCTTTTTCAATCAAGAGAAACTACAACGAATTATTTGAGAAAGAGAAACAACACTCCGAATTGGCAATATTAAATGGAGTGCGATGTTTTGCCATTTTATTGATCATCATATGCGATAAATTTGAAACGTTTCATTCTGCCCCATTAATGAATTCCCAAGAGGTGTATAATGTAAGAGTCAATTTTTATTTTTTACTTGAACAATTAATTAAAATTTTATCGTTTTTTTAGATGGCCAATAAGTCATTATATTACATTATTTTAAAAACCGATTTATTAGTAGATACATTTTTTGTCCTCAGTGGAATTTTATTAGGTTATGGAATATTTAAAAAATGCGAAAACAAAAATGTTAATCCGTTGAAAATATTACTGCTGCGGTACATTAGGTAAGATTTTATCAATTTTTTGGAAAGGGGTTTTTTCTATCTCTCATATAAATAGGGAAACTTTTTCTGTTGCCTACCCCCCAAGCTCATATGATCAGTCATTGCTCATCAAACGATCATAGTGCGTAGAGGAATGCAATGTCCAATCAAGTAAGCTTGGTAGAGTATGTAACGTCACGTGCATCTGATTTATTATGCGAGAAACTTTATTAAATTATTTCCGATAATACACTTCTCAAAATTTTTCAAAATTTACTTTTGCAGGATAACACCACTTCTAGGTTTCATCATATTTTACAAAGCTACCATTTATCTACTTTCTGGATTTGGTCCAATCTGGAACATGGCCGTTCAGGAGTCTGTCGAAAACTGCCAAAAAAATTGGTGGACGAATCTCTTGTACCTAAACAACTATTTAAAATCAGATGAACAAGTAAAATTTCAATTCTTGAGAGTTTTAAAATTAAAAAATATTTTTTTAGTGTTTGTTCCAAACGTGGTACCTTGCTTGCGACTTTCAGTTCTTCATTTTGGGTTTAATTTTAATCTTCGTTCTCAAAAAACATGCCCGAATTGGTTATGGATTATTGATTGCCTTGTTTGCTGCTTCGGTTGTTACACCATTTGTAGTAGCCATGGTTTACAACCTTCCTCCAACTTTGGAATTTAATTATGACAAAGTGCACACTTACATCACATCGTATGCGAGAGCAGGTCCGTACTTGATCGGACTTTTTGGAGGAGTCACTTTTTATAATTTCAAATCCGAATCGAAGACGATTAAGAAGGTAAGCGTTTAGTATATTTGTTTCTCATCAGCATAACTGTATTTAAATTTTTCAGAATAAATCCCATTTCATAACTTGTGCATCGGTTGCTGCTATGCTGATATCTGCGCTGTGGTTAGCGCTATTTTACAATGGTTCTCAAAATGCGTGGTTTTCTGCAGTGTACGTAGCTTTGCATAGAAATTTATGGGCAGTTGGAAACGTTGGTCTTCTTTTTGCTGGAAATTTTGGATATTCCACTTACATCAAATCATTTTTCTCGGGTCCTCGTTGGATTCCATTAGCAAAACTTTCTTATGCAATGTTTTTGACGCACACGCTGTTGCAGTACTTCGATGTAGGAAATTCCGTTACCTCCATCTACATCGCACCTTTTAAATTGGTATGTTTTTTAAATTTTTCATACCCCATCTAACGTATTCAATTTTAGATGTATTCGGTAATACCAGACGTCATCATTTCGATGTTCTTCGCTTTCTTCTTATACATCTTCATCGAAAACCCAATCAGACAGATATCAAGAATATTGCTAGTCCCAGAAGATCACACAAATGTAATGAAACATAATTACGAAATGAAAGAAAAGAAAAACTTATTAAATAGACCTTATGCAATGTAACTTAAAATGTATTTCTTACTAACTGCTACTATTATATAAACTAAAAAATGTAATAACGGAAAATATGTGAGCATTTGTAACGCTCAGTTAAAAAGTTAATTTTTTTAACACGCAATTTCTGCAATGAGATGCTCTTATTTTGAGAGCGTTCGAATACCTAAAACCGGAGTGATCCGGTTAATAGAGTTTGTGGCACTATCTACCGGATTTTTGTTGAAACTGAACGTGGTTTACATTAGTGATAAATCACAAACTTAAATTTAAAAT
The DNA here is from genome assembly GCA_905340355.1 of Rhagonycha fulva. Classification (NCBI taxonomy): domain Eukaryota; kingdom Metazoa; phylum Arthropoda; class Insecta; order Coleoptera; family Cantharidae; genus Rhagonycha; species Rhagonycha fulva. The sequence goes on along the minus strand of HG996556.1, from coordinate 3,010,490 downwards.
TAATGACTGTGATAAAATTTGATAAAAGTCGTTGGATTCCAGTAGTTTGTAGTCGACGCGAAAAAATCTTTAGAAAAGCAACTAAAATTTTTCAATAAAGATCCGTTAGAGGACGCCACAAACCCTAACAACCAGATAATTCCGTTTAGGTATTCAAACGCTTCGTTGGAGTCGTGCCGTATTCAAAGCTTAAATATAAATCTTTAGATTAGTATTATTGACTATATACATGTAATGATATTAGTGCAATATAAAATAAAGGAAAAATTAGGTTAACCTGTACTTTTAAAGCTACCAGTTCTTGCCGATTAACTCATCAAAAATTCGGAATTGGTTTACAATGTAAAACTAAATGTAAAACTGCGAGACCGCAGGCCGAGTTAAATGTTGTTACCATAGAGCGCCAGCATCTAAAAAGTAAACAGTTAAGAGGATGGTTAAAAAAAAGTTAAAAAGGTTAAGAAATGGACAAAAGTATTGTTTAAATAATTTATTAAATAATTTAAATTCAGAAACAAGGAAGCGTCGTATAGAGAGGGATAATAACCAATAGAACCTTGAAAACAACCTCAAACATTTCATTTATTCTGGTCTGGTGCGAAGCACCAGGGCTGTTGCCCCATATCTTCGCAGACTTGAAGAGTAAGGTTGCGGGCTTGCCTCGAACACTTAATTTAGAAAAATTTTAAAGTACCAATTAAAAATTTTACTGGCGAGGTAACTTTGGCAACTCTACTTCTGCAATATAATCTCGTGGTATTACTAGACGCCTATTAAGATATAGAAGCGTATAAAGTTTCTTAAGTGTTACTGGAGCTACTCCCAATTGCTTTGAAATTTCTGTACGACTTCTTCTATCTGTGGTAGTTTGCGAAGCCATGTAAATAGCTGCGGCTGCTATAGAAAGTGGCGATCGGCTAGTAATTGACCCAACATCGTTTGCCATTTTTGCAATATGAGCAGCAAGTCTTTTCACGTTCGTAGATAATCCCATAGCTCTACAATAACGATGTATTATGTCTAAGCCGTTAAAATGTACATCATAAGTTCTAATGAAAACGTGTTCTTGTATTAAAGAACGGGCTTTATTGAGTTCTCCCACGTCCAACACATTTAACGTAGCAATAGAAGCAATTTCCTTCATGGAGCGCGAAACGGAATTACTTTGACACGATAAATACAGACTGGCACCCGCAAAATTGCCAACCGAGCCTAGTTTGAAATCTAACGCTTTTAGTGCTTGCGCAAATATTTGTAACGCTGCGGATTTGACCACACCACTGCATTTCAAGTTATGGGCAAATCTGTCTATTATGGATTTACCAGTGTTTATTAGGTGGTCGTGTTTGCTAAATTTATTTCTTTTCTTATACGAAGACCCATCCGCACCGACATTATATGCTATTGTAGTATTTGGGTTAAATTCCTCGTGTAGATTGTTGTTAGGTCCACCAACCCGTGATGGATCATCATTTGAAGCTGAGTTTTCACCATTACCTGCCCGCCATTCGGGTTCCTCATTAATTCCCATCCCAATCACTTCACCACAAATGGTACACATTGCATCGCCGCTTGAGTCCTCCTCAACATCGGCATCTGGATGTTCTTTACAATAAATATTGGCCATGATTAAATAAGATGTTTAATGGGATCTTAAGCTGATTTTACTTTTCAAATATCTTATCGATATTTTTGTTTTCTTTTAACCTTTATAGTGTTTTTTATCGGTTGGTATGTTCATCCGTTAATTAGCGGATTAATAAATTTTCAGCAGTTGTACCACCTTTTAGATGTTATGTTCTCCTCATATAGTTAACCTTAATCCCTTAATCCAAAAATTAAATTTAGTGATAACGTCGGAATTTTGACGAGCATTGACTAAGATTATTTTAGCTTTATTAGCTTTATACTAGATAATACGTTGATCCGTTGATCTAATGATCCGTTGATTTAATGATTCGTTAATCCGTTAAACCGAATAGAAATTTAAAAACTGCAGTTAACAAAGTTCTACTTTATTGATGAGTAAGTGAGTACCTATTAGCTTTATTATGTATTGACTAGGCTTCAGACAAGCGGTCTCCAACTGCCTTTAGCCATCTAAGACAAAAATGGATCTGATTATGATATTATGTTTTCGGCCTGACTCGGGAGAGAGGGGGATTATGGGAAATCAGAAGGGTGCATCTATGTGGTAGGTCGTAATTTTTTTTAAGTTGGTAATATGTGAACGACTTCCAGAAATTGTTAAACCAAGTAGTAACTAAGTAGATGACGAAAACACTGAAGTAAAAAAGGAATAACAGGAGGAGGAAACAACAGTGCCAAAACGAACATATAGCGAAATAAAAACAATATTAAAAAAGTTAAAAAATGGGAAAGCACCGGGACGAGACGAAATAAGCGGCGAACTGATGAGGAACGCAGGAAAAAGAATACATCAAAGATTATACCAGATGATACTCAAGATTTGGAGAAAGGAAGAAATGCCGAGAGAATGGAGATCGGGAAGGATAGTGCCAATACACAAAATGAGAGATATAGAGGAATGCGGAAACGATAGAGAAATAACTTTATTGCAGGTGGCATACAAAATCTTGTAATGCAGCAAATAACGAAAAAGCGTACGAATATAATATAAAGCTACATCTGTTATTTGTTGACTTTCAACAAGCATTTGATTCGATAAAACGCGAGAAACTGTATGAAGTGTTAAAGATGACCTGATAAAGATGACCATGAAAGAATCTAAAGCAAAAGAAATCTAAAAAGTTTTCAGCGAAATGGAAAAAAGAGCGACAGAAATGAGATTGAGGATAAATGAGAGAAAGACCAAGTATATGAACCTCAATAGAAACGAAGACACACGACAAAGTGAATTTAAAATTGGAAACTATACGTTCAAAAAGGTAAAAAAAATTCAAGTACCTACCTGGGACTCCAGCTAAACAAAACCAACAATAAAACAACGAAGGTACACGAGAAGATACAAGCAGGTTGGAGAGCTTACCATGTAAACAAGGAAATTTTAAAAAGTAAAAACATATCTATGAGAACTAAGAAGACCTACGTGAGAACGATAGTAACGTATGCCGCGGAAACAAGAAATTTGACAAGGCGAGAAGAGGAAAGACTGAGAACATCTGAGAAAATAATGATGAGAGCGATTATGGGTTTGAAGAAGACTGGAGAAGGTGAACACCGAAGTGATGGAGACATTGTGAGGTACATAAAGGCACAGAGAATTTGTTGGCTGGGACACATCACAAAAAGAGAACCACAAAGCGACTTAAGACAGATAACAGACTGGAGACCGAATGAGACAAGACCTAGAGGAAGAACTCGAAATAGGTGGATGGACGAAGTGATGGATGATGTTAGAGCTATGGGAGTGACGAGATGGAAAGGAAGATGCGAGAACAGATTAGGATAGTGAACGAGGCAAAGACACACGCGAGACTATGAAAAACGAAGAAGACAAGAGCAGTAATTCAGAGCAATAATATTAATAAAGTAATAAAAACCCCCCCAACCTGGAAGACCAGCGGGACGGCCAGAATAAAGTTGTACCTTCACCCGGATTCGAACCGGCTACTGAGCGTTCGTAGTCAACTCGCTTGACTATTACTCTCCGACCGCCATTGATTATATTTCCCATCGTTAAAAGGTTAATTTTAAATAAAAATTGAATAAATTTCAATTTAACTTATTTTGATTCATTATTCACTTACAAACACCATCCTGTATAAGCGTTTTAATTATGTTTAAAAATTTTCTTAAACGTAATTTAAAAAAAAAGAACGTAATTTTGGTAGTGAAACCAAATGTTGTTGTGTGTGGGAAAGGAAGAAATCACCAAGAAATTCTTGCAGGCGTCTACATGCAAATTCACTTGAACACAAGCTAAAAAAATATGTTATCATTTAAATTGTGGACAAATACGATCGTCCATTTTAAAAGTAGGAACGTAGAAACATAAAAACCAAATAATAGCAATTTTTTGGCGAGTTGGTTGATTTTGGTCGCTCATGCGTTGGGCAGCGAGTGACAAGCGGTGCGGCGATACGGAGAAAAGTCCGTCCGCGGACGGGTACCTAATTAAACAAAATAGTTCCATAATATTAAAAATTTTAATTGTTCGCGTTCTAAAGGTTAGGCAACCAAGACAACTTTAGTGATTGGTTAAGTTACCATGACGTAACATAAAAGTTTCCTGGCAAAAAAACATTACGAATAACCTTCTTATTAATTAAATAATACAAAACTTCAAAATATCGAGTTATTATTAAATTAAAAATTATTAATTAAATATAACTTTTTAAACTACGCCTATTTGGATTAACAGAATATAAGATTGAAATATATCACATATATAAAAGACCTGCACGCTGCTGCTGCTTCAGCGTGTCATTTTTCTCTGATTGGTTGTTGTCTTTGGTCGTACCAACTTAAAATTACCTTAGTACTCCATTCAGAAAAGGTTACATATATTTCTATATGGAATGGTAAAGTAATTTTAAGTTGATACGACCGACGACAACGACCAATCAGAGTGCGCTGTGTGTTCTAAAAAAAATTACACTTTGGAGCAGTAGCAGCGTGTTATTTTTTAAAAACACACAACACGCTTTAATTGGTCGTTGTCGTTAATTATACAAACTTAAAATCACCTCCCCTGGGACCGAGTAGCACACCAATCAAGTTTTCAACCTTGATTTCAGGCGGTTCAGGCCCGTAGCCAGGGGGTAGGCATCTTGGGGCACGTGCCCCCCCCCCTCCCGAAATGTTCAGAAAAATTTTTTTTTTAAAGTAAAGGAAAATTTGTTTAAATAATAAAAATTCTCAGAAGGGGAACCACTAAAAATTTAAATTTTTTAAGTTCTCCCTGTATATAAATTTTATCTCGGTTAATCCAAAAATTATCCATTAAGAAAATTTAATATTCGACTTTTACATTTTCAATAAATGTATTTCACAATAATAAACGGTCAGCACATACAACTTCTTAAGCGTGTCATATTTTTAAGACACACAGCGCACTCGGATTGGTTGTTGTCGTTGGTTTTTAGCAACTTAAAATCTACTCCCCTGGGATCGAGTTACACACCAAACGAGTTTCCAACGTTGAGGACGTTTGAACGTGAACAGTTAAAATTGTCAGTATTAGGGATATATTTTTTTTTATGAAGATTGTAAAACAAGAAATCCATCAGTTGAGCTTATGTTAGTGTTGGTGTTTGAAAACCATTTTTTTTTTAATTAATGCCGCTAAAATAGAGATCCACCGGCTAGCTACCCGTCCTTGGACGAGATTTTCAACTAGTTTATCTATAAATAAACCCAAAATATTAAAAAGAAAAGACCTACGAATAATACAGATGGGGCATTCCACACCAAATCGACCACTTTTGAACCCGACCCCTTTTGATTTTCCTGAAATTTTTACATATTATACTATCCCACCAAAAACGGTTTTGTGAATTTTTTTAAAATATTTTACTCAACCCAAAAAAAGTTACGAATTTCTATTTATTTTGTAAAAGAATAGAAAGAAATGTCGACCCATTATGGGGTTTGCGTTGTTATACGCGGAATAAATCAGTTTTTCTTTTAATAAAAAAATCAAAAATCAAAAGTAGAAAAATTTGAAAAATCAATGATTATTTTCGAAATAATGAAAAATTTTATAGAATACAAGTTTGAATATTTTTTCTGAAAAGTACGTTTAAAGACAGAAAAACAAAAAAAAAGGTTCCGATTAGTCAATTTTTGAAATAGTTATGATCGTTTGAAGAAAAAAACATCAGTTTTTCTAAAAATTCGTAACTCTTTTTGGGTCGAGTAAAAAATTTTGAAAAAATTCACAAAACTGTTTTTGGTGGGATAATATAATATGTAAAAATTTCAGGAAAATCAAAAGGGGTCGGGTTCTAAAGTGGCCGATTTGGTGTGGAATGCCCCACATATAAGGTGGAATATCCAAAAGTTCGGAAAGATAAAAATTAATTTTTTAATAGTTAGTAAAATTGTTACATTTTATTTCTAAAAACCAGCTCATATTTTAAGATTTTGGGGTATACAAAACAAAAAATTTTTTTAGACACAAAAAAGAAAATATTTTAAAAATTTTAAGAAACAGGAAGAAAACGGTGTTCCAACATCAACCATATATTAAAAAATAAATATTTCAACAATAATAATTTCATATAAAGATAAACAATTTTCATTTCACCTTCTTGCAAAAAGTTGATAAATTCCCATCAACGATGAAATTGTACCAATCAAACCCACATGCCACGTCTTTAATTTACCCGACCATAAGTAACCAGGAGGCAATGTATTCACAGCATGAACAAAATCAAGGGAGAGACGAATACAAGTCAAAATTTCAAATTTCTGTGATCTTATCGCTCTGTCGATGAATCTAAAAAAAGGTGTTTTTTAAATTGTGTTTAAATAAGACAATATCTTACTGTTTATCTGCATTTTTATCAAGGCAGCTCTTAACGTGTTGGAAAATATATATTTGACGCAATGATCTAAGTACACAAAAAATAATTGATTAAAACAATCTGATAAATTTGAGAACAAAAATTACTTCAAGAGGCTTAAATAAATGGAAAGCACCCAGCATACAGAACTAGCAGTATCCCAAGGCCCACTGTTCTGCAGAGAAATCAATCTGTTTTCTGCCAACCACGCAACTTTTTCAATTGGATAGTAAATTTGATCGATACAATTCGTAATGACACTAAGCGTAGACATTACCTTATCGGGTTCCTAAAAACTTAGGTTTAAAAAAAGAAAATTCACGAAGAACATTAAGGAATGACCTGGCGACCTAGCCCATATTCCAAATTGTACTTAAGCATCTGAAAGTCATCCATCAACCGAAGGACAGTACGAGTCTCCGACATTTTCGAACTGAAAATTTGAAATCGACTGGCAAGCAATCCATTATTTGTTAAACTACCTATTAATTTCGTACTATAACATAAAGTCCGAAGTATCTAAAAATTTAAATAATTAAGAAGATAACCTAAAAAAAAATTTTAAATTGTTAATCCAAGATTACCTTATCTCTCCCTTTGTAGGTTTCCAACAATTCGCATATTTCGTTTAAAATTAACGTACCAGGTTGAAGTTCCTTCATATTGAAACTGTGACCAAAAGTATTTTAAATAATAATACAATAAAAATAGCACCTATGGTTGTTTTTTCCTGATTCTACAAGGTTAACACTTTCAAATTTTTTCACTGCTATCTCTCGCTCTCCTTGTCATTTAAAATTGTACTTTCACATTCTTGAACTGTTCCTTATCGTGCAAAGACCTTGTATAACAAATTTGTAGAGAAAGTATGCCTTTGATGGTACCCCAATTGTTTTCGAATAAAAAAAAAACGCAAACGTTAACAATTTTATATTTTCTTTTACATTTTTTATAATAAAAGCTTAACAAAATCAAGTCAATAAATAAAATAAACAAATTTTCATTTGAACAAAATCGCTCATATTAAAATTTTTATGAAACACTTAACAAGAAACCATAGTTGGCAGCTGCTACCTCTAAAATTTTAACAAAATCATTTAGTTGTACTTATTGGGGTTTGTCCAAATGCCCTGAGAACGTCGAAGTGCATCAACAAGTTTGGAAAAACGTTTTCAAAATGAACGGTCCTGGTTATTTGTGCGCCCAGCCTTTGCAACAGATCGCTGAACAATTTTTCTTCTTTCCTAATCCACGGTCTTCTGTCGTCATGGATTTGATATGGCGTCACGTGTATGTGCACTCGAATACCTAATTTTGAATTACAAAAATTTTAAAGTTCAAACTTACTCACCGAGACGTGCGAGAGTTTCCAGCAAACTGCGAGATGTGATCCAAGTATTTTTTCCTCCCGAATGCCCGCCGTCCAGCCAATACATGTCTTTTATTCGGGACACTATACGCGTCATTGTGTTATCGTCGGGCATTAAGGTTTTGAGATAATGAAATTCGTATAAAAATTGATTTAAAACCACACAGCCTTTACTAAATCCTAGTAGGATTAAGTCGTTGTCTAAATTGTTATTTTTGCGCCACCATGACGTGTACTTGGAAATTTGTTTCTCTATAGATGGAAGTGTCTGATGGTTTTCGCAAACTGTCTCACCCTAAAAAAACATTTACATTAGAAAATTGAAGATCGTTAGGGGGGGGGTCGCAACTCACATCGTCTACAGATGTGCTTTCTTGACCTTCGTTTAAACTTGCCGTCGTTGGCGTCTGAGAGACAAAAAGCTCCGAATCCGTCATCGATTTCAATTTTTGCGATAAGGATTGCAACAATTTTTCCAAATGCTGCAGCGCGTAATGCGTGGGAGTGTGCTCTGGAGCTCCACAATTATTACCTGGCACAAAATTTTCAAAGCAACTGAATGTCTTATACTCTATCCTACAAATGTGACACCCTCAAAACCAAAATTCCTAGTTAGGTAATTAAAATACCTTAAAAATAAATACAAAATTTTTTGTAAAAAATTAATTTTCGCAACAAAATTAGATTGTAGGTATAGGATTGGGCAAAATGCGAAATCTAATTTTTATTTACATATTTAGCCCCATCCGATACTTTTGTGAAAAAAATTTAAATAAAAAATTTTATTTTTTTTCTAAGCGGCGATTAAAATGTAAGTTACCTAGCCGGTCGTACCACAATCACATGAGAGGTGGGGAAGTGTGAATGTAAAATTAGGGCCGTTTCTTCCAAATTCCACTTTACGTAATTTTTATTATCTCGATGAGATTTCATGTTTTCTGGAAAATCCTGAAACAAAAAAATATATTTCAAAAATGATCAAATCTTTTTACCCAAAGTTTATGAGATGAAAGAAGAAGTTTCAGATTAAATAAATCTGATATATTTCCTGAGTTTGACAACAATTTTTTTAATTTTAATATAATATTTTCACATGTTATAGCAATATACCAAGATTTTTGGCTAATATCAGATTCATTTTATCTAAAATAAATTTGATGCATTTGCTCACTGAACAATAATTTTTAAAATATTAATTTAATATTCTCGAATGCTATAGTAATGTATACCAGGATCTCGATTTACGTAACATGTCAAAATTTGATCCAATTTGCGTCCTTTCAAATAAAATGAATCTGATGTTAGCTCAGCTTGGCAATAATTATTAAAATTTTAATTCAATATTTTTAGGCTATTTATACCAGGATCTCGATTTGTGTTGCATCAAAATATAATATAACAAAAAATCTGATCTGATATACGTCGTTTCAAATGAAATAAACCTCATGTGTGCTCAGTTTGACAATAATTTTAAAAAATTCAATATTTTTACATATTACAATAATGCAAGTACATCAGAATCTCGATTTGCGTTGCATCAAAAAATTTGATCTGATACGCGTTCTTTCAGATAAAATAAACTTGATAATTATATTTGCTCAGCTTGACAATAATTTTTTAAATTTTTATTTAATATTTTCACATGTTATAAGTAATGAACATATACCAAAATCTCCCATTTGCGTTACATCAAAATATAATATAACAAAAATATATGATCTGATCTGCGTCCTTTTAGATAAAAATAGACTTGATGATGGCTTTGAATCGCAAACAAAATTTAATAACTGTAATTTAATACTGCCAACAAAAAATATTAATATTGCCAGGAACCGATGATCTTCCACCCACTCTTTCCTTCTTTACCAGATATATAATAAAAAAATCTGAGAGTGCACTAATATTGCGTATTTCGGGTAAGCCGCTACGCACTTCGGATCACAAAGAGAGCTTCATAAAAGCATCAACAATTTAAATAAACTACCCGACTGATGGTAGGTCGGCATTATACATAAACTGCGACTCGTCCTGCGGCCTCGTACTTAATAAATCAAGAAGTATATATCTACATAAAATCACACGCCAAGACTTCGCAATCAAAATGAACTAAAATAGGCAGATAGTACATAAAAATGTCACATAAAAGTTGTCTTGCACTCAGTAAATCATGCAAACATCTGTACCTTGCAAAACACTTGACAGTTTCCAATTATTCGCAATCAAACCGAACAAAAATAGACAAGACACATAAAAGTGAATGACGTCTAAGTCTAGCGCTTATAAATCATGCGGGTATTTACAGGGGCGAACTGGTACCAAAATTTTAGCATGGAAACGCTAAAACGGCCCGGCCATGCCGACGACCTCAATTATTTGAAAAGAGTGATGGAAATCATTTGTAGGAAGTGAGAAAATAAGAAGCGCCACAGTTTTACGGTTTTACAATGCAATAATCTTTTTTATCTATAAATAGTGCCGCAGGCGATTTTTTAATCTGTAGCATTAGAGATGAATACATGTGTTATTCTTCAGGGCAATAAGTAAAATTAAAATAAAACAATTATGTGAGTAATGTGGTTGCACACGAATTAAGCTTTCATCGCGCATACGCCAGCTTGAAAGCGATGAAGCTTAGTAATTAAATTATCTCTAAATTCAAGAAGAAACACAATACACGAGTCTAAATTTAGACCAAAGTTTAATGTTATTCCTGGGAGTCGTTGCCAAATCTATTATTAAAACATTCTCGCTAATCAATTATAAACAAATGAAAGATTTACCTGAACGTCTCCTCCAAAAAACACGACAGACGAAGTTTGATCTTCTGAGAATGTGGGTGGACAGTAGACAACATCGTTGACACGCTTGTCATAGCCAGGAATACCACAAAGACGTATTGGGCAAGTGGGTGACGACGCACCCAACATATTCCTACGTCTCACATCTGGAAATCACAATATTACTAATAATAAAAATTGCAATAGTTTTTAATGGTACTGCAAAAATTGTTTTTAAATAATTGTTCAACAAAAAATTTAATAATTTCTAACGCCACAACGACCGCAACAATTGATAAATCTCAGCCGGGTGTCTTCGAGGCACTGATTTACATCCTCATTTAGTTCTTCTATTTTCACTTTTACTTCTTCCCTCATCAAATTATAACACATCGCGACCAAGCCTAAGCCGACCAACATGTAAATGAAATTGATGACCAATTTTGTTTGACTACCGCCTTTAGAATCCGCAATATTCGCACCAGGTACAAAATCTCCAAAACCAATTTTGCACAAGCTTGTAACACAAAAATAAACACTATCCAATAACTTCCATTTTTCCCAGTGGGAAAACATCAAAGCACCAGTTAAGACGTACAATCCAATCACCCACAAACAAGCCGAAGATGGTACAATCACGCGTCGCTCTTCGTTACGATTTTTCGCCGTACATTTATACAAAGAAGTGTACACCCATCGAAAACATCCAGCAAGTACTTCCCCCATGTTCATAAAATACACGGCATACAATGGTATCCCGAAAACGGCATAAACGACAGTCAATCCTTTCCCCATATCAGTTTTCGGCGTCATATTTCCATAACCAATCATCGTGATAATACTCAAAGAGAACATGAGCGCAGCCGGAAACGACCACATCTCTTTCGCCGTTCTTCCCCTGTATCCATAGTTGTGAACAAAATCAGCGATATGTTTCTGATATTCCTTCAAAGACGCATCCATGTTGCTTCTAAATAAAGACTCATTAACCGTATTAGCCGTTTTTGCAGTAACCCACAATTTATGCAGACAATCCTGACGAAAGTGCTCGATTTCGTGCTTATGGACGCTCTCCTGCTGTTCGATTTGTTGAAAAGCGAAGGCACCCATGATCGTGTAACCTATAACTAACCCGCCGACCCCAACTTGCGTGCACATAAAAGCAATCAACTTCCTGCAACAATCCTTTATTTTTTCACGCGCGTTGACATCGCTTACAGACGACGAAGTGCGACTTCGCAAAGAAGTGCGAAAAAAACGTCCACCTTCCAATTCCATACCTACAAAACTACTGCTCTAGTTCAGATTCAACGAGTGAAGCTGCGTTCAATGAGTGTTATTTCTGAACCATAAGCAATGCTTGGATCGACGCCAGAATGTGTAATTCAAACAAATTTTAAAAGCGTCGATAGTTTTTTACGAGTTCAAAAACACGCACATTGTTCTAAATTAATTTTAGAATCAGAAATTTATAACGTGTGAGGTTTTATATACAAAAAAAATATTTCAAGCGAAAAGTCAGGAATGGAAGATGAAAATCACTTAACAAAAAAAATTTCAAGTCCATCAACAGGATAAGGGTGTAAAGCCATATTGAACTAAAAATAAAGAAAATAATAGCATTAACTCAAAAACACTTGGAGGCTGAACGTCGATTAGTACCGAATAATATAAGCCATGCATCTCCCCGACTCAAAAAATGCCAAAATTTAATTTGCCAAATATTTCACGCATAAATACAAATTTTAGGCTGCTTGCACGAATGTTTTAATAAAAACACCTAACTTTATTATGTTGACAGATTCTAGGCAAAGTAAATTACAACTACAAGTTTTAGCTAATAAATCTGACAAACTTTACATACTTTTAAAACACATAATTTGTATGTTAGTGTCAAAATTATACAATAGCGACAAAATTTATCTTTGATATTAATTATACTTCTAATAAAAAATGGATAATAGGATGACAATAAATGATTACAAAAATCAGAGTAATTTGAACTCTTTTGACTTGAGCCTCTTTCTCATCGAGGAGAGGATTGAGCCTACTGTACCACGTCAACCAAATACTGGTGGTCGTATTTGTATTTTAAGTACCTAAGTTCTCAGAACGGTCACCCATTCAAGTGTAAACAGCAAATTACGTCAATATTTAGTTGATGGTGGCTGTAAATTGCAATTGGTCTGCTAGATCCCTCATAGAATTTGATGGAATGACCGCCCAGCAACCAATAATACGCAAAAGGTTTACACATTAAGGTGGCACCCACCTGAATTTTGATTAATTTTTTTATAAAATATAGAGCACTTCCATGAAGCAGTTGCCGACAGCTGAGTTAGTCGATTCCAATTTTTCTGAACTTTTCAATGACATAAAAATATTCAAAAATTAACACTTAAATTACAAAAATTGATAGAGTGGCTCAGTTTGACAATGAAACTTCTAAAATATTGTAATCGCAATTCTGAAGTTCGGAAATTTAATTTGGTGGTTTCAAAAATATTCGACAGTGAAAGCTCAAACAACCTCATTTCGTTAATTAATTTTTCTTTAATAAAGTCATTTAAAAACTCTCTTTGGCTCTCTTAGCCCCCACCCCCGTAAGTGCGCCAAAGCTTTAGAATTGATTGTAACTCTTCGGTTAAAAATCTTTATTTTCTAATAGAATTAACAAATCCAGCATTACAAAATAATTTACAGCCCTTGCAACACTTCGCGAGGCCTTCCAAATAACCCAAAAAATTCCAAAATGGAGAGGCTAACTTAACAGAGCCACCGGAGTGTTAAGAAAAGCACTAACAATAAAATAAGTTAAAAAATTAAGGTTTTTCGATTGTTCCATGAATCAAAGATAATTAAATTGTTTGAAATTCTAAAATTTATCCTTTAAAATAATTTATTTTAATAACATTGGGAAATTACGGCAGTATTTTGTAAACTAGCCAGCACGAGCAAACTTTTGGCGAGCCTACAGCATAGCTCTATTTAGTATTTTTTCATTATTTTAACTTATATCGTCGGCTTACTGCAAAAACCAGTTAAGTACATTTTTAAATTATTTTAGTGAAGTGTGGCAATATGCTTAAAAATGCACTGCTAAAACAAGGTAAATTTTCTATAGCTGCATATGTATAATACAGAGTGGTAAATGCACTTGTATGTTGAACTACCAGATTGTAAGTTATCTGGTTTTTGCAGTAAGCCGACGATATCTGAAGTTGGTTTAGTGCTTTATGGTCACGACGTTTAAGAAATAAATTTCTCATATATTTGTTGCTGCCCTAACTACCAACATTGTCTCGTTTAATCGAGATGAACGAACATTTTGTCAACAATTGAATATTAAACAAGTTCTCGATACCTGAACCATCGACTTCATTCCTCTTCAATTTATCATTTAAGAGACTAACCACAACTCGTACGATAGTTCTAACAATACAAGACCACAACGGTTAATAAAGTTACAGAAAGAAAACCACGGTTTAGGCTCCATATCCTCCAGATGAGACAGTTTTGTCGGCGGAGAATTTTCCTTACAACTTTCGACTTTTCATTTAATTTATGTAAATCTAGCACATTTCACGACGCTTTTAAGTGAAAACGAAGATCACTTTGTAAATTTCAGAAGATCAATAACGTAATTTGAAATAATAAACAAAAAAAGTGAGGTTAGAAAATCCACTTACCCAAGTTCGATACAGAAATTGAATTTTTGCCAAATCGGAGTATCGATTTCGTCTAAATTATATTTTAAGACTTGGTTTCAAAAATCTTGCAATCCAAAACACCGTCCAAATTGCAAAAAGTTTAATTATGTTACGTCAAAAAAAGGTCAGGGCCGCGTTTAGGAAATTTGATAAACTTTCAAGATCACCCAAAAAGTGAAAATTTTTAAAATGTTTTGGATTAGGTAAAAAGCTACTTCGTGAAAGATTACCCCAATAAAAATTTTAAATTAATTTATTTGTTATCATTATAATTTTTTTTTCAACTTAATTCAGATACCTTAAAAAAATTTTCCTTGTAAAACTTCAGCTCTGCAATGCTTTCTTTAATATCACCTAAAGCTCTGTGCTGAAAACTCTTTTGTGGCGCTTTTTTGAGTAATGGAGTGTTCCAACAACGACACAATTCCTTAACTGTGGAAACATCGACTATCCGGTAATGTAAATATTCGTTCACTTTCGGCATGTGTTTTTGTAAAAATATCCTATCCATATAGATGGAATTACCGGCTAATGGACTTGATTTTTCCTCCACGTGTTGACTGATGAATTTTAAAATTATCTCTTCGGCTTCTTTTAAAGATAATTTGGACTTCAGAGATGCTTCAGTTAAGCCACTCTTAAAGAGGACAAAATTAGATGGTTATTTAAAGAACTGACTGGTTCTACCTTTCCGTGCTGCTTCACACACCATTCGTTCATTCCACTTAAAACGGAGTCTGATTGATTCAAAATAAGGTTTGGGCCTTCGGCCACAACGTTCAAGTCGTTATCGGTTACCATACAAGCAACTTCTAAAATGTGGTCGTTATCGACATCCAACCCAGTCATCTAAAAGAGACAAAATGAATTAAAGAAATTTAGTAAGTATTAAGTGAGAGGTTCGTACTTCTAAATCCACCCAAACAAGTCTTCCTGATGCCATTTTCGTGCTGTACAGTCTCGAATGGGTTACGGGGGCGCCTAAAAGTGGATAAAATATGTTTACAAACAAACCTCGAAAGAAAAGTTGTACCTACTAACTTAATTTAATAAACAACGTTCGAAGATTGCGAAACATTTATGTTAATTATGTTTAATTGGATAAAATAAGAATTACCTAGTTTTGCAAAAGTAAAATGTTAAAAGTTTTTGTGAAAATGTTTAAAAATTTTTAGGTTATGTTATAAAAATCTCGTGCGTCAAAATTTTAAATTACCTAGCGCCATCTACAAATTCAAAATTTTGGAATATTTTTGAAAAATTTGTTATCGCACTTACAACGTTATCAACGCTTTTTTAAAACTTTACGTTATTTTCCTTTAATTCCTAAATTTGAAAAAATAAACCATTTATTGCAAATTATTTTTCAGTTTTATTTATATAAATCATAATTTTAATCTCGAATTACAAGTTTTACAACAACTAAAACCAAATAAATCAATAAAAGCACAAGATATAATATTATTACAACATCGTTTTTCTTAGGAATAATATCGTGAGCAATCGGTTCAGATTTTTGAATGCAGCTATCATTTTCCCGGATAGAATACACTAACGTGGTAGATTTCGACAAGAAGTCAAAATAATCTTCATTATTCACATCGATTCCGTCTTTCATTGTTACATACCCCAAATCTTCCTCGCCTACATGTAATCCAAAATCATGGATAGTTTTTCTTTTCAACTCTGCCAAATTTCCGGCCTCTATTTCAATACGTCTCTGGAGTGAAGGATTTGCAATGGTAAACCTCGTTAGCATGATCTTACAAATTGCTCACAAAAATAACACAAACTTTTAGTTTAAAAATTGGCTATTAAATGTGCTAAATTTATTTAACAAGTGCGAACCGCGAGTTCCTTGATAAGAAAGCCACATGATAATTTTTGAAAAAGCAAGGACGGAATTAAAAATTAATTTGTAGTTTTTAAATCAAACCTTTAAGTCTCAGAATTTAAATTTTATTGCAAGTTCGATCCGATGAGTTTGATTTCGCCAACTTTCTTGAAGCAAAATGCGCCGTAGAAGATTTTTATTAAACCTAAACTGAGAATCAATAACTTCATCTTTTAGTTAGATAAGAAGTGTGAGTGGCACAGTTGGCTATTTTTCAACCATGAAAGAGCGGTTTTGAGTCACTTTCCATTTTTGAAATTTAATGTCCAATTGAAGCCGAATTAAAAAAAAAAAATAAAACCATTTTTGTATTACAAACTACTTTTTAGTTTTATTTATATAAATTACAATTTATTTTTTAATATTTAACAGGTTTCGATTCAATTTAACTGGAAATAAATTCCCACTTTACACATCTAGAAGAAGAATCGCAGTTCAAAATATATTAATAAAAGCAACACACACAGAAAAACAAAATGGAAAATATAGTTGATAATATTTCCAAAAAAAGCTAGAACTTTCGCTTCAGGTTCAGCTTTATCCAAGGATTTAGCCTTATCTAAAGGTTTAGCTACAACCAAGGCTTTATCCTTTTCTGGGGAGTTAGAATCCGATTCTTGACGGTCGCGATTATCTTCTTTGTTAAAATACACTAACGTGGTAAATTCCGGTAAAACAGCAAAAAATTCTTCGGTGACCACGACTCCATCCTTTGTAACAAACATCAGGTCGTCCTCAGCTACACATAATCCAAAATTTCGGGTAGTTTCTGTTTTCAACGTTTGCAAACAATCGGCCGATATTCCAATACGTTTCTGGCGAGAAGCATTTGTAACGCAAAATCCCTTTACCATGATTAACAATTTAGTAACAAAAACGACACAAACTTTTACTTTAAAAATCAGCGACAAAATGTGTGGAATTTATTGCAGCAAATGCAAACCTCGCGTGTTTTGATAAGAACGACCAAGTGATAATTTTTAAACAGACAGGAACGGAATTAAAAATTATTTTGGAACTACTCTTCAACCAAAATCTCCAGTCATATCATTTTAATTTCATTGTAATTTGGATCCGATAGATCTGATATTTAATCACACCTTTCAACAAGCAATTTAAATTGAAAAAAAAACACAAAATTTAATTTCGATTTTTATCTAAAGGTAGGATTTTCAAACCCTTAGCATCTTATGTGGTTGATGAAATTTGACGTGGTTATTGGTAATGATATTTTAAACATGTGTACCAAAATTTATAAGGGGATCTTAAAAGATGCGGCTGTTACACCAAATTTACTTCTGATTTTTATATAAAGGTAGGATTTTCAAACCCTTAGCCTCTAATGTGGTTGATGAAATTTGACGTGGTTATTGGTAATGATATTACAACATGTGTACCAAAATTTATGAGGGGATCTTAAAAGATGCGGCTGGTAAACCAAATTTACTTCTGATTTTTATCTAAAGGTAGGATTTTCAAACCCTTAGCCTCTAATGCGGTTGATGAAATTTGACGTGGTTATTGGTAATGATATTTTAAACATGTGTACCAAAATTTATGAGGGGATCTTAAAAGATGCGGCTGGTACACCAAATTTACTTCCGATTTTTATCTAAAGGTAGGATTTTCAAACCCTTAGCCTCTAATGCGGTTGATGAAATTTGACGTGGTTATTGGTAATGATATTTTAAACATGTGTACCAAAATATATGAGGGGATCTTAAAAGATGCGGCTGGTACACCAAATTTACTTTCGATTTTTATCTAAAGGTAGGATTTTCAAACCCTTAGCCTCTAATGCGGTTGATGAAATTTGACGTGGTTATTGGTAATGATATTTTAAACATGTGTACCAAAATTTATGAGAGGATCTTAAAAGATGCGGCTGGTACACCAAATTTACTTTCAATTTTTATCTAAAGGTAGGATTTTCAAACCCTTAGCCTCTAATGCGGTTGATGAAATTTGACGTGGTTATTGGTAATGATATTTTAAACATGTGTACCAAAATATATGAGAGGATCTTAAAAAATGCGGCTGTTACATGAAATTTACTTTCAATTTTTATCTAAAGGTAGGATTTCAAACCCTTAGCCTCTAATGCGGTTGATGAAATTTGACGTGGTTATTGGTAATGATATTTTAAACATGTGTACCAAAATATATGAGAGGATCTTAAAAGATGCGGCTGTTACATGAAATTTACTTTCAATTTTTATCTAAAGGTAGGATTTCAAACCCTTAGCCTCTAATGCGGTTGATGAAATTTGACATGGTTATTGGTAATGATATTTTAAACATGTGTACCAAAATATATGAGGGGATCTTAAAAGATGCGGCTAGTACACCAAATTTACTTCCGATTTTTATCTAAAGGTAGGATTTTCAAACCCTTAGCCTCTAATGCGGTTGATGAAATTTGACGTGGTTATTGGTAATAATATTTTAAACATGTGTACCAAAATTTATGAGGGGATCTTAAAAGATGCGGCTGGTACATAAAATTTACTTTTGTTATCTAAGGGTAGATTTTTCAGACACTTAGCTTTGAGTTTGAGTTCGTGTACAACTTCAGCCACGTGAATAATCCGGTTATTAGAGTTGTTGTTGACTATCACAAAATCAAAATTTTTTAAAACAAAACTGTAAATTTTGCAATTCAAAATATTCAACATTGAAAGCTCAAGCAACCTCATTTCGTAAATTAATTTTTGGTAAAAAGTATCGATTTTTTCAAAGTTAAAATAATAAATATACAGTTTTTATTAAGGTATATAAATTAAATTAATAATAATATTCTTTAAATTTATCCCATAGTTTCCATGTGAACATCTCGTGCTCTATTTCTTCCTCTGCCCCCCCCCCCAGTACTTGCCATTGTAAACCCCTCAAAGCTACCCCCAAGTATTTAAAATATTTTCACTATTTTTGGAATATTTACAAGGTTAACAGTACCCTATAATATTACATATTATAAATATTAAAAAAATTGCTTGTTCAACCCCTCAAAAATCACCCCTTTCCATTTAAAATATTTTCATTAGTTTTGCAATGTTCACAAATTAACACTAATATATTTACCAAGTTTTATTTTGAAAAATTGTAATCATACAATAAATAAAATACAAACTTTTTTCAATGTTAAAATATTAGTTTCGAAATTTCTGATACAAAAAGCATTCGAATACCTAACCGGAGTAATCCGGTTATATGACGCGCTCTAACAGATTTTTATCAAACCGTTTAGTTTCAGTAAATATCCCAAAAAATGAATTTGAATAATTCTTTATCACGAATTTGTTCTGTACTTCCACAGAGAAGGTTTAATGAAATAAATGCAATTAAAGTATCAGTCTTTACTTTATTATGTAGATACCAAAATAAATGTTCACATAATATATAAAATTACAGCAGCCTATCTAATGACCACACAAATTTGGGCATGGTGCTTGATACCTCCCCAACTTCGTTTGTATTTCACCTAGAAAATTAAACTCGTTAGAGTCGACCACTTTCAAAACTAACCTTTGATACCTTTTAAAGCAAAGGATAATTCTTTGGGCTTCCATTCATCGGAGCCATCGCAACAATCACAAATTCCATCGTTGACACGATTTGAAGGTAAAAATTTAGGGTGGTTTTTATAATCGACCTGTAAGGTACAAAAAAAGTGTCCATTGGAGCACGCACTTGTGCCAGGTTCGTCCGAACCATCTAAACAATCACAGTAGTTGTCGTTGACATTTTTGTACAAAATTTTTTCCATGCTGTGAATACAACCGAAACGCCCTTCAGCGTCTGCCACATAAAAATCTCTTTGGCGTTCGTGAATCCCTAGCACAAAATTAACATATTCGCGCTTTATGTTTCTTGTTTCTTTTGTCAATTGGAAGAACATTAAAAGTTGGTATACAATGAAGATAACAGAAATTATTAGGATTGGTTTCACAAAAAAATTAATTTTTTTGCGAAACACAAACGCCGAGTACTTTTTGTCGTACATTTGTGTAGCATCGTTTGAAAATAATTAAGAAAACTTTCAAACTTTACACAATATTTTGAGGTTAACTTCTGACGGCTACAATGTATACATAGGGTGGGGCAAATAATTTGTAATTTTGTGATTTTTGATGTGAAGTTAAAAGTTAACAGTGCGATTAGGTAAAAACTGAGTAGTTAAGCTTCAATTGATACTTACAGAGTCAACTATCCAAAAATTTTATTCTTTTATCGAAAGTAAAAGGTACAACTTTACTAATATCTTTGTAAAATATACAAGCTCGAAATTTATCGTCAATTTGTTTCAAGGCGATCCGGCACACCGTATTATTTTTATAAAATTCCTTCATATTTTTCACATTGCCTTCGTTA
Source organism: Rhagonycha fulva (assembly GCA_905340355.1). Classification (NCBI taxonomy): domain Eukaryota; kingdom Metazoa; phylum Arthropoda; class Insecta; order Coleoptera; family Cantharidae; genus Rhagonycha; species Rhagonycha fulva. The sequence goes on along the minus strand of HG996556.1, from coordinate 2,989,878 downwards.
ACCGAGTAAGCCACGGTAACGTTTAAATTTTGAACACAACTTTGCAGGTCGCACAGAACTTTTAAATGGTAAGCTTGTAAGCCTATAACACCACACTTGCTCCTGTATTCCCAATAGTAGGACGAAATGTTGTCTAAAACTACCAGACTTATGTTCATGTTGTCGGTCAACAAATTTTCTACATTTAACATGGTTACTTGAAATTGCACACTGTCATAGCAGTTCAAAACGATTAAATTGTTCAAACACGACTTAACAACAGTCTGTACATTATCACTTGAGAGTTGAACAGTTTTATCACAAGAATGTCTTAAAATTTGTTCCATAACACTGATCAGTTTGAACAGATCGAACTGATGATTGGTATTGATCATAATAACACCACAATTTTTTCCTTCCACTTGGATACCTTTGTAATGATTTGGTAGTAAGCTCCTCGCAATAAAGTCCATCATCAGAAAATTTCTTCCACATTTTAGATCACCACTTATTTCGATGTATTCGTTAGGACTGGGAAAGTCAGGCAAAATGAAAGGGTTTAAATTTTTTAACGAAGGGCGGTAATGTAAACGCGAAAATAACTGCAGACCCGACTCGATTTTTGGATTTGTTTGCATATTTTTCAAAAGAAATGTTTTGTTTATTAAGGTTATGTATTATGTTGATAGAAAACTGACAGTTACTATTATAAATCAGCGGTCTTAAACTGTGCATGAGGGGGACGAATAAAATTATGATAATAATTTTAAATTTTCTTTTGTTCATTTTTTCAATTGTTGGTTTATTTTAATTCTTCCTGGAAAAATCTTTAAGCCCGAATTTATTTTCTACATCCTGTACATACTATCGTCCTTTACTATTATTTGACAATCGTTTAGTTCCTAATAAAAAAACCAGTCCAATAATTATCTTTGATTATCTTCAAATTTGATTTGTTTGGTAAAGCCATTGTGTTGTACATTTTCAGGTAATGATAGCAGTTTGGTAGGAACGAAACATGGAGCAAAAATTAGACGAAAACTTTTATTACCTAAAAAGTTGCGAGTGCAAGCATCCAGTACGAATAAAAATGTAGGTTATGATTTTGTGTTTATCTTTTGTTTTTTCTAAATTTTGTTTTTCCCAGAGGCACATTAGAAGGTAACATCCCGAAGCCTACGGCGGAAGATATTTTAAAAAACCCGTGGATGAAATATGCTGGTTTAAACCAGGAAGGCCTAGCGAATTTAAGGTTGGTTTGTCGTGTTTACGATGAGCGTCTGGGACGTGATATGAGCAAAACTGCCTCTTTTAAGACGTTTACGAATAGATACAGGTACGTTTTTGTTAGGTTTGTGTTTGGTTATGTTGGCTTAATGTGATGCAATTTTAGCTGGAACGAATGGCTCTTTTTTTCTTTTGGTTACAATGCTGTGATGGACACCACAAGATTGGCCATTACTATTTATGATTCGGAAAAGCCTTTTAATAGTTATCCGGTGGGAGGTACGACTATTTCTTTTATCAATGAAGACGGCGTTTTTCGAACCGGGATGATGGATTTGAAAGTTTGGCCACTGGTAGAAGCCGATCCTAGCATTAACACTACCACCCCCGGGGAAGATAAGGAGAACAGTCAGATTCAGAAGTTTGCTGGTCTTACCAAAAAGCACAGGGATGGGCACATGCCAAAGGTACATAATTTTTGTTTACCACATAATGACCTTTTTACTGAACTGAAATACTTTTAGGTTGAATGGTTAGATCGGGTAGTGTTTAGAGAATTAGAAAATATTTGTGAGAAGGAGAAGCGGTCGACAAATTGTATGTACTTGTCTGTTGAGTTTCCTACTTTTAGCCTCAATGGGAAACATCATGAAATAGTTTATTATTTACTTGGAAGTGACGTGGTCCAAGAAGTTAGAAGAAAGGGAACCCTTGTTACCGTGCCCGATACAGAAATTTTGAAGGTAATTTTGATTTAAGGGGTAACGCCACAGTAGAGGATGTAAAACGAGGCCTAATTTGACGAATTATTTGTAGTAGTGCTGTGCAAGCGCAGACGCCTTTTCAGAAAGATGTCCATCAGATGAACCACTTACTCTTATGGTTTTTAACCTAAAACAAAATAATATAAATTTTTGAAATCTACATATAAACAGATACCTAGAAGTACAAACGTATGCAAAAAAAATTGCACACTTTTGAAAAAAAAAGTTGATTTTTAGGGTAAAGTAACTTGTTCAGTAGGTACATGGGACGTTTTTCTTCACGTCCTAGTGACGAAACGTACCCCGTTTCGTACCTCAAATTGAGTTCGAAAACAGTCCATTTACGGCCGGGAAAAAATCTTTTCTACTGCAGGCGATTTTTTTTGTAAGATCCGTAGTTGCGGACTGAATCTAAAATCAGAACAATTGAAATCAAATTATTGAACTGATAGACGAAAAACGGCATTTTTTTTATGAAAATTTGATTTTTTTAAATGACAAAAAAATTTAACATTAATTAATTTACATAGCTTCAAAAATTTTAGTTGTTACAAATTACCCCCCTCAAAATCTAACGCTCTTCCAATAAGAATTTTTTCTCTATTTTTACTGTGTTAAGAAGTTTAACAATAATATATTTACAAAATTGTTATTATTTTACCTCTCCTTTAAAAATTACCCTTTTTTGTTTAGAATTTTTTCAATATTTGTTGCAGTTTTTGCAATTATAGCAGTAGTGTATTTACCAAGTTTCAAATATTTTAACCAAAATTTTTGTTCCTGACCCTCCCTTAAAAATCAACCCTTGCGACTAGAATTTTGTTAATATTTTTGCAGTATTTACAGGATTAGCATTAATAAAGTTACATAGTTTCAAAATTTTTTAACAAGATGTTACAATTTAACCCCCTCAAAAATTACATCAATTCCGCTTAGAATTGTTTTTATTTTTGTAGCATTTGCTAGTTGAAGTACAGTAATATTATATTTTTGGGTTTAATGGTAATAGATCCAAATGGTTTCAAAATTTTGATCCATCACCTCCCTTAAGGCGCTTTTCTCGTAGCTTAAAACGAAGGGGTTTGAACAAGTCAAGATTGTGCTGTTAATAATAAATATTTTTTAATGATTAAAAAATAATTATTTAAAAAATTTTTATGATTAAAAAATAATTATTTAGGTAAATCATAGAACTATTTTGGCACAGGCTTAAAAGAAAAACCGCCAGTTGCCGATTCGACTGGTACACGCAATTTACTTCCGATTTTTATCTAAAGGCAGGATTATCAAACCCTTAGCCTCTAATGCGGCTAATGAAATTTGGCATGGTTGTTGGTAATGATATTTTAAACATGTGTACTAAAATTTATGAGGGGATCTTAAAAGATGCGGCTGGTACACGAAATTTACTTCCGATTTTTATCTAAATGTAGGATTTTCACACCCTTAGCCTCTAATGCGGCTAATGAAATTTGACATGGTTATTGGTAATGATATTTTAAACATTTGTACCAAAGTTTATGAGGGAATCTTAAAAGATGCGGCTGGTACACGAAATTTACTTCCGATTTTTATCTAAATGTAGGATTTTCAAACCCTTAGCCTCTAATTCGGCTAATGAAATTTTAAACATGTCTACCAAAATTTATGAGGATATCTCATAAGATGCGGCTGGTACATAAAATTTACTTTTGTTATCTAAGGGTAGGTTTTTCAGACACTTAGTTTTGAGTTTGAGTTCGTGTACAACTTCAGCCACGTCCCTAAATTATCATTTTATTCAGAAAAAATTTTTTTTGTAAAATTTGAACATTCTACTGTTGCGTTACTCCTTAACTGGAACACTGTTAAGAGTTTTATTTCTAAGTTGTCTAATTAAGCTCATCATTAACAATAATTACGCAATTTTAGAAACTTGTAATTTGTCAAAGTTAAAAATAACTTTGTAAGCGAATCTTAAATTTTAACAGGAGAATTTATGCGAAGATAAGCATCACAAGTTGTCTCGTTCGGTGAGAAGCACGCATTTGGACAGGGATGCTAAAGCAAATGTTACAGTGAGGAACGAATTAGCTAAAATTGTCGCTTATCCACCGACTCGTTTATTAACCAGCGAAGAACAAGATCAGGTCTGGAAGTACCGTTATTACTTGAGTAGTCAGAAGAAAGCGTTAACCAAGTTTTTAAAATGTGTTAAGTGGACCGAAACTGGTAAAGAGAGTGGGGAAGTTAACCAAGCTTTGTCGATGCTGGGAAATTGGGCTCCCATGGACGTGGAAGATGCTTTGGAATTGCTCAGCCAAAATTTTACCAATCCGGTTGTTCGACAGTACGCAATTTCAAAATTGGAGCAAGCACCTGACGAAGATTTGCTTTTGTACCTTTTACAATTGGTTCAAGCTCTAAAATACGAGGACATCAAAAGAATTGAAGAAGGTAAGTGTAGACTCGTCGTGGGGTCCTTCCATGTGAAATCGATACACTAATTTTAAAAACCATCTCAGATTTTAATAAAATTTGGTGTATACATCGAGTATATGGAGACTAACAAAATAATCTAAGATGGTCATTCAAATTAGTGTATTGATTTGACCCTGTGGATAAAAAATAAAAATGGATATCTAGCAAAGATAAATTTTGTGTTTAGCTTACTTAAGTGCACTGAATGCAAAGGAAGTGAACGATGATGGTAGAGACAGCAAAGGTCCATCTTCACTAGAAAGTGCATTAAATAAAATGTCGATAGATGAAACAAGAAACTGCCAAATGGACAACGGATCCGACGACTGTGCAAGTATGGACGAAAAGTTACTTCACAGCTCGGTCGAATCAGGAAACACTGAAACCCTGCAAAGTAGCTTACAGAAGCCCGACTTGGCTTCGTTCCTAATTCATAGGGCCTGCAAAAGCCTGACTCTAGCAAATTACCTCTACTGGTACCTGATAATCGAATGCGAAGATACAGAGACCATAGCTAAACAAGATGTAACTAATCTTTTTTTAATCAAAGAGCGACTACCTAGGTTTAAAACTTAATTTGATTCATTCATTATTATGAACCTAAATATAATAAATTCATTTATTATAACCCTTACTCACGAGGAGTTTTAAAACTTGGTGGTCCCTCTATGTACGTACATGGCTATCCGCTTTGTCTAATTTAATTCATTTCTTTTTAGAAAGCCAGCAAAAGCGTCAAAGAAATGTATTCCAAGGTGTTGAAAATATTCACCTTGGTTTTGTCTAAAGGTAACAAGGAATTTAAACTCATACACGAAACTTTGAAACGTCAGCGTGATTTTATCAACAACTTGGTTTTGTTGGTGAAGACGGTGTCCCGTGAGAGCGGAAATCGTCAGAAAAAGATAGAAAAGTTACAGCAGCTCCTCTCCACTCCAGACGCTTTTAAATGGAACTTTACCAATTTTAGTCCTTTGCCGCTGCCTTTAGATCCAGAAGTTAAAATTAAAAGCATTGTGGCTGAGAGTGCGTCGTTGTTTAAGTCTGCACTTACACCGACCAAGTTGCACTTTAGAACTACCGAAAATACAGAATACGTTGCCATATTTAAATACGGAGATGATCTACGACAAGACCAACTTATTTTACAAATGATAACGTTAATCGACAAGCTATTGAGGAAGGAAAATTTAGATTTGAAGTTGACGCCGTACCGAGTTTTAGCAACCAGTTCGAAACACGGCCTTCTGCAGTTTATCGATTCCATTACGGTAGCAGAAGCTGTACAAACCGAAGGTAAGTTTTTATTTTTTGTTTCCATGTGGCGCCCTATTCATTGTACGGAGTGCATGTCGTGCCTTTCCCTTCCCTGGGAGGGAGGTTAGCATTTTTTACGATTTAAAGGGTTTCTTAGGCCTAGTAGTGATTACAACTTAAGTTCTGGTTTGTTACAGGTAGCATACAAAATTTCTTTAGGAAACACCATCCCCACCCTACTGCGCCATATAACATTGCACCGGAGGTAATGAACACTTACATCAGTTCCTGTGCCGGTTACAGCATAATTACGTACCTTTTGGGAGTAGGAGATCGACATTTGGACAACTTATTGTTAACAACTTCGGGAAAACTATTCCACATAGATTTTGGGTACATTTTAGGACGCGACCCGAAATTGATGGAACCTCCACCGATGAAATTGAGTAAAGAGATGATTGATGCTATGGGTGGTATCAATTCTGAGCACTACAAGGAGTTCCTAACCCAATGTTACACAGCATTTTTACACTTACGAAGGTCGGTTTTGCATTTTTCACCCCCTATACCTCCTACTTACTGAATTAATGTTTAGGCATGGCAATTTAATTTTGAATCTATTTTCGCTTATGGTGGATGCTAGTATTCCCGACATTGTCTTAGAACCTGACAAGATGGTTAAGAAGCTGCAAGAAAAGCTGGCATTGGAGAGTACCGACGAGGAGGCAGTCCAGTATGTACAACATGTAATTACTTTTTCTTTATCGTCTTTTATACCCGGAATGATAGACAGATTGCACACCATTGCTCAGTTTTTGAGAAAGTAACTTTTTAAATTATCTGTGATGTTATTAATTTTTTGTATTGTAATAGTTTGATAAATTTAGTGTTTAAGAATCTGAAGACGAAAATAAATTTTTTAATCTGATTTTCTATTCAAGTTTCACGATTTTTTTGTCCATATAAAATCGATTTCGATGTATCCTGAATTTATCCTGCTTTACAATAATCTCATTAATTTAGTTAATTTCCCTTTTCCTATATGATACCTACTAATAGAATCTTTATCACAAATTCAAACTGGTTAACCTTGAATTTAATTATTGCTATAATCAACTGGGTTGAAAAACTAAAAATTCTTCAAGTTATATTTTTATTTCTTAAAAAATTAAATTTTTGTTATACAAATTTACAAAAGAAGAGTAAAAATAATAGTAATAACTCCAACTTAAGAATTCTTCTGGGGTGTTTTGATGACCACAGATTTAACTTCTGTGTATTGAGATAATCCATATTCACCCAACTCGCGTCCATGTCCAGAATCCTTGTAGCCACCAAACGGTTGTTGTGGAGCAAAAACGTTGTAACAGTTAACCCAAACAGTTCCAGCTCTCAAACCTTGTACTAAATAATTAACCTTATCCATGTCATTTGACACAATCGCGGCCGCAAGACCATAATTCGTATTATTTGAACGTTCAATTATTTCATCCAAACTTTTAAACTTCATCAATTGTTGTACGGGTCCAAAGATCTAAAACTTCAGATGTTATTTTTGAATCAAATTTAAACACAAATAAAACCTCTTCTTTTGCAATCACGTTATTTTCCTCCACTTGTGAAAAAACAGTAGGTTCGACGTAATACCCCTTATCACCGATCCTCTTCCCTCCAGTAAGCAGCTGTGCACCGTCGCGCACTCCAGCTTGAATCAGACCTAAAATTTTTTCCATTTGTTCGCCGTCAATCTGAGGTCCTTGCTCGGTCTTGGCATCAAATGGGTTCCCAACCACGCGCTTCTTAGCTCTCTCAACCGACCTGCAAATCACCATACAATAATTAGGTAAACCAAACAGCTTCCGAAATATCTTACCTATCGACGAATTCGTCGTAAATTTTATCTTCAATGTAAGTTCGCGATCCGGCACAGCACACTTGACCTTGATTGAAAAACAACGCTTGGTGAGCTAGTTCGACGGCCTCTTCCATGTTGGAGTCTGCTAAGATAATATTGGGACTTTTTCCGCCTAACTCTAAAGTTGTGCGTTTAAGGCGTCCAATTCCAGCACCTTGTTGTATTTTTAAACCGACTTCGGTTGAACCGGTAAATGCGATTTTGTCTACTTGTTGGTTCGCCACTAAAGCGGCACCGGTATCGCCAAATCCTGGTACGATGTTCAAAACGCCTGCTGGAAATCCAGCTTCTTTGACTAATTCGGCGACGTATAGAGAAGTAAGCGGGGTTTGTTCGGCCGGTTTGAGGACCACGGTGTTTCCCATCGTTAAAGCGGGAGCAATTTTCCAAATCATCATGAGGAGTGGAAAATTCCACGGGATAATTTGGCCGCATACTCCGACGGGTTCGTGACGGGTGTAGGTGAAGTAATTTCCAGGGACGGGGATTGTTTGTCCGCAGGCTTTGTCTGCCCATCCGCCATAGTAGCGCAATGTCTGTATGCTTTGATTCACGTCAGCGTGAAACGCTGCTAGATATGGTTTTCCATTATCCAGCGTTTCCAAACTCTAAACAAAAATACAATAATAATATTTTCTAGCATTTGTTTCATTTGGACTAAAAAAATTTACACTGGGTTGCGTAAAAGTTGGTATTTCATAACTGGTTACATAAATACTATTGATTTGTTTTTTAACTGATATTCTTCTTATTTTTCTTAATACATACTACCGAAATTCTGGTATCGATAAAATGAAAAGCTAGTTTTAAAAATTTCATCTTGCATTGCAAGCCCTAATTAAAATAATTTCTTAGTATAAATAAAATTAAAATGTATTATTTCTCGTTTGTTATCTACACTAAATAATCAAACATAACAGCAAACCATTCCATTATAATATCTAATTTACAAAAATTTCACCTTGAACTTTTTATAAAAGCCGAGTCACCGAGATAAGATTTACGTTTTAAATATGAAGGAGATTTGATAATATAAAATGTAAAATGAATAGATTGTAATTATAAAAACAATGAATGAACTTACGGCCAAGTAGCTGGCATCTCGTTCTACGAGATCGGCTAATTTGTAAAGAAGGCGACCGCGTTCGGATGCATCCATTTTCCTCCATGGTGAACCTCTTTTAAAGGCCTTTGTAGCGGCATCAACAGCAAAATCGACATCTTCTTTGGCAGCATATTGAACTTCTGCGATAACTTCTCCTGTGGTTGGATTTACAGTATCAAAAGTTTTACCTGATTTTGATTTGTACCATTCATTGTTGACGAAAATCTAATAAACAGAAAAAACAAAGATTATTTGTTTCTGTAACGGGGGGGGGGGGCTAAAATAATTTTAATGTTTGCTTATAAAAATGAAGCCTAGGCGAAATCAGAATTTTCATATGGATGTCCCCCGCCCTCCAGGAAGGCAAACCATCAAATGTGGAGTTTATTATCATGAAAATCTTCTTAAAATGGAAGTGTGTTATAGTTCCCGTGGTTCAAAGTCCACGTTAAACTGTAGGATCTTTTAGCTTAGAGAGAGCAATCACGGCGGGCGATTGCATTGGGACTGAATATCCAATAGAAATTCTAAAATCAAATAAAGCTGCCTTCCACGTTTTGTAAGGGGTTTTCATACCCATTATTTTAGTCTTAGGATGACGAATTTACGATTTGCTATCTTTGATATTGAATACTTTTGTTTACTTATCCTATTCATGAATGTTTACTAATCAGTATCTACTATCAACATTAAATATTTTATTTTTAAATTGTAACTGACCCCCTTATTTTATAAATAAATGATAAATTAATAAACGAGTTAGTGTTATGAATCAAGTAGAGAAAATTTGACCTTGGCACGAAGAAGTAAAAGTATTTTAAATAAATTGTACGTGAAATAATTGAGAACGACTTATACATTATATAATAATATGATGCTGAAAACAGAATCAAAATCATAATTGCGAGTTTTACAGTGGACCAGACTAGAAATCTATAATATTAAATAGATAATAAATATTTTTAATTTCTAATTTTTTTTTAATTTCCCAGTTTAAGAAGCATTATTAAAGCAGTAAAAATTCAGTAGACTTCAAAGTTATGAAAATTATAATCAAAAATTTTGCTACACTTTGAAATTATAGTTCAAACCATAGATTAACGAAATTATCGCTACTAACCGTTCACTTACCAATCACTTCATTTCAAAAATATGAGCAAAGTTAAATAATATTCCAATCGTATCCGGATGGTTTGCTTTTTGACCACACATTTATTCCAAAATAATAACGAATAACCTAAGCTACTACGCTTTCAAAATTACCAGAGCTTACGTTATTTGTGCTCTTATTTTTTAAATAAATTTGTGGCCAGTGAGTTAATCCATTCAGTCAAAAATGACAATGACGAGTTCAACCGACTTTTATTGTCGGGGGGGGCGGTAATTATAATAATAATTAATTTTCTCCTGCATTTATAAATTTGATTTTGCTAACAAAATCAAAATTTTTTTTATTAAAATTTGGCAAAATCACTAAAAACTTTGCGAGCAAAAAACGAATCAATTAACCTTTCCCGGGGGGGGGGATCAATTTTTAATTGATTATGTTATATTATGAACAACATAAACTTTGGTTGGCTGTGAGCAAAATCATACAGAAATTAGCAAAATATTTGGTAAAAGTTAGTAAATTTTCATAATTTTGAAGTCTGTGGTTTGACCACTCATAGTCTTTTCGAATTTTTACGGTTTTAAGAATGCTGCTTAATCTCTGGAAATTTACATTTAACAGGCCAATTTTTTTGAATTTATTATCTCTATTTGTCTCGTCCACTGTAAAACTTACTGATATATTATACATGTTATAATTTGAAGGTAGGAAATTAATTTTAATTGCAAAATTATTTAAAAAAATGTTTTGCCTTGCCCAAGACCAAAATCTGTTCTTCCCCATAAAAAAAAAACTATTCTTCAACTGGTATAATCTTGAAAAATATTTGCTTATTTGTACTTTAAATCTGATATTTGAATTAGTGATATCGCATTAAGTAGCAGAGATAAAAATTTATGATTTCCAAATTATCCTAATAATAAAAACATTAATTAGGTATAATATTTTTTTTTATCATATGGAAGGTTAAATTTGTATCAAAAATTTTAAAAGGTCAGGGGTAGAACTAAACTAAAACTCCTTAAGGGGGGTAGTTAAAATTCAAATTATTATAAAAACTTACCCCAGAATATAAGACTTCTGGCTTAACAATTGGTTGTGGGGTAGCAGCTGATGAGTAATTAAATTTTTGTAATTTGGTGAAACCGGCACGTACAGCACGATACATTTTTGAAATTAACTTCAAACACACTCAAATCGGCTTGAACTGATTACTAAAATTTTTAAACACTGTATTTATAGTACCATAAAAACGAAGGTCGAAGAGCGTGGTAACTGCGATGCATTTGTATTATACCAGTGCTTCCAAACAAGTCGAACCACTAATTAAAATTTTATAAAATTATAATCAACATTGGTTTTTTTGAGATTTTATGATAATTTGCCTTTTCAAAATTGATTAAAAATGCCCATTTTTTATAAATAATAATAATTTAAGTGTTGGTTATGCAACTAGAGCTTCTCAAAGATTTAAAAAAAAAAGTAACTATCAAAAACAAATTTATTCAATAAATTAGGTAAATAACAAATTAAACTAGAATTATATACATGACTATGGGTAGAACAATGTTGTCGATTTGAGTTGTGGAAGCTTCAACTAGCGAACCAATTACAATTGCGATAAGAGCTTTCAGAAGTTCATCTTCGTTCCTTCCAATAAATCCGAATAAGACAAGTAAATAAACTACAATTAACTGACTTAAAATGCAACCCATAGTTCCTTCCATTGTTTTATCTGTTCCTGTAAATAAAGCAATAAAAACTGATTTTCCAATTTTTCAAAAAAAAACCTGGCCATTTGTATTTTCCAATAGCAGTACCCACAATACCGGCAAAGGTATCGCCAATCCCTATCGATAAAATGCCACTCATAACAGGCAATAAATAGAATCCGGCAGAATCCACCATATCACAAGGTGCTGGATGTAACCAAATAGGTAATGCACAACCGGCTAATAAATAAATTGGAGTTAGAGCAACAACTCCCGAATCTTTGTCGTCTTTGTAAATCAAATAGCCTTTTTGCAAGGGATTTCCAAAAGGTGGAATGTCCATGATTCTAAAAATCTAAAAGAATAGTTTTATCTTAAATCAGTGGCTTCCAAACTTTTTATTTAAAATTTTGAACAAAATGGTTATTTTTAAGGATAATATATTTACAAGGTTTCAAGAAGAGAAACATAAAGTGAAGAGAAAATCCTCCTCAAAAGGAAAAGATTAGAGACATTGCGTTTTACATTCTAATTACAAATCCGATTGGCGGGGTGGATTAGTCCCCATATTACATATTTCAGATAAATCAATATCGATTTCACCAAACGTGTGGATGCCCACTAGAGCTAAAAAATTCTATTTAACCCGCGATTTGAACCCAGAATTTCCGCTCTGTACTCAACCAGCAGTCGCATCACTCCACGGCTGTGGCTCAGGTTGATGACATGCACCTATTAAATTATTAAATTCTACTCACTTCTATAGTCAAGAAAATTCCCAAAATAACGCCACTAGCGAGATAAATCAAAGAACATTGATAGATCAAACCAGGCAAGAAGACAGCAATAGCAAACATGTGGAATACTTTTCGAACTGCAGCTGTTGCTTTTCTTGCGCTCTTGATTTGGTGGTTTACTGCTAAAGTGGCGGCGACGGAGGCGGCTGCCCAATAAATGACCATTTTTGACTGTAACAAAAATATTTAGTAAAAAGGAATTCTTTCTTCTGAAAGCAGGAGCAAATAGGTAATTTTTTCTATCCCCTCGTTTTCAGAGGTATAAAGGAAAAAGATTCTGGGACTGTCACCCCCCCCCCGTTAAGTGACCCCCTTCTTATAATATAATATTTCTTAGATAGCCAACTCACCCTAGCAACATCCTCAAATAAGAAATTAGTTATCCACATCAGAGGATCCTGTGCTATCAGAGCATGTAACAGTAAAAGAATAAACAAGCAAATTATGGTAGCAAAAATGGTATAAAATGCGATTGTTTTCCTAAATTCTCTTATATAGTGGGCCAAAAGAGCCATCAATCCTATTGCACACAATCCGACCTAAAATAGTAAAATATGACCTAAACTCTCGAAAAATTTTAAACCACCAAACCTGAATGATAAGGGTGGAAATTTCCAACACTTTCGTAGGCGTACGAACAGTTGCAAGGCAAATATTCAGTAAAGTGCTGTACAAAAATAAAACTAAACCCTGTGCCACCACAGACACCTCCCCAATTGTAAAACTGTACGGAAACTTTTTGAAAACATACAACAGTAAGTGCCAGTAACCGATACTGGCAACAAATGCACTAAAAAAACTAAAAAGTATACCCGACTGCAGTGCTATACGACACAGCGTTGCGGTTAACGCTGCCGGAATAAGGTGCACACTCCGAACAACATCAAGTGATTTCCTTCGAGCGCACTGTACCACAAATATTAACGACGTCCCTAATAAACCAACTGCTATTATAGAGCTCATTTTGTAAATTTGAGATGATTCCCGCTGATGCTTTACGAAGGAAATCGCCACCGCTGAAGGTAACAGAAACATGAGCCATAATCCTGGATCACCATTAGGCCTACAATTATTTTTAAAAATTAACTACTACAGTTTTAATCAACAAACCTCCACTTACCGAGTTTTTATTCCGTTATTTCTGATGGTCTCCGAAACCGTGGTTCCCAATCTGAACATTTTTTCTAAATAAACCGAGAGAACTATCACAGTTCAAAGTGTTAAATCGGACGAAACATCGATAAATTAATCATTATGAACTATCAAAAATGATGACTAAGTTCCTAATAATTATTATCAACAATAATTGATTAACTTTTACATAACCTCAAAAATAATTTAAATATCTGAAGTGTTGTCGTTTTTTTAGCCACAGTTGTGAATAATTAATTAGATCGGTTTGATTAATTAAATGATTAGATAATCCAGGCGCGACATATTATGGGGCGTCTAAAAAATTCAATAATTTATAGGTTACGCGTGAAACATAACCTAACAAATTTCAGTTGACATATGTCCCCGTCTCGGTTTATTTTGATTTTTCTTCCTTAAATGTGCCCCAGTAGACGGTTGAAAGGAATAATTATGGGATAAGAGGTTTAAGTTGTGGGATAACGTAGATTTTTTTATAATGTTAAATATGATCGATTCGAAGGATACAGGTTTCACAAGTTATATTTTGGATGATTATGGTTTGGAGGTAGTATGTCTTGTGTGGTATTCAAACTTTGTGTTAAAACTTTCATTTTTAGTCCGTCACTTTGGATGATCATAATCGGCCCAAATTGTTGGATGGTAAGTTTGACAAATGTAGGTTTTGAGGTTGACCGAGTTGACTTGTTGTTTTAGGAGAAACTCTTGCTATGGGGTCACCAAAAGTGACGTTGTATGAGCCTTTGAGTGACCGCAAACGCGGCACTTTGGGGTTTTTAAGTGTCACCACTTTTAGGCTGTCATTTATAAGTGTAAACGAGAAGGAGAACGATCATATAGATAACTGTTATCAGCATAATTTATTATTAGGACCTTACGAGGTTTGTCTGTCTTCCATTGATACAGTATATCAAGTGGGTGAACGATCGAAGAAACGGTTGGCACCTGGGCAAACGGTTACGGGTAAAGTTAAAGAATTGCTTATAGTTTGTAAGGTATGAAAGCAAACCTTCACATTTTTAAACTCATTTTAATCGAAATTTTATGTTTCAGAATATGAGAACGTTCGAGTTTAGCTTTAAGTTTGCCGATAAGGACAGCGGTAAAAATATAACCACTGCTATTTTACGTCATGCGTATCCAAAAGTTCACTCGTTGTTATTTGCTTATGATTACAAGTAAGTGGTTTTAAAATTAAGTTATACTTAGCAATGGAAATGATTCTTTCACTTTGATAAATTTCATAATTAATGATTCTTTTTTGTCACTTTAAGGCTAAATCTTGATTTTTTTTATATTATAAAACTAAAATATTAGAATAATATTAACCCTCGACACGAATTTAAAAATTTTCGAGGTACAGGATGATAGTAAAGGTCCTAAAAGCAATTATTATTTAAAAAAAATTGCGGATCATTGCAAATTGGCTCTAAAATTTGACAAAACTGAAAAATACATAAACTGACATTTAATAACATTGAACTGGCTTAAGCCAAGGTGCATGTCTCCAGCCCCCCCCCTCCCCTCAATTCGAATTTTGACTCCAAAATAGTCTAAATCCCAAATAGTTTTTGAGAAATTTCAAAATTTTGCTGGGGGGAGCTGGAAACATGCTAGCCCCCCTCATGTCGAATTTTGGATTCAAAATAGTCTAGAACGTTTGTAAAACGTTTGTGCTTGTTTTTGCAAGTTTTATTTTCGTTTGTACCCAAATAGTTTTTGAGATTTTTGAGATTCTAGGTAACACGTGGTAAAAGAAAATTTCTTTAAAATTTCTAATTCCTGATACAAAAATAGTCTAAAACGTCTGTGTTTGGTTTGTACTTGTTTGTGCAAGTTTCATTTTTGTTTGTACCCAAATAGTTTTTGAGATTTTCAAGAAAAACATCAAGGATAGTGACGCGCATGAGTGGATTAACGAGATTCTTATCACGGGGAAACACAGAATTCGAAATTTTAAAAAATTCTATGTTTCTCCTTGCTAAGAGAATCTCGTTAAGCCACTCATGCGCGTCAGTATTCATGATGTTTTTCTTAAAAATCTCAAAAACTATTTGGGTACAAACGAAAATAAAACTTGCGTAAACAATCACAAGCGAATTACAAACGTTCTAGACTATTTTGAATCCAAAATTCGAAATTTAGAAAAGCATGTCTCCAACCCCCCCCCCCAGCGAAATTTTGAAATTTCTCGAAAACTATTTGGGTACAAACGAAACTAATGTTTGCACAAACAGGTACAAACGAAGCACAGACGATTTAGACAATTTTGGAGTCAAAATTCGAATTGGGGGGGAGGGGCTGGGGACATGCACCTCTTAAGCTATAAGGTTAGCCCCGCCCACCGGAAACTCTGAGCGTCAATAAGGTCGAAATTTGCTTAAAAATTTTAACTGTAAAATTTCTTTTTTTGGCTGTTTAAATCATCCTTACCTTAATGGTTTCATTTTATTGTTATCTTTTAAATTTCATTTAGTTTTTTTTAATAAATATCAAATTGTTTGTCAGCGGTTATCGTACTACAATCTTAAGTTAAATAAAAGCTTATGTTCGGGTTTAAGGTAGGCCACCTGATATAAAATTGACCAAAATTTTGAAATTTTTGCTGGAGAAACCATTTCTATTAATAACGATGTTAATTTCTAACTCGAACAAAATGATTTTTAATTTTCAAAAATTATATTATGCTTATTACTGTTTTTCTTTCCAAGGGAGCCATATTATAAGACTTTAAAGAATGTACGTATGTTTCGGGGAAGCGAAGATTGGAAGCGGGAAATGATTAGAACTGGCTGTAAAAACTGGAGAATTTGTTTAGCTAATTTAAATTTTCAAATGTCGCCATTAATGCCACAAGCTTTCATCGTTCCGTCCTCCGTTACGGACGGTAACTTGAGCCAGGCAGTGGAGCATTTTCGGAATAGGTGTTGTCCTATTTGGGTAAATCTATCTGCATTTTAACCGTTTTTAGTCTAACTTGGCGTGTTTAGGTTTGGGGCACTTCGGATGGAGGCGCACTGGTTAGAATGTCAGATTTGCTACCTACAATTACTGACAGAACTCAGGAGAACACGATGCTGGAGCTCGTGCGAAAGTGTCACATCAGTAAAAGGCAGCCGTATATTATGGATTTGAGCAAGGATTGCCCGTCACCTAAAGAGGTTCATACCAGTTTTGTTAAGTTGAGAGATTTGTCCACTCCCGACAGCATACGAATATTTAAATCGCAGGATCACAAATTTTACGGGCTACTCGATAGTACAAAATGGTTGCTTTACGTTTCGACCTGTTTAGGTAGAGCCAACGATGGCGCTAGTGAAATAATGGGTCCACATCACACCACAGTTGTCTTACAAGAAGGTAACGGTCACGATATGAATTGCGTGGTTTCGTGTCTCATTCAGCTTTATTTGGATCCGTATTGGCGGACGATGAGCGGTTTTCAATCGTTAATACAAAAAGAGTGGGTTTCGTTGGGTCACCCGTTTACGTTTAGATTGGGACATATCATTAGTCAAGAGGTGGAACCGTCTCCCATATTCTTGCTCTTCCTAGACTGCGTGTGGCAACTGCTGCAACAGTTTCCCACTGCTTTCCAATTTACCGAGACTTATTTAACCACTGTGTGGGACTCGGCGCACATCAGCATTTTTGATACGTTTATATTTAACTGTGAACACGATCGGTATTTAGCTCAAACCGTAAGTAAATATTTAGCGCGTCTAACGTGGAATCCAATTTTTGTTTGGTTTTTTAGGGTAACAAACCGATAGTGTTGCGCAGCGCTTGGGATTGGAAAGAACAGTTCCTGGAGAAAGACATCTCTTTGTTTTGTAATCCGCTATACGATGATAAATACAAACAAAAGTTGAAACCCAATACCTTCGTAGCATTCCTCGATTTTTGGTCACAGTGTTATTTGAGATGGATGCCCGATTTAGAAATAAAAAATGGAGGAAAACCCCAAATTGACTTGTGTAATAGGTTAATAACGTCGCAGATACACATGCTTCGGCAAAAATTACAAAACGTTGGCTTAAATGAATCGTACGATACTGCGCGGGAAGATAATTTGCAGTTGTTGAGGAAAGTCAACGGGTTTTATCCGTTTAGCCGAACTAGCGAATACGTTTCTGGCGTGTCGACGTTTAATGCATCACTGTTGTCTGGAGACGTGCTTGATACTCAGTCCATACTTAACCATAGCGGTGCTAACGATTAGTAAGTCTCTTTTATTTAATTATGGTTTTTGATACATCGATTTTTAATTTAAAAGAATAATACCGAGAGTTTGTTTAACGATTTTAAAAGTATGTGCCACATTTTCAATAAATACGATAATAAATAAATTAACTACTTAAAAATACATAATTAATATTATAAAAATATATTTTTTTAAGGTAAGTCCATTTTTCACTTCACATTATTTATTATTTATTTCATGTTTATTTGATGTTGAGTGTTAAATGGCCTTTTTGTCGGTTTACAAGAAGTACAATGAAATGATTGATTATTGTTAGTGGATAACTGTGTACATTTGTTAATTTTTCCATTATTTAATTTTGCAGCAAACCAAAAATTATGATGTAATGTATAATTTATTGAGAATTAACTTATTAAGTTTGTTTTTTGCAATTAGATTTTAACTTATCAACGTCGATTAAGTATTACATTGTTTTGTTAAATTTAATATTCAATAAATGCACCTACAAGATCTGTGAATTTATTAAATATGCACTACAGGTTCAAGGTCATCCAATCTGGCCCTACGTTGGGCGCCACATTTTAGGAGGTATTTGATCAATTTTAATTTTGGTTCTTTGATTATGGGTAATTTTAACTAAATTTAATTAGCCAATAGAAAACATCGATTATTAATTTTGTCCAAATTAACACAAATTAGTGTTACAGTCTTCACAAAAAAGTTTGGGTAAGTAAATTAATTCGCCCCAAAGCAGTTGAATCAAGGACCACCTAAACACGTTATTATTTTAAGAGGTCCGTGAGTTGGATACACTAAAAACTTTTTCTTATCGTTGTAGGTCAATAGTATTTCGAAAAGGACAAAAAGCCCCCCAGTTGATCAATTATAAGTTAAACTTAGAAATTTAGGTAAACAAACTAACGAAATATTTAGGTGTATGCCCACATTTTACTTGAATCCAAAATAATCTTAAAATTGTTTGTGTATTTAATATTTTTGTTTGTACTACCCAAATAATTTTTGAAATACAGTCGAGTCGCGAAATAGTGAATACCGTATATAGTGAACTACCGGAAATAGTGAACACAAAAATTTTAACATTGAGTGTATATGGGACTCCTATATAACAAACAGCGGTAACCCCGATACAGCGAACTGCGTACTATAAATCGTGCAGTTTGAATGACATCATTTATAGGGACTTCCCCCAATATTGAGAATTTACATTGCGTATTATATTTACACTTCATTTCACGCGTAACGTTAGCATAGAATGGAATGGAAAAATATGTTGGTGTATGAATATAAGGGAAAAAGTATTAACTATTAAATTAAATAAAAAACACATACAATTAAAAAGTAACATCATTTTTCCTAATTAATATTTATATTTGTATCAATTTTCTTTAAAATAAAGCTTTAATTTTCAAAACGTGGCTTTATTGTAAATTTTGTAAGTACCTAAATAGTGAACAACCCCGAAAAAGTGAAAGGTCTTTGCCATATTTAATTCACTATTTTGCGACTCGACTGTATTTCAATAAATCACTGAAATGGGGGGCGCCACTCTGACCATTTTGCATTATAGCAGACTTGACCAAATTTCAATTATTTTAAACAAAATTTTTGTTGCTAATTTCTCTCATAAAGCGCCCCTTACGAATAGAATATTTTCACTATTTTTGTAGTATTTTCAGATTCAATATTAATAAATTTATATAATTATATAGTTTCAAAAATTTTAAACAAAACGTTACAATTTAACCTTCTCCCCCTCAAAAAAACCGCCCACACTTCTGCTTAGAATTTTCTTTTCTCATATTTGTTATAGCTATAGGCTAGTGCTGGGCGATGTTCATCGATGTTTTCTAAACATCGATGTTAGCTCGACCGATGTTCGATATTTTGACATCGCGTCAGACGTTTTGAAACATCGAAACCATCGATGTTTGCTTTTCGATGTTAGCCTTTCGATGTTACAGGTAGATATGTAGGGACGTGCCCAGCCAACTTTTTTCGGGGGGGGGAGAAATTTCAAATTTGCCAACTGAATTAATTCAAAATTGCCAACTTTTTGTAAGTTTTGCAGCATTTAGTAAATTTAGACATAAAAAAATGGCAAATTAACCAACTTTTGGGTGTTTTTGTCAAGTTTTTGCTAACTTTCTGCAGCATTAGGGGGAGAGGTTCCCCCCCCCCCATCCCCCCCATGAGCACGTCCCTGTAGATATGTAGCGTAGCTACTAAATAATTGCTCATTTTATTTGCTAATTTTGTAATTTGTTGCGTTTATTAATATTCATAAATAAATTTTTTGTTATAATAGTGTTTTTTCTGATTTATTTAAACTAATATGCAATAACATCGATGTCACGAAAACATCGATGTTTTGCAACCGATGTTATGCTCACATCGATGTCCAGGTTCGATGTCGACATCGATGTTCAACATCGATGTTTTGTATCGATGTCCCAGCACTACTATAGGCGTTTTAATTTAAGATTTTAGCGCCGCTAACGTCCATGTTGGTACTAAGAGTGAAGAGACTACTGAATAAATGTATGAATTGACTATGATATTACAAACAAACAAGCAGCAGATAAGATATCCAACAGATTAAAAACATAATCAGTACACAACTCCACCAGTAAACAACCATTTCAGCGCATTACGTCTAGTACAAAACTTGCCACCAGATGAAGTATGAATTATAAGCAATATTTAGGAACATCCTATATAAATGGTAGGCAAAGTAGAAATCGTGCAATTTTTTTGCTAAACGTCAAAAATATAAATAAAAAAATCTGTCGTGTCAAAAAATTTAACATATTGCCTGTAAATAATGTAAATTAAAATATAAAAAAAGAAAAATTAACTCTTGTCTTAGTTTTTACAAATTAAAATGCGAATCAGAAACTTTTAGGTTATTTGTTGCTGGAGTGAAAAGTTCTTTGTTAGAAACACAAAAATGGAAATTAACGCTCCAATAAACGTGGAAACGGAATGGGCAGACCATCTGAATGGTTCGTGGGCACTCAAAGATTGCGACAATTTAGCGAATCGAGATGTCACTCAATCTATGTACGATGCCTTGATTTGTAACAAAGAGGTCCGGACCATGTCGTTACCCATACTTGCTTGCAATGATGTACAAATATTGCCCAACTATCAGTACGAATCGCCTACCGTCGAAGAGATTAACGGGTACGTTACTTCCTTCTTGTCCACCCAATTAGAATTAGCACGACATGTCTGTTCGTCGACCCCCTTTGCAATAATCCTGAAGCAAAGACTGATCGTACTGCGAAGGATTTACCACGCCTTGGTTGCAAAATATCACGAAAAACTCAAAATTAAGTTTGGTTCCAGTACAGAAATGAGTAGCGACGTGATTTTACCTAAGGAAACTTTTACCGGTTCTCAAGCCCTACTCGAAGTTGGTGTACAAACTGGCCTGAGTTTATTGTTTGCTTTGTTGAGACAGAACTGGTACACGAGCACTTCTTTGGGCGTGCCTTCTCTATGTAATTCGGTATTAAAAACTGCTGTAGATATGGTTCGCGATTTGCCCCCACTGTCTCTATCCAACGATGCACATTTAACAAACTTAGGTTTGAGTTGTCTACAACAAATTTCGACGTTTCTGAGGGAAGTCGTTTTGAAGAGCGTAACGGACGACCAGCAGGGTCAACTTCTGGCGTCAGAATTGCTGCTCGGATTGGCTCTTCAGAGGGGTTCGTTGCGCTACATCCTAGAATGGATAGAAATGGCTATGGATGCTTCCGCTAAAGATAACAACCAAGTTAAAATAACCAGCGTTATGTTTAAGAAGGTTTTGGCTCAAATGAATAGCGGAAAATTTCGTGATGTACCAAATTTAAACGATATTGATGATAAGCAGGAAATTAACTTGTACGAAGCTGCTTATTGTTTGATGCAGCACTTGGTCGCGATGATCTGCGATCATTCCGGTTATTCTGTCGAATTGAACGATCAACCTGGCGTTTCGGAACACAGCGATGTTTACGTCTGGGGGAGCAATTCTTCACATCAGCTCTCCGAGGGCAATGAAGATAAAATTATTGTTCCCGTCAAGTCGAAGGTGTTCACACAAGTTCAACAGGTATGTTGTTTTTTTTTTCTGTTGTTTTATGTTAAATTTAAGGAGGAATCACTTCGGGGGTAATTTTTTATTTTTAACTTATTTTAAAGGTGGAAGCCGGTCAATATTGTACTTTTATTATCCATTGGGATGGCAGTGCAAGTGCGTGTGGAAAGGGCAGCTATGGTAGATTGGGTCTTGGCGATTCTTCGAATCAAAACGTTCCAAAACGCGTTCTTCTTGAAAACGTCATAAAGAAGCTGTCCAGTTCTAAGGGGAGCGACGGCCATACTTTGGCTCTCACAGAGGACGGTTTAGTTTACAGTTGGGGTGATGGTGACTATGGAAAACTTGGACACGGTAATTGTTCTACTCACAAAGAACCGAAACTGATTGGAGGTCCTTTTGTTGGAAAATCAATTAAGAGTATTCATGCTGGTAAGTTTATAAATTTGAATTAAACATTTTTAGGCCAGTGAAATAAATGATTTGCGTTCGTAATTATTCTGGTAGTTTCAATTTTTTGCTTTATACGTAAAATTCAAGTTTTCGACAGCTAAAATCATATTATTTCTTATTTGCATATTTCTTTAGTTTCTTTATACTAAAAGATTACCAACAAATTTAGAAAAACAAGGTGACCATCCGTTCTGATTTCACCAGAACAATTCTGGTTTTTGGAACCCTGTTCTGGTTCTGTTTTTGTCTGATCTGTTCTGGTTTCTTTAAAACAACCATTCTTTTTATATAAAGCTCTTCTTAGTGAATGGTACGCAAAACAGAAAAAATGTTCTGGTTTTTCTATTCCTGAGAGTTGATCATCTTACAAAAAAAACATGAAATTAATTTTTTGGACTTTTTTAACAATAATTTGATCAACTTTTTGGAAATTTATTTAACAACGTTAAAATTTTTCCACCTCTCTCAGAAAATCCGACGTGATTCTGCCAAAAATTCCACCTAGAATACCATAAAAAATATTGGAAACGCAGAATTTTTACGTTTCTCACTAGAAATGTTAAGAAAATCGTCTTATTTATTAAATTATTAAAGTATTGTTGACCTTTTGAACTTATTATTATTGTTTATTATTATTGAACTTATTGTTGATCAATGGCAAGGGGGGAAAATGCTACAGAGAACAAGGCACTGATTGATAAAATCGGTCAAAAGTTTCTTATCTACAAATTGTATGAACTGCATGAAAACGTGCCAAACAAAGGAGCAAGCAAATAATGTATTGGCAATTTTAAAAATTGTTTTTATTAACCTTGACTCAACAAAATAATTATTATAATTTAATTATTATTAAACCTAGAACTTCACACTTATAATTCGTAACGTTTCCTGCTCACTGGGGTTTTAGAGTTTGGGGGCCATTATTTTTATGTTATTCTAGTAAATAACTAACTGAGAGTAAAACAATTTTTTCAGTACTCTACAGTCTACAGTATACAACGTTACTGTTTTAGTAGGTAGGATTTTTCGTCCACTTTGGTCAATTTATAATTAAAAAGTTGAAAAATGGGTTAAATTTTGTGAAATAAATCTCAACGCTTGGGGTTTCTGAGACCCCAGTGTGCAGTTTCAGGGTTAAATTAAAAAGCTAAAATTTTACACACGACTCTCATATTAGCATAACAAACTTTGTAACAAAAATTGTTTCTTGCCCAAAATACAACATTTCTCAAATTTTTTTAATAAATTTTAAGTTTATCAAAGA
This sequence comes from Rhagonycha fulva, assembly GCA_905340355.1. Classification (NCBI taxonomy): domain Eukaryota; kingdom Metazoa; phylum Arthropoda; class Insecta; order Coleoptera; family Cantharidae; genus Rhagonycha; species Rhagonycha fulva. The sequence continues at coordinate 2,966,370 of HG996556.1, read as the reverse complement.
ATTAAATGTGTTTATTTATTTTACATTAAATAAAATAAAACATATAATTCTTAAAACTTTTGAAATTAGAGCTTAGAATTTTTTCTATATTTTTTCAGTTTTTAGTATAATTAAATTAGTGATTTTACAAGGTTCCAGAATATTTGAACAAAATTTAGCTTTTATTAAAATTTTGAAAAAAAATTGCACCGAAATCAAAAAATCTAAATATTGTAGGCAATTTAGGGCTTAGAATTTTTTCTACATTTTTTTAGTATTTAGTATAATTGAATTAATGATTTCACAAAGTTCCAGAATATTTGAAAAAATTTAGTTTTTATCAAAATTTTAAAATGAAAATCGCACCGAAATCAAAATATCTAAATATTGTAGACAATTTAGGGCTTAGAATTTTTTCTACATTTTTTCAGTTTTTACTATAATTGAATTAGTATTTCCACAAAGTTGCAGAATATTTAAACAAAATTTAGTTTTTATCAAAATTTAAAAATGAAAATCGCACCGAAATCAAAATATCTAAATATGGTAAACAATTTAGGACTTACAATAATTTTCTACATTTTTTTAGTATTTAGTATAATTGAATTAATGATGTCACAAAGTTCTAGAATATTTGAACAAAATTTAGTTTTTATAAAATTTTTAAAATGAAAATCGCATCAAAATCAAAATATCTAAATATTGTAGACAATTTAGGGCTTAGAATTTTTTCTACATTTTTTCAGTTTTTACTATAATTGAATTAGTATTTCCACAAAGTTGCAGAATATTTATACAAAATTTAGTTTTTATCAAAATTTTAAATTAAAAATCGCACCGAAATCAAAATATCTAAATATTGTAAACAATTTAGGACTTACAATAATTTTCTACATTTTTTTAGTATTTAGTATAATTGAATTAATGATGTCACAAAGTTCTAGAATATTTGAACAAAATTTAGTTTTTATAAAATTTTTAAAATGAAAATCGCACCAAAATCAAAATATCTAAATATTGTAGACAATTTAGGGCTTAGAATTTTTTCTACATTTTTTCAGTTTTTACTATAATTGAATTAGTATTTCCATAAAGTTGCAGAATATTTAAACAAAATTTAATTTTTATCAAAATTTTAAATTAAAAATCGCACCGAAATCAAAATATATAAATATTGTAAACAAGTTAGGGCTTAGAATTTTTTCTACATTTTTTCAGTCTTTAGTATAATTGAATTATAGATTTCACAAAGTTCCAGAATATTTGAAGAAAATTTAGTTTTTATCAAAATTTTAAAATGAAAATCGCACCAAAATCAAAATATTTAAATATTGTAAACAATTTAGGGCTTAGAATTTTTTCTACATTTTTTCAGTCTTTAGTATAATTGAATTAATGATTTCACAAAGTTCCAAAATATTTGAACAAAATTTAGTTTTTATCAAAATTTTAAAATGAAAATCGCACCGAAATCAAAATATATAAATATTGTAAACAATTTAGGGCTTAGAATTTTTTCTACATTTTTTCAGTCTTTAGTATAATTGAATTAATGATTTCACAAAATTTCAGAATATTTTAACTAAATTTAATTTTTATCAAAATTTTAAAATATCTGAATTCAAAATATAAAATAAGTACCTATTAAAAATTTTACTTTTTATCAAAGAATTAAATGTCAAAGTTTGCCAAAAATCGGTAAGAAAATTTTATGCTTTACAAAATTTATTAAAGCTACTTGACCCAAATGTGTATTGGAAATGTGGTTTTAGCTGCTTTTTTCAAGAATTGAAACAACCAGGATAATTACGATCGCGAACTCATTTTTATAGCTAATTACATTTGCCTATTCTAATTTTGTGGGATTTAGGCCACAGACACAGTGCTGCTGTTACTGAAGATGGAGAATTATATACCTGGGGTGAAGGTGACCACGGAAGATTAGGTCACGGCGAAAGCATTGGATGTCACATCCCAACTGTTGTTAAAGGTATAGCTGACGTTGGTTCTGTGGCTTGTGGCAGCGCCCATACCCTTGTCTTATCAAAAGATGGTAAAATGGTTTGGTCTTTCGGTTCTGGCGATAGCGGAAGGTTGGGACACGGTGAAGTTTCCAAAGTGTACAGACCTAAAATAATTGAAGCTTTGCAAGGACTCACCATCGTTAAAGTGTGCGCTGGAGCTCTTTTTTCTATGGTTTTAACTTCAACTGGACAAGTTTACACTTGGGGTACCGGTCCTTGTTTGGGGTTAGGTTCGACAGACACGACTTGCCTCACCCCGGTTCCTATCCTCGATTTATCGCCCTACCGAATTGTGGATATAGCGGCTGGAGATTCCCATTGCCTTGCTTTAACCGACGACTGCGAAGTTTTTGCTTGGGGGTCCAACGCAATGGGGCAATGCGGTCAAGGTCACATCAACAATCCCATAACAAAACCACTCAAAGTTCTTGGACTCAGTTCACTTAAAATTAGGCAAATTAGTGCCGGTACTTCCCATTCTATCGCATGGACTGCAATTCCCAAGGAGAGCCAACAAATCACTCATCATCGACCGTTTTGTTTGGATTTACACGAACGCACTTTTGAGTTACTTAGGAATTTTTTGGAAAAATACACTCACAGTTTTTATGACGAATATCCACCTCAACCCTTTGTTACCTCTCTGGAACATCATCGTTTTGTTTTGTTGTGTTTGAAATTATTGTCGACCCATATTAACTTATGTCTTAGTGGTGGTTTAAGTGGAACAATTTTGGGTTCCCAAGCTAAAGGATTACGCACGATTTTATTTCGGTGAGGCTTAACTTGAATTTTTTTTCAAATTACATTATTTTGGTTTTTCAGTTTGATTGACACAACCACACCGGCAGATATTCAGTTTATTGTTCAGGAAATTTTAAATGTTGGTGCTTCTCTTCTCTTACCTACTTTGAGGGAAAGAATGGAACTGCTGCACGAACAACTTCTACATGGGAAGAATTTGACCAACGGACAGCAGATGTTGCTTCAAATAATATTAAGTAGTTTGGAGGAACCGGTGCACGTTGCTGCTTTGCTTGGTTACAGTAGCGTCCCAGAGAAATTGGATTCCAAAGATATTTGCGTGGTGGAGATGCTCATGACAACTTTGTTGCAGTCTTTTAGCGCACACACTGTAAGTAACTGAAATTTATTTTGTTTACTAATAACATTTTTGGTTTGATAACCAACATAATTATTTTGTTTAGTCTGATAGTTTTATTTTGAGTGATATTTGGTTTTGTTAAAATTAAAGATCTATCATTAGGGCTAACAATTTTTTAATAGGTGGCGCAGTTACCTAGATTTAAAATTTGATTATAAATGACGTTTTTTATTGGTTGGAAAGAATGCATTTACAGCACTTACAATACTTGAAATTTAAACAATTTTAATGCAGAATATTACAGATTTCTATTTTAACTGTATCCTGACAAATTTTAAGTTTTAATTATTCGTGCTTTTTTTATATAAAATAGCTAATTAACATAATCAACATTACATCTTTAAAATCGCATTTTTAATAATCTATACTTTTTAAACAGCGGCGACTTTTAACAAATTTAAAATACTTGAAAATTTAATGGTGTCAATTCCAGGAAGAAAATTTTACAAGTATAGTAAATCACATAGAAACTGAAACCAACACAAGCTGGCTGATGATAGTCAACCCGAGAATCGTTCACCTGCGTAAACTTTTATCTTCACTTCAAAACCACCTCCTAGCTCACTGCATCGCTGCACCGCCCAATTCCTTTAACATAAAAAATAGTATGGATTTGTTGAACACCCATTTACTGTGTTTGCTTCCAATAGCGTCCGAAATATTTTGTAAAGCAGCCGACATGTTGGAAAAGTATCCTACAAGTCTCGAATTGTTATACAACGTCCTCCTAGATTCCCTCGCCGGCGCTATGCTACTAAAAGTATTAAGTTCCTTGTTAACCTTGCCTGGAAGCAGCATCAAGCATATCATGCCTCACCTACTGAACATGTTGACCCCATTGGATCGCTTAAATCGACTCTTACCAATTGAAGTTCAAAATGACGACAATCACATGTCAGGTTAGGAAGGAATTTGATATCTATCACTAAACATGGATGACACTTTACATTTTTTAGGTAACGAAACGCCGACCTTGACACAGTTAACAGATCAGTCGTGGGTTTGGTTAATTGATCTAGAACGGACCTGTTCGTTACTGATAGGTCAAAGTTTAGGGGCGACTTTAATTGGTGATTCGTCTTCAAAAGAAGAACTTAAGTGTCGTCAGTGGTTAAAAACGCAGTTATTTTCGTCTGGTATTCGAAACGTTAACACGGATTTCGGGTGTATTAACGAAATCACTTATTTGATTATGGGTAATGGATTGGAAAGCATTTCGATTGTAATAGGAAATTTTAGTGAAGTCGTGCAGAGTTACTGTAAGTTGGCCTTGAAGTTACCGTGCCAGTATGACGAAGCATGCGCGCTCCAGGACGATAATAACTGTGAGGAGGGTTCGGGGTTTTACGAAGCTATGATTGAACATATTGGTGTGGAAGCTTGGATGTGCACGGGTTTGGACAATCAGTTGTTGGAAATTGTGGTTCGATGTTTCTTGATTACGCTCCTGAAACACACAAGTTTGTTGCAGAAATCTTGTAAACATTCTAAAGTGCAAGAAGTTTATAGAATTGCTTATGGTTTGAGACAAAAATTGTGCAATTCGAGGTTTTTGGCTAAGTTTGGTGAAAGTAAGATTGAGGCGGAGACTGAAGATTTGAAGGATTCATTCACTGAAGATGGCGAGCCTGATGTGGAAAACGACAATTTTGTTTCGCCAAATCCGCACAGTTACGAGTTTCGTCGCGCTTGCCAGTTTATTTTGGAGAGATGCTTGTTTTTGTTAATTTTTGTTGAAGGTAAGTGAATAAATTTAATAATTACTCAGATGTATTGTAACGATAACTATGGGTGGGGACAGGCCCGTACCCAGGGGGGGGGGCACCTGGGGGCACGTGCCCCCCCCCGAAATGTTCAAAAAAAAAAAATTTTTTTCAAAGTAAATGAAAATTTGTTTATAATAATAAAAATTCTCGAAAGAAAAACCATTAAAAATTTTACTTTTTACTAAGTGCCCCCCCCGAAATTAAATCCTGGGTACGGGCCTGGGTGGGGAACTTAGAGTTACGCTTTTTGGACTTTATTTAGGGTTGTGTAGGAAACCACAACTACTTTTAAGTCAATAAATTATTTATTTTAATTTATTAATTCCATTTTTAACATAATCTACTCGGTCATAGGCATTTTTTTTTATTTGCTTTTATTTATTTTACTTAAAAACTATAGGCATGTTTTAAAAGTTTGCCCAAGGTTTATTTAAACGTTTTTCTTTTTCATTAAACCGATGCACATTTTATTTGCCCGGCACCTCCACCATATGTCGCAAATAAATATTAAAGGAATCTTTGATTTCAGCCTTCTGGACTTATTTGGGGTTGTGTAGCTCAGATTGAAAGGAAATCACTTTTAAGTCAATAAATTATAATTAATTTAATATTGACATATTTGTCCAATTTTATATTTTACCTAATTATTTTGATTGTAGCAGTATTTTCTACAAATTTTTTAAATTTTTTCAAATATGTACAATTTAGCTTCTTGAATTACTTGTCTTGCAATTTAGTTTTTATGAAATTATTTTAGAAATGGAATTAAATATTATACAAGAAGACACAGATGAAACCTTAAAACTAGAAAAACATTATGTGGATTTTTACGAAAATTCGAAAGACAACGGCGATTGCGACTTTCTGAGAAAATTAGGAAATTTGGTGTTGTGTTACGTATGCGACGAACCACCGGAAAAACACGCCTTATCGAGCAGCGTTAGCATCGAAACCGGATGGTGTACGGATCCTGACACCTTGTGGAAAGCCTTAAACTCTCACTTCCAACGCGCTCAATCGCGCTTCAACAGTTTAAGCCAAATCTACGAATTGCTGTTAAAATCGCAAAAAGAATCCTCTATGACTGTTTTGAACTGCATTCACCAGCAATTACTAATCGGCTGCTTCTCGTTAAACAACCTAAAAGTCGACGACTGCAGTCTGCAGTTGAACCACTACTTGGAAGGAGTGCACGTCGCGCCCAGTAAAATACAAGAACAGATAACCGCAGTTGTTCACAACATTTACAAACTCTTAATGATCTCTTTAAAAAATAACCTACAAAACGAACAAAGTAAACACTTACAGTTGCTAACCATCTTCGCTCTGACTTCACGTTATAAAGCCAGCGACTTAAGTTTGGTCGTCAAGCACAACCTTACCGAAATGCTTACTCAGATGTGTAACTGGCAGGTTATTTGGAACGGAGTTGCGAGTAAAACCCAAATTTTAAACATCGCCGCGTTGCGTCTAATCCATATAATCGCGATGTCAAGTCGCATACATTCGAAACGAGTTGACGTGAGTATCATGGAGAAGGTTGTAGACACAATGTACGAACACCTGGAGGATATTTTGAGAAGTGGTTCTCGGAATGCTAATTTTACGACGATTCGGGGACGAACTTTAGGAGATTTTTTGGTCTTTTTAAAAACTGTCGCGTCGAATTCAATCGTGCAACAATTTTTGACGAACAAGAAATGGATCGATATTTTGTTATTGGTTGTGCTAATGAATAAAAGTTACAATTTACGTACTAAATTGCTGGCAATTCAACTGCTTGACACCATTTTAACGACGAAGAAATCGTCAAGTATTAATAATGAATACAAATTGTTTGTGTTGAACAGTCTGTTTGATAATTTGGCCAATGAAATATGGAGCGAACCCTCGAGCGTAAAACAACCTATTAAGAGAGAGATTTGTACTATAGATCCGGTTAGCGATGATGTTGAAGAATCGTTACCTATTTACGATACTGGATTTGATTCAGAAAAATGTAGTAGTTGCTTGGTTGAAGGAAGTTTAACTTTGACCCATGGACCCGGTGGTAGAGGCTACGGGTTAGGTTTAAGAGCTATCAAGTCGGGTTGTTATCAATGGAAAATTTTAATTGTAAAGGAGAATAAAGGAAACGAAGGTACTTGCATTGGAGTCTCCAAGTATCCCATCAAAGACTTCAGTCATCGAACCACGAGCGATATGTGGTTGTATCGCGCCTACAGTGGCGGACTGTATCATAAAGGAGAGAGGGACGCTTGTTTACCTAGCTACACTCAAGGCGATTACATCACGGTCGTATTGGATATGGACTCAAAAACTTTAAGCTTTGGAAAAAATGGTGAAGAGCCTAGGGTCGCCTTTGAAAATATTGATGCAACTGAACTTTATCCATGTGTGGTGTTTTATAGTACAAATCCAGGAGAGAAAGTGAAGATGACAGATATGCAGGTAATTGCGAATTGAATCGAAAATCGATTTTTGAGTGAACTTGGTGTTAAATTTTTGAGCTAAGAAAATACTCGGATGGATGGGTGACCGATTGTGAGTAGTAGGGCCATACTTACCTACACTTTTGCGAATAACTCCGCGACCATTAAGGCTCAAAGGTTTAACACCCAATTTCTTTCAAAATTCGACCCATCAATGTTGCATACCTCTGCTTTTACCAATTCATATTTAGGTTCAAGGGACACAGCGAGATTTACTGCCAGGCGAGCCAAATTTTGCACCTTCTCACGTTGTGGTAGCCGAAGCCCACATTGCACTTTTACGAAATCTCCATTCTTCAGATTTTTGGACCAACGAAGTACGCAGCGTAAAACGTATCACTAAACCACCAAAAATACTATAACTTTCAATTTTACAGGTTAATTTATGCATCATTGCACGATTAAACAAAATAAACGACCTATTATCGATCGATCCAGTACCAAGATTGAGCGAGCACTACGGAACCATCGAGATGGTTGAGTGTTTGAACAGCGAAAAGTTGTGTCAAGTCGTCTGGCCCGCTTTGGTTTTAATTGGAGGTTTCTTAAGTTCTTTTCTTCCAAAGCTTAAATTTACAATTTTTTTCTGTTAGGAATTGATCGTGGATTAAGAATGGGCGGCTTATGCAAACATAAAAACACCGGAAAGAAGGGAATTGTTTTAGGAATTTTGAAAAAAGGAATTACGGTTGTTAAAGTTCAATGGATTCCTGATGGCGATATTTCAGATGTACCCACAGTTTTACTTGACCACATCGACCCCACTCCATTTAATTCGCCAAAATTAAGGGGTGAGTAAAAACTTTCAAATTTTAATAACGTTTCGTTATTCTGTCTCATCAACCGCATCTCTATGAGAATCTCTCAACAAAATTTGATTACTTCTAACCTCATTACTACGAAAGTTTGTCAGATAAAGGAACACAAATGCAGTTGATGAGACAGAATAAAGGATGAAATTTCACAAACACATTTTTATCAATTAGGTATAACAACTCAACTGCTGAAACAAATTACAAGATTGAGTGGAATAACAAAAGAAATTGAAGTTCCTGATATCGAATTAAGCGTTGAAGAACAAAATCTTCTTAAGTTTGATAATTCAGTAGACAAGCGTCGCTTTTCGATGGCGGACACTTTTCGTAGCACTTCTGATCATCAGATGAAATGTACTAACAAAGACAGCAAACTAATAACGAGGACAGTTGAATCTTTAACTAACGAACTGGTTTCCAATATAATGTGCGAGGTTAAAAAAGTGAGTACGGAGAAAATAGTGGGATCACAAAGTACGTCAGCAATTAAAGATGACGAGGAAGATGCAAATAGGGATAAGATGGTTCGTGACCTTAAGGTGTTGAAACTAAAACTTCTGAACTTTGAAAGGTTTTGCTTGCGTTTGTCTTGTATTCAATTCTCTGCCATAAAAGCCCTCAACATTTTGTTAACGTCTGGGAAATATTTGGACCTGTTCCTAGCTACGAATCACTTTGATTTAGAAGTCGGCAACAGTTTCGAACAGAAGGAGGAGTTGTTTAATTCTATGCAGGAGATTGTAGCGAGTTTGGTTGACAGTGGAACGTCCCGGTGTAAGCTGAAATACATCATAAATGTGGTGGAGTTTGAACGCGCCCAAAGCGTTTTACACTTTAATTACATGACTAGTAGAAGCGAGGATGGTTTGGAAGGCCAAAATTTTGAACACGACGAACACAATTTCGACGATAATGACGTCGATCAACATTCTCCTAAACCAGAGACGTCTAAAGTTTGCAAGCATGTGACAAATGCAATGCCAAGTGTAATTAGCAATCCAAAATTTACTATGTTTCCAAAACCACCGTCATCTCTTGGCGTAGCTCCTGAAGGAAGATCTCGGTATCCTGATCCTGCAGCTGCAGGTTAGTAAAAACTTAGATTTACTGATGCGAGTTATTAAATTTCTGCGTACCTATATTTAAAAATTGCGTAATTGTCAACTTTCTCATGTTGTGGAGTATTTGAATTCCTAACAACCACACCAATAATATAAACTGGGAGATCCTTTCACCTGAGTAGATGAAGGCGTTGTGTCGCAAAAGATAAATTCACAAAATAGGAAGTAAATCTAAAATTTACTGTTGTTAAGAGTCTTTTTAGGGCTCCTACATATTATGTAGGATTATTGTAAGATTATTTTTAAATCTAATAGCTAAAAGTAAACAAAAAATGTCAGTTTAGCAAATTTTTTAAATATTTACTTGATATTTTAATTTTGCGAAATAACTCCTTCATCCACTCAAGTCTTTAATTTTTAGTAATTAATTAACACAAGTTTAACTAAACCACATTACCAGGAGCATTTAATTACGGATGTTGCGATTTTACCCAAACTTTTTGTTATTTTAGGATGCCACCACAAACGACGCTTATACACTCCTGAAAATGCAAACGAAAATTATTTTGTTGGTTCTTCCAATCCCGTACCTCCAGTCACTTCCACCCTTCTCGACATGGGTTTCACTTACGCCCACGTAATGGCGGCAATAAATGCTACCAAGAGTTCGGGCGAAGCAAGCGCTCACACAATTAACATGCTGGTAACTTGGATGGTTGATCACCCCTGCATAGAAGACGAAACTAATACAAACAACACAAACTACTGTGATATGGAGGATAGCAGAGAGTTAAGGGATGATGCAGAATATGGTCGTTTAGAAGAAGCTTCCAATGTAGGTTTAGGAATGCATTCGATACGTAAATATTTACTTAGGGCCAATTATAACACACGGATGGTAAAACTTGAATTTTTCGTTTTAAACTGGACTTAACTTTTCTTCAACTTAGGAAACTGTCGATCCCTCCTTATATCAGAGACAATCGAATATTAATCCAAGACGCAGGGCGTTTATGGATAATATTAGAGGTGTCCTTAATGATAGGTTGGAACGCGGTCGCGAAAGATTGCACGTGAGGGGTGAAGCTCATCCGTTGCTTAACCAATACCAACCTCTTGACGATTATTCAAACGACGATAGGAATTTTTGTTGTAAAGTTGGAACTCACTTTGATCTTAGGCAGAAGGTAAGATCTTTTTAAATTATCTTTTATCTGTTTAAAATACATTTTTTTTTTAAATTTTCACTTATTTTGCAGTTTTTTGAGTTTATGTTTTCGAATTATTTGTTTCTTTTTAATATTTTTACACTTAATGGTTTAAATATTTTGGAAGCTAGAACAATTATTAAGATGCGGTTTGCAATGAGTTTAAATAGTTCAATTTATAAACGTTTAAGATTTGGTTAAACGTTTGGTACTTAGGTAATTGGGGGATGTTTTAATTTTAAAATATAAAAGGTATGCATTTCATAACACACAGTATATTTTAACGAATAATTTACAAACTTAACCGAAAAGGGAGATTGTTAATACACCAAAATATTTTATCAAAGCATAATAATTAAATCTTATTCAACAATTATGAATAGTTTCAGACAACAGCCCAGTGGCTGATGGTTGATTTGATGAGTTCACAGCTTTACTTTATGTGCCCTATTAACTTACAATCGTGGGGTTACTATGACCATATAGAGCGTGGCTGACGACTCCCAATTTACGATTGTCCGCACCATTGATAACCATGTAGTGAAACGTTTCAATTTTTATTTCCTTTACAAAGTTTAATGAACTTAATTTCCTTTGCTTGCAATTTTATATTATAGTTTTCTTTTTACGCCATAAATATAAATTCTTTTTTTTTGGTATAAATAGAAATAAACATAAAATTCTTTTGTCACCATTTTTTTCCATTTAGGAAGAAAATTCGAGTATGATGTGTGTTTTGTGCGGCGTTTACGTGTCATGTTTGGGGGCTCACATGACTACGTACCATCCGGGATGTGGATCTGTATGCGGTACCGACTTTTGTGGTTTTTCATTGGGTTAGTTTATTTGCTGTTTAAATCTATTAAAATTCTCAAACTACTGCGATTTTAGGAACTGCATACGTTTTATGTAACGAATGCAGAGGAAAGTACATCGATAACTGCGAAAGTTGGCGAAGATCGACGCAAATGTGCGCGCCTGATATTATTTTTGATGAAAATAGTACAATCGAAGAGGACACCCAATCAATTAATTTCGTTATGCCTGACTTTTCGAACATAGCAACTGTAAAGACATATTTAGGTTTACGCGAAAACAGCAATCCGATGAGCGTCAGTCCTTCAACAGACATTTTAGGTGTAGCTGCAGTTGCAAGTGCGACCCAAAGATCACTAGTTAAAGACGAATACGTAATGAGATTCGTGGGTAATCAAGCATCGCTTTTGAAGACGTCGTACGGTCGTATCCAAGCACTCAAACACCTAACAGTTTCAATAAGAATTTTATTGTCGCGTTCAATCATTCTCAACATTTTGTCGCAACTAGCGACAAATACAAATTCAGCTAATCTTGTTAAAAGTTTAGAACTGATCGGATTAAGCGATATTTGTAAAGTGGTACGGTTAATGACTTTAGTGGCGATGCGTCGGGTTGAAATTATAAACGACAATTTTAGTGAGCAATCGGTTAAAACCAACTTTGTTATTAATAATATGTCGCTGTTGTCCTCCTCCTCTAGTAACTGCCTCAACAATTTAAGCATTATAATCGCGACACTCGCTCAAAACAACGTGGAATCGTCGAAGTTGGTCATCAATATGTGCATCAAAGACTTAATTTTGTCGGCTTCCGGTGCCGTAGTCCCAACGTCTGGTTTTGCAGTGACCCAAGCTTTGGTTAACATTTTATCTACACACGGCGGTTGTTCTTTGATGGAGCTATCGAAAGAAGACATTCATGCTAGTTCACTGAGTAACTGTAAATCCAGCAATCTTTTGGTTTTGGAAAATGCGCTCTCCGCGTACGTTTTATCGAAACGCACCTCTTCGGATGATAAACAGTGGGCAGCCGAACAATTATTTAAGTGCATTGCTACCAAAACGCAAATGCTGTCGAATTTTAACACCGAAATTAATTTAGCCGACTTTTCTAATTCCATAGATCAGAAAGAAATGGTTATAGTCGACGGTCACGAAAATCGGGTCAACGTGCTAGCGTGGTTTAAACCAAAAATGTTGCTTGCTTCCAGTGGTTTCGACGGTACGGTGCGTTTGTGGATGTTGGATCACAAAGAAGAACTGAATTTGTATCATACGTTCGTCTTCCACGAATCGATGGATTTGTACGGGACTGAACTGCAAGGCAAATTGATAGGTCATGTTAAGTGGTCGCCTAACGGAAATTACATCGCAGCTTCGATGGACAGTGTGCTTAATATTTGGCCTATTCCGATGTCGGACGATAACGAAACGAGTTACAAGGAGTGGTTTATCGATGATCAGCATGAATTTATCACTTGTATAGTTTGGCCCAAAAATAAACAGAAGGCGGAAGCACACGATGTGGAATACTTATTAGTTGGAAGAATTGACGGGACGGTTTGTTTGATTTCAATTTGTCAGGGCAACAAGGAAAGCGTTACGCTCTTGAATTGCTCGACTTCGCATACTGCCGTCGATATGGACTGGTATCAGCAAGAAAAATCATTTGCAATTGGATTTTTAGACGGAACGATCAAATTAAGTCAAGTTGGATTAAATGTTGACGTCATAACTGTAAAAGCGCACGAAAACGCAATTTCCAGTTTAAAATGGGACTGCAGAGGTGTCTTCCTTGCCAGTGCTTCGGTAGACAAGTCATGTAAAATTTGGCAAGAACAACAAGGAGAGTTACAAATTCTCCACAAGCTAGTGCACTCTCACGAACCCGTTTCTTTAGAGTGGTCGCCTTTAGTGGGAGAGAGCGAAACCTCCTTCCTTTTGGCCGTTGGAACCGCATTCGGTACAGTATGCGTTTGGACCCTACCCGATGGTCGAAGAAACGACCACGTCGTTCCTCAATTAGTTATGAATTCTCAAGGACATTCTTTTAACACCGTTTCCAGTTTAAGTTTCCACGAAAGTGGATTGCTATTAGCGAGTGGTTGTTTGAAAGGCGCAAGTGGCGTAGTTAACATTTGGTCCTTACACGACGGCAGCGTAGTTTACACGAGCACAGGAAGTGGCGGCATCAACGCCAACGCCATAACTTGGCTCAACGAAAATTCCTTAGCGATCGCATATTCGCGCTCAAAATCGATCAACGTTTTAAAGTACGGATTACGAGATTTTAAAAACGAACAACCGTTTACCACTGCCAGAACTGCTCTTCTGAAAAAAGGCATCCGTGGTCTAAAAAATGCGCATTTCTTGAAAACTCTCATCTATTGCCTACCACACATTTTGCACAATCAGTACAACACCGAAAAACGTTTCGTACAAAACGGCATCATGCTAATGAACTCTCCATACTTGAAAAGTTTGACTGCTCTTGCGTTGATTTTGGACCTTGACAAGATTTTGTGCTATCACCTGCAGCCTTTTAATAACAAAGTCACGAACGATATTTTGATGGGTAATTATCAATGGTTGCGTACCTTCGGTGTGGTAACCCAAACTGCCGACAGTTTGATTAAACGCACCGCTTTACCCACCCACTTGCTCAACTTCGAAAATGATAGTGGAAGTGAAGACGACGTTAAGTTGGAAGCAGCGCAAAATAACTTGTGGAGTATAAAGCAAGACGAACAAATAATAAGGTGGCTGACGCAAAGATCGCAAGATTGGCAAATTGGAGGAAAGTGCGACGTTTACATGTGGGGGTCTCATCGACACGGACAGTTAGCGGAAGTTGGTTGTAGTGCATCCACGCCGACAATGGTTAACTCGTTTTCGATCGCGAAAAAAATCATTTGCGGTCAAAATTGCACGTTTGTGATAGAAGCGAACGGGACGGTGTTGGCTTGTGGTGAAGGTAGTTACGGACGTTTAGGGCAGGGCAATTCCGACGATTTGCATTCGTTAAGTGTGATTTCGAGTTTGCAAGGCTTTATCATAGTGGATTTAGCGACTTCGGTTGGGTCGGATGGTCATAGTCTTGCTTTGGCCGAAAGTGGAGAAGTTTTCTCATGGGGAGACGGCGATTTTGGAAAATTGGGACACGGCAATAGCGATCGGCAGCGACGTCCGCGACAAATCGAAAGTTTGGCAAACGAGGAAGTCGTTCAAGTTGCTTGCGGATTTAAACACAGCGCCGTGGTTACCGCAGATGGAAAATTATTTACTTTCGGAAACGGTGACTACGGTCGGTTAGGTTTAGGTTGCACGATCAATAAAAAGATACCGGAACGCGTTGGGACGTTAGAAAATCACACAATTGGTCAAGTTTCGTGCGGTTTAAACCACACCGCATGCGTTTCAACCGACGGTCTAACCGTCTGGACATTTGGAGAAGGAGAGTACGGAAAATTAGGACTAGGAAATACGGTCTGTAAGTCGACACCTCAACGAGTCGAAACGATGTGCAATATTGGAATCAAGAAGGTCGGATGTGGTACTAACTTAACTATATTTTTAACCAAAGATGGCCGAATTTTTGTGTCTGGAATAGACCGCGTCTTTCAATCGCATTTTAGAGAGCACTTGGAATACAAACCACAGCAGTTGATGGGTTTGGCCGATTATGTGATCGACGACTTTGCTTTAGGAGCAGAGCACGCTTTATTTTTATCTAATACCGGCGTGGTATTTGGTTGGGGAATGAATTCTGAAGGTCAGCTCGGTTTACCCCACACTTGTTTAGTCAAAGAACCAGAAATTATCGTCGAACTTTCGAATAAAGACGTTAAACAAATTTCGACGGGTCGAACACACAGCGCGGCCTGGACCGCCGCAGTTTCTGTACCGAAAACACCGGGAACTACGTCCTGTTTATCGTTTGGATTGCCGTCAGAAATACCGTCCGAATTTAATCACCTCCAAGGCTTGTCCATAAAAGCCATACGATCTCGATTGAAGTTTTTGTATAACTTTTCCGACAAATTATACTCTTGCTGGTCGTTGGTACCCCTTGGTAATCAACAACAAAGTTTTCAAGTTCCACCACTCGAAGGCTTAACATCTCCAAAACTGAAACCGTTACTGGCGTCCCGAGTTTACACATTACCCCTAGTGCGAAGCATCGGAAAAAGTATGATCCAGGGTCGAAATTATGGACCTCAAGTTACGGTCAAAAGAATAGCTAACAAAGGCCGTAAGTGCAAACCAATTTTTGTACAAATTGCAAAACAGGTGGTCGAAATGCGAATCTGCGAGTTGCGCTTACCTTCGCGCGCTTGGAAGGTGAAATTGATCGGCGAAGGTGCCGACGACGCCGGTGGCGTGTTTGACGATACCATCACGGAAATGTGTTACGAAATAACGTCCGGTGTTGTTCCATTATTAGTTCCTACTCCTAACGCTTTAAACGATGAAGGATTTAACAGAGATAAATATTTATTTAATCCCCAAATGAACTCTCCGCAACATTTACAGTGGTTTAAATTTTTGGGTATCTTATTTGGAGTCGCGATGCGTACCAAAAAACCATTACCACTTTCGTTGGCGCCGATTATTTGGAAGTTGATCGTCGGCGAGCCGGTGGGGAATGAGGATTTAGAAGAAGTCGATTGCATGTACATGCAAAGTTTGCGTAGCATACGAGACATTCACTTATCCGGAGTTAACGAATCTAATTTTCACGAAATTATTCCTTTGGAATCGTTCGAGGGTACCAGTTGTAGTGGAAAAGTTGTGCCTATCGTTCCCGGAGGCAGAAGTATTGCGTTGTCGTTTAGTAATCGCGTTCAGTATTTCGAGCAAGCGGCGCAATTTCGACTCCAGGAGTTTGATGTACAAATAGCGGCTGTGAGAGATGGAATGTCGGGTATAATTCCGGTACCTTTATTGTCGTTAGTTACGGCAGAACATTTAGAACAACTGGTGTGTGGAATTCCTCACATTTCAGTTGCTTTACTGAAGAAAGTTGTTAGGTAAACTTATAAACATCGGAGTTTTTGTAAACTGTTTAATTTTTTTCTTTACAGATATAGAGAATTAGACGAGAATCATCAATTAGTACAATGGCTGTGGAATATTTTAGAAAATTTTACTAATAATGAAAGAGTTTTATTTATGAGATTTGTTTCGGGGCGTTCACGTTTACCTGCCAATTTAGCGGATTTGTCTCAACGTTTTCAGGTAAGTGCTGAATAATTTACGAATGTCTTGCCTTGATAATTTAAATTCGAATTTATTTCGTATGCGCTAACTATCTGTTTATTTTAAAAAGAAAATTAGTTGGTCTGCCTTGAAGTGCCTTACTGCACTTCTCTAGAAACATAACAATTTTCAGTAACCTCATTAGTATGAAGTCAGTCAGTTGCACCAAACTTCTGCAGTGAAGTTGGTCACAACGCCACTTGATCCTCTTAAAATATAAGAAAGGTAACTAACTTTGCGGGTATTTAGCCCACAGTTGGAGAATAAACGGGTCGTGTATACGCGGTTCGTGGGTTCTTAGAAAATATCTAATGTATTTACCACGACAAGCTCTTAGTGTCTTCAGTGACACTATCTGCAAATGATGGAAATTTGGGCGCCAGTTGATAATAAGGATTTATTATCCCATTATAATCCTATTATTATATAAGGAAATTAGGATGTCATGATGATATTTTTCTAAAAATTTACTATCCTTTTTTTGGTATTCGGGTAAAAATACGTAGGATCACTGGATTCAAATTTCTTTTCAGTGTTTTGAAAATGTACACAGATAGCTGGCACATGAACAATAACTTATTTTATTATTGTGAGACATTCTCAAATTAAGGTAAATTTTTATGAAGAGTGCAAATTTCAAATAACGACTCTCTTAAAGGTCATGAGAGTTGATCGTGCAGTAAATGGATTACCTACTGCCCAAACATGTTTTTTCCAATTACGCTTACCACCTTACACTACCCAAGAAATTATGGCCGAAAGGTTAAGGTACTCTATCAACAATTGTCGTTCCATCGACATGGATAATTACATGTTGGCCAGAAACACGGAACAAGGGCCTGGTTCCGACGACGACTATTAAAATCTGCACCATGTTTTTGCTCTCTATAAATTTAAGAGATGTTAATAGGGAATTTTTTAATTTATTTTTGATTATGCAAATACAATAAATTATTTTTACGTGTTAATTTATATATTATCTAAAATTTATTATTTTCAAGTGTTAAAACTAATTAATTTTTTGTTATTTTAAATAAATTCATGGTTACTAATTTTGGGAACCAAATAACTATCTTTGAATTCTTTGTTATTTTTATATTGCAATAAAAAATAATAAAACTATTTATTACACTTTAATCGATGTTTAAGGATCTAAACGAACCCTGCAATCCAAACAATTGTTTACCATTTTTGTTTTCTATTGGTCTCTTTGATTCGTCCACTTTCCATCTGGTTTCGTCTGTTAAGTAATCTTTGTAATCCATTATTTTTTTCATCCATTCTAATTTGATGTCTTGGAGCTTGCCAACACGTCCTCCGTACTCTTCGGGGAGTAACTCTTTGGGGATGTGCTGATACAGCGAGGTCGAATTTGGAAGGTGAAAGTGAATCTGAAAGTAAAAAGATTAGAATTATTAAATTCGTGAATGTGCTGCGAATCTTACCATCGCGGATACTTCGCTTCTCATGAACGGTTTAACAATCGCAAGCACTTTGTCCAAAAATGGAGGTACGTTTAATATATGGATTTGTTTCAAACGTACCGGATGTGCTTCCTAAAAGTTCAACAAGTTAAATAAATAATTTTAAAATCCCTT
Organism: Rhagonycha fulva; assembly: GCA_905340355.1. Taxonomy (NCBI): domain Eukaryota; kingdom Metazoa; phylum Arthropoda; class Insecta; order Coleoptera; family Cantharidae; genus Rhagonycha; species Rhagonycha fulva. The sequence goes on along the minus strand of HG996556.1, from coordinate 2,948,185 downwards.
GGTTTATATCGCACCTGCGTGTAAAACATGTACTTTTTTAAAACGGGTAAAGTCGCTTTGGTCAAGTGGCGCAGAGAAAAACCGTTCATGTCGAAAATTGGAATTTCACCTTGAGGGAACTCCCGATCGGAAACTAAACGCACGTCCGCAACAGCTAAAAAAGTTTTCAGGACGTCGACAAAAATGTATTTGTCTGGATCCGGATCGGATAAGCGGAAAATAAATAATTTGTAGTTTTCTTTGGTCATTTGAGGTAGCGGCAGCATGTCCCTGAAAATTAACAGGATGGATTTTGGTTTCGAAAAGAACCAAGGAGCCTCACGTGATGTTCAAAATATTTTGAAACTGTTTGCTTGCGGGATCCCTCTTTGTAAATATTTCGGGCGCTTGTGACCGCACGGTATAGCACAGGTCGATCAAATTTTTTGTTTTTTCCAAACTGAAGTCGCAGGAGTGAAGAAAGCGTTTCAAAAATTGTTCATCTAAAATCGAATTTCACTTCTTAACACAATAAAAATTACGAAACGAATTGGAATCATTGAGTGGAATAAGTAAATCGAAAGTCGTCCTGTTTTTTGTTCGAGTGTTAAGATAACAAACGTCGAGTGGTTTCCTTTAAAAAGATAAACATTGGGCACTTACCTATGTTGGACGGTAAATGAGGCTGCTTTGAGAGCCACTCTTGGATTATTTTTACGTGCTCGTTTCCATCTTCCGTTAAAGCTTCTTCAGGCATTTTTTTTCTGAAACAAAATTTTTTGCTTTGATGAGAAATTTGTTACGAGATGTTCGATAAATTACGGTGCATTTTAAATGTAAAAATTGTGCAACGTGCACATTTAATCAAGAAACGAGAACAACTGAAGAGAAAGTGCATTGCGTGTAATTTTTATTGTTAACAAACTTTGTCATATTTGGCATAAAAAAATTTTAACTTTATTTTTTAATTTTATAAAAATTCTCGCATGTTCCCCTTTTATCTGAATATTAAAATACTTTTATTATTTTATTTGATTATTTTTCTAAAAAGATCTAAAAATAAAATTAGTAAAAAGCACTCTAAAGCCTCCTAAAATTTTAAATTAAGCATTGACAGAATTTTTAATATTCAAAAATTTTCTTACAGCGCAAAATTCACTTTACCGCACAAAACACCTAAAAGGCAACTAAGAGTCAGATGAACGTTAAACTTTATTTTATAAGCAATCGTAAAACTTTCTCGTCGTTGATGTTAGTTTATAAGGTCAGTTAATTGGATAAATAATTTGCTATTAATTATCAATTATTTGCATAAAAATCGTTATAAGTAGGGAATCTTGATCTGGCATATACGACATGGTAAACAATAAAATCAATCTATAAAAAAAGTTAATACCCCAAGGTTAATTGTTTGAATAGCAAATTTGTTATTCTTATTCTGTCATTTTTGGTTGTTGGAAAATTTTTATTCGTGCGTGGTATAATGTAAATAATTAGCAATATTATTTAAAATTAAAGCTCTTCTCGTAAATTATTTGTTCCGTGGTTAGGATTCCCCGTTAAACTGCGTGCAGGATTGATTTTGAAACAAATAGAGGTAGGTTATAATATGAAAATTATTATTTAATTTTATGAAAGAAATTTTTAGACACCTTAAAAGTTTACCCGTACTTTCTAGTTTTGCCATGAATTTTTTTGATAACGGAAAAGTACTCATATTAAATTCTACAACTTCTGCTAATTCTACTTTTTTGGTCCAGTCAAATTAGCTTGAAAATACGTGTTTTTTAGAAATAAATATTAGTTTTCAAATCTATAAATGTGTGGTACTTGAAAGCATCAGGATTAAATATCACAAAAGTTTTCCTTTGGATCAGTAAAAAAATAATATTTATAAATTGTTTTTAAAATTTAAGGATGTTTTTTTCCTTTGCACAGACCGCATCCCCTGGTCTACTTCCACCAACTCCCGCTCCAGTACTTACATCCGTTTTGTCTACCACCATCTTCTCCGCATCTTCTTTTTCTTTCACAGTGCTTTAGAAGTTACTCGGGAAAATTTTAAGGCTTTCTTTGAAGTTCCTGGATTTTATTCCAGGAGCCTTCAACCATTAGAATGGTTAATTGTAACTTTAGGGTCTTCCTTCTTTTTTACTATACTCCAGATAATGGGGGTTATGAATAAAAGTGAGCATGAAGTAAAATTTTAAATTAAATACCTCAAATTATACAAATAAAATTTATACTGTTCTGATGCTTAGCATGAGAAGGTACGTTTATTATAAGGGTATCTACTCATATGCTTAATTATTTTTGAAGTTTATCAAAAGTATCTAATGTTAAGATTGCAGCGCCACTGTGGCGGAAATTTAACTACACCAGGAGACATTGAAGAATTTTTAAATAGAATTTAAACATTGAATAAAATAAGTTACAGTACTAAATTTTAATATTTTATAATTATAAAGTTAAATGCTCACTTTTATTCATAACCCTCATTATTTTAGGTTGTAAAAAAAGTGCATATTCAGAAATGGCCCTCCAGAAATTATATAATATGACCGCCACTGCTTATTAAGAATATCAAAAATGTTTGAAAACCTTTAGCTATCGTAATCTAAATTACAATTTCGAAATCGACAACCTTTTCAAGTTTACTGGCGACCTAACGACCTAATAATAATTAAATTTTGCTTATTTTGAAAAACGAAAAACAAAATTTTTGGAAGCGTTGACGTTGAATGTCAGACGTCAAAATTGTATGTGTAAATGTCGTCAAAATATGTCAATCGCAGGCCTGTTACGAAGTTCAAAATTTGCAAATAAAAGTTATCAACATTTAAGAAATTTATCGCGTCGTAGTAACAATGTAGAATCTCCATACAAAGTGGTAAAGTCGAAAAAATCTGCAAAAGGTTTGTATTGATGGCAGTTCCTTGGTGATGCAATAAATGTCATTCGTGTCGTGTTAATATTTTTTAGATGAAGGTAGTTTGGTTTGGAGAGATCCTAATTTTGAAATATTAGCTTCGCCTAGCGGCTTTCCTTTTTTCTTGCCCGGAAACGTCAGTCCGGCCTGGTACGACAAGAAAACCACGGTACAAATCGATCATATGTTTGTGATGGAGCAAATTGACGACGTGAGTTGTAAATTTTATTTTATCGACACTACGCATTGTGATAATAATTCTAGCATCTTAATTTTTAGGTGGCAGCCAAGGAGGGCAATATAATTTGTCGTGTTCAAGAGTGTCCCTCGGTGCTGCGTCAAACCGTCTGTGATTTGTTTCCAAACAATAACCTAGAGTTGTCGGAATTGTCGGTCGTTACGATCACGCTTAAATCTGATCACAAACTGATGCGTCGTAACAACGAAATTGAAACTGAAAAATTGGCTCAAACTGTAGGTTTATTTGTGTAACTTTTTAACGAATGTAAAAGGTTAATTACATTTTGAGTCGTCTTCGTTACATAAACAACTCTTTTCTTACTTCCAGTTTGTGTTAACTGCCAACAACATTTGCGATAAGTTGAGACGGGGTGGATATTGGGCCGACTTTATAAATCCCTTTTCGGGACGTCCGTATTTGTTTCCTGTCTCGAACAGCAATACGTTATACGAAACCGACGAAAAATTTAGGTGCCTTGACTTCCAGATATCTGAATTTAACGAATGTAAAGTTATTGTGAACGATCAGGATAAACCAAAGAGAAAGTTTGTGGGTGAGTTAATTTTTCTTCTTACAAAGCGCTCGTACTGAAGGTTTTTGTTTTAGGAAGCCTTTTCACCAACGCGCCATCAAACAAGTACCAGTTAAATACAATTTTCACCAAATAGTAAAATTATTTTAAATCGGTGAAATCTTAGAAGTGTTTAATTTTTTTGAGCTTAAATTATGGCAGTCTTTTAGGATCCTGTAAATATCATTAAAATATGAAAAAAAATATGAAAATAAATTGTACCTGACCTTTATTTTTTTAAAAAGAATTTTTTTTGCAAAAGGTTTTCAGAGAAACGCAGCAGAGGGAGTGGTTAATAGACCAATTTTAGGTGTTCTCTGATACTAAGGACGACTAGCCTTTATCCTCTGCTACTAACTAATAAAAATAATGTTGGTGCCACAAATTTTACTTAAAAAGGCACTAAAAAATTTGGTTTTACTTAAAATATTTCGAATATTTGATTATACTGTTTACCTTGTTCATTTGATTTGATTCTCTTTAAGTAGAATGCATTTATATTTTCAGGCAGTTCAGGCTAGGGTATTACAGTGTGTTGGAGGTTATTCAAGGGAACTCAAAAACGGCATTTTAAATTATACATATGATACCTTAAGGTGGGCCTCTAGAAGTTCAGTAGACAGTGTTCTCTTACGGTCAGAAGTAAAAGTTAAATTACAGATTGTTTTATTTAGTTCCACCAACATAAAGTAGATGAGCAGCAAAAGATAAAAGAATTAGTGCTGGATATAAGCATGGGAATGACATTGCTCACAAATAAATAAAGGATTACAAAAAAATGTACCCAGTCAACATAAAAATCCTAATTAATGAATTATTTATTTTTTCTAAAAATTAAAACCTTTTACATACAGGGTGGCCCTTTGAAAACGAAACAGACGGGATTGTGGCCAGCAGAATTTTTTTTTAAGAAATGCAAAAACACGTCAATTTTATCATCAAGGGGGACAACTTTTATGACCAATGTCACTCCCGTATTGTTTCATCCTTTCGCGTTGCGATGACAACCCTTAAAATGTTAATAGAGATGATATGGCAAGTAACGCCTCATTTGAAAGGTCTTGCTTCCCTGAATTCAGTTCTATAATTTTTTTAAAGTTTTATCAATTATTCAACAAAAAAATTGAAGCTGCGAAATAAATCCGATATTTCAAGACATTTAAGAATAAAAAAATCTGAATTGGCCAGCACATAATCTCCCGCACTCTATCGAACACAGTACCTAAATTTAACAAAGAAATTATGAAAAAAAAAAGAAAATGAATAGTCTGCGATGCAATCAAATATTAAATCGTGTGTTAAAAAATATTGCCCAATATTTCAAAAATTTTCTGTAACTCTTAAACGGTATTAGATAGAAAAAAAAGTTTTAGATAAATAACGTAGCAAATAATATTTTCTTTCATTTTATTTGTAAATTAATAATAAAACTATATAAATGACTAAAATTTTGACAAAAAACCATTTCACTCTTCAAGTAAACTACTACTTCCGGTTTGTGGATTTGTACCAAAATTTAATGGGCTCTTACAAAATGGGTACAGATGCTAAATACCAAGTTTCAAAATCTTAGGACAAATCCTATAAGAGTATCGCCAATACGGTCATCCACACATACATACAAACATCATCGCAAAAATATCAACAATGAGTTGTAGTGACCCTAATTCGTGCTTATCCATCAAAAACTTACTACCCGATTTTTTGCACGATTCCTATACCTCCCTTACACAGGGTGTGCGGGAGGTAAAAAGGAAAAACTCTTGGACAGGTTGATTTTAATTTCAAGGGGGCTACTTTTACTGTTATTCATAAACATTGACAGTTCAACCCTTGGTAAAGGGCAAACTACCCTTAGAATTTTGAATGAAAAAATGGGTCTATTTTTTATCAGAAAAGTGAAATGCGTTTTTGAAACTTTAGCTTTGATACTTACAGAAATTTATGAAATAATGAAAGAATTGCATTCAAGACTGTAAGGGTGGTTCACCCTTCACTTTAAGGGTTGAACTGTCAATGTTTATAAATAGCACTATAGCAGTAAAAGTAGCCCCTTAAAATTAAAATCAGGGCGTCGGTAAGAAAGTACGATTCTAAAATAGCGATTTTACGATTGAAACTCCGTTGATTTCTGACAAAGAATATATTAAATAAAAGAATTAAAGGAGGACGAGGGCCTTAAAATCACTAGTTTTTTCAAAAATCGAATTTAAAAAAGCTCGATTTTCACTGCAAATTTGAAGGTAAATCGATCGTGATTGGTGATTCAAGGCATTCTGTGCCCCGTCCGTGCACTGTAATGCATAAGAGCCCTGCTGATGATTACTTTTTCGCGTGGATCCTCCTCGTGCCATGGTGGTTTTCATCAAAATTGACCCTCAGCATCCTTCGGGCGCTTCGGGCCATTTTGATGAAAACTACACTCATTATAAAAATATCCCTAAGTCCGTGGATTAAGGAAAAAGTGGATCTTTGAGGGGTGAAACTCGTTTGCGTGGATTCTAAAAGCAGGGTGGTTGTGCAAGGAAAAAATGACTTAAAGCACTTTTTTTTTTTTCCTGCACATTTATTATTGAAAACCATGATTTTAGCTCGAAGTGCACTGCTGATGCATCCCAATGCAAGTGTCGCTCCGGTTAGAGCTCTTTCATCGCAAAATTATCGCCGCTCTGCGCAAAGCTAAGACCAATTCAAACTACACGGACTGTCAATAGAATGCATTGATTCACCAATCCCGAGCGACTAAACTTGAAAATTGCTATGAAAATCGAGCTTTTTTAAATTTGATTTTTGAAAAAACTAGTGACTTTAAGGCCCCCATCCTTCTCTAATTCTCTTATTTAATATATCTTTTTGCAGAATTCATCGAGGTTTCAATCGTAAAATTGCTATTTTAGGATCGTACTTTCTTACCTACAACCTAAAATCAACCTGTACAAGCGTTTTTCCTTTTTTTATTCTTAAATGTCTTGAAATATCAGATTTATTTCGCATTTTTGCAGCTTCAGTTTTTTTGCTGAATAATTGATAAAACTTTAAAAAAATTATAGAACTGAATTCAGGGAAGCAAGACCTTTCAAACGAGGTGTTACTTGCCATATCATCCCTATTAACATTTTAGGGGTTGTCATCGCAACGCGAAGGAATGAAACATTACGGGAGTGACATTAGTCGCAAAAGTTGTCCCCCTCGATGATAAAATTGACGTGTTTTTGCATTTCTTAAAAAAAATTCTGCTGGCCACAATCCCATCTGTTTCGTTTTCAAAAGGCCACCCTGTATTTGCAAACTTACAGTTTTCTTGATTCACTATCAGCTCGAAAACGTTATTATAATGTTTCTTTGTACATGCACTAACGTTTATTTATTTTCGCAGATGGGAGGGTATTTCTCAACTATGATGTACGTGTATGAGATTCCTTCTATTTATTGGCAACGATGTCGAAAGCATTCATACCTTTGGTTGATTTCCATTCAGCCTTGTTCGTAGTCGGTCGCCTTGGTTTATGTTTATGATATGTTTTCTTGGATTATATTGGTAAGTTGTACAATGTTTTACAGTCAACTCTTCTTATTGTTAGGTATTTTATGTCAATTTACATGTAATTTGTCTCTCTATAGATCGAATTTTAATAATTAATGAATGAGGTTCGCTCAATCAGGACCATCTTCGTGATCGAAGACCATTGAGTTTACTGTATTTCTAATTAAATTTCTAAATGATGGGAGCGGATTCCTACATCTTACTAGTAAATCAATAGCATCTCCACGGTTCTTTTCAGCAGTTGCATGAGGTAACGGTGTTATACCGTGATTGTGACATTTCAAAGCAGCTAAATATAGTGGTGTTTTATCATCCCTGCCTCTGGCATTTAAATCTGCTCCATTGTCTATTAAAAGTCTAGCAACTTCCGTACAATCAATCCTTTCTGCGTAATGTAATAGCGTATAATTTTTTTTATCCCTAGCGTCAATTGCAACACCATGTTCGATGAACACACTGCATATTTCTGAATGGCCAAAATATGCTGCAAAATGTAGTGGAGTTTTGCCTTCTATATTAGGGAAATTAGCGTCGGCTTTATTTTTGATATATCATATTTTATATATCATGCTTAATTTTTCAAGAAGAGGGCAATCTTCGCCCCCCCCTCGGATCTGCGTTTGATTACCTGTGTTGTCCATGGTCGTTGGCACTCTGATGCAAAAAGCATTTACGTAAATTTAAATTTTATTAAAAATATGCTGCGGTTTTCACCCTTAAGGTGTCATTTCTTTTGAATTGCAGTTTATTTAAAAAAAAATTAAACATAATTGTCAAACGTAAAAGATTTGTAATAAAGTAGGCTACTACTATTGCAGGGTGGTAATAATAATAATTAAAAACAATCCGAGTGTTCCAGAATGTTGAAAAGAATTAATAGTAGGAAAATTGAAAATAATAATTAAGAGCAATATCCAGTGCTTAACGTTACAAAAATTTAAATAATTGCTAGTTAGCCGAAATCTTTTAACACTTCTTCATGTAAAGGCGCTAAAGGCAATTGATTTATTTATTGGAATACCACGTTATTTGAAAACTAGAATTGGTGGGGGGCAGGGAGAATCCCGCATTCTAGTTTTCAAATAACGTGCCCACTAGGCAAAATAACATTATCACAACGTTGACACGATGTCAAAAATTCACTTGCGATGTTACTTAATTTGTTGAGGCGATGTTGTAGCAACGTTGCTACAACCGCTGAATGTCCGCCCATACAACGTTAATTGTTAACGTTTCTAAATAATGTTGTCTCAACGTGAAAAATTAATGTTGTCTCAACGTGAAAAAGTAACGTTGCTTTAACATTAACTAAAAAAAATTAAAAATTTTTATGATAAAGTAAGCAGCTTTTCGATCTATGATTATTGTTTAATTACAGTAATTATTATTGTAATTTAGTAATATTGCATAATATTTTTTGTAATCGTTATTCCCTTGGAGTGCCTTATTATGATTGAGCCTGAAAATATAAATTTTAAAAATGTCATACCTTATGGGATTCGAACTTGCGACCTATCTTTCGTTATGCCAGTACCATGACCCAAACCATGACCACTCAGCTATCGAGTTTGGTTGTAAAAATTATGATTATTTCACTTCAATATTTATAAAATTTGGTTGTAAAGTTAATAATTTTGTGCAGGGGGCTGATTTATAGATGATAAAAAAACATTAATATAAATTTTTTTGTATTAAAATTATTTAAAGTATTTTTGGTTAAAATGAGTCCAAATAAGTTTTATTTGCGGCTATAATTTTTTAAAAAGGCGGTTAAAATTACCATTTTATGTCACTAAAATCACTAATAATAATTATATAAATTTAAAAAACATATATTTATTGTATTGATATAAAAAAAATACATATTTATTTGAGATTTATGCTAAGAATAAATAGTATTTATCTAGTACCAAATTTTATAGTTACGGTATTTTTTTTGGGTAAAATTGTACCTAACAAAACGAAGGGTCGGAATTTTTATGACATGACAAAATTATAGAAAGCAAAAATCCGGATTAAAATTTTATTCTGCATTCCAAAGCTTTTATGCTAAACACGACGTGCTACTTTTATTTCTTTGAGGAAGCATTAAATAATTTAAATTAATATTGAAAATGTAACCCTTTATCGCATTGATTCAATATTCACATGTTTTTTTTTGGCGTTGAAAATATAAATAACTTATGGTTTTTAGGGTAGTAATTAAATAATTGTGAATATAATCAAGGTATATGGATTGTAAAACCCCGTTCACACTACATGATTTATCATGTGACTCGTCACATGACTTCTCATATGAGAGCTTGTTTTACGTTTACACTATATGATTTTTGATATTATAGAAGTTATTGCTTTTATGATTGGCTGTTGTGATGGTATGATTTTACCCATGACTTTTCTTATGACTAAGGCATATGAGAAATCATGTAGTGTGAACTGTTAAATCTATCTACCTTGAGGTATAATATTATAAAACAAAAAAAGATGAATTATCGCAAACATTAAATTATTACTCTGCATTGAAAAGCTTATAGGTACGTGAAATTAAACAAATTAAAATTGTTAATATTTTTATGTGATTATTATCACCATATTATAAGCGAGAGTACATTAAATAATTAAGGACCGATCTTTTTATAATTAATAAACCTCAAGTAACGATCGACCCTTAAATTAATATAAATTAATTCACTTCAAAAGTTACAATTAATAAATGAATTAATTTTTTATGTCCCCAAAGGTAACCTGAGCGTCAATTTTTTAAAATGCAAAAAATGTATCTCTTTATTGTTTTGTGTATACCGGGTGCTGAATGAGTTAGGCAAACATAGGATATTAACATGTAAAAACTTATTTTTGAAAATTCCTGCTTTCCTAATTATTTTAGAGAAAAATTGAAAGACACAAATATAATGTAGAAATATAAACTACGAATGATTAGAGCATTAGATTTTATCTAGCTTTTACGTAAATAGTCAAAAATTTCTTTTGAAATTGTTAAAACTTTTATTTATCAGACTTGCCATGTAAGTTTCCGAGGTAATTATTTTTGATAAGTAATAAAAAACAATTGCACGTTATTTACAGTTTTGCACTTTATTAAAGTTTAATTTCATAAAATGGAATATTATCTTGGAAACCTATACATGGCCAGTTTGATAAATAAAAGTTTTAACAATTTCAAAAGAAATTTTTGACTATTTACGTAAAAGCTAGATAAAATCTAATGCTCTAATCATTCGTAGTTTATATTTCTACATTATATTTGTGTCTTTCAATTTTTCTCTAAAATAACTAGGGAAGCAGGAATTTGCAAAAATAAGTTTTTACACGTTAATATCCTATGTTCGTCTAACTCATTCAGCACCCGGTATAAATTAATTTTTAATAATTAGATTAAATTCAAAATTTAATTTACGTTATAATAATTAATATTAAAGCGATGTGAAAGTGCAACATCGAAGCAATGTTGGTACAATGTTACAGATGTTAATGCAACATTGACGCAACGTTTTATTGTAACGTTTTATTAACATTGAAAAATTAACATCGCCGATGTTAATTTAATGTTACATGTCTAGTGGGTGGTATTCCAATAAATAAATCAATTGTCTTTAGCGCCTTTACATGAAGAAGTGTTAAAAGATTTCGGCTAACTAGCAATTATTTAAATTTTTGTAACGTCCTGGAAATAAATGCCATAAAACACAAAAATTGTACTTAAGCACTGGATATTGCTCTTAAAAAAAATGTAAACAGCACTTGCCTGTCAAATTAAAATCACTATTATTAATTTTAAGTGAACCATGTAGCAGTCGGTGGCATAGCCGTCTTTTGGGACTGTTCCAAAATTTGCCGCCTCTTTCCATATCCGAAAATATTTTTGAATGATCTTTTTATTTTAACCCTTTGCCTTTAATGCCGCCAAAAAATTTACGAATAAATTTTTTTTTAATCCTGCTTCATAATTGCATGAATACCTCGCCTAAATTTGCCCCGAGCAACATGCGTATCTAAGACGCCTAGCGAGTTGCCGACCGCTATGCTAATAATTGATATTTCAAAAAAAAAAAATTTGGCGCTTTTTAGCCATCCTATTGGGTGTGTATAATCATACCCCGCGGGTCCTGGTGCAAGTTCTTTCTACCACGGTGCTAATTAACATTTTCAACTGCAGTTTTTAGTTAGGTGAAAATTTAAAAAAATCTCTCGGTGTATATCTATTTTCCACTACATCCTATTTTTAAAGTTTTTTAATTTTAATTTTTGCGAAAAACAGTGAAAACTGTGCTTGGGTACATTTCACATACGTTCAATCGCCATCTTCTCGGTATAACTTTCAATGCGCAGGACAATAGGGAACTTAATAAAAGCTGTTTTTATTAATAATAACACAAAAAGCAATAAGCAATCTTAGAAAAATTTATTTTTGAAAACCGATTTTCCGTTTTCAGTAATTCCTCAAAACAACAACACACTTAGGGCCAGTTGTATAAAGGAGGGTTAACTCGGGGATCAGCAGATCCTGGATCAAGAGTTAACCCAGGATCAACGTCTATTTCTTTTATTTTGTTATTCTTACTTTAATACACAAAAAAACAATGTTGCCAGAGGTTATTTTAATAAATGACAAATGGATTGAGACAAACAGTATAAATCACAATAAATTTAAAAGTAAATAAAGTTGATCCTGGGTTAATCTGCCGATTTTTCGGATCAGAAAATCGGTGAGTTAACCCAGGATCAACGCTTGACTCTCGCTTATACAACAGACATTTGCTTTGATCCTTGGTTTAACTCTGATCCGAGGATGATCCTCTTTTATACAACTGGCCCTGAGACTTCTACTGCCAATTGTTTGAACAACATATGGAGCTGTTTACATAATATATCAATAGGTGGAGCTAGAATCAGCAAAGGTCTAATGTACACATATATGTCCAAGGTACCCCACCTTTCCCTACTTACAATATTTTAGATTATTCCATCCCCATACTCCATAGCCACATAGAGAAACCGCTTATTTAAATTAACGTAATAAAACTAATTATTTTTATAAGTACTTTAGCAGTTAGCGTAGCTAACCTCGATTGCTAAGTGGAGCCAGCCCTATGTAGAAATTTTTTGTTGAAAATAACATTGATTGAATTAAATTGATCACTTGATGATTTTAAAATCATTTTTCCATTTATAGGGTAAGCTGATGCTCCTTAGCTACCAACTTAGCTACACCAACGAATTTAACATCTAATTACATAATAGGGGTATTCACACTGACGTTTATTTGTATCTTAGTAACGCCATAAGCCAAATAAAGTTGTATATTACTAGACGTTGCTAGGATATTACAACGGTGTATAAATACAACACCAATACACGACCCAGTGTGAATACCCTTATTACATATTATATAAGTATGGTAAACGTATCACAAAACTAAAATTTAACTTACATAGGGTATATTTGCGTTATTTCGCAATGTTGCTTTTTCTTCCTCTGACTTCTAATTAGGACCATGTCCTGTTCTATCATATTATGTTATCAAGCACAGGTGCACTTCATAACAGGTTGTTTGAGTTTACAATAAATTGTTTTAAGGTTTGATAGGTAGCGTGCTAGGCTGGCATTCAGACGTGCCTGTAACCCTGGTTTTTATGTTAATGATAGCAATTCATTTTTCTTTATTTTCTTTTAAAATAATGTAATATAAATTCTAAAGAAATTGCTGTGAAATAAAACAAAATCTGTGGTATAAAATATTATAATATAACTCTATAATAAAACAACAATTCATACAACCTCTATTTATTAATTGTTTTTAACATTTCTAACAATTTACTCACAATATAATTGTGTTTATTTAATATGGCAACCTGGAGTAAGGTTTTTGCTTGATTATTACGAGCATGTAACACAGTTCGCAGCTCATTGGAATTTACTGATTTTAGTTTCTTGATAATTTCAACATTTCCATTTTGTGCATCTTCAAATAATTCTTCAATCAGTTTTAGTGTTCTACCTGCTATATTCTTAAACCTCAAATTAAGTGTTTCTAACTTTTCTAAAATATACAAAACACTGGGATGATTTGGTCCACATACAAGTTTTAATGGATCTAATACTTTCTTGTATTCTTCAAATGCATCAAACCACTGACCTTGAGTAAAAAGTATGTTTGCTATGTGGAATTGAGTATCCAAGGTTTTACGATGATTTGGTCCCAAAACACATTTCTGAATATTTAAAACCTTTATATGTTCTTCCAATGCCGAAGGATCATGCCTCAGTCGTAAAAGTGCTAGTGAGGAGTCCGAGTAGTTCTCAGAACGATCAATAGTTATTAAAGTCACTTTCTCCGTCCCCAAAATATAAATATAATTTTCCAACATCTCAATATTACTTTGAGAAAGTGCAGCAGTTGAAGTGGGGGTTATTGCATCTATTAGCATTTTAATTACCATTTCTGTTTGCTCCTCAAAAATTTTTACAACAATACTTAACGCTTCTTCATATTTTTCTTGCACTCGCAATACTAGCGCCATATGCAACTGGGTAACTAAAGTATCTAAATGATTTGACCCTAGCAATTCTTTTTGTTTTTGGTAAACTTCATGATGAACATTAAAAGCTTCCTCATATTTTTCCAGTTTATGGAGCACTACCGCGATTGTACTTCTTATGCTTAAAGTGACCTTACAATGGAAACCCAGTATTTCTTTCCGTTTCTGAAAAATTTGTTCGTATGTTGTTAAAGCTTCTTGGTAAGCTCCTTGCTCGAATAATACTTGAGCTATGTATGTCTGAATGTCTAGAGTGCCAGGATTATCTGACCCTAGTATATCTTTTCGTACTTTATAGGCACTATTAAATTCAGATAATGCCTTTTGGTGGTTACCTTCGTGGAACAGTTTTAAAGCTGCATTAATCTGTCCGGATATGTCACCTTGTGATATCCCTTTTAGTTGTTCAACTTGGGAATAGTTGCTAAGCAGTGCAACAACTACTAGACTTTTATTTTCTCTATTACGGGCCCTCATTATTGCTTTTATTGTATCTTTATCCTTTATCTTGTTGAGTACATCAACAACTTGAGGATTACCCTCTATAATATTTTTAAACGAATCTTCCACCAATTTAAATAAGCTAGTTATGCTTTCATCTGTGGTAAAATCTGATGGTGTTTCACCACCATCACAAACAGGATTATATATTGCATAATTAGATAACAAGGCTTTTACAATTTTTGGGTGGGAAAACATAGCAGCGTCATGCAGAGGAGTAAGCCCCTCGTTACGAACTACATTAGGATTAGCATTATTTTTCAATAAAATATAAACAATTTCCTCATAGCCTTTCCTTGCAGAATAATGTAATGGTGTCCAATTTTGAATATTTTTAGCGTTGACAAAAGCTCCAGCTTTAATAGATTTCTTAGCTTTTGAAAAGCTATTAAGTTCAACAGCCAAAAACAATTTATCAGTTGATGTTAATAATTTTATAACTTCTTTGTCTTCAGCCAGTTGTAGTGGTATTTTGCCCAATTTATCTACAGCGTTATAAATTGCGCCATTTTTCAATAAAATTTTAATAACTTCTTTATAACCAAATTGAAAAGCAACGTGCAGAGCCGTTAAACCATCATCATCTTTAGCATTGACGTCCGCACCTTGCACAATTAAATAGTTCACAACTTCTAAATGACCTTCCTGCGCAGAATAGTGTAGTAGTGTCTTATTGGTTTCACCAGGATCATCGATACTTAACCCGGTAGTTCTAAGAAAAAAATCTACAATATCTTTATGGCCATCTCTTGCTGCAAGATGCATGGACTTTGCACCCGATGCATCTCTGGCATTTATATCAAATCCTTTATCGACCAAATATTGTACCATCTGTAAGTTGCCTTTTTGAGATGCTCGGTGCAATAAAGTCGTACTACCTTTGGTGCCTTTAGCTTCTTTCTTGTTCTGAAATAACATCTTAACTAATGGCAAATGACCATTTTCTATTGCTAATTCCACAGGTGTCGCATTATTATTTTCAACTTTAAGTTTAACATCAATATCTGCGTTATATTGTAGTAATACATTTACAACATTACTGTGACCTTTTTCAACTGCTATGTGTAATGGTGTAATAGGTAACTCAAAATTTACGTCACTTCCACCTTTTATTAAAATTTCAACCATTTCTTCATCGCCTTTTTCTGCTGCTACCCATAAAGGTGATACAGGTATTATACCATAATGTATACTAAAAGTGTACATTATGGCATTACAATCAGCTCCTGTTTTTAAAAGAACATTTACTATTTCTTCATGACCTTCATGAACAGCCAAATGTAAGGGACTTGTATTTAAAATAGTAAGTGGAGTATTAACAATATCCTCCTTTGCGAGCAACATTTCTACAATATCTGTGTGTCCGGTACAAATTGCTTCTTTCAAAGCATCTACTGTAACATTAGCTCCATATTTTAAAAGAACGTCAATGGTTTCTTTGTAATTAAATCTAATAGCAGAGACCAGCGGAGTCCCTGTGTCATTATAGTTGATATTAACATCGGCCCCTTCTTTTGCCAAAACCTCAACAATTTCTTTGTAACCCTTTTCCGAGGCCATACGCAACGTTGTACTTAGGCACATACCTATTTTATCGACTTTAGCATGATTTTCAATTAAAAGGTTTACTGCGTCTTTGTGGGCTCCAAGAACTGCTGCTTCTAACGGTGTAAGACCATTTTTAGCTCCAACATTGACGTTAGCTTTTTTTCTTATTAGTAAATCAATAGCATCCCTGTGACCCCTCAGAGCAGCTTCATGTAATGGTGTCATACCGTCTTTGGTTGCAGCATTGATTTTAGCTTTCTTTTTAATTAAAAATTTAACAACATCTTTGTTGCCGTTTTTGGCTGCTTCATGTAATGCGGTGCCACCGTAAATATCTTTAACTTTAACTTTAGCCTTTTTTTTTATTAAGAGATCAATAATATCTTTGTGGCCTTGAAGAGCAGCTACATGCAGTGGTGTTCTACCATTGCTGCCTTTGGCATTTAAATCTGCTTTTTTTTTAATTAAAACTACAGCAGTTTCTATACGGCCATGTTCTGCTGCGTAATGTAATGGTATAAAAAATTTTTTATCTCTAGCGTCAATTGTAGCATCATGTTTAATGAACACACTGCATATGTCTGAATGGCCAAAATATGCTGCTACATGTAGTGAAGTTTGGCCTTCAATATTTGGAAGATTAGCGTCAGCTCCATAATCGAGTAACTTTTTAACAATTCCCAGTTGTCCAAATCGACTGGCAAAGTGTATAAATGATTCTCCAGAGACGTTTTGAAAAACGCTAACATTATTTGTATGTTTTAATAGAACATTAGCAATTTCTTCATGACCTTTTTCAATTGCATTATGTAATGCCGTACAGTTATTTAGATCTATAGCATTAACATCGGCTCCTTTTACAATCAAAGCATTTACGACTTCCAAATGACCACTGGACGTTGCTAAATGTAACGGTGTCGAATCTTCAACAGTTTTAGCGTTAATCTGAACATTATTTTCAAGTAAGAAATTAACCAATTCTAGATTATTACAATTTGCAGCTATATGTAACGGAGTATAATTTCCAACAGTTAAATTAACAAAGTTTTTATCTTTTTTCAATAGAATTTTAGCAATATCGGTGTGATTATTCCTGATTGCATAGTGTAGAGGTGAACGACCACGTAGATCATGAGTAATGGTATTAGCTTTATTTTCTAATAGAACTTGAACGGTATCCTTGTGTCCATTTTGAGCAGCAAAATGCAGTGGCGTTTCGTTTCTAGTAGTTATATCATTAACTTTTAGAGAGGTATTTTTTGCAAGGAATTCGACGATACTTTTCCTTCCATGTGCAGCAGCTATGTGCAGTGGGCTATGACCGTTGAAATAATGAGAAGTACAAGTTAAATTTTGAGCAAGTATAAATTTTACCACTTCAGGACAGGGTCCTTTAGCAGCCAATTGTAACGTGGTACTTGAATTAATACTTCTAGCATTAACATCTGCCCCTTTATTTAGACAATCTTTTACCGTCTCTAGATTTCCTTCTTCCAAAGCAACAAACATTCTTTCCTGATTGGTAACGATAAATAGGTCCCGATTGTATTTTTCTCTCAATTTTACTAACTTATCAATTTTTTTCTTGCTCACCGATACATTTTCTTCACTCAGTTTTTTTGCATTTAAAATAATTGCAATTGAAGGATCAGATAATACATCAAATAAGGCATTATCGTGTGCTAAATGATTACGCAAACATTTTCCATTTAATAATGGAGCATGGTCATCCAAAAATAGTAGATTATTTTCTTTTGACCATGGTAAAATTTCCATTATATCCAAAAGAAGCATTTCCACTACCGCTTGCGTTTTTTTATCCTTCTTGTAAAATGATAACTTTTCAGTTGATAAACTACTTAATGAATTTTCACGTAAAATTCTTTTGAGTTCCGAGAGCTTTACTGCAAGTCGGTCGTGATATTTTTCTTCTGTTACATTATAAATATTCGTTTGTTTGCTCAATTTTTCTTCTGTTGAAGTAACCTTTGAACCTTTCTCGTTCAACTTGTCTCTGAATTTTTCTATATATTTGATGTTCCTCGTTCCAAATTCGGCAATATTGAATATCCTGAAAATTAATTCGGTTACTATATTAAGATTGTCAGGCTTCCTTGACCAAACACTATAATAAAGTAACATTGAGAGATCGGCAACTTTTTTCCATATTCGAGGTTCTGGTTTTGAGGAAATACTCACTAAAGTTTTATCGGCGTGTAATTTAATAAGTTCCACGCGTTTGTCATCAAGCTTAATGAGAGCTAAGCTATCACTTAAAATTTTTAATGTTGCAATTCCTTTAATGTAATCTGATCTTAAATTTTCTGATCGATTTCCTACACTCCTCAATTCATTGGCGATTTGATTCAACGTATCCTTTTCAGAATCCGTCTTGTCAAATAAATAAAGGCTTAAGTCGTTCATGAGTTTTTCAAGCTTTTCATGTTCCATCATTTTTATATTACCTGATGAAATCTTTATCGTATCGAATTGAACAGCGGTAAGCAATTCGGCAACCTCTTTTATTTCTTCGGAATTTTTACTACCAACAATTTGTTTTAAAAGTATTCTCATGGTGTCGATTTGGTTGTTATAAAGAATATCAGTAATCACATCACCAATTTTTTTCATATCGTTTTTAACATTTGAAAAAAAATTATCATCTATTTTTTTTTCAATCTCTTTTCTCTTCGAGAATGAATCATTATCGTCATGTAATAGTAAATCACGTAACTTCATTATAATTCCTCTTGTTGTTCTTTGCAATGATAATTGTAGACGCTCAGTGTAAGTATCAGATAATTTTGGAGACTCCGGAGTATTATATAAATGTTCACCGATAACTTGTAAAACTCTTGTGATTATTAACTGTCCATTCCTTTCGTTAGGATTAGCTGTTAACGCTAATTCTATGTGATCATTCATTTTCTTTAACGAATGAACATCTCTAATTTGTTGATAATCTTTATACAATTCTTCAAATCCAGGAATATTCTTGTTTGTAACAATTTGCTCATTTTCTGTATTTTCGTCTTCAAGTTTCTTTGCAAAATTTTTTAAGTGGCTTATCATTCTAAATTTATTCAATAGAGCGCGATAAAAGAGATTCATTTTTTGTTCTTTGGTGTAAGAAGCACCAAAACTTTTCAAACAAAACTCCATTTCTTGCCAAGGTAATCTATCGCAGTTTGATTTTAACTGTCGTTCTATTTTACTAATATTTTGTTCAATAGATATTGTCGCAAATATAAACTTTTCATCCACATCTTTCGTACTGCAGTAGTCCTCTTTTAGCAATGAAATGCTCTGAAGGATCTGCGGAATCAACGAATTTTTATCATTGTCACCCTTAAAGCTTGGATCCTTTCTGTGATTTTCAAAAAAGGAACGGGGGTTTATTAACTTATTTTTATTAAATATTTCCGTTTTATTTGTATTTAATACATTCAGGATACAAGTGATCACATCACCAACTTTTCCAATATCTTCTTGAACATGGAGAGAAAAATTTAAATCTCTGTTTTCCTCCGTCCCGATTCTTTCAGAAAGTGAATTTGCAAGTAGTGACAGTGAATTGCGTAAATCTACAATTATTTCACTTGTGTTCTCTTGCCCACTCGTAGTGGTATTATTAAATAACTTAGAAAACTCCCAAGTACTTTTTAAATATTCACCGAGAAGCTCTAAAGCTTTTGAAATGAGTAACTGTCCATCCTTTTTTTCCGGATTAGCCTTCAATACCTTGTTTATATGATCACTTATTTTTACTAAAGATTGAACTTCTCTAATATGTTGATTATCTTTATACAACTCTTCAAATTGAGGATAACTGATAATAATCTTCGCAACCTCTTGCTCACGCTGTGACCTTTGGAGTTCATCTTTTCGGGCTTCAAGTCTATTTGCAAAATTTTCGATGTGATGTAGTATTTTTTTTTTATTCAATGTAGCACGATAATAAAGATTCATTTCTTGCATCTTTGTGTAAGAAGCAATAAAAATAACTAAACAAAACTCCATTTGTTCCCAAGGTAACAGATCGTAGGTCGATTTCAACTGTTGCTTTAATACATGAATATTTTTTGCAATAAATTTAGCTAAAAATATAAATTTTCCATCCACTTTTTCCGTGTTTGAGTAATCAGTCTTTAACAATCTAATGCTTTCAACTGTTATATTAATCCGTTCCCTGGTGTTATTAAATAACTGAATGCACTCTAAAATACTCTTCAAATGTTTTAAAGCCTTTGTAATAATTAACTGTCCATCAGCATCACTGATAGTTTGTTCATGTCTAGAAGTATCAGAGAAGAAACGAAGATTTATTAATTTATTTTCAATAAAAATCTCTGTTTCATTTTCCAACAATACATTTTTCAATTTTAACTCTCCATAAGCTCTTGAAAGCACTTCATCCAATTCTTCTAAATTACGAGACCATTCATTAATGAGCTTATCTAAATGCTCAATATTATTTGAACTTATATCGTTATAAAACTCCTCATGATATGTTTTCTTTTCTTGATTTTCATCTTCTTTATTTGGTAACATTGTAATTCTGATACCAAAAGTAAAAACTGATTATAAAATAATAAACGCACAAAATTTTTTTAACCTCTCAAAATTACTGGTTTTTCTAAAACCAGGCAATATTTAAAAACTGAAAAATCCACTGGTCTACGCTTTACCAAAATCAAATGATCGTTTTGGTTGATGAAAAATAATCGTGATTGTTGTTATACTAGTAGTACCTAAAAATAATACTAAATTAGTATTAATACTAGGTGGAAAGCCCGTCCGCGGACGGGTAGCTATGCTAACTGCTAAGTAGGACTGGCGTCTACAGACAGGAATTTGAATTTGTTCTTGAATCCAAGCATGCGCATTTGCTTCTGTTTTGTACCGAATGTAATCTTAAATTTTGACAGCTGTCAAATTTCATTTGTTTATCATTTAAATTTTTTCCTTCTACAATAAACCAGCGTTCATAATGTTTTTTGTGAATGAATAATAATAATAAAATTAGTGCAGTGTAAAAGTTGCTGGATCCACCCCTGACTTAAAGTATATGATGTAAAATTATTTAAAAAATGCAATACCTTATTACCTACTAGTATCTGGTAATCAGCTACTTATCAGGATGCGCCAAGTCACTTTGGTCTGCAAAATACAATGAATAAAATTAATTTTCATTTACATACATTAACTATTAAGTTTTTTCACCTTTTATTTCATAGATTCTTTGTAATATCGTCCAACAACTCCCTTACCAGTTTGTATTATGACTATGCAAATTTTCGGTAGACTATTTTTTGTTACATACAAATAGTCTACATAGTATTTTATAATTTACCGTAATCTATAAGCAACATTTAACAGATTAGATTATTTCGTTCCCGGAAAATTGATGATATGAAATTTCAAATGTTGTGAGGATATTTTTAAACTGAATAAAAAAAAAGGAGGAGTTTCTCAATTCGTTAGTACATACAGTGTGTTCACCAATAGTGGTTAACAGTAAATAATTCTTTTATCTTAACTAGATACAAAAAATAGTTTAAATAGTTTATTATTCAACTTGAAATTTACTATCGAGAACTGCTAAGGTATATTTTTTTATACTTCAAACTCAACCGGAAATGAACACTAATTTTTTTTTTTTTAAGTGCAACATGTCGTTTTTTTTAACATTTTCTCAATCTGCAGTTTTTTCTCTATAAATACCTACATATAAAATTTTTTAAAGATTTAAAAAAATTCTTATATAAGAAAATATTCTAGAAAATGCAAGATTTAAACAATTAATAATAATTTATTAATTATTTACATTATAAAGTAAATGTGCAAAAACAAAAAATCAACGATCATTAAATTACTTTAAAAATTATCGATAATATTTTCGTTTTTGTCCATCACAATAGGAAGCAGGAATCTTAAAAAAAACAATTTATTATTTTAATCTACAATGTACCTTCTAACGTGAGCCACCCGGTATATCACTTTTCTATGTTAAATATTTCACCTGTAGATGGCGCTATAATAGGTAACGCCATTCTGACAGTTTATTTTAACCAAACAGGGAGGCGAAGTGTTTTTCGGAATATTATTCAAATGAAGCCTTAAAATTTGTTGTAAAGTGTTGAACTATTACTGTGAAAGGTTCAAAATAACAAAATGAGTAAAAGACGGCGTACGAGTTCGATCGCAAGTCGGCAAGAAGATGATTCCCTCGACGGATTGGACGCCTCTACCAGCAGTGGTCCCACTATGCGAAAACGAAGTAAAAAGCAGGATCCGGTAAGAATTATAATCTTTCCCGTTGGTTTTTTTCTAATTTTAGTCTTTCAGCTGGAGTTGTGTCAACAACTGTACGATACCATCAGAAACTATAAGAAGGAAGATGGTACGCTTCTGTGTGACTCCTTCATCAGAGTTCCAAAACGACGACAAGAACCTGGTTACTACGATGTTGTTACTAACCCCATGGACATGTTAAAAGTGCAACAGAAACTTAAAACCGAAGAGTATGAGGATATCAATGACATGCAAAGTGACATCGAGTTAATAGTATCCAACACAAAAGCGTTCTACAAACGAAACTCGCAAGAATATCGTGATGCTACGGATTTATTCGAGTTATTTTTAACGCTCAGACAAAAGTATGTTGTGTTAATTTTGTGTGCACTTGCCAAATTTTAAATAAAAATTTTTTTTTTAGGTTATTTGATTTGAAAGATGACGATGAACCGAAAACAAAACTTATTCTTAAAGTAGGAAAACTTGCAAGGAAAGCTGCAGTTGTGGCGGAAGCACGTATACAAGAATCGGAACAACTTGATGACGCATCCGAAACGTCAAATCCAGAAGAAGAATCAAACCTCATTGAGGATCTTTTTACTGCTGTTATGACAGCGTCTGATGCAGACAACAAACCTCTTCACACTGCGTTTCAGTTACTGCCATCGAAGAAAAAGTACCCCGAGTATTATGATATCATCAACAACCCCATTGATTTAAAAACCATTGCGATTAAAATACAATCAGGTGACTATGCTCACATCAACGACCTCGAGAAGGATTTGTTGACTATGACGCGTAACGCTTGCTCATTTAATGAACCCGGCTCTCAAATTTACAAGGACGCAAAAACGTTAAAAAAAGTGATTAGCAGCAAAAAGATTGAAATCGTGCACGGGATTTATTCGGGCGCGAAAAGTAGTGAACGAATTCGTAATAAACGCTTACGAGGCAGCAGTTCACTTTCAGCCGTTACTGCAGCTCTACCTGACGATGACTCCGACCTAGAAGATCAAGAAGAAGTAATGGAAGAGGAAGAGGTAAGCATTATAAATAGGTTTAATACGTTAACTTAGTCAATAAAATGTTGGTATTAATATTAAAAAAAATCTATCAAAAAGGTCGCTACATTATGCCCTCCCCTATCATTTAATTTTTTTGAATTGAATGTTGGCAAATGTAATGTAGTAACATTAGAATTTTGATTTACAATTTTGGAACAATGTCTGGATGTGTGATTTTTTTTCTTTTGATGTTTTTTTTTAAATGATATGTTGAAGAGAAATTTCTTTTTGATTTTGTTTTATTAGTCCAATTTCTATGCTTCATTGTGGCTTTATTCTCAGTAGATGAGTTAATAAATGTTTTTCTTTGAGACCAATTTAGTTCATTTAAAAATAGATTGAATTTTTTTTTGTCTTCTTCTGTTAATTAGAGTACTGCAATTTATTTCCATTAGCATAAACTAACAAGGACAATTTACAGTTACAACCTTTCTTTAATTGTCATGCTTCCTCTTTTTTTTACTGTACTTCCATTTTTTATTTGCTACTTTGTTTCTTCTGAAATATTCTTCATCTTTTTCTCACCTGCGTCAAGCCAGCACCCCCACTTTTTCTAAATGAAAAATAAAATAGTTACGAATTTTGTGTAAATTTTGTGTACAAAAAGAAAATTTTGTGCTTTCATTGTTTCAAAGTTATATCCATTTTAATGGTGGGGGTGCTAGCTTGACGTCAAGCCAGCACCCCCACTTTGCAACCAGTAACGGAACACTAAAAATAAACATATCAGAATTTTGTGTAAATTATGTGTAACTTTTGTGTACTAAAAGAAAATTTTGTGCTTTTATTGTTTCAAAGTTATATTCATTTTAATGGTGGGGGTGCTGGGTTCACGTCAAGCTAGCACCCCCACTTTGCAACCAGTAACGCAACACAAAAAATAAACATACCAGAATTAGGTGTTAATTTTGTGTAAATTTTATGTACAGAAAGAAAATTTTGTGCTGTCAATGTTTTAAAACTATAACTACTTTAAATCGTCGCACGTCAGGCTAGAGAAAGGTAAATGTTGCTGCCCCCCCTTCCCAAATCGAATTTTTGAGTAAAATTTGCGTCAAACGTTTGAGCATCAATGAGCTTCCAATATTTTCGTTTGAGCCTCAACCGTCGCAGAGTTATTCGCAAAAACTTTGGGGGGGGGGAGCTGTAGACATACTATTTCCCTAATAGGGCTGCAGACATGTTAACCCCCCCCCCAAGTGAAATTTAGGGGTAAAAATAGTGTCAAACGTTTGATCATCAATAAACTTCCAAATTTTTCGTTTGAGCCTCAACTGTCGCGGAGTTATTCGCGAAATTCTTGGGAAGGGGGCTGTAGACATGTTTTTCTATTTTATTTTTTATTTTGAATGTTTTTGTGAAATTGATGTATTTCGATAGATATTCGTTTGAGCTTGAATGAGCTTCCTTTCCTATCATTTTAATTTCATTTTCTGCAAAGTTACGAGCATTTTAAATTTTGAGTACTCCGGGCAAGTACCGTACAAACATTTTCTATTTTAATTCTATTTTATCGGATTAAAAGTTTTGATCCGATTAAAAAAACCTAATCCTGCTTTATTTACACATAATTTACACAAAATGCTGGTATGTTTATTTTTTGTGTAGCGTTACTGGTTGCAAAGTGGGGGTGCTAGCTTGACGCAAAAATAGACCTGCTACGATTTAAAGTAGTTATAGTTTTAAAACAATGAAAGTACAAAATTTTCTTTTGGTACACATAATTTACACAAAATATGTAACTATTTTATTTTTCATTTGGAGAAAGTGGGAGTGCTGGCTTGACGCAGGTCTTTTTACCTTATTTTATTTTTTAATTTTAGTTGTCTTATTGACGGTTTTAAAATCACAGAATTTTTTTTTGTTGACTTTATTACATTATTTGAACAGATGGGTATTTTAATTCTCTATTGGATGGCATTTTATAACTCATTTCATTCAAAAGTAGACTTATGACATTTACATTTTAGGCATGTCTTCTTTGGGTACAAAAATATAAAATGAGAACTAACATTTTACTTAAAATTGGTTTTCTCGAATCGTTGGTCTAGCAATAAATTTATACCTCTTGAAGTCTTAATGGCTTTTCCTTATAGAAAACTAATTCACAGTGGTTTTTCAGACCGATTCTGCATATGATTACGAAAATCCTCTCTGGCAACTTTTCGAAGCTGTCAAAAGTGTGACGTCTTCTATGGGAACGCCACTGATAGAACCGTTTTGGAGGTTACCTTCAAGGCGATTCTATCCAGACTACTATAAAGAAATTAAAAATCCTGTTTCTTTGACTCAAATTAGACGGAAGTTGGTGAACAATTCTTATGGTACAGTGAGCGAAGTGGCCGGCGACTTAACCATCATGTTCGAAAATGCAAAGAAGTACAATTTGCCCTCTTCCAAATTGTATAAAGTAAGTCTTTGATGGTTAAGACGAATGTGGGTGCACTTTTTGATTTTAACTTTGTTTTAGGATGCGGTTAAGCTCCAAAAAGTGATGCAGTTGAAAGTGCAAGAACTACTTGATATCGATCAGGTAACACACAGAGTCACTAACAAAAATCGAAAGGTATGCTACTGCACCGCTTTTACTTTTGCTTTAACAAACTTCTTTGTGTTATTTCATTTCTCTGTCATGGTGGTGGTTTAAGTTCCTAAAATTAATGAAATAACTGCTTGGCTTCTGCTATTACTAACTGAATTCAAGCCTGGGTTACCGACCTTTCCCTTAGCAATTTTTTTAATAAAGTTGGTGTAAAATCGCAATTTTTTAAACGAAATGTGTCGCTTTTCCATCGAGAGTTGTGAAAACTCTCATCAATAACAAAGAAATAATGGACACAAATGACGATTAACATCGATGTTATTACAAATTTTTCGATGGGAAGGGACAGTGATACAGACTTGAGATATTCTGATCGGAATTTTTTTAATGTGGGCAAATTTGAAACTTTTATTTTAGGATACAGATAGCGATGCTGATATTGAAGAAAAAGTTTTTAAAAAGCGTGGTCCAAAACCCAAAACACCTGGCACAGTAATTGTTAGTGCTGGTAGAGGTAGACCACCCAAGGATGGAATACCACTCAAAAAACGACTTCATAATTTGGCCAAGTACATGGTGGATTATGTGGTAATGCAGATTTTCAAACAAAAAACAAAAGAGCTCTTACTTAAATTTTCCTTTAGTGTGAAGATGGTCGTAAACCCATGCTGGCTTTTATGGAAAAACCGTCGAAAAAGTTGTACCTGAATTACTATGAAGTAATCTCCGAACCAATCGATTTCTTAGATATTGAAGCTAAAATTAGGGCGGAGCAATACGTCAATGAGAACCAGTTAGTGAAAGATTTCCAGCTGATGTTTTCGAATTGCCGGCACTACAATGAAGAAAATTCTAATATTTATGAAGATGCGAACTTGTTGGAGAAGGTACTATTGGAAAAAATTGGAGCGCCTGCTCCTCAACCCGAAAGGGAAAAGAAGAATGTTGTGCGGAGGTGCGTAACAGTTTAGCTTAATTTTATTGATAACATCTCATTTCTTAAAAAGTTGTAGGCCCAGGAAGGTGTTGACTCCTACGGAGAAAAACTGCAAGACTTTATATGACACTATTCGCGATTACAAGGATCCAAAAGGCAATCGGCAGCTCTCTTTGATTTTTATGAAATTGCCATCCAAATTGGATTATCCCGACTATTATGAAGTGATCAGGAATCCAATCGACATGGAGAAAATAGCTCAGAAGGTTAAAACTAGTTTGTATGAAAGTTTGGACGACCTCGTCAACGATTTTATTTTGATGTTTGACAATGCGTGTAAGTACAATGAACCTGATTCGAAGATTTACAAGGATGCTTTGGTACTGCAACGCGTTTGCCTACAAACTAAGCTCCAGTTAAAGGATGATGACGACACAGTTCCTGATGTACCGGCCGCCATACAGGACTTACTGTTGAATCTTTTCACCACTGTTTACAACCACCAAGATTCGGATGAACGATGCTATTCCGATTCTATGGCAGAGTTACCAGAACATGACGAAATCGACGGGAAAAAGTAAGACAGCAAAAAATCAAGTTTTTATTTCTTTTTAATTTTAATTATTTAGGACTCGCGCTTTATCGCTCGATTTGATAAAACGCCGTTTGGATAAAGGTTTGTACCGACGCTTGGACACATTCCAAGAAGACGTTTTTGCTTGTTTGGAAAGAGCTCGCACGCTTTCGCGTTCTGACTCGCAAGTTTTCGAGGACTCGGTCGAATTACAATCATACTTCATCAAACAACGCGACGAATTGTGCAAAAACGGTGAATTACTGCTCTCCCCTGCTTTCAATTACACCCTTCCTCAATTAGCCGCAGACGTTGAATCTCTCCGACAAACAAAATTAATTCGGGAATCTTATGAGGACGAAAATGAAACTCGCAGTTCGGACGATTCGATCATAAGAGATTCGAATGCGGGTGAATCGATGACTTTAAATCAACAAACTTTTAAAGTGGGCGAGTTTGTTTACGTTGACTCGAAAGATAAGGGAGTCGATCCCCACATCCTTCTAATCGAACGATTGTGGACGAACAATGAAGGTCAGAAGATGCTGTATGGAAATTATTACTTACGACCAATTGAAACCTACCACGTGACTACTCGAAAGTTTTTGGAAAAGGAAGTCTTCAAATCCGACACTCACGTCGCCGTGCCTTTGGAAGAAGTGCGAGAGAGATGTTGCATCATGAATATTAAGCAGTATTTTACCATGAAACCGGAATCGTACGAAGAGAAAGACGTATACGTTTGCGAATCGCGCTATAGCACCAAAACTAGAAGCTTTAAAAAAATGAAAGTTTTTCCTGAAACTCCGGAGATTATGTTGGTGCAACGTGAGGTTCCACTCGAACCCAAACGAATCATGTCTGTGTTTAGAGAAAGGGTTGAAAAACACAAGGACGAATTGGCGGAACTGCAAGAACAAGAAAAACTCATCGAGAAGGAAAAACCGGTACGAGTCAAAACGAATCTTTATATTTTTTTTTAACTGTTTTTTTTTCTTTCGTAGAATGTGGTTGCATTTTCAAGTATGGAAATGGATGACGGAAATATTTATTACGAGCAATACAATACGATTTGTAGTGGTTTGGTCAAAACTGGTGATTTTGTTTACGTTGCTGCAGATGGTGGACGACAAACGATCGCCCAAATTGACAGCATTTGGGAAACCAAAGAGTAAGTTATATTTTTAATGTAGCTGCGTTTTATTGTACAATATTTTATAGCGGAAAATGTTTCTTCCGTGGCCCGTGGTTTATCACTCCGCCCGAAATTCCGCACTCTCCAACGAGAATGTTTTACAAGCAAGAGCTGTTCCTATCGAGTTTAGATGACACGAACCCAATTGTCAGTGTCGTAGGGAAGTGTTGCGTTCTCGATTACAACGACTACATATCATGTAGGTCATCTCACCGTCTTTTCTTCCTTTTGCTTCATTTCTGTTTTTAGCTCGAATAACCGAAATTACCGAGAGCGACGTTTTCATCTGCAACTCCATGTATGATGAGATGAACCGCCAAGTTCGTAAGTTACCTCCTGACGGTTTGAAGAAGTACAACCACAGTAATGCAGTGACAGAGGATGAAATTTACTTTTTCCCGAAGTTGATTAATCCACTTAAAGTATGACTAACTTTTAGTTTCTTTTGCTTACTAAACAAATTAGCTTTTATTTCTAAAAAGTGGCTTAGTTTGGTTGCGCTTTGTAACATTTAACCGATGGGGCTTCTTTAGTTTGTTTAAATATTTAAAATGACGGACTCTTTTAACTCTTTAAGACAAAGAAACATTGGGAAATGGAAACAAAATTTTTGGTTGATTTTTAAAATATCTCGTGGAGTAATTTTAGAAAAATTTTAGTTAGAAATTTTTGTGTTTGCATTTTATTATTAGCTTATTAGCAGTTTGCTTTCTTAATTTTATATTGCTCAAGTTATATTTGGTATTTATTATAAGAGCATGCACGTAGTGAGTTGCTAAATCGTGTGTTTTGGTACGAACTTGCTGTGTTGCAGGTGGGCAGCGATGTTGCCCAATTACAATCTGATACCATCAAACCGCAAAGTTCTACTGTAGTTGAAGTTGTGAGTAGCACTTTTATTATTATAAATGAACAAAAAATGCATTTTTGATACAAAAATTTGATTAACAACGACTTTTTTTCTTTCTTGATTACAGTTCAATCAAATTATGTATGGTACCATAATCTATAAAAAGTTGACATGTTTCTCAATTTGCGTCGTTAATAACTGCATCAAATAAATCATAACTGACTCCATCTTGGAGCCCACTCTTAAATGCTTTCAAATTTTTATATATTTATCTTCAATAGTTTAGACTTGGAATGTCTTAACTTTTAAAGATAAATATATGCCGTCGTGGACTTTTTTATGGGAAGTTTAATTTTAAACAAAATTGATTTTGTTATGTTTTTTTGCAAGGTTTCTAATGTAAGGTTGCGCTGTGTCGTTTTAACAGTTTTGATGTATTTTTCAACAATTAAAACATTAAAATGTTCGACAAGTGAAAGCTTTTGAAAGTGAGAGTTTTTGAAAATGTTTACACAAGAATATTTAACTTGAATGTTCATAGAATCTGATAGGATTACAAAAAACTGTAGAGGACTTTTTTCATAGAAAATTTAATTATATAAAGGTTGATTCCTACTTACAGTTAGGAAGTTGGGATCCTGAATTCGGATTAATTTGATTGAACTATATTTTTTTGTTGATTCGTCAAGGGCGTAATAGAATTATAATTATTAAAGTATTTGTGAGGAAATTTAATTTGGTATAAATAATCTATATCAATTTCGAAGTAGCTGAAACTAATTCTGAGCTATAAAAAACAGTAAATTACTGCAGACAAGACGATATGCAAAATATTTTGAAGGTTTTTTTGGGGGAAAGGTAGAAAAATTGTGTACATAGTTTTCTTTTGCAGTAATAAACTAGGCATCTTAGGTTACTTGAAAAATTTTTGAAGATTTTTTGGAAGGATAGAAAGGAAAATTGTGTATATAGTTTTTTTTGAATCTTATGTTATTGTTGTAATTTTCTTACTTGAGCTCTGGTTATCTTAGTTTAATGCAAAGAATTGATTGTTCATATCAATGGTCTTAAATGTTATTCGAAAAATTCTAATTTTAAAAGCTACTTTAGGAAGTAAAACATCTTTACTTTAATAAACAAGTTTGTTAATGTACAATGTAATCAGAGCTGAAAGTATTTTAAGTACATGAAGTATTTTTGAAACTAACTTAAAAGTACTTGAGTATTTTGTAATTGGATTTGGAACACAATTTGAGTTATGGAAGTAATTTTAAGTAATTAAAGTACTTTTGAAGTAATTTGAAATAGGATACTTGCAATTTGTAATAGTCATATTTGGCGGTAAGCATTTTGAAAAAAATTTCTTTTAAATTTACATGCCAAACTAGTGCAATGTTTGTATGAGGATAAGGATATTAATTGATTACATAGGCCGACAGTTGTTTTGCTGCCAAGTATTTGGAGCTGATTTCATATGAATTTGTTGCCCTGAATTCAAATATGGTATTAGTTTTTGCCTATGAGTTCAAATTTCTAAGTCCAAGCAACATTTTTACTTGGGAATTACCTTAATATTCAAGTGCACCTTAATATTCGTGTAAAGACCGTGTGACGTGTGTAAATTTTGGTAAACAAACCGATGTTGGTTGGTTTAAGCAATCAATGGATTGTTACCAAATTTACACACGTGTTACACTACCTTTACACCCAACGGATTTTCCTAAAACTAAAATATAAAATTTATATTCACTGACGTGTGTCAGGGGACACTACAGTGAGTATGTTGTCAATCAAGATTCCAATTTTTTTGTGATTTTAGGAGCTAAAACATCACTTTTTCGGCGTTTAGTCCATTGGACCTTAGTTTTTGAGTTATGAATTTTTGAAAAAAGACCATGTTGGTTTTACCATAGATTAAACTCGAGGGTTAAACTGGAATGGTAATCTGTAGGTTCAGAGTTCGATCCTTACATTTTTTGTAATTTATTATCAGAATTAATATATTTTATAATTTTTATTTAACCTACAGATTACCATTCCAATACTATGTCTATTTTCAAAAATTCGTAACTTATATACTGAAGCCCCAATAGACTAAACGCCGAGAAAGTAATAATTTTTTAACTCATATAATCACCAAAAAAATTGGGATCTTCATTGCTGATATACTCACTGTAGCGTCCCCTTGTGAGTATTTTTTTTATTCCTTCAAGTCCATTATAAGCGAATTACACTGTAATATAAAATGCATGTATTATGAAATAAGAATACTCGAGGACTAAGTGAAACATACCAACATCCAGAGTACTTAAATATCTCCAATATGGACTTGCAATGAAGCTAAAAACAAAATTTAAAATCAAGCTGTTACACAAAACTTTATGACCTGGTTTCTCTAAGGGTGATAAACTAAAGTAGTTCTAAAAACCACTACCTACACTTTTGTTACACTTGTTGCTTCTGTCAAAAATAAATCATTACATCCCAAGTTCGAAGATTACAATGGTACCTACATTTCTATCAGTCACAAATGGTTACCAAAAAAATATGCTATGTTTTCTATAGAAAATTTAATCTTGTAAAAATTACATTCCATTTTTAAGCTATAAACAAAAATAATTAATTTAATGCAGGGTGGTATGAGAAATGGGGAGACAAATTGTGTGCTTCTTACACCAAAAATATTGGATGACTAAATTTTTCTGTTTTTCTTGATTTGAACTTTTTTATTTTTACACCATCTTTGTATGTGCATTGAGTGATTTACTACTTTTAAAAACAAAAGTTTCTGTGCAACTTAAATAATACTGATGAGTATTTTTAGGAGACTTTACCTGTGATAACAAAAATGACTGACATGGAGGTATTAATTGAGGACTCACTAGACGGTGGACCACCATCTGTAGGTTCAGGGGAAATTCCAACCACAGTCGTAGCAACAACTAACAGCACATTAGCTACACCCACAACATCCAAAAAGGTAGGATGTTGCTAGAAAATTGTAGCCAAGTTATGCGCATGACATTTGCTACGTGTATGTGATAAAGATTGTCAAATAGTATATTTGCTGGTTTGCTGCCATTCTTAAAAATTTTATTTTGTTTATTTAATTTTTATTTTCTTTTTGATTAAAAATTTTTTTTAAATTATTCCATGGGTTTCAAAACAAACCAAATCTTGGTACATCATCATAAGTGTTAAGGGGACCTTTTTTACTTAAATTATGGTGGTGTATCACTAAAAATTAAACTCAGCTGCTTACTTTTTACAATTTCTATTTTGTTGATTATCTAAACGTCCGTTCTCCCCTGCAGAAGCCAAACAAGAATAAAGTAGTGACAGGATACATTTTATATTCACGTGAAGTACGAAAGAACGTGGTACAGAACAATCCCGATTCGAATTTCGGTGAAATAAGTAGATTAGTAGGTAACGAATGGCGTTCTTTACCTATAAACGAAAAGCAAGTTTACGAAGAGAAGGCGTCAAAAATTAACGAAGAAACTAAGGCTTTGCTTCTTCTAAACGAATCAAAGAATGAAGATTGTGCAAGCCCCGGCCCACTCGTCGACCAAGTGAGTTTTATTTTGTTTTGTTATTATTCTTTTATGTTTGTTTATTTTGCATGCGTTACCTCTACTTACCTACCTACCTACCTACTCGATGCATATCGGATTGTGCAAGGTTATTTTTGCAACACGTCAATTTCGTAACTAAAATTCGAAATTTTGAGACACGCTTTTCAGTTCAATTTAATTTTCTTTTGTTACGCTTCTTATTTACGCTTTAAGTGGATAATTAAAACAAACATCGAAATGAAACAATCTAATTTTTTAAATTTTTTTTTGCAGGTTTATGAATGCTTGTGGGATGGCTGTGATTTTCAGTTTGAAGAAGTGTCCGATTTGATCGACCACTGTGTAAAAGATAAAGATGTGCAAGGACATGTCCAAAGTTACTTTCAAACAAATTCCGATTCTGAACTCAATTGCATGTGGCGTACTTGTGGTCGAATTAACAAGAAGAATATTCAACCGTTTCCAAACTTGTCGAGATTAATTCGACACGTTCGCGATATGCACATAAATAAGGGCAACGGTAGGAACATACCACCTGCTGATCGAAGCAAGTAAGTAAAATTTTTGTTGTTGTTCTATGAACTATGCCTATGGTAATAGAACATTTTGTCACTACATATAATTTAACTAGTAATACTAATTTTATTTTTAAAGTTTTATGAACCGAATTATCGTAATTCAAATTTTGTTTAGTTAAAAAGATAATTTCTATGAGGTGACAACATTGTTACATTTTAAACCTTCTATTTTGTACTTCGGAAATAAGAACTTTTTCTTCGAACTTAGGAATTTTATTGGAGGCCGAACAATGCCAGTGTTGCAACCATGCGTTTCAACAACGGCGGAAATTTTAGCCGGTTTGTTTCTTTTTTGCAGCAATTTGCATGTGCCTGACTTTTTAGCCATCTGGATGTTAGGATGCTCCAGGATTGTGGTTAAACATTGTGCACTGTAGAATGTTGGAAAAATTTTAACCCAGATTTTTGAAGTCATAATTTTTTATTTTTATGAAATTTTTTATAATATTAAGTAGTGCATTGCATTTTTCATTTTGCGGTGTTTGGTAGGAACTTCAAGCCTTCAAGTAAACCTGCGAATGTTACACGCCCGACTCCTTCTGCTACTCCCAACCCTCGTGAGTTTTTTTTATTTATTTATTATTTTTTTTAATTAGCATTTTAGAAAAATTGTGTAGGTAGACCACCTTTGTAGTTAATTGAAAGAAAGTTTATTTGGGGCACATTAGGTAAACATTGCTGTAAGTAAAGCAACAAGACAACTTTTTAAAAATCAAGTTTTTGTTGTTATTATCACACAAAGGCATGTACTAACTATTTCTGCCATTTTCAGAAGAAACAAAACAAGACAAAAATAATTGAGTCCTTAATATGCCCCAACTAAGTAAATTTTTGCCGATTACAGTAGGTAGTAGAAGTTTAATCAAAAAAGTGGTGAAAATAAATCCCAATTTATTTGATTATTCTTCAGATTTCGTAAAATTTTGTTTTCCCACCACCCAAATTTAGAGAAACTTAAATTTTTTTGTGTATCCCCGTTTTGTATAATTAGAAATTTGCTTGTTTTTTGCAATGGTAAGGTAGACTTTTGTAACGTAGAATCGGTTTTGGGTTTTAAAAATCAATTTTTGCCTCTGTATTAATTTTTTTAATTTCTATTGCTCACGGAAATACAGCGGCTAGTAATACATTTAATTCGACGACAAGCATTTGCTCCACATCACCCACACCAGGTAATTCAGTCAGGTTTCATTAAAATTCAAATTTTTTAAAATGGGTGGGAATTTTAACAATGATTTTAACATTTACTTAAATAGCAAATTCTGCACCAGCTGTAGCGGTTACACAGCCCCAGGAGCCGCTGTTTATTTCCATACCTCCAAGACCTCAACGGGTGCTTCATTCTGAAGCTTACATCAAGTATGAATTTTTCTTATCTACCAAAATTTTTGTTTTATGATTGTTTTTTTAAGATACATTGAAGGTTTACAAACTGAAAACAAATATATTTCGCCATGGGAGAAAACTTTGAACGCCACCCGCGAAAATACTGCTCCTTTGGATACAGATAAGTTCAACCTCGTTTCGACGTGGCTTGGTAAGGCATACGAACAACAGGATGATGCATTAAATGCACTTTGGGAGTTGAGAAATCAATTACTTCGCGATTCTCTGGGAATCGTGAAAGCTAATAATAATTTTTAAGATTATTTACTTAAAAAATAGGTACGCAAAAGCTTTTTTTTATTATATTTAAATAAATTTACATATAGAAGAAAAAAAATTTAACCAATTATTTATTTCCTATTCCATGTTTCATAATATCCTTCTTGGGGTTTGGGAAACATGCAATTTGTATCAAGGTACCCACCTTTTATTTTCAAAGGGAGGCGGCCAACTTTTACTGTTTGCTGTGTTAGTCTTGGACCTTCACAAATAAAAATGCCGATTACTTACAGGAATACACTTCAATAACATTGAAAAATTTGCATATAAAAATAAAATTTAATTGTAACTTTTAATATGGACCACTCAATCATAGGTAGTCCATATTTTTTTAAACAGTAAGGCCCGGTATTTCAGTAGACAGTTAAGCTTTCGCTTAAGCTAATCTCAAGTTTAACTCAGTTCAGCCAATCAACATCTCGCATTTAACCATGTTGATTGGTTGAACTGAGTTAAACTTGAGATTAGCTTAAGAAGGGCATTTTTTTCAGGGTTCTTTTAATTTAATCAACAGATGGCGCCTATTTAAATATTTTTATAAAATAAGAGGAATTTGCTATATTTAAAATATAGCAAATTCGTTGAGATAATACTATTCTATAAACAATATTCTTGATCTTAAGCTATTTTGAGTTTGTATTGAGTATGTCAAAACACACTCACTTACAAAAAAAGATAATTAAACTTTAATCATGAATTGTGTTTTTATAAATAAATATTACGAACTCAAAATAGTTTAAGATCAAGAATATTGTTTATAGAATAGTATTATCTCAACGAATTTGCTATATTTTAAATATAGCAAATTCCTCTTATTTTATAAAAATATTTAAGTAGGCGCCATCTGTTGATTTAATTAAAAGAGCCCTGAAAAAAATGCCCTTCTTAAGCGAAAGCTTAACTGCCCACTGAAATACCGGGCCTAAGCCAGTTATTAACCTAAATATTCAAGAATTATATTCATGAGCGTCCATTTAAAACCGAAAGTTTAGAAAATTTTAAAAACTTGGGCTGGTAAAATATTAAATGTCTAAAAAAAATTAAACAGCGGAGAGCCGGGGGGGGGGGGCAGCTGACCCTTTTGCCCCCCCCCCAATGGTCGCCCATGATGATATTACAAAACAATTTTGGGTTTTTCAAGAATATTTTGTTTATTTTAAAATTAATTTGTTGTCTTTTGGTTTTTAAAAATATTTAACAAATTTTTAATTAATTACCCTCCTCAAAAGCGACCCTTGAGCTATTATAATTTTTGGTGGCTTACAATTTATTAATTAGATGAAAATGTTATTACACAGACAGGTTACTGATTCAAAACTCGATCCCAGAAGAGGTGACTTTAGGTTGGTGGAAAGTTGGAGTAGGTACTTAGGTAAAAATTTGGACCAATTAACTCGACCTTAAAGAATGTAAAATCTGGTGTGAACGCCACAACACATGACTTTCCCATTTAAAACAGTAAATAGTTTTAATTTATTGATCCACTGGTAAATCCACTTGCAAACGATTTTAAAGCACTATCAAGCTCAACGCAATTAAAACAACATTATTTTTTTGTATTCCGAATGATCGCATAATAATCTTTCATTTTTAATAAAAGAACTTTTTGAGACAAAGGGAATCTCGTTATTCATTCATGCGTGTGCCGAGCTATGTTTTGTGATGATGGTTGCTTTTTCACATTTACGAACAAAATGGCCATGGTTTCTTCGGACCTAAAAAACTATCTTTCGAATGGATAGTGGGAATCTCGTTAATCCATTCATGCGCATCCTAGATTTTATAATAAATTGAAAAACCTTTTTATTGATTTCTGTGCAAAAGTAACCACAACATCGCAAAAGCAAAACTTGAAAATCTAAAGGCTTCCCTCAGGGACGTGCTCAACCAACTTTTTTCGGGGGGGGGCAGAAATTTCAAATTTGCCAACTTTTTGTAAGTTTTGTAGCTTTTTGTAAATTTAGACATAAAAAAATGTCAAATTGATCAACTTTTGGGTGTTTTTGTCAACTTTCTGCAACATGGGGAGGGGAAGCTCCCCTCACCATAGGCACGTCCTTGGCTCCCCTGATATTTTAGACATTCCTACACGCCTGTTCAGGTCCGTAGCCAGGATTTCATTTCGAGGAGGCACTTAAACATAACCTTTTGTAAAAGTAAAATTTTTGGTGGTTGCTCCCCCTCCTTTTCGGGGAATTTTTATTATTACTAGAGACCGGATTATATGCAACTTAAAATGGTAGAAATATGCATAATAATTGCTCGAAATATGCAACAAAAAGTGCCAAAATATGCAACATCAAATTTCAATAAATACTACAAAACAACGTTATTTTTTTATTTAAAATTTATTTATTTACTGTTCCAAGTATTCAGTAGTAAGGTTGTAATCAGTTAATATATTCTTGTAATTGGAAAACAATCATTTTAAATCATTTTTTTTTATTAATCAGTTTCTTTTCCTGTGTTGTGTAAAATTTATGAAAATACGAGTAAAATACAAACAGGAACGTGCCTATGGGGGGGGGAGCTCTCCCCTTTAATATTTTAGAAAGTTGGCAAAAACACTCAAAAGCTGGTCAATTTGGCATTTTTTTTGTCTAAATTTTCAAAAAGTTAGCAATTTTGAATTAATTCAGTTGGCAAATTTGGGATTGCACCCCCATGAAAAAAGTTGGTTGGTCACGTCCCTATCGAACAATGAATTTAAATTTTAGAAATTTTATAAAATATGCACGATTAGTAGATATTAGTCGAAATATGCAATTTTCTGAAAAAATCCGGTCTCTAATTATTACAAACAAATTTTTTCAATATTTTACTTTTTTAATTTATTAAATAGATTGTTGTTAAATTACTTCGAAATTAAAATTTTGAATTTAAAAGTCCCGCCCACCTCAAAGAGTATAGGAGCCGGAACGTAAAAATGGTATGAAGCGCTACGACAGAAGCTCCGTATGAAATCAGTGGTCGCTTTTTCGTCAAACTTGTAAATTTAATTTATAAATTGATTTATCGATGATGAATCTTAATCGGACACGGTTGCGGTTTCAAAGCGATTCTGCGTGCCGCTACGCTTCTTCCGGTCGCTTTGCAACACTCCGAGCCATTTATATTGATTTTTAGTCCATTTTCTATCATTTGTTTCTTTAGATATGTTTAAAATTGAAGTCCTGATTAATGAATTGTTTCCCAAATTTTTTTCTTTTGAACATTTGGGGGGGGGGGCGAGGGTGCCTCCCCCCTGGCTACGGGCCTGCGCCTGTTCATATACCGTGTGACTTTCTAATTAACTTAGTTCAATTTATTGTTTACTATCAAAAATTGACATATTATCAATGTTATTTATGTTTTCTATGATAATATTATAAAGTTTGAAAATAAACAAATGTCCGAGGCACTTCTTGTAACCGGTGTACCCCTATATGAGAAACACTGGGTCTCCTTTGTATTTTTTTTAAATTCCTATAAAAAATTAATAACTATTTCTTTGGGGTCTTCTTAGGGCTTTTGAGTGATGTCCAATTCTTGGCAAGCTGAAGAAAATCGAAAAGACAATTCTAGTACGAAAATATACTTTCTCAATACTGCGAAAGAGAAATTCGGGAATCTCGTGGATGTATTAATTTTAATTCCTTATAATTTACAATAATTTCAGAATAACTTTGTATATTTTGTTTCAGGAAGAAAACTGCAAGTTTCCAATGCTTAGTACAAAGTTTGGCCGAAAGATGGCGCTGGAAGACGGCGTTTGTTTTTAATGTTTTGTCGCGATAATGTAGAAACCTGATTGTGGGCGCGTTTACATTGCGCTGTTATGGGTGCGCCGTAGTTGCTGCGTTGTCTAGATTCTTTGTGCCATTCCTGACATTCCAATAACAGACCAACTCTTGATATTTACGGATCAAAATTTGTTTTAATTATCCGTAAAGTTGTTGACCGTGCGCAAATCGTTGTTTTAGGTGAGTACAAATTTGTTTTAGAACAATTTTCATACACTTTATCTAGTGTTTTAGGCTAAATATCTTATAGAATGCCAACAATGTGTCCACAATTCCTACAATATTTTACATAGTTGTCATGCTTGCTTCTACGAACTTGGGACGACTTACGACGACGGCGCGTTTCGGTTGTATATAAATTTTTGAATACTCAAAATGACATGTACACAATGTCGTTACGCTTTTATTAGTTAACTAAATATGTGTGTTCATTTGTCAATTGCACTTGTGAGTAATGGAATTGCGGCGGACGTTAAAATGCATAACGATAATCGTAGTGTGCGCGTTCAAAATCGAACACAACCACAGTTCAGTTGTCATTGTGTGCCTCAACGGCGTTTGTTTACTCTAATTGACAGTTCTCTTGTTTACCCGGGTGTTGTGATTATTTTTCAAAATTTTTTGTGATTCGATATGTGATTTTTTAACCACCATAACTTACTATTACAACCTTTCGTCTCCACACTGTAGACCGCAAGCGGACAACCATGTATTTAGGTATTATAAACCAACCACTAGATCAAATTTATTTTTCAAAACAACTAAAACTTTTCATTACTATTTCAAAATTAACTTGCACAACTGTAAAAGTCGGTGTAAATTCGTCTTAATTATTGTGTACGCACTTGTGCGAGATCGTTTATTTTTGGAAAAGTTATTTATTCGCTTGCCAATTTTTCTTTACACAAAATTCTATTTTAATCTCGTGCTAAAGTGTTGCAGTCTGGCATCAAAAATATCCGCCACTTTTGTATACTTAAAACAACCGAAAACAAAAAAAAAGCCAATTGTTTTTTGACTTTGCGTGCTAATTCGAATTGCAAAAACAAATGAACCAAATGAACGTTGGCATTTTTTAATTTCCAAATTAAACTTTTAATTGTATTCTAACATGAAAATGTCGTTAGTTTTTTTGCGGCACGCGATTTTTGAAATTTTTACGCAGCGTCGCTCCTTTCCTATTCGCTTTATTGTACATTTCCCAAATTTTTAACCCCGCGCGATGATTATCTTTCGATAGTTTACTATTTTTAATGAAATACAAAAAATGCGACGGCTTCGTGTGTTAATATTTCCAAACGCATTTACAGGGTGAGTCATTTAATGGGCGCGCTTTGTCGTTAATGGCCATTTCGTTTCACTTTAAAACTGTCAGCTCCCTTCACCAAAGTTTTATCAATGTCTGATTTGTTGTGGTGTATGGATTAGGTTTTTTACGTGATTATTACAATACAACAGGAAAAGGGAGGTCAAAACCTGCCGGGACCTGTTCAAATATCACTTTCCAAATTTTATTATTTTGTACCATTCATCTGCAACAATTCCCCACAAATCTTTAGTATCTTCTTTTGTGTGGGTGCCAAGCCTAGAAGTTATGAATGAATTCGCATAATCATAAAAGGTCAGAATTATCCTCCAAAGTTTTTGCTTGGGACAGGTGGAAATTTTTAATACATTTAAATGTAACAAACCATTTGACACTTTCTTTTAAAGTTTTTACTATTTTATTGTACGCGTGGAGGAAGGAAGACTACTATACGGATGCAGGGGCGGACTGGCAATGTGAACAACTCCCCAGAAATTTGTTTCGTGTAAAAACCCTAACAAAAATTTTAGTTTGAAATTGCCGTGCTCAATAGGCTTTTATTTCACTTTTTAAGCGGTCGCGAGCAGTTCGTAAAGGCGATTTAAAAAAAATTTCAAGGCCAATCGTGTTTTTTTTTTGGACCATGTGCCCAATATGGAATGGGGAATGGAATCGGATTTTTAGATTTTATAGTTTCAATAGCATTGCAGCAGTCCTAGAATTAGCAATAAAATATATTTGATTGTCTTGGTTGTATTCACAGCTATTAGATATTCACCAAAAATAGGCTATTCAGGCCGCATAAAAAGACCGTTCCCTCTTTTGCAAACCGACCACGTTGCTAGGGCTACGGTGATGTTAAGGTAGTAGAATTAGTAAAGCGTCGTTCACATCGAGGTTATTGTCTTGCCTTGCTGAACAGAACCTGGTGAGAACCAATCAGATTAAAGTATTTTAATCCAATTGGTGAACCTCGAGTGAACGCCACTTAACAGATATAGTAGGTCTGTTTGGTACCACAGTCCTAGTGCTACATTAACTACACTACTACAAATTGATTGGTGTAAAAAGTGGGTTGGTAATTGTACCGCCAATCAATTTGTAGTAGTGTAGTTAGTGTAGCACTAGGACTGTGGTACCAAACAGACCTAGTATATTCACACAACATAAAAAACACTGATTTCGGTAGCACAGTTGGTTAGCACGCGCATAATACTACTACATCTTTTAGATGTTGCGGAAATTTATATCATATTTTTTTTCTTCCAAGAAGAACAAATAGTGTAAATATCATAAATAAATGTATCGTAACTCTCGCTACCCGGGCGACATAAGAGCCCGGCCGGGTAAAATCTAAAAACTTGATTTTGACCCGTCACTCATTGATAGGTAGGCAAACCACCAAGGCAAAAATTAAGCAAATTTGGCTGGGTATGCACATATTAAATCGGTACTAATTCAAACAATGTTGACATAGTGCGCTTTTAGAGCACTTAACTCGCCATATTACAGAATTCGCTTTTCAGGCTCAAATGTATTGACATTTTCAAGAATTAAACTTGAAGTAGTTTTCTTGAAAATACTCAAAATTTTGAAAGCCACTCGGTGTTGCTTTCGTTTAATGCGCATTTCTTGTAGCTTAAAACGCAGTGTCTTGAACAAATCAAAGACTGTGCTGTTGATAACAAATATTTTTAAATGATTCAAAAAGAATTAATCAGGTAAAACATAGACCTATTTTGGTAAAGGCTTAAAATTTGGAGATTAAAATTCATTTCTAAGCAATAATGTCTTCTTAAGAGCTGCGAGCTGGTCATATTTAAAGACGTTATTGCTTTGAAATTAATTTTAATTTCAAAATTTTAGTCTTTTACCAAAATAGTGTTATGTTTCGGGTAATTAATTCTTTTTGAATTATTTAAAAATATTTATTTTTAACAGCACAGTCTGGAATTACGCAAGACGGTGCATTTTAAACTACGAGAGAGACGCCTTGATTACTTATCAATTATCATGTGCCGTTACTAGCGCGATGAAGATAAATTTACATATTATTATGTAAAATAAATTAAAACTTACTATCGATAAGTAAACTTTAATAATTTTGCTATTAAAAAAAAAAACAATAAAATTAAGCAATTTAATAATAATTTTTCTTAGGTAACTTAAATGAAAGCAACCATAATTGCTGAATCTAATAAATATTTCTAATATATTTTTAGCACTTACAAGTTTAATAACAAAAACCTGATTTATTAAAAAAAAATTAAATAGGTGTTCAGTTTCGGAGTTGTTTCCTAATTTTATCTCGATTTTCAAAATACAGCACTGAAATATCAACAATTTCTGTAAAAAAGTTTTTTTCCAACTTTCCAGACGGAATAGTTGTTGTTAAATTGAAAAACTATTCGTTAACAATTTTTTTTCTTAATCGCTTAGTTTTTTTCCGATTCCCAATTGACGTTCAAAAAGTTTGCAAGTTTTCAGTCTGAAAGTAAGAATAGTCAAGATAAAAAATCTCCTAGTGCGTCCCTGTGCGGGTTGAAACTTCTTGAGCCATCAATTTTAAATTTGATGTAATAATTGGGTACAACTTTTGCCTCGGGTCTTTCAACAGGAAATAAGGATCGTAAAATCCGATGTAACAAGTAGTCGACCACCGCACAGTAGAACAACCTGAGATTTTTTTATTTCGAAACATCACTAAAACTTTCCAAGGGCCGTAACACTTAGATTTCTAGGAATGCTTAAAAATTTTACTTCATAAATTCAAGTGTAATTCGTTTCGTTTCATCAAAAGATTAAATCTGTTGAAAGCTTAGAGTGAAATAGAAAGGGCGCCCTTAAATTTACGATTAGATCTGTGCTACGTGATGATCTCTAATCTTTCTACATGTAAAACCATCTTAAAGGGGAATTCGTGACTCCAATTTTAAATCCATTCCAACAACGTATCAATTGCGACTCGGAATTTTATTTTGAAGGGTTGGGGAATTAAATGGACAAACCTTTTGATAACTTCTGGCGGGCGTTTGTGCTGCACACAGCATCGAATCGACTAACATAAGAAGGAAGAATCAGATTAAAAAAACGAGAGAAACGAAACAGGTATAAGTGATTGTGAGAGAAATTTAAAGTATTAGATGCTGATTAAGTACCTGGTTTTTGTTGTCGCCGACGAATCGTGAGAAATTCGAACGAGAGGACGGTCGCCCTTAACTCTTTGGTGGACAA
Source organism: Rhagonycha fulva (assembly GCA_905340355.1). Lineage (NCBI taxonomy): Eukaryota > Metazoa > Arthropoda > Insecta > Coleoptera > Cantharidae > Rhagonycha > Rhagonycha fulva. The sequence continues at coordinate 2,904,710 of HG996556.1, read as the reverse complement.
GTTGTATTTTTTGGTTCTTGGAAAATTGGAACGTTCGATTTTTTTGTAAATCATCGATTGACTCATCCTACACCTGCACCTTCTTTATTTTGGTCTTTCTTCTGTGTTTACATTTTGCGATAACGAAACGAACTTTTTTTAATTGGAATGAATAATGGAGGCTTTCGAGAGGATAAATAAAATGGTTTTGGCGATAATGATCGAGCGCGTAAATAATTCATCTCAATTTAAACAATTCTATGCAAAATAACCATTTAATTTGCATCCTGATGTACAACGAAGTGAACATCATTGATCCAAATTCCTGGTAAATTCTATTACCGTTCCGATTTCAAATGTTCATCATATTTGGAATTTCACTCGAAAAACTAAATATGCCAACATGAGAGCGAGATATTAATTTTGTGCATTTAAAAGTTAATTATGTTGATTGCGTATTATTAAACTCAAAGGGCTGTTGTTACGCTGAAATGTTGGGGAAGAACGAGTTGACCGAGTACATTTCGAAATTATTTACGTTTTTAGATTTAAAATGAAAAATTTTATTGTCGAATTGTTTTGGTCGTTCAGAAAAACTTTTTGAAATTTGCTTTATGATTGTCACATATAATTAAATATTCTCACAATCGGTAAATTGTAAAAAGTTAATTGCCTTTATGGTTCATTGTTTCGAACTCGAGAATGTCAAATACGCGACTCAAGTTCAGGTTTGCAGATTCTTTTGCCTCGGGAGGATTTTTCGTTCGATATGTTTATAGAGTTAATAATCGCGTTAGCGTTTTTATTATTTTAATTGAATGAGTTGCAAGTGGAATTGTTCAATTTATTTGTTGTAATTCTTTCATAATGAGAAACTTTTTTCGATTTATCAATTATAATGATAATGCGTAGAAAAGAGGCTTAAAATGTTTTAGTCGATAATTTATGTAATTGGTGGATCCAGATTATTAAATAAATGCGAGGCCGCAGGCCGAGTCGTTTACCGTAGTGTTATAATCTCGTACACCAACAGCCAGGTGATCGATAACTACGAAGTAAAGCAACGTAACGAGTGCAGGCCTACTAACTGTAGTAACTCGAAAATTTTCCACTGCCTAACACGCAGAGAAAATTAATTAATAAAATCCAGAGTGCAAAATACACAAAAATTCTCGCTTCAAGATCTGAGCATGATAACTACTTCAAGTTACTTTTTTCAAAAAGTACGCATTTTATTAATAAAGCCGTTAATATACTAGGGAATATTGCACCAATGTCATTTAAGAATTTGTCTTCTAGTTAGCGCGATCAGCTGTTCATGCTTATGTTACAAGGTTTAAATTCAGAGATAGTCAAACTTTCTAATGTCTTCGTGCGTCGGAAGGCACGTAAAGCCATCAATAAAAAAGCAGGGTTATAGAGACATCTGTAGGTCAGTCTAGGAAGCTATGTAGTACCTACCGGATGTAAAACAGTTAAATGCTCACAGAACCAATAGCGCTAAGTGAATCTGAAACAGTTGATAAAAATATGACATTGTTCTAAATGAAGACTAGGAATAAGAAGAAACTTACAATTAGTTATTCTTTTAAAAAAGTAAGTCGCCAATTTCACCAAAAAGTTGTCGTGGAACTTGCTCGGAGGTTTTGATTTTTATTTATAAAATACCAGGAATATCCGAGAAATGTTCTAAAATTTTGAGGATCGACACGAGAGGCGCTGAAATTTGGGCTTCCAATATTGAAGAATTTGGATACGAATTAACACTCCAGATTTGGTTTTCCCCCGGCTATCATATGTTTCTAAACATGAAAAAGTACTTGGCAGGGTAAAATTTTTCATCAAAGATAAACTTCTAACGAGTGAACACCCCTCGTAAATCTTGGTTTCTATTGCTCGATTTTTCTATTTCATGTCTGAAAGGGCAGTAGGAGGACCCGGGGTCACATTAACATTTCAGTGTATGGATCTTTGTCTTGTCATTCATTTGTTTTGTTTTATACTGTGTTCCGTTACTTTTCACTCGAAACGCTGCAAAAACCATAATAAAAACGAAAAGTTAAATATTTAGTAGGCACTTATTTGGAAATACGAAAGTTTGAGAACCGCTGGGTTAAGACATTCACAGTTTCTGATATTGAAATTATCAACTAAGATTTTGGAGATAAATATAATATGCTACCTGGACTTTTTTGTGGGAAATTTAAAATTAATTTTACTGATTTTTGTTGCCTTCAGAACCTAAAAGTTTGGCCATCTCTGTTATGTACCAATACTTTTGCAAACTTGAATGGAATAAGTGGTTTGGACGTTAACTTTCCCATTACAGGAGTAACTTGAGAAATATCATCGTTCCACTTACAAAAATGCTTAATTTCAGGGTTTTGTGCTTCAATATTGTTTATTTCAAGTTGGTTGGCAAGTTACTGTTTGGCCATACCTGATCAAATAATTCCATTGATTGTTACAATGCAGCTTTGGTGGACAGCTTGTGATGCTATTCACTATGATGTATGTAGGTGGGTGAAAATTAGGCTTCTTCTGAGATGTGATATTCTAGAAAAAGAGCTAGTTCAAGGTCTTTTTTCTAATTTACAAATAAATTGGCATTTTGAAACTTTCATGTTTCCCTCCTAAATATGAGAAATAATATAAACTATGGAAGAGCAGCCCTGCGGGACTATCAAGTTTTTCAGTTTCAGGAAGTTGAGTGTTCGAATACTGAAACTCGAATCTCACTTCCTCATTTTTTTTATTTCTCAATTCAGATTTAACTTCGATTGTTAGATACGAAGACTAAAATATTTCAAATTTACATTACAAATATTACGAGTTCACGTCGCTAGATAGAAACTTTTCTTTTTATACCGTTTTACATCGCCAGATTTCCCTGCTGCTGTTGTATCGTCATCGCTTGGAAAGCAAAAGTTGTTTCTTTTTTCGCTTTTATGGGAAGGGGGGGGGGGTTAAATGTGATTCTATTCTATTTTAAAAATTAAAAAAATATCTTTCGAAGTTGACTTATAATCTGCTGATTAATTTCGGACAGCATACCTAATTTTTCTGACTCACATTTTCTCTCTGCGAACTCGAGAAAAATTCTTTCTCAAGCTTAAAATATTGATAAGCGACTAAAAAATGAAACTAGGTAAGATTGTTATTATTTTGTTTATAAATTCTTCACTTATCAAACGGTGGAATTTCGTTTAGCACTTGGAGGATTTTCCCTTATCTTTATTTTTAACCTTTATGATACGAAAAACAAAACTAATTTATTTTCGCGTAAAAATTTTCCACAACTTGTTTATTTTTCTTTTAGAAGTGAAGGTGTAATTGTTTGTGATAAATAAATATATGGAGATGCCCTTGAGAGAAAAGTAGGTCGGCATAAACCCGGAATATTGCAAGAAATTTATTTTTACAAAATAATCGCAACACAATAAAATGCAATTTAAAAAAAATAATATTGGCTAATTTTACCTGATTATTGCTAAGTTTGATTTCTTATTATTAGTGTTTTGTAATTAACTCAACAAATTAACATCGGCAGGCCGGAAAATTACGCAATTGAAAAGCGATGATTTTATTTATTGTGTTCGCTATATTTTGTGTATTAGTAACTTTTTTGTAATCTCTTTATTATTTGTTTTGTAAAATCTTGTGCGGATTATGTTTTAGAAAGTTGGTTGTTGTTAATTAGTCTAGAAGTAATTTGTTAATTCGTTTTGAAAGCACTTGCTTCGTTAAGTAATTAATTTTTATGAATTTTTGTCGTCTCATTACGGTTTTAATGTGTGAAAGTCGAAAGGGCTTGATCGGAAAATAATTTGGAACCGATGAAACTGTAAATCGTTTTTAAGAACCTTGCCATACGTAAACATTTTCCTTGAATAAGCGAGTATATAAAAAAATTGGAAATTAGCCAGTTGAACGATGATACCTACACTGTTTGGATATACTAAAGGTTAACGCGAGGAAGCTTTAAAGTAGTAGTAACAAAAACCAGAAATGATTAGGGGGTTTTAGAAAAATTAGCAGGTAACTTGGGTCCTGCACCTCTCTTCTCATTCAGACGATCCAGTCGAGCTCAGTCGGGGTCGCCGTTTTCAAGATGATTTTAATGTTAATTCGGGTGTGTGTCATTTAGCACAGTTAACTTCCTAATCGGTTTCTATAAAACTGGTTTTCTATCACTTGACTTCATATCGAAGTCGTTGGAATCACAATTTTTCAAAAAAAAATAATAATATAACCTGGGTCGTTAAACTTTTTCAATTTCCACCTCACACTTGAGACATCCCACGTATAAAAGTTTCAGATCAAAAAATCATGTCGCAATGATAGAATAAAAGGTTGATCTATTTTTATTTTACAAAATTTTGTCGAACGCTCGCCGAGTTCCACTTTATCTCAGAGAACGACCCAAGCGCAAAGAAGTGGACTCGAAAGCTGTCACACAAGTTTCTGTATTTATTAACGGAAATCAATAATTAATATCTCTCCTCATTTATTATCTTAATCTTGATTAATAAATTTCACGAAGATCAAGATTTGAAGGACAAGTCGTTTGATGTGCGCGGCGCTTTTGCGCCACCGTTACCCAAAGTAGCCACCATAATTTTTTCATCTTTCAACAAAAAACATGCAACATTATTTTTACCTGCTTTAAAAATAATTTTTAATTATAAGGCCGTTATGTTTCATTTAACGCGATTTTAGTCGTGTAGGTAGAGATAAATGTAAAGATTTACTTCTACATGGTATGACTCATGGGATTAAACGCGTTGTAATGTAATTAACTGCTATTTATATTCAATGTACTTAAATGTCAGTCAAAATAGACTATTTTATATTGTATATTCCACCTAGGTGCCTAATCTATGACTATGTACCTATTCTGAATTATCTCCAAACTTTTTCTTGTAACACCTTGTATAAAAAAACGATTATATAATATTTTAAACAAGCATCGCATTACTGATGAAGTTTTTTTTATCCGTACAGGTAGTGTGGCTACAACCAACACCATTTCTTCGCCGTGGACACCAGTAACGGGCCCGCAGGCCGATAGTAATGGCGCGGGCCCCGACACAAAAAATTTGGATGTCGGTGACGTCAGTGAGGTAAGTTAATTGTGGTAAATAAATTTCATTCAACTCCACCCCGCTAATATGATTCATCACCGTTACGGTTTATAAAATTATAATATGTCTGTTGTATACTCTCATTGCAGCGAGAGCGACCTAAAAATAACTTTGTTTTTCGTTTCTTTTCAAAATACAACCAATCCATGTTTGCTACACATACAACTGCATTATGCAAATAAGTGGGGCAAATTGACCTCCAATACGCATATTCTCACCTTATTGGTGGGTTGAGTTTTTTTTTCAAAATCGACGACGAGTGTTGACGGAAAAATATGTGCATTCGATAAAATTAACAATAACGTAATCGTCGACAGGTCCAACCTGCTTTAATTGTTTTGGTGACTTTTTAACCTCGAACTTGGAAATGACGGATGTATGTGGTATATTGCGTGTGGGTTATATTTTTGCACCTATAAAACTATTAACTTCGTACCACTTCCGGTTTGATTTGAAATTTTGTTGAAGTGGCTAAAAGCCAAATTTTGGGTAACTGAATCAATCATCAGTGCGGAAGTCCCCCGCAGTTTCAATGCATTAGGAAATTTTTACATCGCCAATTAGTATAAATTCATTGTTTCATAATATTTGCGCAACCCAATTGGAGGGGTAGGGGTAATTCTAACATTTCAACCTACAAAAAATTGAACCCCAATGTTTCATCAAGACTAGAACAATCTAGTGTGACTACTTGAAAATATAATAAATATAACATCACTAAATAAAAAATTTACAGTGCGGTATTAAGGCCGCAATATAATCGACGACACGCAATGTAATATTTGAAATTAATTTGTTTTATCATTCGCTGTTTTTAGTTGTTATATTTAATAACCACACTCGCTATGCTCGGCTACGCACCTGGGTACTTTGCACCGACATAAACTATTTAAATAATTATTGAGTCGTCAGGGTGGCTCAATAATTACCAAACTTTCTTTGCTCTCAATAAATTTAATGTCACTAAACCGATTGATTTGTTGTTGTAAATGTGTGTACTTAAATACTAATGTTTACAAATTGTACAATCATCAAGTCAACAGCTATTAAATTCATCGTCAGATATCATCCTCACGGGGGTTGTTAACTATAACTCGCCAAGCTGACCAAGCGAGTGTAGCACAGATTTAGACTTTGGATCATACAACATATCAGGCGCAATCATGATTTGAACCGTGGTTTCCCCTTAGACCATTTAAACTTATAGACACGCCCTTTCCTATATAAAATTGAAGCAAACATGTGTGACGTCACTGTTGGGGTTGCATCGAGATTTATATCAACTGTATACTAAAATTAACTATTTTCTTCATTTATAGTTGGTATTTACAGGTATATCTTAGCATTTACCCCACCAGTGACGTCACTTATGTTTGCTTCACTGCTTGAAAATCAAAGCGTGTCTATAAGTTTAAATGGTCTAAGGGTTTCCCGCTCTTTAATCCATCCGTGTTTGATTTACGCCAGACTCCCGATGGTCATCACCAAATTGTTTTAATTTCATCCAATAAAATTTTAAGTGTTTTAAATGTTGAGCTTCTCGGGTTTTTATTCGGCCTATTTTCAACATTTGATGACCAATTTGTCACCTATAACGTTCACAATTCTTCTGAACTGTTGCACTTTAATAATAATAATATTCCTGTCTGGCCAATTGACAAGAAATGTAGACTCCTTCCTGCAAGGATTCGTGAGATTTTGATTCCCTCCCCTCTATTTTTTACTATTTTTGAATTTATTTAAGTTAATAATATTTCATTTATTTTATTGAATGTAATTTTTCATCTTTCTAAATATTGCTAATTTTTTGGACAGACTTTTTTTGATTTTGGCCCTCCTTCCCTCTTTATCACAGTTGGTCTCAATCTTCATCCCCTCTCAGGAAGGTCTAATAGTCACAAATCAAAAATTTTATTTTATTAAAACACAGGAAAGTTAGAAATAGTTCAAGATGGGGGATTTATATTTTAAAATTTTCCCAAAAATGGGATTTATATATTTCTCTAAAATTTTTTATATTTTTTACCTTGTGAAATAAATATTAATAAAATTTAAAACTTACAAGTTAATTTAAGTTAGTTTTCATGTAACTTAATTGTTTATTATTAAAAAAATATGTGACAATAACGATAAAGTTAAAAACATATGAGCTAAAAGCTCATAAAATATAATTTATTTTTATTGTGTTAAATTAACTCGAAAAAAATTTTTTAAATTTTATTAACGTTTTTATGGGATACTAAAAAAACCTTTGGCAAAGACTTCTCAATTTTGGTGGCTTATTATTATATAAAAACAAATGTGCGTCACAAAAACATTTTAAAAGCAAATATTAAGTATTATTGTATTTATCATTGTTATTGGCAGTGCATGTACAACGTAATTATGGATGTAAAAATGGAAAGGAATAACATCCAATCACGTTCGGACATGCCGGCAAGAGAAAAATCTTGGCCCGGTAATCTACTACCGTGATAATGCATTGATATATTCGGGCTTAAGAAGGGCATTTTTTTCAGGGCCCTTTTAATTTAATCAACAGATGGCGCCTACTTAAATATTTTTATAAAATAAGAGGAATTTGCTATATTTAAAATAGAGCAAATTCGTTGAGATAATACTATTCTATAAACAATATTCTTGATCTTAAGCTATTTTGAGTTCGTAATATTTACTTATAAAAACACAATTCGTAATTAAAGTTTAATTATCTTTTTTTGTAAGTGAGTGTGTTTAGACATACTCAATACGAACTCAAAATAGCTTAAGATCAAGAATATTGTTTATAGAATAGTATTATCTCAACGATATTGCTATATTTTAAATATAGCAAATTTCTCTTATTTTATAAAAATATTTAAGTAGACGCCATCTGTTGATTAAATTAAAAGGGCCCTGAAAAAAATGCCCCTCTTAAGGCGATAAAGCTGCTACTCGATACTTTCTAAAATCGGAACAGGGTCGGACTGGCCCGGCCGGCTAATTGGCGATCGTCTTTCAAATTAGGACCAAGTGGGAATATGTAAAAAAAGCTTGAGGTATATTCGAGAATTTAGGGCCAACATAATTTCATATACGGTGGAGTCAACCACTAGCCAATTCGGCCCTGGACCGGAAACTATAAAATATGTTGCAGTCTTCATTTCGCTAAGACGCTTCGGCCAATGTCTTGGGCCTGACCTAAAACTACATCCTTTGTTTTTTGTGAAAAGAACAAGCTCTTCTTTATGTAGTGCGGAAGATAGAAAATGATGCCGTGGTTTGGATTTCACGTTAACCGTAAGTTCCCGCTAGTTAATCCTCATCAGATCACTAACGGGCGGTTCTGAAAGGTGGTATCCATGGCGGCCGAGAACACTTAAAACAATCTAATAATCCACTAACCACGTCAACCCTCTCTTTACATCTGTTGACTCCACGGGGTTAACCCTTTTCCTGTAGCTAACAAACAATAACGTCCTACGAGGAAGGGATGTGGATATCTCCTACTCGACAATCATAAGTAGTTATTGATCAGGTTTCCGCCAGCTACAACGAAAGAAGTATGGACATAGACTCAAAATTCCATATGGGACAAGGAACGTTTCTGGTCAACACTTGCACTTGCTTAAGATTAATCTTACACTGCCGTAAAAATAAAGATGAAAATGGTACAGAATAAAGATGGCCAAGACGTCAACTGGTCGACCGCGGAGCCGTTTATAATAGCCGCACTTGCCACATTTTTCTTGCACAATTAGAAGAAACGAATGAGCAAACTAAAATTCGAAACTGCTTATACATCTGATGGTTGCAGAAGCAGGACTATTACAAAAGAGCCTAATATTTTTTGTGTACTATAATTAGCGACATAGTCGACCGTTGTCACTACTATTAACGGTCACCCGCGGAGCCGAAATGTTTGGCAATCCCTGCTGTGTAGTATGGTTGATTGGTTAGTATCGAAATATGCCCGTTCCAAAAGATTTTGACCAGTTTTAATTTAATTATTCGATATCACACCATATTGATTACGCTTGCATTCCTCTTTTACCCCTCCCATTCCGCAATGTCTGATCGAAGCAAATAATCAACCGTTACTCAATCAGCAGTATCCAACTCAAATTACTACTGGTAGATATTTTACTAAAGAACTTGAAACGATTTGAAATTTTTCAAGGTCTTTATTTCGGTTATTAATCCTGCGGGGCCCCTTCCTGGTTCCGTCACTGTTCATCCGCCCTTTTTTCAAGACGGCGCGACGGTTTAACTACCGTAGATATAAAAAACAAATGAAAGAAATTGAAATAGCTTTGAACGCTTTATTATTAAATAAGTTGTTAATTTTCCGCAATGGACTAGAAAATAGAGGTTACTAACAAAAATAAATATGAGTAAGGATGCGCTATTTTCAATTCTCAATTCTGTTAATTTGTCGAGTTGCATTTTGCTTTCGTGCAACAGTAAAAAAGGGAAAAGTTACTTCGATTCCTCATCCGGAGTATAAATTAGTTTTATCAAACTGTTATAAATAATTATCAATTATTATTTTGTAAACATAAAAACACAGTGGCGTAGTTTTTACGAAAAATGTAGGTCCTACGCAAAAAGATGAAATTGTTTTTCCAGATCCTTTTCCCAAGATATCAAAACATACACCTGTTTGTTGTTGCTGTTAGGATTGTTTTCGTTCCGTGTTTATTTGTTTTATTTATGAACTCAAGTGGCAACTTCCTGACTTATTGCCACATGTTAGGTGCAATGATACAGATAATCTAATGCTGATGGTTTCTAATTTTTCTGCTCGATAAAATTATAATTTTAACGTCGGGTCTGGGAAATTCAATAATGCATTCTTACTCGCAACTTGCTCGGAGTACATAAACTAGGAGGGATCCTCCATAATATTTCTTCCGTGATTAGAAAAAACAGATTATTCGGATTATCTCGCAAGTTAATTTGCTTGTTTTTTTTTTGCTGTGTAAAAATAACTTACCAAATAAATTTTTTTAAGTCGACCGAATGAATGAAATCAAAGCACGAATCTCAATTACGACAATTTATTGGCAATTTTTGTTGAAATTCCAAACATTCAACAATGTGTAAGATTATGAACGGTTTTATGACGGCACTGAATATCTAGCAATTATCGGATGGCGTTTTTTTCCCCTTTTTTAAATTTTGATTCCGATTGTAATGTTACTCGCGGGGGTGTTAATAAAAGCACTTCTTGGTGGAGTTAATGGAGGAAAATTTAAAATACCTAAATGCACACTCTTGTTTAATTTAATTATAGGATGAAAAGGATATGACCGCAGCTGATGCGGAAGGAGTGTGGAGTCCTGATATAGAGCAGAGTTTTCAAGAAGCTTTGGCAATTTATCCCCCATGTGGGCGACGGAAAATTATACTCTCTGACGAAGGAAAAATGTATGGTAAGTTGTCTGATGTTTTCTAAACGTTAATTAAAATTTTCCCGAAGATAGTATTGTATTCCTGTTTATTTTAAAATTAAATTATCCCGGAAAACTTTATTCTTTTACGTCGGTTCGTTCGTTCCGGAACATGAAATTTTTTAATTATAAAAGTTATAATATCGAAAAAAACGAACCGCCGACGTGAGTAGGAAATTTTGTGTTATGTTGTATAATTGAGTCGATTGAATAATTTAATCGATAATTTGTCATGTGAGTAAGCACTCCACTTGTGACATTTGTTTATAACTTGTGATTCAATTTTTGTTTTGAATACGGAAGAAGATAAAAAGGTTGTTTTGTAAAATTTTGTGTGGGTTACCCACTTTGGTAGCGAATTCGATTTCTACAGTCAAATTGAGTATTTTATTTTTTGTTCTTGTACATCTTGCGACAAGCGGTGGTTGGTTGTAAAGGGACAAATTTTAGGAGCAGGACGGAACGCCTGAGTGGACAACGGACAACGTGACGGTCAATATCTTTACAGCCTGCGCCTTGCATTTCGGTTTTTGTCAAGTTCTCCGTTAATATTCTTTTTGGCATTGTTTTAAATCTATAAGATGGGTCACTTTTAAATGGCGTGCTTGGTAGGACAATTCCTTGTGTTGGATTACTTTTAAGTTCGGAAGGTTATCCGTCTAACGAGTAATTTATTTATTAATTGCATAGGTAAATGTTTCGGACAATGAAAGTATTACAATAAATTTTGCGATGAGCATACACCGCTCGTTGTTCTACTTTTGCAATATGTATATAAATCATTTTGCATGCTTATCACCGAAGGGTGAGAGCGTAGGAGCCGAGAATACAGGAGGTGGCTTTAGTAGGGGTGAGGGTGCAGCCCGAAACTATGCCAAGAATGTGCAATTAGTGAACGAGCGCTTTCAGGAGATGAGGAGACTCAGAAGAAAATATAAAGAAGGGTAGCATGTCGTGGTGGCGAATGAAGAGCTTGCCAATCTACCCAGATCGCGGTACTTTAAATGACGTAACTCGTTTATAATAAACTTCAGATCAAAAAGTATAAGATAATAAATAAAATATCGTATACCGCGTAATTCCTTATCAAATTTTAGTCATACATACACTCTTATTTTCCTATACCTTTTAATTAGTCAGCCACTCGAATTTGTAACTTTTCACATTAATAAATGGAAAGTTTAAAACTTGCAAAACCAGAAAATTTGTTAATATTTCAAAAAACTTTAAATTAACAAAATTTGTGCTTCAACTTTCACGACGTCAAAACCGTTTGCACCCTTAAAATTTATATCGAAACAGGTGACTTTTGTTATTTTAACTTTTTCTCGATACTTTCATATAGCAATACTCCTGAAAATTACTATCCTCAATCAGGATTCAAACCTTAACAAAGGTACAAGCTACCAATTGCGCTACCGCTTGCGGAAAAGAGGGAGTTAAGCCTGATATTTTTCCAAGAAATTAGATTTTAGAACATAATTGCTTCATGTTCTATCGGAGTCACCAATTCAGCATTTCGATTGCTCAACGTGGTTTAACACTTGACTAAATTTTGGAAAATTCGCATTTAAAACCCTTCAATTCTAGAATCAGTTAATGCAAAAAAGCCATTCGGAAGAAAAATTTAGGCTAAACAAGAAGCAAATTTTTGAAATATTTTTAGTTCTATAGGAATGTACGTCTAATTTTCCTTGTTTACATCAAAAAATGAATTTACGTTTCTGTTAAATCATAATAATAATTTATTGACCTGCTGAAAATGTTTATAAAAATAATTCAAAATTCGTATTATAACGGCAGTACAAACGATTTTTTGGAAAATTTAGGGACAAGATATTATTTGTAAGAGGAAAGTTTCACAGAATGAAGAGAGACTGGAGTAAAAATAGCCGCGGATGATCTCACAAAAACAGAAAAATATATCTAGATTTATAAATATTAAGGGGCCAAAAAAAATTCGAGTCCAATTAAAATAATTATTGTTGAAAATTTAATTGTAATCAAAATACCGGGATTTCGATTTTCCTCCGACGGCGTGGGTGAATATCTGTAATATTCGTATCAATTATAAAGTGCGACCACCGCAGGCTGAACCTTATTATTTTGCATCTATGAGTGTGACCTGTCGTCATAAAGCTTCCAAATTGGGAATTTTGTTAAGCAAGGAAAATCTAGTTAAAATTTTATCTACAAAGGCTTCAAATGAGAATCACAAACTTGTCGACGTTTATTATATCAGGTACTTGTCGATGGAAAGCTTTTAACTAAGAAAAGAAACAAAAAGTATAGGCACGGATTTCGGCTGGGAAATACAGTTTTTAACTAGTAACTGAAAAATTGTAAAGGATCGTAAAAACACGAAAATTAAGGATAGTTTCGTGTATAACATACATGGAGAGGCAGGGGCGGATGGGCTATCAAAAATTTACCGGGAAATTAGCGGTCGGCGGCTTAAAAATGTAATTGTCACGGCCCAAAACAGCGCCGCAGGCGAAATTTTTATTTTGTTAACGGCCTACTGTCCCATTGACCGACGGCCCACCGGGAAATTTCCCGGTAACCCGGTGGACCCATCCGCCTCTAGTGTTAGCAGAACTCCGAATGAAGATCATAGAGATTGCTGACATTTTATAAACATTTCCATAGAACGCGTACAAAATATTCTACACAATTATCGGCAAGTTTCTGCGAATTTTCGTGACTGGTAAAACATAGATTCATCACTGTAAGTCGGAAATGAAAAAACAATTAAAACAGTGGACTTCACCCGGCGAACCTGCGTCAAAGAAGACTAAAGTTGTTCCATCGGAGAAAGGTCATGGTTACCTACTATTTGGAAAATGGAAGGACAATCACGAGACAATTCTATGCTGATTTATTGGAATGATTCGACGCTGAATTGATGAAGAAAGAGCCTCATTTGGCTAAGAAAAAAGTGATCTTTCATCATGACAACGCACCTGCCCACTCGTCCGCAATAGTAAAACTGGTAGCTGGATTGGCTCGTTGGGGAATGACAGGACTGGGGTGTAACTGAAACCGGAGGTAGTAGAATGGGCCCGATTGGTGGCCTAAGTGCGCGTGAGCTTGTCTTGCCCTCCAGAACAAATCCAGATAGTAAAACTGCTTGAATTAAGCTACGATTTGCTGCCACATCTACCTTGTTTCCTAGATTTAGACGGAATATTAAAAGGGTTAGTCAAGTTGTTTTTAAGAGAAAGGAATTATAGGTACATAATATAGTGACCATAACTTTTGAAAGAAAGAATAGTAAAAGTACTAAATACTGATGCGCATGAGTGGATTAGCGAGATTCTTTCTATTTTGCATTATCTTCGTGTTTAACTTCAACTAAACGAACAGTGAACTAGCATATTACAACCCTATATTTATAACTCCGAGAGGCGTACAGGGTAAAGGTGACTTAAAATCGCGTAGTCACATTAAAATTTGCCAATGTTGAGCCACGCTACTAATGTATTAATACTAGTGAAATTAACCATTGGTCTGTTAAATCGTACTTGGAAAAAAAATCAAACAAAATTGGAGATAAGCTGATGAGACTAAATTAATCTCTACTTTTGTTTAGAATTTGAAATGCTGCTGTGTTGATATTTGAATAATGCGATTGATTATGGTATCCTTTGTGACGTCAGAGTTTTGTTATACAAAAGTTATTTAGTACATTTACAACGTCACCATGACGGTTTGATTCAAGAATCAACCTCAGGTGTATTACACCAACGTTTAAATTTGTTGTCAATATACTAAACTGTGCTTAAAATTTGTAAGGGGCGAGGGAGGGGTAAATTACAATTGTTTAGAACAAGGATATTGATTTTGTATTTTAAGTTTTTTTTTTATTACTTACAGGTAGAAACGAATTAATAGCCCGATATATAAAACTTAGAACAGGAAAAACGCGCACTCGTAAACAAGTCAGCTCGCACATTCAGGTTTTGGCACGAAGAAAATTAAGAGAGATACAAGCAAAACTTAAAGTTGTGAGTATTGGTTTATTTATTTAGCTTGTAATCCGAAACGACTCCCCACACAAGTGACCGCACATTATTTCCCCTAATTTTTAGTTGGAAAAACGAAAATACGACATTTGAGTGAAAGGAAGCTTCCGAGGACGATCGGAAGAGGTCCTGGTTACGGTAGGATTTAAATGTCGTATTTTCGTCCTGTTTTAGTTTGTTACTTATTTAGTTTTGGGTTAATTTGGTGACGGTGTGTGGTTGTTAGGATCATGCGGCAAAGGAGAAGGCACTACAGACCATGTCCGGCATGTCGAGTGCACAAATAGTTTCTGCTACGACAATGCACAGCAAGTCATCGAGTTTTGGTCTCAATCCTACATCCTATCCTGGACCGGTAAGTTAATCCCACCGGAAGTATCCCGCTCGACCTGTGTAATTCACAATTACTGCAATTTCAGCAGCTTTTCGCTTAATTCGCTAAAATATAATTTGTTGTATTTTGATTCGACGTTTTTGTGGCGTACGACAACATTTAGACGCGCTTACTTGCTGTGTATTGTTGGCTAATATCCGATGCTTTGTTTGTATGTATGAGAGGGGTTTTAAAGTAGAGGACGTTTATTTACATGTTTCACATCTGATTTTTTATTTTGTTGTTTTAGCAATTTTGGCAGCCCGGTTTGCAGCCTGGAACGTCACAAGAGTAAGTATTTATTTGGCACAAAGAGGGCGCATAATAAAAATCGTGTTAATTATTTTTCAGTGTGAAACCTTTCCAACAAACGCCATATCCTGGTAAACCTGCAACAGCAGTGTCTGCGGGTGAAGTGGGACCACTTCAAGCTCCACCACCACCACCGTGGGAGGGCCGTGCTATTGCAACGCACAAACTTCGACTCGTCGAATTTTCTGCTTTTATGGAACAACACAGGGATGCCGACAATACGGTTTGTTATTTACACCTTTAAAAAAGTGAACCGTTTTTATTGCTTTACTTTTAGTACCACAAACATTTGTTCGTTCACATAGGAGGCACGGCAACATACGCAGATCCTTTACTAGAGGCCGTCGACGTGCGGCAAATATACGACAAATTCCCCGAAAAGAAGGGCGGTTTGAAGGAACTGTACGATAAGGGACCACAGACCGCCTTCTTTTTGGTTAAATTTTGGGCCGATCTTAATACGAATATTCAAGATGAAGCGGGTGCGTTCTACGGTGTCACGAGCCAGTGAGTTGTTTGGTGTTGTTGTTGGTAAAATGAAATTGTAACGTTTGGCCTGTTTTAGATACGAAAGCAATGAAAATATGACCATAACGTGTTCGACAAAAGTATGTTCTTTTGGTAAACAAGTGGTTGAAAAGGTCGAAACGGAGTATGCACATTACGAAAGCGGTAGATTTATATATCGGATCCATCGTAGTCCTATGTGCGAGTACATGATCAATTTTATCCATAAATTGAAACACCTTCCTGAAAAGTACATGATGAATAGCGTATTAGAAAATTTCACAATATTACAAGTAAGTTTTTATAAAAAATTTAAATTTAAAAATTATCCAGTTATTTCAACATAATAAAATTAGAGAAATTTCGTTGTGTTGTTATTGAGCTCAGAATTAGGGTGGAAGGTGTATAACTATACATTTAATTATCAATATATTATTAATGTATTGAATTTATGTCATCAAGAAATAAAATTTATGCTATTCTAAAACTATAGAGATATCAATATTTTTTTTGTTTATTATCATTTGATATATTGATATAGTCGATATTGGTATATTGAAAAACATGCTTAAACTTACTGAGATATGAAAATATTTTGAACCTATTTTTTAAATCTATGTAGGCAAACCTTGCAAATATAGTTAGATATTGTATTTTGTTATCAAGTTATGCTCTATTTTTTTTTTGGCTTAAGAATTTATATTTATAAATATTTATAATCATATTTACTCAATATATTGCTTATTATTCATAAAATAGTAGTAAACATTTGAAAAATCGCCAACCAGAGCTCTGGCCCTAGAAGTTTTCGTGCCTTGTGCAATAGCATCATTTGCAGCTGAACCCCATCAATAAATTCACAATTGTTATATTTTTTAAAACAATTTTTTACATTTTAGCTCAATATCTAAAAATCTAAATTAGTGGTTTCCAAACTTTATATTACTAGCTCTCCCTTTTAAAATAATCTAATCATAGCACCTCCCCCTTCATTTAATAAATACACACATTTTTCTCTTGTATATGGGGGCATTCCACAGCAAATCAACCACATTTGAACCCGACCCCTTTTGATTTTCCTGAAATTTTTACATATTATACTATCTCATCAACAACAGTTCTGTGAATTTTTTCAAAATTTTTTACTCAACCCAAAAAAAGTTATGAATTTTTAGAAAAACTGCTGTTTTTTTTTAAAACGATCGTAACTATTTCAAAAATTGACTAATCGGAACGTTTTTTTTTTTGGTTTTGTTTGTCTTTAAACGTACTTTTCAGGAAAACATCCAAAAAAAATATTCAAACTTAGATTCTATAAAATTTTTTATTTTTTCAAATTTGTCCACTTTTGATTTTTTTATTTCAAAAGAAACTCTTATTTATTTCTCGTATAACAACGCAAACCCCATAATGAGCCGAAATTTCTTTCTATTTCTTTTGTTTAATTGAAAAATATTATTTGCGTAAAAATAAAACAAAATATTTTTTAATTAAACAAAAAAAATAGAAAAAAATTTCGGCCCATTATGGGGTTTGCGTTGTTATACGCGGAATAAATCAGATTTTTTTTTGAAATAAAAAAATCAAAAATCAAAAGTGTCGAAATTTGAAAAATCAATGATTTTCTCCGAAAAAATGAAAAATTTTGTAGAATCCAAGTTTAAATATTTTTTTTTGTATTTTTTCCTGAAAAGTACGTTTAAAGACCAACAAAAACAAAAAAAAACGTTCCAATTAGTCAATTTTTGATTTAGTTACGATCGTTTGAAGAAAAACAGCATCAGTTTTTCTAAAAATTCGTAACTCTTTTTGGGTTGAATAAAAAATTTTTGAAAAAATTCACAGAACTGTTTTTGGTGAGATTGTATAATATGTAAAAATTTCAGGAAAATCAAAAGGGGTCGGGTTCAAAAGTGGTCGATTTGGTGTGGAATGCCCCATATATTTTTTATTTTAGGCCAGTACAATTAGTGCAGATCATGGGGGTCGCGATTGTAATTATTCTGGTACAGTTTCAATTTTTTAATGTGTTTTATAAACTGGTCTTCTAATGTTAAATCCAAATTTTGACTCAAAATTTAGAGAAAGCATATGGGGTGGGGGGAAATTTTATTGAGATTAATGGCGATAATCTTTTTTTATTATTGAGCTAACTTGCAAAAACAAAACGAAATTTTTTAAATTCGTAGTTTGTTTTATTTCTATAATGTTTTTTTTTGTGAATAGGTTGTTAGTAATAGAGAAACGCAAGAAACTCTCTTATGTACAGCGTACGTATTTGAAGTGTCGACATCGGAGCACGGTGCCCAACATCATATCTACAGGCTCGTTAAGGATTAGCCGATGCATATGTGTTCGAGCCAATTTCACTTCAGTGCCTACACTCACAATATTAGTATTATTATCAAATACATATGCTAGAAAAAAAATAGGTAAATTGTAAGAGGAAATTGCCATTTTAATACTCGATATTGGATTTTTATACATTTTACGTCTTTAAGTTTTAAGGAAAGGTAGAAAATTTTATCCTATTTATTATTTACACTTGTTTTTCTCGAAACAAAGTGAGGCGGTCAGTTGAAAATTGAAATTCTTCCTCGGGAAGAGTAAAACCATGCGCACGTTATCTGTTGGCACGTGGTGATAAAAAGAAAACTGTTTTTGCAATTATTTTCCTAGTCATTTTTAATAATTAATTCATCACATGGTAGTAGACAAATTTTACAAAATCTTGGAAGAATCGCCTCCTTATTTCTTACGTGAGTACTGACATATCGAACATAAATATTACAGAACCAAATCGGTCGGAGAACTTTTTAAATTGGCTTTTCCAGGCATCCATCGGTCGTGTTTTTCTTGCCTTACAATTTTTTAATCATCTTAAAATTGCACTCTTTTATCTTCTCCAACTTAAATTTTATCTCTTATTTTGTATAAGAATCTAGCATAAGGATTATTTTTTAGGTTTTTACAAAATGTTTTATTATTAAGATTAAGTTTATGTGATCCTATCTTTAATATTTTAGTGGTAGTTTTTCTTTGTTAAAGTTTTTACATTATCCAGTATTTCTCCCTAAATTTTGCTACGCCTTTGTATGTTACACGTTTTTCAACTTGGATCTTTTTCGATCATGAGATGATTGAAACTAAATTTTTTGGGCAAAATTAGCAGTGCTGTGCGTTTAACTCATTTTTTTTTAATGCAGAAAGAGGTGGTGCTCACCCCATCAACGTTAAGGTAAACTACTTATTATTATTTTTACTATTATTGTGGTCAAAACAAATTGAAGAGAAATTATTCCAAGCTTGAAAATACATTTTCGTATATCGCTGTTATCTTGCTTATTACTCAAAAAAATTGCACAAAAGTATATATTTTTTAAAAGAGGACACTTGGACACAGAAAAAAATATATACTTGTGTGCAATTTTTTTCAGTAATAAGCAAAATAACAGCGAATTACGAAAGTGTGGTTTCAAGGTTGGAAGGATTTTATTACACCTCAAATCAAACATATCAAGAACTTGGTAGATTTTAGATAAAATAAAAAATGAGTTATAACGTCGCCGTTTTTTCAACCTAATTTACAACTTAGATTTTAAATTGTAGCGTTAAGCAGACAAAAGGAAAAACGCAAATATTTTATTATGCTTTATTAGTGCAATTTACGTGAATTTTTTTAACCTGGTGTTCTAATAACAAAAGTGGACGCGTCATTTACGTCTCCGATTTTGGGGTGACGTTAAACTGTACCCGCACATGACTTTCCCTTTTGATTAGAATGCCAAAGTCGATATTATGATTTTATTTTAACTAACAAGTGGCAATGGTTTTGATCTCTTTGGATTTGTTTTAAGCTAAGAAAACAAATGGCAAAATTGTTTTATTATCAATTTTTAAGAAAAATGGAACAAAATGATTATAAAATTAGAGTAATTTACCTATTGTACTTTGCAACACTGACACACAAACTTACATCTTCTGTGAAGATAAATTTTAATAATAAATAAATTTTTATTAATATGTAAATGTGGCAACTCGTCGTCGATATTATTTATTGTTTTTTTTTTATATTATAAATTTTTATATTTAGAAAAATGCCGGTGTACTTATAAAGAAAAGTGGAATATACTACAAATTTTTTACGGGGCAGCTTAATTTTATAAGTACGCGCATTTAAAAAGGAAAAAATTATATTTTGTTTTACAGTAAACAACAAATATGGTGTCAGTGTAAATAAAAAGTAAAGTTAATTGTAAATATATACATTATACATATTATATATATTTCTAATTATTGAATATGGCAACTATAAATATTTTTACGGTATTACGATACAAATTGCAAATTGTGTGCTATAAATTGAGACTTAAATCAATATCTGGAATGCCATATCGAGACGATTAGATCTTGAAATTTATAATATTTTTGCTCTGTATGTGTATACAGTATTTTAAAAAATCATGTTTATAGTTTGTATTATGAAAAATACATTAATTGCTATAATATTTTTATTTAACTGTACCCAACCCATTTCCTTACTTACAATTTTTAAATTGCAGGATCGCTGTTATGCCACTGCATATCATCAAAACTTTTCACCAATAGAATCGTTGCATTTGAATGTCAAATTTAATTTACAACTTAAATGGAATGTTCCCACCCGTTGTTACGCCACTGGTTATCAGTAAATTATTTATTATTATTTTGTAAAATCATTAGAATTATCACAACAAGAATGTGGTAGATAATATTTATCTAACGAAACCCCACACTTAAATAATATCAAATTTCTTATCTGTCTGACGTATTTTTGGCAGTGTAAAAATTTCGAGGTCATTGGTTTGGAGGTTTGTTGTGACAGTTAGTGCAAAATGGCGGCTGCCAGTAGTGAAGGTTCTCCAATATCCTCCAATAATTCGTCCTTTATTTTAGGTTCTTCATTTTTAAGAAGAAGTTCTTCAGATTCGTCACACTTAGGATCAAACGAATTTAGATGGACCCCCTTATTAGTGTCGAGGTCGAAAAAACGAAAATCACACCGAGGTATGATGATCTTGATTTTTTAAATTTTAACAGATTTTGACTTTGTTTGTGGATGTTTTACAGTTTAACCTTTAATTGTTTAACTATGAAGTTTATTAAATGTAATTTTTATGTAATGTTCAATTTAAATTGAATAATTCGTACTTACATAACCAACAAATTTTTTTGAAAGTTAAACCGCTTCGTGTTTGTTTATTATATTCAATATCGGTAGATAAAAACAAATGATAATTAAATTTAAAATTCTGGAAAGAAATCATAATATAAATTATTGCGGTCAATTTAAAATTATAAAGGTGCGTCCGCACTTATTTACTTGTACGAATTAGAAAAATATGCAAAATGTTTCATTTTAAATCATAAAATCACGATAGATCAGAGTGAAATTTTTGTATTAAGCTGGATTGCATAATTTTGTGGGCATATACCTAGAAAAAAACTTTTTCTAATTTTGATGCAGCAAATTGAGACATCAAAATTTTAAGTAATTTTATAATAAATTACTAAATATTTACACTTTCTGTATTGAGGCTATGAACTTCAAATTGTGCTAATCTCATACATAGAATCTCTGTTGGCAAATTTTCAATAAAAAGTGGACCTTCGAGGACTCACCTCGAAATTTTTTCCAACAAATGGCAGCAATGTGATAGTTCTGCTTTTATTATATTTTAAATTGTTTGATGAGCCAAAGTGGAATAAAGTCAGTCCTTAGTCCACTTTTGAATTTAGAGTGGGTTAGCCGACTTTGGAGTTCATAGCCTCAATTGTAATTAGCTAAACTAGGCTATAATTAGCTAAAAACCACACCGGTTGAACTACAATAATAATTTGTCATAAAATGTGTATCTGATTCGTACAATTTCGTCAGAATGGATCCTTTAATGAGCATTAACTTTACGTTAATTACAAAATTGACTAAACTGAATTTCAATTGACATATTATTTTGAACTTAACTTGGTTAAACTTAAACACAATTGATATTTTTTTAATAAAAATTGACTAGACTAAATTACAATTGATGCTTTCTGAAATAAAAATGGAAAAGGTGTAGTAATGCTGCTATTAGCTTTTACTGACGAGAAGATGTCGAGAGACTTTTTTAAAATAATGACGACGTGATTCGGATTCCACGTTAAACTGTAGATCCCGTAACTGTTCAACACCAGGGCGATCAACCCTAGAATAGAACGCACTTACGGTCCTAAATATTAACTGGCGCAATGAAGGAGATGTAGGGCTATACCCTGGTACTCTCCAAAGCCAAGATGATGAGTCTTGGTCAGGGGTGGGCAAACTTTTTTCATTAGGGGCCAAAAAAACTTAAAAAATTTTACGGGGGCCAGAAGTAAAAAAAAAAATCATCTTGTTTCAAACTTTCAATTTTAATTATTAACGTAAATGTTAATAAATACTAATAAATGTTAGTAAATAATGACATTGGGGGGCCGGATTAAAACTCTGAGGGCCGGAGATGGCTCGCGGGCCGTACTTTGCCCATCCCTGGTCTTGGTCATTGGTCTACCTAGAGAGAATGTATTAAACAAATTTTGCTATGGAAAAGAATTTAAAATATCTTCAAATTTTTCCTCAAATCAAGTAGAATTTTTTGCTCGATTTTGTTGAAAATCTCCAAGGACCGAGAAAAGTGGGTTTTAGACTTAAGGCTGACTTAAATCCTGACGGGATGTGGATTTGGAACTTAAAAATGGAGTTTGGAAGCTCAACAGAAGTTAATTCGTTCCAGCTCAAAATCTTCAACTATCTGAAATTTTTATTTCTGAGTGCAATTCTTTGTAATTTGGAAGTTCTAATAGACTGAAGGATAGTAATAATCCATTGTAAATTTTCCAGATAAATCTGAAAATGCGCGCTCCACGGAACTTTTATATTTTCACCATTTAAAAATAGTGACTGAAGATAGCTCATTTTTTGAACCTTGTTCATTAACAAATTTATATACTACTTAATTGGAATATTTGATGTTATTATTAAAAGCCAAGTTTGTGGAACGCTTCCAGTAAACAACATTAAATTTTTATAATTAAAAATGCGGTAACGTTAAATTTTTGCACACAGATGTCTCTTGCGACCAAGTTGACATTGGAGTATTGATTTCCACCACTATTATGTTTTCCCATGTTGCGCTCGCCTTCTTTAAAAATCAATACTCGCCCTTCAGACGACGTAAAAGTCGCAACTCGAATTGTTTGCTAAATGTTGAAATAAAATTTATCATATGAAAGTGCAAGAAATGGTCGAAAATGGGGAGACCGCCATGGAACAGGATATGGCTGGTGCTCAAGACACAATTTACTTGTGTAATTTTCGCGTTTCCGTCGACGGCGAGTGGTTGTGTTTAAAAGAGTTGCACGATGTGGAATTCAACATGCAAAATTCGTTTCATCAACCCATCGCTTGCCTTTCGCCCGAAATTTCTCCTTATCCTTTCGGTACAGCTACTCTTCCGTTCGTTTTGCGACTTTTCGTGAAATTATGGTTTGTTACAGGTCGAGACCCGGTGATTGTAGAAAGAAGTAATTTAGTAAATATCAGTAAGTTAGTCGTTAAGGAATTAATAGAACAGTCGCTGCGGTATGGACGGATGTTGGATTCGGATCATATGCCCTTGCAACACTTTTTTATTGTTCTCGAACATGTTTTACGGCACGGACTTCGACCTAAAAAGGTGTGTGTGCTTTTATGTGGTCGGCTTTAACAGTAACGTCCAAATTTTGTAGGGACTCTTGGGTCCAAAGAAAGAACTATGGGATATTCTTCAGATGGTTGAAAAATACGCTCCCGAAGCTCAGGATATTACGGCGAGTGTTAGAGACTTGCCGACCGTACGGTACGTCGCAATTTTATCACGTTTCGAGCTCCCATTGATTCTTGATTTTTAGAACTCACACGGGTCGAGCAAGAGCTTGGTTGAGGTTGGCTTTGATGCAAAAAAAGTTGGCCGATTATTTGAAAGTTCTCTTGGATCACAAAGATGAAGCTTTGGTTGAATATTTCGAACCTGATGCTTTGATGTTAAGCGACGAAGCGATCGTAATTATCGGTTTACTCGTCGGTCTTAACGTAATCGATTGTAACTTGTGCGTTAAAGTAAGTCAAGTCTTTCTAGAGTCACATTCGACTTATGTTATTTTAACTTAGGAGGAAGATTTAGATTGTATGCAAGGCGTCATAGATTTTTCTTTGTATCTTCGTTCTTCACACCAACTCACCGGTGACGTTGGTGATGAACAACAAGAGGAAAATACCATGACGACCGTATTGGACCAAAAGAATTACATAGAAGAACTTAACAGGCATTTAAACGCAACAGTCACAAATTTACAAACTAAAGTAGAATCTCTGACGACAACCAATGCCCTCATGAAGGAAGATCTGGCTATCGCAAAGAATAATTTATTGTCCTTGTGTGAAGAAAACAGTCATTTACGCAAAGAGTTAGGAAGGGAGGACGATGGGCATATTGTTACCGTTGGGAGTAAAATGCAATTAGCACAAATCTCAAACGTCGACACTTCGAGGATGATCATGCCTTCGGATAATTCCGAGTTGCAGCAACGCTTAGACGAAGAGAGGAGACTGAGGAAAGAGGTGGAGAAGGAGTTAGAGTTACAGGTGAGGGTTTAAAATGAAGTTTCCATGGACTTACCGTCGTAAATGTTGTTAGTTAAGCATCAAAGCAGAAATGGAAGTGGCGATGAAGCTTTTGGAGAAGGATATTCACGAAAAACAGGACACCATAATTTCATTGAGGAGGCAATTGGATGATATCAAATTGATTAATTTGGAAATGTACAAAAAACTACAGGTAAAATATTTTTGGTATCAAAATTTAAATAATGACGAAATTTGTTGGTAGAAAGTTCCCCTTTTTAGGGTTAAACTTTTATACCTGTAATTTACTCAGGAAAATTGATTGGATATGGAACAGTGTAACCTCGTCTCAAAAATTTCTTGTTATTCCCAATTGTGGATAGGTAGTTCCCTGTTCTTCAAATTCCGACTTGTTACGTTTCGGTCTTCTTTTTTTTGTTTCCTGTTTGTTCATAATCTGTTTACAGAAATGTATAAAGAAAGTTTTAAGTTGTAAATAATGTTCCATTGTCAAATTTTGTATCTTTTAATCTGCAAATTTTATTTTCAAGGTTTTTAAAGTGGCATTTATACAGACAATTGAGAAGGGCACTCTCACGTCAGTTAAGCAGCCATTCAATATTTAAAATTGACAATTTATTGAGACCTCCCTTCCCTTATTAAACTCGAAACATCATCTTTTTTTATATTAGTATTCAAAAAAGTTCAGCTTGTCTGCAATTTCGGTTTCCAAGGTCAGCTAAGTAAGTCAGTTCAATTTTTAATTTGCAGACTCCCCCCTCCCTTAATGCCGACAATTTTCTTTAAATTTATTTAGATGATTTCAGTCGAATTTCTTTGGGTATAGTAGAGGGGCTATTGATATTCTTGACCACCTTTAAATCTAATTTTTTTATCAGAACCTAAATTTTGTCATTATTTTGACTTTGATGTACCTAAGAAGTTTTCAGTGTTTTTCAGTTTTAACTAATCAAATATTTTTAAAAACTTTTATTTATTAATTGGTTGGTGTTTTTGTTTGTTGAAAAATTGTAGGAGTGTGAAATGGAGCTAACTCAAAAGGGAGAAGTCGTGAGTCGACTCCAAGCTAAAGCTGGCCAAATAGGAAAAATTCTGAACAATTTAGAAAAATACAATCACTTGATTAGTAGAGACAACAGTCACGATAAAAGGAGGCCTTGCTCTTTTGATAAAAAACTCCAACCTTCTTCCAGCAAACATGAACTAAAAGATTTGAAAGCTGAAAGTAGCACAAAGGTTGTTCCAGAGAGTAAAGATGAGAATTTGGCGAGTTCTAGTGCAGTCGAGTAATTCCTTGTAGACTTAATTTTTGTTTTATTTTGTTAAAAATGTTGAGTTTCGTAACCTTTTGTACAAAAACTGGCTTATTTCAGGAATCTGAAGGTTCACTAAAACATAAAACTGAATTAAATGCCAAGATAGAAGCTAAAATGCAGTGTATGTCGGATACAATTCAATCTCTTGAGTCAAAGTAGGTAACTTTTTTGTTTAAAGGGTCACAGTATTAAAAAGGGTTGTATTGTGGAGGTACGGTCAAGAAAGACCCTCTTGTTGACATTTTGCCTCTTGTGATACGTTTAGCTTTTTCTATTACTTACACTTTTTACTTAATAATAATAACATTGACCTTACCTCTACAAAGAAAAAAAATTTTATTATTCCATATAATTAGAGAACTTTAGCTTAGGCCGTTAAAATCAATAGATATTGGCAAACCTTCACTACGGCAGCTGCTAAATAATGTAACTAAGAAAAAAGTTTATATTATTAAATTGTGTAAAAAAATATCCTATAAATGTGTATGTTAAATGTTAAACTTTCGACATAAACATTTTCTGCTTAAAATGTTTTATAAAAATAAATTTTTCCAAAATCTGATTGTATTTTATTCAATTTTTGCTTTGTTTTTTAATTTTTTGTAGTTTCCTAATAGTTTTAGGTTTGCCATTATTTTGATGTTTTTAATTTTTTTTTAATTTTAAGTTTTTTTGTTTTAAAAGTTAAATTTTAAGCTTTTAAAAATTTTGGTGTTCTCCCTCTCCTCCCTTACTTTATTTTTTTTGTTCATTTGTAATTTAACACACTCAGATCATATGGTTTCAGATGTGCAAACCTTCTGAGAGTTTTAGAAAGACCTGGGGTAGTTAAAAAAAAATTTGACAGATTGCGTTACTGAAGTGGAAGGCATATGGGGCATTCCACACCAAATCGACCACTTTTGAACCCGACCACTTTTGAACCCGACCACTTTTGAACCCGACCCCTTTTGATTTTCCTGAAATTTTTACATATTATACTATTTCACCAAAAACAGTTCTGTGAATTTTTTCAAAATTTTTTATTCAACCCAAAAAGAGTTACGAATTTTTAGAAAAACTGATGTTGTTTTTCTTCAAACGATCGTAACTATGTCAAAAATTGACTAATCAGAACGTTTTTTTTTTGTTTTTGTTTGTCTTTAAACGTACTTTTCAGGAAAAAATACAAAAAAAATATTCAAACTTGGATTCTACAAATTTTTTATTTTTTCGGAGAAAATCATTGATTTTTCAAATTTTGACACTTTTGATTTTTGATTATTTTATTTAAAAAAATAATCTGATTTATTCCGCGTATAACAACGCAAACCCCATAATGGGCCGTAATTTTTTTCTATTTTTTTTTAATTAAAAAATATTTTGTTTTATTTTTACGCAAATAATATTTCAATTAAACAAAAGAAATAGAAAAAAATGTCGGCCCATTATGGGGTTTGCTATACGCGGAATAAATCCGGAGTTTTTCTTGAAATAAAAAAATCAAAAGTATCGAAATTTGAAAAATCAATGATTTTCTCCGAAAAAATGAAAAATTTTGTAGAATCTAAGTTTGAATATTTTTTTTGTATTTTTTCCTGAAAAGTACGTTTAAAGACAAACAAAACCAAAAAAAAAACGTTCCGATTAGTCAATTTTTGAAATAGTTACGATCGTTTGAAAAAAAAAACCGCAGTTTTTCTAAAAATTCATAACTTTTTTTGGGTTGAGTAAAAAATTTTGAAAAAATTCACAGAACTGCTGTTGATGAGATAGTATAATATGTAAAAATTTCAGGAAAATCAAAAGGGGTCGGGTTGAAAAGTGGTCGATTTGGTGTGGAATGCCCCACATACATTATTTTTCCAAGAATTGTGATAATAAATAAAGTTGCATAATTTTCTGATGATATTTTGAATTACACCAGGTATTTCTAAAACCCTATAAGGTTTGCGTATCTGGTTTCATAAAATCAAAACCAGAAGCTAGGCTTTTCAGTATATGAAATGTTTGTAGCCTTGCCAACGTAGTTCTGACTTGGTGCTTTTCTAGTAATGACTAGTGCAATGTGTTAAGGTTGAGCGCCTTAATGTTTTAACATTTCACTTGTCTTAATAATTAACCCTGAGTGAATACAAACTGCATAAAGTTAATTAAATTTTTGTTGAGGTTTTCCTCACTTTCTCCCAATTATACTGCCAATTCTGATGTGGTTTATTTTCTGATTTTGATTTTTCCACATTAACACTTTAACAACTTTTATTTTAATATTATTATTTTTATGTTACCCTGTTACGGGTTTAACACTGACGCGCATGAATGGATTAACGAGATTCAATTGCTCACTCACCACATAATTATTAATTCTAAACAAAAGAAATAATTTTAACAATTAACCTAAGCTATTACGCAGTGCCGGATTAAGCCAGCTCGGAGCCCATAGCAAATATCAAAAAGCTCTCTCGTTTTTGTAACCCTCTCAAGAAAAAGAATGCCTTTCTTATAACTTTTCTTTCAGAGACAGGAACTAGAAACTGTGCTATGCTTTTAAAAATAAATTAGTCGGTAGCGCAAATCTCGTTAATCCATTCATGCCCGTCATTTTGTCTTGTCTGTGACAGATATGTTCTAGTAGTGCAATGTTTTGATCTAGCAAATTGGTAATCAAAATAATAGAATCTTACCACAGACGGGCATGAATGGATTAACGAGATTTGCGCTACCGACTAATTTATTTTTAAAAGCATAGCACAGTTTCTAGTTCCTGTCTCTGAAAGAAAAGTTATAAGAAAGGCATTCTTTTTCTTGAGAGGGTTACAAAAACGAGAGAGCTTTTTGATATTTGCTATGGGCTCCGAGCTGGCTTAATCCGGCACTGCGTAATAGAGACAAGACAAAATGTCACGGTGAACCGTCTCTAATGCGCATGTGAAAACTGTTTGAACTTTTATCACTTTTACATTCTTACGAGCGGTCACTAATGCGCAAGTCTTAAACTTGAATTCAAAGTTGTTTACATTCGAAGATTTTGACAGTTCAATATTAGTAGTCAATATTAGTAGGAGACGGTTCACCGTGGCATTCACCTACACAAGGTAGGGCAATGGGTGCAATTCCCCCCCCCCCTCCCGACTTACGACAGAACTACTTTATTTTGATCAAATTATGATTTTTGATCATTTTTTTTCATTTTCTGGAAGATAGGTAAAATCACACAAAAATTGCTCTCTTCGCTAAACGAAATCTTGGATCCGCGCCTACTGTCACCATAATAATTTTAACATTATTTGTTGTCGCCATAAAATTCTGACTTTTATCACTACAGTAGATTTCCATTCTCATGTCTTCTAGATTTGTTATATCTGCTAGCACCTTTGATCATTTTCTATCTCCAGGAATGTCATTTCTTGTATGATCGATTTTTTGAGATTTTGAACAGTTTTTCTAACATAGATGAGACTAGAACATCGATAATCCGTATCAATTGCTGATCGACCTTGTTTCTATATTTGGAAGTGTTTTATTGTACAGTGATTAATTCGTATAGGTTTGTTCGGATTATCGACGTCTTACTATATTTATTAACAATTTAAATCGTTCGTTTTTCTGGTATTTTAGTGACAATTTATAACTTTCATATGAAAAAAATTAGTGATGCCAGACGCATCTTTGATCATTTTCTATTTCCATCAGGAATCTCGTTTTCTTGTATGATCAACTTTCTGAAACAGTTTTTTTGGCATAAATGAGAGTAGAGCGTCGATAATCCGGATCAATTTCTGCTCGACCTTGGAGAGTGGTTTATTGTACCATGATTGATTCATATAAGTATGTTCGGATTATCGACGTCCTATGTTTATTAACAATAATTTAAATCATTAATTCGTTTTTCTGGCATTTTAATGAAAATTTATAAAATTTGTTTAAGAGTTCCATGCCTCCAGACTTAACACCACAATTAAATAATTTTGCTACCACCAAAAGCCTAGTTTCTTTGGTAAAATTAATTTTTGACGATCTTTTTGCGACTTGAAAAGTTTTGAATTTTTTCCTTCATACCTTTCCTGCCTGCATTCAGGGCAGTAGATATAATCTTTTTTTTGGAGGGGGGGGGATAAATATATTAAATAAACAAAATTTAAGGGGGTAGTGTATGTACCTAAAGTCCTGCCCGCTTATTTTCCTTCTGGAGAACCTTTCTGAATTACCACCAAGTGAACCATTTTTGCAATCTCCAGGTTTCAAATTGTTTGATGTTTATAATTTCTTTTGGCCGCATTCTTAAGATGAATGTTTTTTATTTTAAATATTTTAGGTACCGAACGAGCGAAGTAGAAAAAGCAACAGTAGAACACATAAAAAGAGAATTATACGTCCAAGTCGCTAACCAGGAAGAGCAAGCAAATACAGTTGAAGGCGACCTTAAAGTGGAACGCGAGTGGCGAATATCCCTGCAAGAAACAATGCAACAAGATCGCGAACGCATTTCCCAGTTACAAGCCGAACTTTCTCGCCTAAAATTTGTTACTCAAGTAATGTAATTCAACCCTTAGTTATAATTTCTTTTTACATTTGTGTCTTCCAGAAATACACAGAGCTGCAACAGGATTATTACGTATTAAAGGAGAGGTGGTTGGAGCAGGAGCAAACGCTAGAAGAGTTAGGCGCACAATTAAGTGTTTCAAAGTTGAAAATTTCGGATTTGAAGGAAGAGGTGGGTCGTAAAAGTGACGGCGGAGCGTGGGCGACAGACGATAGTGCAAAACAGTGTAAAGCCTGTACTAAAGAATTTAATTTAACTAGAAGGAAGCATCACTGTCGTAATTGTGGTGAAATATTTTGCAATGCTTGTTCTGATAATTCCATGGCCTTGCCGTCTTCGGCAAAACCTGTACGTGTTTGCGACGACTGTCACGTGCTATTAGTCGGCCGTTACTCTGTGATATAAAATTGTTTTGTTTATTCCTATTAAGTTTGGTGTATTGGAATTATATATTTTGTATTAGTCTTTTATATGTATATTGGAAGGTTAAATTTTATTAACAAACGAAGTATACCTATTAGCAAACTTAAATAAAAGATATTTAAATTTTTGTACGCCGTTTCCTCCTTTTTGTTCATCCGCCATTTTCAGATTCCGCTAGAGCTGTCGGAAACTTCTGTTACTCCCTATATGCAGGTACAATTTTCTTTTTAATTTTTTAACGTTTTAAATTGTTGATGATCCTTGAATTTTTATTAAAATTGTAATAATTAAATGAATCACTATTTGAGTAGATCCAATCATCTATAATTTGTGATCAGTGGCGTATCACTTGATTCTAACAGTTTCATCAAATGCACCCCGACCGCCGGTGAGTAGGTACGCCACTGGAAATGATTCACCTGTATGTTTTGAGCGAGACGGAAGTAGTGAAATTTGCAGTTGACGTTAGACTGTGATGAATTTTGAAAACAACTCCAAACTTTAATCAACAAAAACATGGAAAATAAATTTTTATTGTTGCTGCTTATTTGCGCATTTATTAAAGAAGGTAATAATAAAACCGTAGAAACCTATGGAAAACACAATTTTATTGTTATTAAAGTGGGCGTGGTATTTTTTAAAACAAATTGTTTTTCTTATTAGGGTTAGCTGTGTGGTGTTACGAATGCATTAGTAATCAGCCCGGGTGTGGTAAAGAATTAAACTGGTTGTGGCACTGGACATCAAAATGCCCTGAACGAGACGACGTTTGTGTCAAAATTGTGGAGCAACGAGACGGTAATGTGATTTACGGTACGCATTTTATTTTTTAACTTTTTGACCTGTTTTAGCTGAGGAGGTTATAACGAGAGCTTGTTTGAGTTCAATTCAAGGTTTACGAACCGACATCCCTGCTGATCATTATGAAGGGTGTAGGCCTAGTGTGTTCGACGTTAAGTTATCAAATTATGTCAACAATTCCATCAAGGAACTTGACATATACAGGTAAGCATTGTTTTATTTTTCTTTGTTTTGAGTAAATTTACGTGTATTTTTGTGTCCAGGAATCATTACGACTCCACTACGTGGTGTTTCTGCTTCTTGGATCATTGGTGCAACAGTTCCGATTTAAGGCTGCCTTCTGTTGCTCTGATGGTCACAAGTTTAGCCAGTGTGGTCTACTTGATGTTTTGAAGTTACCACATGCGATTTTAGTGCCTTTAGTGGACAGTTTTATATTGATTCATCGGGGGTTCCAATCTGATGGAATTTCGGTGGTCTATCAGTTTAGCTATTGCGACTACTCAAGACCCTCTTCCAGTTTAATGAAGTACAAAAAGTTTGGAACCCTTGACGTGAATCTTTCATGATGAAAAACTCCAAATTATTATCCGTCCATTTTATTAATTTAACATTTAAGTTTTTAATTGTATTTTTTGTACAATAAAATTTTATATCTACACATTATATTAATAGGATTTTTTTTGCAGTTTTATAACCAGTGTAAATATTTTCAATAATTGTACCTATATTTTTTTGACTTGCCGTGGTTCACATTTTTGAAAACCTTTTTACTGGATGGTTCATGTTTATCATACGTACATACTATGGGAAAATAAAATTTTTTTTTAAATTTTGACAAATTTGCATTCCTTGAGGTCCGACGAGTTGAAAGAGACCCAAACAGCAAGAAATGTCGATGTGGGTCACTGAATTTTGTGTCTCCTCTAGCTCCCAAACCAATAGGAATTTTACAAGTAAATTTTATATTGAGACTTTTAGAGCTGACTAGATTTTGGTTAAAAATCGGTCTACGGAAACTTTAGAGTGGGAATGATGCGCATGAACGGAAACGGATTAACAAGATGCCACTATTTTTTCTTAAAAAATTGTTTTATTTTTTTTGTAGTTAAAGGGTGTAATCTATTCTTAAGGTTTCCCTTTTATTTCATAAAATAATCTACATATTTTTAAACGGTAAAAATTCATGAATACAATAAATTAAAAATTTTTTATTTAATAACAAAATTTTGTGTATTCCAGTCCACGCTTCTCCAAGGAGGCGAAAATCGCCGTCTTAGCGAATATAATTTTTCTACTGTTTTTGAAGTGTTTGCGGGCAGGGACGTGCCCCCTCCCCCCTAATATTTCAGAAGATTGGCAAAAACACTAAAAAGTTGATCAATGAATTTATCTTTTGCAAAAAGTTAGCAATTTTGAATTAATTCAGTTGGCAAATTTGGGATTGCTCCCCCTCGAAAAAAGTTGGTTAGGCACGTCCCTGTTTTGCGGGTTTAATGGTAAAAAATATTCATAGTTTTAATATTTTTACATCGAATTATCATTGATAATTCTCGTACCAATAAATTTCAATTTTCATAATAATTAATACAACCTGAACAACAGCAAACTTTAAAATACAGTGTGTTCACGAAAAGTGGTAACAGTGAATAATTCTACAAAAAAAAGTTTAAATAGTTTTTTATTCAACTCCAAATTTTCTATTGGAAACTGTCAAAGTATATTTTTTTATAGATCAAATTCAACCGGAAGTAAACATTAAATTTTTTTTTCAAATGGCAACATGTCTTTTTTTTAACATTTTTGTAATCTGCAATTTTTTCTCTATAAATACATATAAAATTTTTATAAGGTTACATAAGAAAAAATTCGAGAAAACACAAGATTTATACAAACAATAATAATTTATTAATTACGTATGTAGAGTGCTATGAAAAACAAAATACCATTATTATGATATGACACCATTAGACTCTTTCTATGGAGTCATTTAAAAATGGTAGTTTAGGCAAATCTATCTTTAAATTTAAAAAATTGAAAAGCCAAAATTAATTTAGCATCTATCAATTATCACCAAATCGCCAGAACTTCTGCGAAAATTAGAATCATAACTTGAACAAAACGGTGGCAATTATGAAAAATTTATCAGATAAATGAAATGTTGTGTTTTTGGTGTCGTGATATTTTGTTTTTCATGGCACTCTACATACCTGTGTGTAAATAATCAGTAAATTATTATTGCTTGTTTAAATCTTACATTTCCTCGAATATTTTCTTATGTAACCTTATGAAAATTTTATATGTATTTATAGAGAAAAAATTGCAGATTACAAAAATGTTAAAAAAAAGACATGTTGCCATTTGAAAAAAAAATTTATGTTTACTTCCGGTTGAAGTTAAAGTGTGAAAAAATATACTTTGTCAGTGTCCAATAGAAAATTTGGAGTTGAATAAAAAACTATTTAAACTTTTTTTGTATCTAGTAATATTTAAGAATTATTCACTGTTACCACTTTTCGTGAACACACTGTATTTGCAGTTGTTATTTTAGCAGCAAGCAGTTGTTATTTTATGTTGATTAAATTTCAGTGTTATTTCCCTGTGTCTCACTTTTTTATTTAATAATTAAATAATAGTAGTTTATATCACAAGGACGTAAAAGGTCTCTTTTCACGACGAGGGGCGTGGCTTATGATTCGAGCCGAATGACGAGGGGAATCACAAAGTCCGAGGGGTGAAAAGACTCTTACGTCCGAGTGAAATGAAAAGTTTTTCGTTATTTCGGAAAAATTTCCGACAAAATTTACAATTTTTATGCAATAATTGCATAAATTTCATAAATAATAACACGTTTTTAATGACATCTTGTTAGTGTAAAATGAACTTCTAGATTGTAACCATGCTTTTTTTGTTGGTACTCTAGAGTACAGCGACTAATAATTAGGACACCTTCGACTTTTAAAAAAAGATTTTTATTATCACCAGAAGATTGAATTTGTATATTTGAATCTATGTAATCTTACTTTATTGTCCTCGTATAATGACCAATGTTATCATGCTACAAAATTGCATTTATGTAATAGTCGCACATAACGATTTAAAATTATCACCGACCGTTTCCTGTTTATGAGTAAACGTAACTCGGGGGCCATGTTCGGCGTCATGTTCATTTCGATTTGTGATCTCGTACAGAGCGGTTGTGTTTTGTATCGAGTATGTGTTTTGAATTAAAAGTGACTAAAAACCAAGAAATATTCTTTAAATAATCAATACATACGACATTGAGGTCGCATCTATCGATGTTCAAGGAAACGTTGCAAAAAAAAAACGCAAAATTGACTTCGATGACGCACGTGGTAAGCAACAGTCAGTTGTAACAATCTGCGCGTAAATGTCTCAAATTTTAGGATTTTAAACGCGCCGAAGGCGCATATTTTGGAGATCAAAAATGAAGACGAAGAAAAGCAAGTTTTGCAATTCAGCAAATGTGTTGAATTTCAACGAAAGGCAAGTTTTAGGAGGTGAGCTTTCCCCCCCCCCCTCAATATTTTAGAAAGGTGGCAAAAACACTCAAAAGTTGGTCAATTTGGCAAATTTTTTTGTCTAAATTTACAAAAAGTTGGCAATTTTGAATTAATTCAGTTGGCAAATTTGGGATTCCCCTCCCCTGAAAAAAGTTGGTTGGGCACGTTCCTGAGTGCTAAAATACGGCCGGAATAACGAAACAATTTCCGGTGGTGGATAAAATTCAATTTTATCGTCTTGTATAGAAAATAACTAATTGTTTATAAAATGTTTGTTTTTGAGGCACCATATATATTTTTTTTTTTGATTTAAATTTTCACCATTAGATGACAGCGCCGGCGCTTTAACACAAACAGAAAAACTGTCACCTGTCAAAGTTTGTTTTTGAATATCTTAACCTAAAAACTTTTGCATTTTAAAACAACATGGAAATGGATATAGATTTAAAAGACGTAACGGATGAGCAATACGTGGTGAAAAGGGCCAAAATGGAACTAAAATCAGATCCATTTTCGGCTAAAGCTTGGATGATAACCGCTAAAACGTTGTATCCTCACAACTTCTCCGTACAGGTAATTTCTTTACGTCTCTGTTATTACCTTATATTTCTTGTAGTTTGAAGCTTACAGGATGGAAAAGGAAGCGGGACACGTCAAGGAAGCGGCTAAATACTTCAGCGATTTGTGAGTTCTTTAATATGTTTTCAATCATCGTTTTTCACCGACTTGATTTGCAGGTTGGAAAAGTTTCAACAGGAACCGGAATTTTGGACAGAAATTGAAAACGTTACAATAGCCCTCCGGACAGAAACCGACGCTATGGATAGCAAGAAGCAGTTTTTGTGCGAAATGTTTAAACACATTTCTCTAGGTTTGTTATCCAAAATTCCACTCTTCTTTATTTAGGTAATCAAATTTTTTTTTGTAGAAATGCAACACCAGCTTTTGTTATTTACTGCCGATCATTGCGAGGACACTATGGAACATTGTCGCTTGCTTCTCTTGTTGTTACAGAGATTTCCAGTCGCTATTAAAACACACGGGGTAATTTTTTGTTTTGTTGTGATTTCTTGCTAAAATCTAACCTTTTTTAGTCGAGACTGGTGGAAACTTTACTTAGCGCAGAAAAGCATAGCCATGTAGGTAACCAACCTCTCAATTCGTACCGGAGGTTGCTAGTTTGCGATCTTTTGCCCCTTCTAGGATCGGAAGGCTCTACGGTTGAGTTTTCTTCGAAGTTACTTTTTAAACTTTTGCATAAATCGACTGAATTTTTTATGTGTTACCTTGAAACTGTCCGAAGTGGTGGTGGCCAGGTAAACAGTAGAAAATTATTAGAAAATTTTATTTTGTTGTTTTTTTTGTAGGAGCTTAACTTGAATATTGACGATCCATGGAGGAAACTGTTCAATATTTTGGACTTGGCTGGAAAACATTTGGGGTGGGATTCTTATTTGACAAATTTGGGAAACAGTTTTACAAAGGAAAGTTATTGGCAAAAATTGGTGAATTTCTACAAAAGTCACAAATCATTGCCGGTAGAGGATTCAGGAAGCACTAAGCAGTTATTGTATTGCATCACAATTTTTTTGCTGTACTCTCTGTATGACTACAATTTAAGTTTATCTCCGACAAGTACACCTGTACAAATACAAACGCCCATGATTTTAGTGGAAGGATTTGTAGGTGAGGTTTTTTGTTTTCAAAGTCCAAAGTAAAAAGCACCTTAAACATTTTGTTATCTATTTTTCAGATTCCAATTTACCCACTCCACTGTTAGATTTAAATTTAAAGCGACGTAAAGACGATGGCTCAACTCCTCACATAACGATAGACAAAGGAGAAAATCGGAACGTAATTGGTAACTTTTTAATGGCAGTAAACTGTTGGGACCTGCTTCACTCGTCCGAGAACTTGCAGAGAGGTAAACTAAACTTACGAAATTTAACTTTAAAAAGTGACCAAATTATTTTAGAGTTTTCAAAGCTAAACGTTCACTTAAAATTAGATTCTTGGTTATCAAATTTTTTGGTAGATTTTGCCTTATATAAGGGTCTTTATGATGACGCTTTGGTGAGGTTACAACAAACAAATGTTCCACTTTTATCATTAACGAGCTACATTAGGCAAGCGAATATTTTGTATCTAAAAAAAAATTTTACGGTAAATTCCAATGTTTATTTTGTTATTTGCCGTTGGTTTATTTTTAAGTTTTCAGGCTTCTTTTGAACACATAGTTTTGGCTGTACAAAGCGTGCCGATGACAAATCGAGGTGGTTTAAGTACCCAAATGGTTGTTGGGGGTAGCCAAAGGCACTTGCACTTTTTGAGTCTCAATCGGTTATCTGTGCTTCAGTACTGCATTAAATTATTAATGAGATGTATAAAGGTAATTTGGAATCTTTGGTGATGTTAGGATTTCTTGTACCTGTTTGTTTCAGGAGAGCAGCGCACTAAAGCATTCGAGCAGTCCCGACTTAGCCATAGGCAACATCATGGTTTTGTTACAATTTGATTGGCCACAAGAAGAGGATATTTT
Organism: Rhagonycha fulva; assembly: GCA_905340355.1. Classification (NCBI taxonomy): domain Eukaryota; kingdom Metazoa; phylum Arthropoda; class Insecta; order Coleoptera; family Cantharidae; genus Rhagonycha; species Rhagonycha fulva. The sequence continues at coordinate 2,867,130 of HG996556.1, read as the reverse complement.
GCCTTCACTTACGGAACAAATTCAACAGAGGGGTGCATTTTCTTACCTGCTTTTCCAGATGTACCTAATTAATTCGGATATCTTGGAGGAATTGACATATTTGTGGTCGGAACAAGGAAGTCAGATTACTTTGGATATTTTGCCACACTTGGGGTGAGTTTTTCTTTCAAATCACTTGCATTTTTTTATTTCATTTAATTTTGAAAGTCAACGACGCATCGGAACTAGAGGAGCTGATAAGGGCGTAAAGGAGGAAATAAGGCATGCAATGAAACGCCAAATTACAAGGACTAATGAAGCTTTAGACGTCCTCATGATCAAATTTATTATTCAGGAGAGGGGCCATATTTTGCAGTCCTTGGTTTAGGGACCTGTTTTTGTTAATTTATTTAAGAATAAAGTATTTTATCGAAATATTCTGCGGGGAATCCGTCAAAATTATTTCACCTTTTTGAATACCTCAAAAAACCATTTCAAATTTTTACTAGAAAACCACGACATAAAAGTCGTAGTCGTTTCACCTTGAAACTTCCAAATAATTTCACCTACGGAGCAATTGTTTTTCAGTTTATGTTCAGCCCGCCCACCATAAATTTCTGGGTACGCCTATGCTAACATGTGTATTGTTGTGACAGTTCTGTGTTGTCAATAAATGAGGAAAAATATTATTTTCTAGCGATTCAGTAAAAATGAATTGTAATAATATTATAAAGATAAATATAATTTTTGTATAACAATTTTGTTTTAGGTCATTTTACTAGCACTGAGCAACTCCTTTTGATTTTTATTGATACAACTTTATCCTCTGTTTTATTCATAGGTGGTTTCTCTTTTAAGAAATAATAAATAAAATTCGAAATGTCTGTTAAAAAACGCTGTAATACATTAACTTTAAAATCTAAAATAGACCTAATAAAGTGCCACGATGAGGAAAAAGTTAACGTTAAGGTACTCATGGAAAGGTTTGAATGCGGCAAAACACAAGTGTATGAGATTTTAAAAAACAAAGATAAAATTAAGCAAAAGTGGCTTGATGGAAATTATTCGAGTGCAACCAGACGAAAACCACGGAAGACTGGGAACGAAAACATAAACGAAATTTTGTATCGTTGGTTTCTTGAAGCTAGAGCACTTAATGTACCTATATCCGGACCAGTCTTAAAGGAACAAGCAAAACTTATTGCACATCGATTTGGAAAAGATGGCTTTAAAGCATCTAATGGGTGGCTCGAAAGTTTTAGATCTCGGCACGAAATTTCTTTTAAAACAGTGGATGAAGACGATGCGAAAGATGTAGATTTAGGTGCAGTAGATGACTGGAAGATGGAGCTAGAAGAACTAATTAAAGGATACGATCCAAGAAATGTTGGAAACTGCGACGAAACGGAACTTTTTTTCAAAGCTCTTCCGAGTGAAAATTATAGATATGTGGGTGAAACGCAGCAACCTAAGGAAAGAATAACAGTACTGTTATGTGGATTTGCTGATGGAACGGTAGAAAAACTTTTAGTTTTAGGTAAAAGTTTGAAACCACGCTGCTTTAAGAATTTAAATGTGCACGAACTACCAGTTACGTGGCGTGCAAATAAAAATGCTCGGATGACTTCTAGTTTAATGAAAGAGTGGCTTGAATGTTTAAACTGCAAAATGAAAGCCGAGAACAGAAATATTTTACTATTTTTAGATAATGCAGATTGTCACTCTCGTTTGGAGTTTTCCAACATTAAATTAGCCTTCTTTCCACCGAAAACTACCAATTTAACACAACCGATGAATCGGGGGATTATTAAGAATATGAAGATGCATTATAGAAAACTTTTACTGCAGTCGTTGTGTGCAAACATAACTACTTCTACCTCCGTAACGGAACTGTCCAAAAAAATATCCGTTCTGGATGCTATCCGTTGGGTTTCATGTGCTACCAATAAAATTAAGAAAGAATGTGTGAAAACATGTTTCGAACAAGCTGGATTTCGTTTCAAAAATGATACGGAAGGAGATAAATTGGTTAAGAAAGAAATCAATTCACAACAAGATATGCAAGACATTCAAATATTGATCGAAGAACTGGAAGAAAATTCGATAACAGCAGAAAATTACGTACAAATTGACGAGACCGTTTCAAGTGAAGGAAGATATCAGACATTCGACGATCTTTTAAAAATATCGTTACATGAAAACGAGGAAGAAAACGACGATGAGGATGAAGGGCAAGGTTTAGGTAAGAAATTATAAAGTTGTACTTAGGTATGTATGTAATTTATTGCAGCAATGAATATAGAAGAAAATGAAAAACTAAACACGTTCACTGATGCGTTAAAAAAATTGAGTGCATTAGAAGACTTTGCAAGGAGAGTAAACTGTATGGAAATGACAGAGAAGCTTTTAAATTTACGTACTGTTATGGAAGAAAATGCTCCACGAAAGATAAAAAATGAAATTACACTTCCCGAATCTTGACAAAATAAAATATAATTAGTGTGTTTATGTATTTATACAGAATATACAGGGTAACTCTTTGAAAACGAAACAGGCGGGATTGTGGCCAGCAGAATTTTTTTTTTAAGAAATGCAAAAACACGTTAATTTTATCATCGAGGGGGACAACTTTTGCGACGCAAAAGTCAAAGACGCCATTCGGAATCTAAAGAGTGGAAATAAAAATCCCAACAGTAGGATTTTTATGCGGACCGGACGTTACATTTGGTGAACCCCCCAATCAAAGTCATGGTTTATTATCAGTGTTGCGTAATAGATCTATTACAATTTTCAAATTTTCTGTGCCTCTTTTTAATTTTTCATATTTAAATTATACATATGTATCAATCCTAAAAAGTTTCAGTCACCACTGGACATCTAAAAATGCACTCAGCTAAGTAAGTCAGTTTAATTTTTAATTTGCAGACTCCCCCATCCCCCAATACTGACACTTTACTCCCACTTTTGCGGGAGTAAAGTGCCAGTTTTCTTAGTAGCGGGCCGAAAAGTAAAAAATTCATACGGTACTTTGACAATGATATCATGTTACGCAAACTACCACATCTGGGGTTAGGCAATAAAGTTTATGGTTATTTTCAAGAAAAGTCGACTACATAAACCGCTTTGTATTTGTGAAAACTTAAATTTTATTTAACAAATTTTTCTAGAAATTCGAGTAGTTGACGAAATTAAACTTCGAGATATAGAAATAATCGATTTATAGCGGAAAGACAAAAAATAGTATATTCGCGCTCGGGAGTAAAGTGACTTTTCGTCCTTCGGGTTAATTTTCCCCTTCGACTGCGTCTCGACCTTTACCCTCATGACGAAAAGTGGCACTTTACTCCCTCGGTGTATAATATACTATTATTGAGATGCTACTTTTAAATGTGAACTATCGGAAATCCGAGCCCCCCGTGTCGAATTTTGACTCCAAAATAGTCTAAATTGTTTGTGCTTCGTTGGTGCAAACATTATTTTCGTTTGTACTCAAATAGTTTTTGAGAAATTTCAAAATTTCGCTGGGGGGGCTGGAGACATGCTTTTTTAAATTTCGTATTTAAAATAGTCTAGAACGTTTGTAATTCGCTTGTGATTGTTTGTGCAAGTTTTATTTTCGTTTGTACCTAATAGTTTTTGATATTTTCAAGAAAAACATCATGAGTACTGACGCGCATGAGTGGATTAACGAGATTCTCTTAGCACGAGAAAGCACATAGTTTTTTTTTAAATTTTGAATTTAAAATAGTCTAGAACGTTTGTAATTCGTTTGTGCTTGCTTTTGTTTCCAAGTTTCAAGTATTATATAAGCTTGATAGTAGGTCTATTTGTCATGTTACTCCAAACTACTATGGGCAAGTTAGTATAAACAATTGTGAAAATTGATTGCTGTAAAAGGGGATTGATGATTTTACACCAATGAATTTGAGCAAAGTGTGTTCCGGTTGCACTAGGACTGTGATACCAAACTATGGCGGAGTGATTCAAGAAAACTTTGGGGGGAGGGGCACGTAGATATGCTTCCAACACAATTCCAACAATTGAAATTTTGGGATAAAATTGATGTCAAACGTTGAAACACCGTACAAAAAAACCTAATATGGTAAATACAAATTTAACCTAAATCGCAAAAACTGTTTTGTTACAAAACACAGTAAAGACGATTGTGACTATTTTAAAATGGATCCTGTAGGTGTTGTCTAGAATCTCGTTAATCCACTCATGCGCGTCAGTGTCCTAATGTATTTCTCGAAAATTTCAAAAACTATTTGGGTACAAACGAAAATAAAATTTGCACAAACAGGCACCAACAAAGTACAAACGATAGAGAGTATTTTGAACGTAATCCTGCAAGTGTTACCCAGAATCACGTTAATATACTCATGCGCGTCAGTTTCCTTGATGTATTTCTTGAAAATCTCAAAAACTATTTGGGTACAAACGAAAATGAAACTTGCACAAACAAAGTGCAAACAATACAGAGTATTTTGAACGTAATCCTGCAAGTGTTACCCAGAATCTCGTTAATCTACTCATGCGCGTCAGTTTCCTTGATGTATTTCTTGAAAATCTCAAAAACTATTTGGGTACAAACGAAAATAATGTTTGCACAAACAGGTACAAACGATTTAGACTATTTTGGAGTCAAAATTCGAATTGGGGGGGCTGGGGACATGCACCTCCTAGATCCCCTGGTTTCACGCGCATTTCTTCACATTTAGAGGGATAAATTTGTTTTGGTTTAGTACCTAAATGTTTGTTTGAATGGACCAAGAGGGGTTAGTGCAAATTAAATCACTTTCCACAGGCGCTTTTTACCGGTGTTATTGCTTTGGGAGGAAGGGTAAATACAATGGAATACCCCCATTTATTTTTAAATAAAAGCTTTGTTTGGTACCACAGTCCTAGTGCTACACTAACTACATTACCTACTACAAATTGATTGGTGTAAGTGATTCAGTGTGACTCGACCTTAGGCCCAGGAACGTGCCCAACCAACTTTTTGCAGGGGGGAGCAATTCCAAATTTACAACTGAATTAATTCAAAATTGCCAACTTTTTTTAATTTAAACATAAAAAAATGTCAAATTGACCAACTTTTGGGTGTTTTTAACAATTTTTTGCCAACGTTTTGAAATATTGGGAGGAACCTCCCCCCTACTTAGGCCTGTGACCTAAGATCAAATGATCTGCCAGGTTCCCGTACCTCAAATAAACATTTTGTATTTTTTTTTAAATTAATTGTTTCACTTTTTATTTGTTAAAATCAGAAAAAATGATAATAATCAAAAGTCGTTAGTGAAATAGAACGCTTTATTTTTTTAAAACCAATTTGAAACATAAACTCGCTTACAAAAATACGAAATTCGGGACTTTTAGAGAAAAATCATGTACATATTCTTATATACAAGCTGCAAAAAAGTTATTTACACATTTTATTTAACACCTACATAGACAAAATTGCAACTTCTTAATTGTAATAATTATTTTCTTAATTCTAGGAATTTTAGAATAAAACACCACTCTCATTAAAAATAAAAAAATTTACATAATAGGAACATCGTGGTTTGCTTTAACCTAATAATACTTTTAAAGTAGTAAACAATTAACGAGAAAAAAATGCAATTAAACTTAAATATAAATTCGAAATGTCGTATACACAAACGGTGCATAATTAAAAAGAAAATAATAAAAAATAAACAGCGGAATCATAATCATGATTCGGAAGTATCGGAATAAATTTCATAGAGAAATTTTTGGAACGACGACTTAGGAAACATCACATTTCCGAAGAGTTTAAAGAATTCCGGAATAAATTCTATTCTAATCAGACTTAAAATTTCATCATCATGTTTAAGACCGTACCTAAAATTTAAATATATTTTTAAATATAATACAAAAACGAAAAATTCTTACCTTTGCAGTTCTTCTTTAAGCTGCACGTATTTATTTACGTTGATGTCCTGCATGTACCGGTTACCATCACATATTAAATTAATATTTTTTTTAATTGTCATTAAATCAAGGTCTTTCAATTTAGTAACTTCCTGCATTTCTAATATTGTAATGTATATTCCCTCATTTAATTTGATAAGACGTACAACTTTGCCGTGCAATACTAAAAATTAAAAAGTTAAGACAAATTTGACCATCAGGAATTTTTAAACCTACTTTTCATGAAAACGTATTTATTCTTGGATTGCGTCCATTGTGATTGTGAGTTACACAATGAAGTAGTTTCAGATGCTGCTTCATCGTGATTCGACGAATTCGGTAGTTGGTAAGTTGGGATAGGGAATTTAGGTAGTGACTGTAAACTTTGGGGATGTGGTGAAAATTTCCTCTCAGGTTCCTCTAAGTTCAGTTCTGAAAGGTTCATGTTTAGAGAGACTTTGTGTTCCACATGTGGCGTATAGGGTATAAATGGCGTAGCAAACGGCGATAAACCGTCGAAACTTTGATGTTGAAATGCACTCGGACTTGAAAAAGGAATTAAATTCGGACTTGAAATAGGAGGCAAAGTCGGACTTGAAAGAGAAGGCAAACTCGGACTTGAAAGGGGAAACAAACTTTCGCTTGATGGACACCTGTTTACTTCATTTTGTGTTAAGAGCTCAAATTTGAATTCGGTTACGTTTTCCTTAATAGAATCACACACTGACAGTAACTGTAAATCATTGAAGTGGTTCAAAATGTCAACCACCATTTCTTCCATGACATCGGAAGACGTTTTTAGGTATCCGTTCTTCAAGAACTTGATTAAATTTTCTGTAACATCACTAGTTATCAAAAACTTTTTTAACGAACATTCCAATAAATACAAAGCAACAACATGTCCTTCTTTCAGTATCGAAGTAATCGCTTGTCCGATATCTCGCTTGTTTACAGTTTTGGTGGTATTTTGAGCGTTTTCGTGTTTTGGTGTAGGTGAAATAGGAACTGCATTGTTGCATAATTTATTGGGCGAGACTAAATCGACTCTCGTGTTATTGCTGATGGACTGGATAAATTGATTATTTTCAGGTAGATTTGTAAAGCCTGGAGGTGGCTTTACCAATTTAGGTAGCGCTAAAGGTTCATCTGTCGTTTCTATGGCGTTGTAAAACTCATTTAAATGTTGTTCCCTCATTGCAGGTTCACTGATCAACTGAAACGAGTTTTCATTTTCTGGATGCTGAACTTGGGCTTCAAGTGACTCTGCACCGTTACTTGAATTAGGGTAAATCTCTATTAGGTGTTTTCTACGCTTTACCGGCTCACTGATTGATGATAATGGGTCGATAGTGTTTGGATCCCGAGGTTCATAATATTGTGGATAAATATCATCGTGGGATACTCCAAGCTTGATTTTTGCCGTAAGCTCGGGAAGTGTAGGCACTAGAAAGTTTTCAAGTTCGTGGAAGGTAGGAAAAAGATATATAGAATGTACAATGGGAACGAACAAGGAAAACGGTCCTCGCTTTGGCTCCTAAACATTTAAATTACAATTTTATTGATTCCAAACATTTCCAATTATTAAAGTTAACAACCAATAACAAAATCAAATTTTATTTTGAGAAAAATTTATAGGAAATTTCGAGTAGGTACTCGGATCAAACGTGCAATATGATCAAATGAAGTTATGACGTCACAGCGCCTAAAATTGGCCAATATTGACTCAGGGCTTAGTGTCCATTTGATTGGCAATTCTAGGCGCTGTGGTGTCACACTAATAGAGTCGATCGGCACAGATATTTTTGAAAATTTTGATTTATTTTTGCTACAAACCCAGAACTATTTTTAGACGGTTTGAAGTCATCAGTCATCACTAATACACTCAATTATCACTTAAATAAAAATGCAAATTTGGTTCAAGTAGTCAAATTTAATAGGGCATTAAATGTCCTACAAGTTTTGTATTTACCGGTACCGTGAGAAAAATTTGTATAAGTCTACAAAAAGAAGTCAAGTGCACAACTGAGTTTGCTCCACAAAATTTGTTTAGACTACTTTAGCCGAAATTTGCATTACAAAAGATATATGGGAAAAACTACATTTTGCTGCAATTTCGTACAATTTTTTCAAGATGGCAGCGAGCGCACATGCGCGTTAAGACAGAAAACTGGGATTTAATATTGAGACCAGTTTAATTGTTAACTGCACTGGCCTATAAGTAACATTTTTCAAAATGACGGTAGTAAACTGTCAGACGTATGGGGAGTTTTGAATTCACGGTATAAATTTAATCCGCGCATGCGTCAGACTCACTCCTCACTTTTCAACTTCAATTTTTAATTTGGAAAAACTGGTTCTAGAATTAAAATTTTTAGAGAATGTTAATTAGAAAGAAAAGAAAAATTCTATTATTAGGCACAGAAAACACCTGGAAAATAGAAATAAAAGTGAAAAAATTATATACGGACACCAAACGTGCATTTATGCTTGCAGTTAAATTCTAAATTTCTGATGCATAATTTAAAACCAAAGTTCTAGATGGTTTTCTGATTTAATTTTCATAAAAATTTGTAACATTTTAATTTAATTTAAATAGAAAAGTCCAAACAAAAACCGTTGGTTATTAGGGAGTATGGCTGAAAGGACTTGGTTGTTAAATAGGAAAAGTACACGGATGTGGTTTTATACCAAACATCGGCAATTTAAGCAGTAAATAAAATTTACAGTAAAATTTTGTTGAAAACGTAAAATGGTACGGCATAGTTAACTCGCAAAGAAAACATAATTTACTAAAAGATCGAATGAATTAAGTTAGGCCCGATTGCAATCCCCGACAAGAAAATTGTGATTTAAAACAAATCACTTATTTAATTTAAAATTTATTAACTCTCCTTTTATACATAATAAAAACTTAAATAAAAGCTTTCTAAATTTTAATTATTTGTACAGATCTCATAATAAAAACTGACTAAAAATTGTAAAGCTTACAATTCTGATGCCCTTTTGTACTTAGCAATCATTTCTTTATACTCTTTTATTTTAAAAGGAGATTTTGTTAATGGTAGTTCACTTAAGCCGTTATTTAGCGAGTTACTTTCAGTGTTTACCTGATGAGCATATATTGCAAGCTTGGATTTCACTAAAATGTTATTTATAATGCCGTCTTTACCTCTGCTTTTGTCACACAAAACGAGCTCCAAAACTCGTTCCTGAAAGGACCAAAAATTAATTTTTTGTGATTATTTTAGTACAACTGACTTACTTCTCTATCGATTTTGTTAATTTGACCCGACAAAACACGATATTGAACCATATTCAAAAATGTCATAGTTGCTTCGAGCGACCACGGAGACTGAGTTAAGGGAGGAAAAATCCCAGTTAAACGCGCCCTAATCGCTTGTTGCGGGAGGTAGGAAAACTTGTTGGCCAAAAAATATATGTCTCTGGAATCCACAGTAGCAACAGTACCATAATCGACGTAATAAACGTTTGTTTTATGATCAGTCAAGACAACCTTGGTCAGTAATGCACGGTGAAATTGTCCTTCATAGATTGACACACAAAACATGCCCACTTCCAGGTGCTCCTCATTAATTTTTAATTTGCTATATTGGCAATTGTAGTGTAATCTGAAATAATTAAAAAATAAATATAAAATTTAGTTTTCAAGTTCACTACTGGTAACTTACTGCATCTCGAACATTAGTTCTTCTAAATCGTTATAATCTTCCTTCAATATAATCCAAAATTTTGAAGGGTCGTAGACTTCGGCGACGTGGAGTTCGATTTCATCCATTTCCTTCACACTTTCGGAAATAAATTGGCGCGGAATAATTTCCTTTACTTTTACCACATCGGGAGGATAATCAATTACTGATAGGTTTAACATGCTCTAAAAAAAAGTTCAATTTAAAGAAATTTTTGGGTAATATTGGGAAACAACTAATTTTATGCTGCTTGTGTTAATTTTGTACTTTTTGCAGATTTTTAAAATTGAAATGTTGATGAAAGAGAAGAAATTTTGGTAAGTGTATCTTTGAAAAATTCAATTGTTTCACCATAATTTCTGTAAATATAAGCGCTTATATATCTCATAAATAAAGATGAGATTTTTAGGTTTTTACCTTTTTTCTATTTTAGCTCCTATTTTTATTTTATTAGCACCAAAATTCGTTTCAGGAAAAACTACGTCATATAAGCCCTATTTATTTTTACCATTTTTTAATTTTCACGACCTATTTTAGCATTTTGGAAACTTTCTTTTAATTTTCAGTTCAAATAGAAAAGTTAAAATTTTTTCTTGTTGTAATTAAATTGTTATTAATTTAAATAATATTGAAAAAATGCAAAGTTGCCTCAGATACACTTTTTCAAAATCATACACTTTTCTTCACTTTTTATAAAAAAATTCACCATTTTCACTTTATGTTAAAATTCACTAAATTTGGCTAGGGGGTTAAAAAAAAGGTCATTCAAAAAAATTGTGGGGAAAAAAAGACCAAAAGATACAAAATGTTTCATGTTTAGTACCTTTTTAGGACCTAAAATCGCTTTTTTTAGAACCTTTTTAGGTACCTTTTTTTGAATTTATACGAACTAAAAATTTCACCTCTACTCATAAAATAAACTATTTACATGCAATATTTAGTGGGGGGAAGCGAACTCGAGGGGCGCTAAAATAAAATTAAAAGGAGGTGCATGTGCCCCCCCCTCCAACTTGAATTTTGACTCCAAAATAGTCTAAATCGTTAGTACCTGTTTGTGCAAACATTATTTTCGTCTGTACCCAAATAGTTATTGAGATTTTCAAGAAAAACATCATGGATACTGACGCGCATGAGTGGATTAACGAGATTCTCGTAAAGCTAGTTCACACTACTTGATTTCTCATATCACATTTGACTTGGTCATAAGACATGGCTAGAATCATATCGTAACAGCAGCCAATCATATTAGCCATAACTTCTATAATATCAAAAATTTTGAATTCAAAATAGTCTAGAACAGAGTTCTCAACCTTTTCAATTTTGGTACCCTCTATGAGGTTTCATGTATCTCTAGAAAATGTGAGGTAGTTGTGTATATATAATAATTTATTACCAACTTCAAAAGTTCCAGTGTGCGTAAATCCATGTTTGATATAACTTTCATCGTACTTTCTGTTCTTTCGCATTGCGAATTTCGTTTTCTAACGGTTTTATGCTTTTATAGTACCGATTAAAATGCTTATATAGATTTTTTGATGGAGATTAATCGTATAATTTCACTAATCCATTGATAATTCGAATTTTTTGCTAAATATGACATACTGATACTCTAAAATTGCGATAAAATCGCTTCTCAACCGGTACCCCCCCGAGGAACTTTTTTGATAGGTTGAGAAACGCTGGTCTAGAACGTTTGTAATTCGTTTGTGCAAATTTTATTTTCGTTTGTTCCCAAATAGTTTTTGAGATTTTCGAGATTCTAGGTAACACGTGGTAACACAAAATTTCTTCAAAATTTTCAATTCCAGATACAAAAATAGTCTAGAACGTCTGTGTTTAGTTTGTACTTGCTTGTGCCAGTTTCATTTTCGTTTGTACCCAAATAGTTTTTGAGATTTTTCGAAATTTCCAATTTTGGATACAAAATAATTCAACAGTAAGAACTATTTGAGTACAAACGAAAATAATAAATGCACAAAGTACAAACGTTCTAGACTATTACGAAACAAAAATGTGAAAACATTCTATGTGCTTCCCCGTGCTAAGAAAATCTCGTTAATCCACTCATGCGCGTTAATGTACATAAGTTTTTTTTGAAAATCTCAAAATCTATTTGGGTACAAACGAAAATGAAACTTGCACAAACAAAGTACAAACGATAAAAAGTATTTTAAACGTGATCCTGTAAGTGTTACCTAGAATCTCGTTAATCCACTCATGCGCGTCAGTATCCTTGATGTTTTTCTTGAAAATCTCAAAAACTATTTAGGTAAAAACGAAAATAATGTTTGCACAAACAGGTACAAACGATTTAGACTACTTTGGAGTCAAAATTCGACATGGGGGGCTGAGGACATGCACCTAATAAAAAGAGACGTTCAAAACCAAAACATTTGTGGCCGATTTCAGAAACGTTATGGGGAAAGGTTTGTATTTGGGACGCTAAAATACAAATTTTACGATTGAAACCTCGATGTATTCTGAAAGAGTATATTTTAAATAAGAGAATTAACTATGACAGAATGCCTTAAATGCACCTGTTTTTTCAAAAATCGAATTTAAAAAAGCTCGATTTTCACTGCAAATTTGAAGGTAAATCGCTCGTGATTGGTGAATCAAAGCATTCAGTTGTCGGTACGTGTGTTCCTATACATAAGAGTGTAGCTGTTGACAAATTTGTCAGTAACTCGTACGCTATGGTAGGAGAAGACCAAAATTACTTCAGAAAATGGTTGCTTAAATTTAACGAACTGTTATTACTTTTTCGCGTGGATTCTCCTCGTGCCATGGTGGTTTTCATCAAAATTGACCCTTTGGGCCATTTTGATGAAAACTACACTCATTATAAAAATACCCCTAGGTCCGTGGATTAAGGAAAAAGGTGGATCTTTGAGGGATGAAACTCGTTAGCGTGGATTCTAAAAGAACGGTGGTTGTGCAAGGAAAAATTGACCTAAAGCGCTCGAGCGCAGCGAGCATTTTTCCTGCACATTTACTATTAAAAGCCATGATTTTCGCTCGAAGTGCACTGTTGAAGCATCCCAATGCAAGTGTCGCTCCGGTTATCGCCGCTATAGTATCACTTCGTGAACAAATTTTTGTGGAGCCTCCATCACCTCTTTCAACATCTAAGAACATCGCAGGGATGGTTGGGTGTGAATGTATAATACTAATAAGCTTAGAGCCTTGTAGTACTTCAAAGTAGAGTGTTGACCCGCGCGAAGTCGATAATCAACTTTTGATGAATAATTTGAGTGATTTACGAGTACGCATGGCCGTAGCAACAGTAACTTCCCAAAAACCGTAGCGTCGTGGAGCCCAGAAGGGTCCGTAGAAGGAAAAAAGGCGACACAGTCGCAAAAAAGAAGTGGGATTGTACGGTTGAAAAAAGTTGAAAACTTCACTTAAGAACTGATTTAGGTCGGTGCCGAGACATTGAGTAAACGCCTCGGCTGTGACCCTGCAAGCCAAAAACGTGAGGCGTTTTTTGGCGAATTAAAACTGCGGGTGACGCCCACGAGTTTTAGCTCAATAGAAATTGATACGTGATTCGTACCAATTTCTCAGCTAGTGAGGAATAACAACTTCTCGTGGGCAAAAGTGCAAAAAACTAATCGGTTATCGCCGCTCTGCGCAAAGCTAAGACTAATTCATTCTACACGGACTGACAATAGAATGCATTGATTCACCAATCCCGAGCGACTAAACTTGAAAATTGCTATGAAAATCGAAGTTTTTAAAATAGATTTTTGAAAAAACTGGTAGATTTAAGGCCTTCCGTCATAGTTAATTCTCTTATTTAATATTTGCTTATTCAGAATTCATTGATGTTTCAATAGTAAAATTTGCATTTTAGCGTCCCAAATACAAACCTACAACTCATTGAACTTTAACCATAACACTACTAATCTCTTTTTTTTTAGTTATTATAAATTTTTTAACTTTTTGCGGTAGTTTCTTTTTGAAATTGTTGCTTTCGTTTTCAAAATTTTTTATTGTCAAGAAAATTATTTAAAAAAATATAATTTCCTTTTTGCTATTTTGTATTTGCAATTTTCCCCAGTTCCCAAATTCTTCAGACTTGTTAACCTAGGAAATCATTTACTCGCATTTTATTTTGACGGTTTTTGGGTTTATTTTAGTAGCCCCAATGTTAACTGATCTGTAAAATTTAATGTTTACACCCCCGACTACCATAATTTCAATAGAAAATTTTTAAAATCGTGGACGCGGTTAGGGTGCTCACCTTCCAAAAAGTTACCCCATATTGCGCCAATATCGAGATATGAACATTTTCCAATATTGGGTAAATATCGGCAGATTATTGCACCAAGCTCCAGGCAACATTGGTGTAATATCTCTAAAAATTCAAAAGTTCTGCCGACTTCACCAAACAAAATTTACGTTGAGGACAGGTTTTTTTTTCTATGTCAACGTCACACGCTTTATATCAGCGTTTTCCAAACTGGGAGCCGTGGACTAGTCACAGGGAAGCCGCAAATATTAGCCAGGATTGACTTTAGTAGGTACTATTTAATTAATTTAGTACTATTTTATTTAAAACATTTTTGTGTTTGTAGTCGGGGCCGTAGCCAGGGGGGGCACCTGGGGGCACGTGCCCCTCCGAAATGTTCAGAAAATTTTTATTTTTTAAAGTAAAGGAAAATTTGTTTTTAATAATAAAAATTCTCGGAAGGGGAACCACCAAAAATTTAAATTTTTACAAGTGCCCACCTCCCGAAATTAAATTCTAGCTACGGGCCTGTTTGTAGTATTTTATAAAGTGAAAGGGAGGCGCCATATGATCAAATATTTTTAAGGGAGCCGTGGTAAAATAAAGTTTGAAAAACGCTGCTTTATCCTAAGTGATAAACTATGAGTTTCAAAAATAAGCTATTGAAATTTAATTTCTTGCGACATAGTATTGGTTAAATTTCACTTGTGAACCTAATTTTTCAAAGCAGCCAAATTGGGTGAGGTCTCAGCTACACCTCCCCCCGCCCAGTGTAAACACATATAAGAAAACTCTAACAAGAGAATTTGACGCTAACGTCAGCTTTCCTGCTCCCTATATAACAAAATTCTCCATTTTTTGCTCCAATTTTTTATGCAATATTGACTTTAAAAACAAATTATTATAAACATTTTTGTCGCATTTTAACAATATAAATTTTGATATACCTACTGACTGTTATTTCAGATTTGTTTTGACAAAGAAATGAAACGTAATCATAAAGTTATCTTATAATAATCAAAACAAGATAGCAAAGAATGAAGAAAATAGCTGAAATAAAATCCTCCACATTTTTCGCCTATCTAATTTACAACACAAACAACATTTCCTTGAAAGTGTTCAAAAAAATGTTATCTAGGTGCCCAAGAAAATGTTGCAAAACTTCTTACCTCAGGAAGAGCAGTATCGGGAAATATCAAACTTTTAGTTTTATTTCCTCCACAGGCACCGACAGGTCTAGCCACCGATTCATTTAAACTTTCAAGATTAGCAGGCAAAGGCCGCGATTTATCAAAAATTTTATAATCTCCACAGTCAGGCCGAAAGCAATGGTAAGTGCTGGGGAAGTCTTTGATCATTTGTATTAAATTTCGGTACCCATACTTGTTATAGTTAATTTCGTCCTTGAACTTGTTCCTTTAAAAAAATGTTTAAAATAACAACTTATTTTTTTTCCAATTTACTAAATCTTACCTGTAGAGGGACGGAAGCATGGAACAGTCGATACCGTTCGGATGATCTTTGACTAACCTGAAGAGATTTTCCTGAACGTGGAGTGGAACTTTAAAATTTGAAATAGGAGTTTTTGCACTATTAAAACCCTCATTTGAGGTGAATGTCAAATCGTTCATCATATTCACTAAATTTTGTTGAGAGGTGGTTGAACTTGTAAATGAAGTCGAATCTTCAACTTTTAACATATTATATTTCCCGGTGTTGTTTGTGCTACTTTTCAGTGTTGCGGGAATATCTTGTGATTTGAATGGTTGTGAGACGAGTTCTCTTGGACTGTCGTAAGAACTAGAGGAGAGCCTCTCTGAGCCCGAGCTATGTGGCGCATGAGTCAAATTCGGTCGTGAGTTTTCAAGAGTCATGGAAGTTGAATAACTATCAGAACATCTTCCCGTAATTGCTTGTGGACTATTGTAAATTGGATTCGAAACCTCGTAATGTGATCTTGGAATTTCGTAAAATTGAATTGGATGTTCTAAAAGCGATTGCGGAGCAGGTCTTGTGCAATTATCATAAAATCTACTTGACCGTGGCGCCCTTTTCTTTCCTGAACTTCTCTGTTTTGATATTAAGCTATCGATGTGTGCAACCTTTTTGCTAACAATAACTTGTAGCGTTGCGTTATAGCCAGAACCGAGCACATTGAGGATGTCTGGCATACTCCGTAAAAATGAATCAATGGACGAATAACCAAACCTCCTAAAAGGAATTGGACGTCCTTCCATTTGCTTATATTCTCGTTCCAAAGAAAGAATGGTCGACTTATTCGGATTAGAAATAAGAAGACTAGAAATAGTTGCCTTGATATCGCGTAATTCATCTTCAACGGACGACATTCTTATTTATATTTAAAACTTAACTGTAATATTCAACACTCCTAATTAACAAACTTATTTTCATCTTACTCAACACGTCCTATGCATGGTTAAACCAAACTATAAAGAACACAAACATAACCTCGAAACAATTTTCAAATTCCAAAATTGGCACTTGTTGCGCTAGGTTGCGCTGTCAAAGTTCAGAGTGCGTCAAGGTTGCCAGGCCTGAGGGTTTTACTCCAGATAAACGAACATAAATTTCAAAAAGAAGGCGGAAAAAATCAAAAAGTAAATAAGGTAGGCTTTAAAAATAAGTTTATTGATGTTCTGGCCGATTGAATTCTTATTTTTTTTATAAGTGACACTTGCGTTAATTTTGTGCAAAATTACCGGAAGTGTCCCGTGTAAAATGGGAGCCTGGGTTCTAGGACCAAAAAAAAGGAAAAAACCATAGAAATTTTGTGAGAAGTATAGAAAAAAGGTAGAATTTTCTGGGCCCTTAATAGTTTTCAAAAAAAATTTTAAAAATTGGCTGAGAGTGATGCAAGGCTACAACACACATGCCTACATTTATATGTAGACATTGACCCCCCTCACCAACAAATTTTTGGATATAACAGCCTTCTACTTATACTTGGCATTACTTTCTATTAAAGGCTTTCGTAGGTACAGTGTACAGTGTGTGAGGTGAACTAAGTGAACGGGATAAGGACCGGACTCTAGGCTAGAAGCCCTGGGTTCAATCCCCAACCCGGCTACAAAAATTTATACAACTTCATTATAACCCTCTCCTCTCGGAAGGCAATGGCAAACCACCGAGAATAATTTGCCAAGAGAACCATTTAATATTAATGGTCGCCAACCTCCGATATTAGGAGACGGCACCATAAGAAGAAGAAGGTACAGTGTAACCAAACAAGAGGAATAATTTTTTTCTTTCTCTTCTTCTTTTCTTCTTCTCTTTTTGTTTTTTTTCACTTCGCTAGCCTAGTTCCAACGTCATCTGAAAAAAGTAAGCAACTTTTACTCTGCGATTCACGACAAGGTAATGCAAAAAAATGCGAAAACAAGAAGTAACTTTTAAAATTAAAAAACAAAAAGAAGAAAATAGAAATTGCTAATTTATTTATGAATAATATTATTTATTTTTTTTTTATTTACATTTTTATTATTATGACTCAAGTTGAAAAGTGTGGCTCCTAAAATTAACAGATACGGCCTTGAATATTATAATATATTTTAAATTTCTATCCTACCCAAGAAAATACTTAAAAATGTGATAAAATGAAGTATTTTTCCCTTGACCCTGCTTTTCTAGAGGTAGGGAGTAGGTCAATTGTATTTCAGTACAGATTTTAAAAACAAAATGCATTCAAAATTTGTTGAAATTAGGTACCTATTTAGTTTTTAGTTAATTTGAAATACAGTAACAGCAACGAAACTTTCGTGTTACGTCATCGTACATAAGCAGCCTCATTGGTTATTGAAACAAATTAGCCAACCTAATAGGTTAGGTTATAAAACCTAACACCAGGTTCATAGCCACAAGCACCTGCCCTCCCCCCCGGAAATTACATCTACGATTTTACTAATTTCCTCCAGAAAAAAATTTTTGGTCTAAAAATTTTATTCATTTTAGACCACTTGACCATGAAAAATGCGGAAATTCTTCTATGGTGCTTTTGTACAAAAGCAGAATTGTTTTAATTACCTATCGAGAAAGATAAGTTTCTTGGGTTCTTCTAATTCGGAATGTGATAAGGAAACCAGAACATTTTCGAATGCAGCTGAGATAGGAAAGTATGATTTTTGATTTTTCTTTCAATGTTTCAAATTTGTTCTAATTTTTTTACTGTAGTTTTCCAAAAATAATAATCGAAACGAAAGAGAAAATTGAAAAATCTGGTTATGGAAATGGAAGCTTAAATTTCTGATACTAATTTCAGCCAAACATTTTTTACTTTGGAGGGGGGGGGGGGCGTTATATCCTATGTACTCCCAAAAGAGCATCAAAAATCAAAATAATGCTTTTTAATTGTTTATATTACTTAATTTCAAATAAAAAACTTCTTCCCCTCCCTTCCCTCCAAGAAGAAGAAAAAATAAAATCGATAACAGATTGTTTACTTAACGTAACGACCAACAAACAAAATTCCCGCAGGTGATTTTATGTAATACAAAAATGGATGGTTAACTTCGTATAGTTTCGGTAGAGGTGGTGGTACAAAAATTGCCGAAATGGGAATAGCGGCAATTGCTGAAAAAAAAAAAAATTTTAACTTTACTTTTTTAAAGCACATTTTTCTGCTTACTGTAAGTGGCGGCAGTTGCCTGAGTGCCCTTTTCGTCAATCTCTAGAATAGCTTTTTGAACAATTTGATCGATCTTTAAGCGCTGAGAAAACTTTGAAATGCCTGTGAAATCAGCCTTTTTGTCATCAAATGCCTCCGTTACTCCCAACTGAAAAGATTTTTTTTAGTTTGAAAAAAAAGACCACATTATTATTTTATAATATAAAACTTCAAAATATCGAGTTATTATTAAATTAAAAATTGTTAAAAGATTTATTTAGCTTTCAAACGATATATCGTTCGTCATCAGAATAATATACAAATGTAATCGATATTTTGAAGTTTTATATTATCTAATATCAACGAGTTAATAATTTATATATTCATTATTATTTTATTTACCATTTTCAAAATCTCGGCAAAGTCAACAGTGGACGTGACATTGAATTTGGGAAGTCTCACGTGCACATCTTCTTCTTTATATGTTTGATGTTTCAAGACCTTCTCAAGATTCTGTTCAACTTCGGCAAGTCCGTTTACTTCATTTGGTAGCACAATGGTCATGGTGATATTTTCTCCTTCGTAAGGCAATTCAACAAATCGGGCTTTTAGCTCTTCCGATTCGTGATAATTTAAACGTACGGTCATTTGCATCGTTTTAACCTTGACAGTATCGACTTCATTTAAATGAAAATCGCGATCCTTTGTGAAGTGATCGTCGAAGTCGTAGACCCACTTTCCTTTAAAATAAATGGCGTTTAGAAGTACCAAAGAGGTCCGATTGTCCAAAACGCTTGAATCGATTAAGTGGTTAATTTTGCCGTTTGTTTTTTGATAGACCCACTCGTTTATTTTGTCTGCTGCTTGCGGATTGAGAAAGTTGATTGCTTCAACTTCTGATTTAAAATAGTTTTCGGCGGCATTTTTAAATTCTTCATTAAATTGGAAACCATTTTTAGCATAGATCTTATTTGCCAAATGCACTGCGTATTTATGATTTCCTTGTAGGTGAGGAGTGACTTCCATAATTGTTTCTATTAACTGGTTTTTATTGCTAGGAACACGAAGAGTACTGGCCAGTTGACTGGCCGTATTACCCTTAGCACCACATTGGGTAAGTGCCAAAACTAACTGTGCAGAAATCGGACACATTATAAAATTTTCCGAATTTTGTCGAAGCACTTGCTGAAATAGAAAACTTGTTAAAAATTTACGGTATGAGACACATTTTAAGTTTTTCATGATAATTTCAAAAACAGTTCAATGAATTGACTTCAAATTTTGATATATTTTTCAGAGTAGCGGCAGCGTGAAATAATCACTGTCACGTCGAATGTATCAAAATAATATAAATGTCTAGGACGATTTTCAATAATAGCTAAAAATTTTTGAAGAATGAGAATGGGGATTCCCAAAAAATTGTTTGATAATAATAATGGCGGTCGTCAGATTGATAAGTTTAAGAACCGCCGAAATACAAGAAAGCCCAACTATAATAATCTAGGTACATAAGAGATTTTTACCTGGTGATATACGGCAGCTGTAAAATTAACATTTCCAGCCAGAAATTTTTCATAAGGTGTTTCTTGGGGAGATGTAGCTACCCTATTTGGTTGGGCAGGAAAATAATCTTCATAACGAGGTGTCGTACCATATTGGCGCACCGTTGGAACATTATTAACATTAAATCGATCAAAAAGTGGTTCTTGATTTTGATAAAAATTTTCAGTAAGTACATATCGCTGCGCCGTAGCTGTAGTCAGCAGGGCAACCATAATAATTAACAATCGAGTCGCCATTGTCCTCGATCAGTTTTTCTCCGCCTTGTTAATAAATGTCACGATTATTATTTCTTACTAATAAATCCTCTGGAAATAAAATAAGATTTTAAGAACAATTAAAAACAAAAATTTAAACTGAGCGTCGAAAATGAAAATCGAACTTACCTCTTCAAATTGTTTATAATAACTCACAAAAGAAGATAAAATATTCAAGTTCTTGAGCGAGCGGTTTACGTAATGGGAATACCCACAACTACTGCAACTTGGAAACTTGGAATCTTGTAGATAAAATAATATATGATTGGTATTTATTAACTAGCAAATTATGTATATATTTTTCTTATAAACTGATAAATAATATCGTCTCAGCGACGCGTCAGTTAAACAGGTTTAAAGATCATCGATAATATGTTTAATAAGGAAAGATAATGCAGATTTTTATAGAATTAAAATATAAACTTGAATGGCCTTGAGAAAACACATAAAACTGCAAGGTGGTGGAAACTTGTTTCAAAATCGTAATTTTCGTGTCGCTCAGATAAATAATGGAAACGATAAACAATAATAACAAAATAAAGTAGTCCAACTTTTCTTTTTAATAGTGTTGAATCATTTTTTAAATTATAATTTTAAACCGGTAGTGCACACTTACAGTAGTTGACCTGTTAGTAGAATATTCGTTAACCTCCATGTACGTTAACCACCATGCAAAATTTAAAAAAACAACATTCGTGGGGTAAAGAGTCCCTAGGGACTTAACTTGTTAATTTTGCCGACCCGAATCTTCAAGGCTTCGAAAGGCTCTGTTAAGTATTTTTTTAATAGGATTGTAGAACCTTCGAAAATAATTTTTTTGATTTTCCGGAAGTCAATTTTAGGACTACTGTTATAATTTCTATTGCTAATGTTTCATTCGACTATGTGATTCTGAGGACGATCCTGATTGTTGATGTTTTGGCATGGAGGCAATGTGTGAGTTTTTATCAGTTAATAAGTCACAAGGTTAACTAACATTTTGGATTATAGATATTATAGCGCTTATTTTGAAAAACTGTCGTTTTTTACAATTTCCTTTATTAATTTGAGGTTTGGTCTCCATTCCAAATGCGTAGTTGGAAGGAAAAACCCTCGACCTTACTTAACAATATCATGATTAAACTGTAGTTTCTAACGATTGAAAGGAAAAACCATCTTAATCCAATACAAAAGTGTTTACAGAAAGAAAGCAGGCAATCTGCTCGCTAATTTTATCGGTACCGAAAAGACGAACTTACTTTGGGCAAAGGTGGTGATAGTAAATCTCAGAAATAATGTCAACTAAAATCTGAAATCTACACTTATGGTATTTGGCTCCATAAAATATAATAATTTGTTATTGATGATTTTATTTTAACATTTTTTTTATTTTTTAGTCTAGGGTGGATAAATCCGCTGGATCCCCCCAAATGTAAAGAAACCGAGAGAGGAGGTCTGAGAAAACACAAAAAAGTAACGAGAAAACTTTTCAAATTTGATTCTTACGGCTGGGGGGGTATTCCATACCCCCCAGACCCCCCGGTTTTTCGATCGTTTACTTTTAAAAGTATCCTTCAGGTTAAGAAAAGATTTTTTTCAGAAATATAAAATACATAATTTTATCTAATTTATTAAGTGCTTTTTCTATTTTTTAGGGTAGCTAAGCCCCCTAGTTACGGTTCTGTAAATAACAGCAACGAAGTTTGATGGTTTATTTTAAAATTAATGCAGAAATAATTGTTTATTTTTACAATTAAATAGGACGTCTGCAATTTTCTCAGACTTTTTGATTCCCTCTTCTTCTTTTAGTATAATTTTTGACTTTCCTCCGGGTGAGAAGTCCGATGGTCACAAATCAAAGTCTGCCCCTAATTCTCTAAAATTATCGAACAAATAAAACATGACCTTTTTTTACTATGATCCATCACCAATAATAGGAAATGATCTTACATTATCTCAAAAATGGAATTTTGACACGGACGTCACATCGGGCTACCTCCTCTTCTCGGGTCACACTTATGTTAGTCACGATGACACGACTTCTTGGCCACCATCTGACAAACTTCCAATGATTTGCATTCACATGTACTACTTTTATTTTTGCAATTTATTAATTTTTTTTTTGTAAAATCAACTAATTTATTATTTAATTTATTTTTAATTAACAATTAAGTTCCATAACCAGGACTCGAAGATATAATATTTATGGAAGAAAACTCGACGGAATTTGATAGAAAACATTAAAATAAAGCGTTTTAGATATGGAGGAATATTAAATATCAATTAGTTTAGCTAATAACTGATTATAAAGTTTGCAATATTTGTTCAATATTGACCTCTTTTGACTTATTCTGTCACCGGTCCGTGAGGATTTACTTACGGTTCAAGATTTACTTATATACGTGTTACTTAAGCAGCAGTAGCATTTGCATCATGGTAACGTTAACATCCAATTAAAATCACTGTTTAGGGGCTTATTTGGCTTAAATTTTCCAAAGAAAAGAGAAATCTACTCCCTCCTTAGTAGCACCTTTTCCGAGTTGGAAGACCCCTAGGAATATTATTAATCAGTACAGTATATGTCAAAACGGCTCGGAGTGCTGCGAAGCGATCAGAGAGAGCGCAGCGGTACGTAGAGTTAAACCGTATTTAATTAAAGGTAAATATACACCCGTCAATTCTCTTCCACACCTACCCCCCGCACATCGATTGCCGCTATCATATCGGTGGATACAAAAAATCTCAATCAAGAATTTTCGAAAAATAAATTATTTTTTGGAAATCAGAAAGAAAGCTCAACTAATACTCAAATTGGTTTTATTGTGGCGCAAGTTAACTCGACAATATTTTAAAACTTTTAATCAATTTTAATTTTTAAAAATAAATTCAGGTAGATACACCCGGGATCCCTAAACCACGGCCCGCAGAATAGATTTATCCGGCCCGCGAAAGCTTGAAAATTCTAGTAATGTAAAAAAAATATTTAAAAAATGTTTTTAATTTGTTTTCATCAGGCAAAATCATCTATACGGCCCGTGTATCTTAATCTTATAGGAAATGCTATAACATTTACTAATTGCCGTAGGCGCTTTTCTTAAAAAAAGTTTGCATTAATTTTTGTTTTATAATTCAAATATTAGTTTAATGTTGTTTTTGAATGTTAAAATGAACTGTAAATTATTCGTCGAACTTTAAGAAAACTTGTTTTTTGATTGAATTGAAGAGAAATTCGCACGTAATGCAAAATAATTAAGGTGGGGACAAAAAGGAGAATTACCATTATATATTAATATTACTCGTGTGGTATAACCCTGGGAATTGATTATAATTCATTAGACGTACAAAATTTGGCTTAACTTTCATGAACGCCATTCATGGTAAAAAGAAGTGCATAACGTCAACCAATGGTGGTTGATTATTTAGGAATATTTCACCATAATCTGGGTAAGTCTTGGCCACCTCTACCATTTGTCTCAATCTTTGACGATTTTAGAAGAGTTACCCTTACTTATAGGAGAATTGTCATTTACATTACACACATTTTAACGTCTAGCGCCGTAGGCGATTTTTAAAGCAAAATATAACAAACTTTACAATTAAAATCGAAATTTATCAATTGAAAAATAACTGAAAAATCTATTGTAAAACTTGCAGATAAAATTGCCGTAATTGATTTGTGGTGCTTATTTAGACAATTTGTTTAAATTGGTATAATAAATTATATCAATATTTAATAATAACTATAGCACTTATTACTACAATTTGTAGAAATATTTACTGTAAAAATTGCATAAAAATTTTTATTGAAGATCATTATAAATTTGTAGTAATAGTTTTACAATAATATTTTTGTGGTCCTGGGCACGACCTAAAACTGCATCCCTTGTTCTTCGCTAAAAGAAAAATTCAAATACAATGAGCAATGCTTTAGATGGCCCTACCGTTTAACGTGGGATCTGAACCACGTCATAGATAAATTTGGGTCGTTTACTGCACATACAGAAATGCGACCCTCTGAAAATATTTTGAAAAAAGAATTTTTAAGGGTTACAAAGTTTGTTTTAAAAGGATTATAGGATAAAAAAATATACCGGTTGTCTCGAGGGCCCCTGCGTTCGATCCAGAGTTTGTAGAGGTGTAATTTATAAGAGATATTGTTTAATAACCTACAAAGTGAACTTGAAAACATTTTGAAAGGTTAAGTCAGGGAGCTGCTAGCTCAAAAAAAATGTTTAAAATTCAGAAACTTTTATTAAATTTAATTTTAGAAATATAAAAGAAAACTTAACTCTAATATTTGGAACAACCTGAAAAGGAATCATCAAAACTGTAGTTTTTGTTGGACAGGTAGTACTACCATACCTTACAATAAAATAAAGTTGTTAATTTTCCAAGATACGATAAGAAAACCACAGTTAAATTTAACATCATACATTTGAATATGAAAGTTAGAATTAAAATTAATTATTAGATTAAATTTAGACAGTCTCAAGTTCAAATTTTAATCAATTAAAGTTAGAACATAATTGGTTAGTTTGAAAGAACAAAATAATAATTATTTGGTAAGACCACATAGAAGAAGACATTCACTTTTTCTTAAATATTTTTCAAACAGCTTTTTTTGTGCTCGTTTACAAATATCTTAAAATATATTCAATAAAATGTACAACAATTGAATAATAAGTCTATTGAAATGGCTAATACATTACAAATTTTTGTTATTTGTGGTCCTAGTTTAAAAAATGTTTCAAAAACCAGTAAAATTAATGAATGAAAAATGTAAAAGCTATTTGATTAAAATTTGTCTAAATTTTGTTAGGTACTCTACTTTGTGCTATGTTAAAATTTCAACATTAAAATTTGGAAATTTAAAATAGCGGATTATTATAATAGTAACAAATTACCAAACAATAATTAGTTACTTCCAATGGTTGACAGTTTTTTTTCTCTTTCAATACCACTATCTCGAAATGTTTTTGAAGTCGAGAGGAAAAATGTGCTAATTAAAATTGCATTTTGAAATACAGGAAAAATGCACATCGGAATTAAAAATTTATTTAAAATTGCAAATCTTTTCTAAAAAACTGTCGACTAATTGGAATCACTAAATTGAGAAACGCTTAAGTAATTAAAACTACTCTAAAATTGTCATCACAACATTTTAAAGGCATGAGGGTTTTTTCAAAACCTTACTTAAATGCTTAATAATAGCAACGTGATTAATGTGTTAGGTACGAACACGATAAATAAATTTTTAAAACAATAACATAAAAACTAAAGCATAACTTCAAACATTAAATCTACAAGACGAACACTAATAATGCAGGTAGAAAAGGTCAACATCACGACAAATCCGAAAAACCAGAGGGGCAGAGATGAGCTGCAATTAAAAATTAAAAACGTTAATTATGCATAATTATTTTTACTAACACCACTTAGTTACTACAAAATTTTGACATGTAATTTATTTTGTTTAAATTTTAATAAATTTTTTTTCAAAACCAAAAATCATTAATCCAAACTTTGCGGAGTCGCCAACAGAATTATCAGTCCAAAAAATAGATATTTTCATATACAGCTCTAACTGTAAGTAACTACGCTTAAAAATGCATATCAACCAAACAGAAAATAAAAATAAAATGCAAACCCCAATTTTGGCCCCCATACACACATTTCCAATTATTTTTAAAAAAATGCTTAACATCACTACTTAAAAACTACCATATAATAATAAAGTGCTTAAAAACTCCATGTTACGATTAAAATATAAATTCAATTATAAAAATGTTAGAGAAAAAAATTGCGCGTGGATGCTTGCAAAGCGCCACGCACAAACGACAGTTTTTTAAAAATTTACAAGTGCGAACCAAAAGTCTCACTTGCAGTGAATTAAAACTGATAGAGCTTAACACTTTTTCAAAATTTCAATAATAATAGCAAAACGAAAATTTTTTTTAAATTTTCAAAAATTCATATCAAAACGGTAATATGAAAAATAGCACACAGTGCAATGTCCTTTAATTGAAACACCAACTTTTAAACGAACGATAAGGATTTTTGTACTTGCTTAGTTAATAGCGCCGTTATTGTTGAGCCCCACGATTGCGCTATTCTTCGAGTTTCGCATTAGCGGTTTGTGGTTGCGCTGCTCGTTCTGATGATGCCACTGCCAACAACCTCGACAGTAATAACGGAAACACAACATTTCGCGACAAAAATATGGCCCTTGGTGAACTCCGCAGAAGGAACACAACGAATCTTCCAAGTATGGATCGACTTGAACCTAAAACAAAAGAGATGAAAACTAATCCGCGGAGAGGAGGGGGAGATCAAAATGTTCTTACCTTTTTAATAAACTTAGCAGTCTTGATCTCGATAAAGGCAGCAGACACTGCCTTCATGTATGAACGAGCATTGTTAAAAGTAACACGTCCAGACCCTATTGGGTATTTGTACTTATCGGTGTCGATGCCTGAAAAATTAGGAAAAATTAATGACCATCCAATTTCGGGTTTCTAGCAGCTTACCGGCATAAACCACCCCGTCAAAGAGATCGTTCATAACTTTTGCTAAACCCTCAGCGTTAAGCATGCCGTGTAGAGCGCCAACAAAAACGGTCTTGCTCGGATCCAACTTTTGAGAAGTCGATTTGGTGTAATTGGAATCGTTTAAAATCCACGGGATTACTTGAACCTGAAAAGACTGCATAAAAAATGGAACTCAAAGGGTAATTTAAACGCACCTCTTTGGACTTCATCCTCTTGGAAGAAATTCGAAAATACCAATTTCCAGAATTAGCCGTATCGTTGGTGCATGCTTGCAAGAGTGCCTTAACGTTCTTTTCGGCTTCGAAGATTATGTAAACGTAGCCCTTCGGCTGCGAAGCTTGCTTATCCTTTCCGGGCCATTCGACGCGAATATTTCCAAACTGCTTGAATGTGTGAACCAACACTTGCTCGGAAATATCCCATGGAACACCACCCAAAAATACTTTGCACGAATAACCAATGATCTTGCTCGAACGTTGAGGTAAAACGCCGCTCCAGGTGCAGGTGGCTTCAAAAATAGCGGCACCCGAACGATGGTAACGAGCCACGCGATCCAAATGCAAGCCTTGTACCTCACTGGCCAAATTCACCAAATTCATAGTGGCATTACCATTAAATTTTTCAAGCACTTGCTAAAAAAAAGGAAAAATTAAATTGTGATAATACGGTAAATAGGAAGAGATGTGGTTCTACCTGAGCAACGTTGTGAGGGCAAGCTGGATGCAACAACGAATTGAACATCGATTGCGGTTGTTGCAAATACTTGAGAGTTTGTAGTGCTTGCAAATTACTGGCCAAATCCAAATCATTAAGCAGTCCTGTGTTATTCAAACAATTGCGGGCCATGGCTTCGTTTAACGACAACGAATTCTAAAACCAAAAATGTTTATCGAAAACTCGAAGAAATTAAGTGAGTTACCATTATTTCGGCCAAACTTCCATCTGGAGTAGAAATGACGCTGTCTGTATTATCTGGAGTTTCTGAGCGATTGCTGATAGCCAACAAGGATTCTCCTACGATGGGGCTGCTACTTCCACTGCTATCGCTAAAAACATCGTTAGGTTAGGCGTTGAAAAAGACGAAGGATGAAGGGTAGAATTAATTACCTTAACGAAGTGCTCCTTAAAGTGCGACTGTTGAGGGAGTTGGAGGATAATCCGGATAAATTTGACTGCAAATATTTTGCAGTTGCGCCGGTGTTAAAACCATTTAAAGATCCTGACGATAACAACTGGGGCTCGTCAAAACTTAACTGTAAAAATTAAAAATAATCAATAATTTGTCAAGATAAAAAAATACAAAATTTATGTGATGTTAATAGACGATAATTCATGGTTCAAATGTTGCCAATGGCAATAATAGCAAATGGGGCGTCTAAAGTTGTAATGTCTGCAATTGGCAAACGTCCTAATTCATTTGTGCCCAAACAAGGTTAAATAATATCGAAATAATAATACAAAATGCAAATTATACGATAATTTTTGCACTTACTTAAAAGTTTCAAAAAAATTCAAACATCGTTGCTATACAAATTTTAAATAAAAATTGTTATAAAAATTAAAACACCTTGGATACAAAATTTTCTATTGTTTTAAGATTCATAAATTATAAAAAAAATTAGTTTTGAAAGGTAAATTTAGCGTGAACCGATATTCATAGTAATAAAATCGACTTACCTGCTGAAGATTGGCAGAGGAAGCTGGTGGAGTGTAAACTCCTGGAGATGATGGGCCAAAAGAGTTCCCCAACAAACCTCTGGGCGAATTTAATCCGAACAAATCCGTTATCGACATAGTTTCACCTGCCATGTTAAGAATAATTGTAACAATTTTCACAATTAACGCAATAAAATTCTTTAAAATTCAAGTTTTAAAAGACTGACTTCTAAGTCAATGCCGCTTAGTTGCGTTTATTGGTTTTGTTCTGTTTTATTTATTTTAAACACCGCAACCTTGATCGAAAATGTACGTTGAAATAACAAAAAAATTTACGATAAATGCGAATTCGAGAGTGCGGCTGTTCGATTGGGCCTTTCGTTAAGCGTGCACATTTTTGATAAGGAATGGTCGTATTTTATCGCAAACTTTTATATTGTTGAACGATTTTGTATTTCGATTTTAATTAGAAAATTTTTTCCAAAATTTGAATCTCAAAATATAAATTTTGGTTTCAAATTTCAAAAAGTATAATAATAATTTTTTAAACATAGTTATTTAAAATTTTCCTGTAAGTAATTTTTGAATCTTTGACTGGAAGTAAGAGGCCCTATGATTTTGAAAAATTTGGATTTCAGATTTTGATCTGAGTGGAAAAAATAAATAAAAATAACATAATTCCACGCGAAATAAATGTAATATTTAGATTTAATTCCAATTAAAATATCTAAATATTTAGAGCGAAATCTAAACCTTCTAATATATTCGCACGCATACAGAGACGGGGTTAAACTTTTTTAAAAATCTGAAATCTTATTGAAGTAGAGCAAAACCGACATAATTGTTTATTGGATAATCTAAACGTTTTATATTTATAAAACCAATAATTTAAGTGTAAACAACAAAAAGACTTACATTTTAAAAAAAAAACATCCCAAAAATTGTTATTATACGTTTTTACTTTTTACCAATGAACAATTTAGGTAAATTTATTATAACCACAGTCAAGGTTTTATCAATATTTAAATAATTAACACATAAATGAAAGACATACCATTATCCATTTTATCCAATAATTCAGGCTGTTCCAGCAAATAATTGATCGAAAATTTTTGAAGCATTTGGCCGAGACGATCATGGGGTTGAATATTTGGTAAATCGCTTTGCTGGAAAAATTAAACAAACTGCATTTTTTGTCGTGAACACAGCATAATGTAAATTGTTCCGCGCATACGTAATCCTTCGAGTAGGTACCTACTTTTAAATTTTAGACTATAAAATTTTAAAATTATTTATGTAACTTTCTTGATGTTATGGAACTCAATATTATCCAATACTTGGACAAAGTAAAATATGTTTCAAAAACTGGCTCGAATAAGAGTCGATTTAATTGACGATTATTTTGCTTATCAGATCATAACATTCTAAATTTTTGCATGTCTCTCTCTTTTTATAGTAGCAGACGCTGGCCTGGCATACCAGGCTCAAATAGCCCATCTGAACCAAGTTGATATGCTCGCTGGAAGTCCTCAATTCAAATCTGGAGTTTCATTTTTATTTTTTGGCGAATCATTTCAATAATCATCAAAGCAATTCGATGATAAATTTTTAAAATAAAAAAATAAGTATTATAGGGTAAAACTTTTTTAGTGAATCACCTACGGCACCATTTAAAAAATACCATATCAAAGCCGTTTTTGTATCGCATGTCAACGCTTCCGGTTATATCGTCTTAGAAAATCTTGTAATCCACATCTGAAAAATGTCATAATTTTTGTTTGCTGTCCGTACACGTCGCCGAACATTTACCGATCGAGGTTGCACGATGATGTGTGGACGGTTACGTTCGTTTCGTCTCGTAAACATTCGATATTCGGAGTTAGAAATCTATGCTTGACAGATTCAGTTGGGGAATGTTGCTAGAAAGATCCAGGAAGTTAAACCAAGCATATCTTGGTATCGGAGGGTATCAAAATAAAGTGGACTCCAGCAAACATGAGTAGACTCTATCAAGAAGATAGCGGGAAAAGGTGGCATTAAGTGACACCTATTAACATAGAATCAATTAGTATAAGATAGGAAAGATCCATGTTCAACAATGGACAAAAAGAGGTTGAGAAGAAGAAGAAAGAAGACTATATGAGCATCCCCATCTTTACACAATCCATTGCCGAAACTCTGTAAATTCCACCACCACAAAGAAGACATCCATCACGAGCCATTGTTTCCCCATTTTCTACCTCTTTTTTCTGTTCAAACTCTTGCTGGACTTAAGCCAATCTTTCTCTCAATTTATCCCTGCGGAGCCGACCATTCCGTTCTAGGTTTGTGCCTATTTTGAGTTTTAAACCTCCATAAACCCCTAAGCTAAGCATCGGTATCAGAAAAAAAAATATGAAACCAAGTATATTCCAGTACCTACTTCGTCAAATTTTATTCATTGTGGTATAAATTTGTATAAAAAAGGAAAAACATGTGAAAATATGTGATAAGATCATGTAATGTCAGTTGTGAGATGCAAAGGATGGACATGAAGATGGTCGAGATCAATGGCTCGCAAATGGAGGTCGCTAGAAAATTTTTTTCTAAAAAGAAATTGTCAGTGCGGCCTTTAGGCCGCACATCTTAGTCAATCTATTCTGTGTGCTCTTTGTTTACAACCACTGCCGTATATAATTTATTTATTATATTTTTACTAATTTGCCATACTTTCAGTCAGGCACCACTTTCAAAATTTTTGAAACCTGTTAAGAAACAATAAAACAATAAAAAGTAGCCCGAAAATGCTAACATGTGACCAATACATGAACCGTTATGAAAACCTTGTAGGCCCTAAAAATGTTCTAAATTTTAGAAAAAGAGCTCCATTACTGATGATTTAAAATTTTCTAAAATTATTTGTCAATGTTTAACAAAATAAAATCTTAATAATGCAATTAATTTCACAAAAACTTTTCAATATCAAGAAGATAATGTTCGGATATCTTTGCCAAATAGCAACATAAATTATTAAGAAATGAATGCAATTGTTGTATATAATAAAATTTTCTTCGAGTGATATAAATTTTCTTATTTGACTAAAATAATAACACACATACAAGAAGAGATAAGAAAATATAGCAATGCCATTGTGTAACACCGACCGCCGCAGCAGCTGCCTTTATTATTTTTTGTAAGTATGTGATATTATTGAAGTTAGCGCAATCACAGTAGAAACAAAAATTTGAATGTTAAACAATTGAAATGTTATCAAAAATTCCGTCCGCACCTTCAGAGTCTACGAAGAAGCAATCGCAAAATTAACTTAAAATTTATTTTCTTTTTCCAAATTTAGCAAAACTTGATGAAAACTTCAGCAAAATTCTCGATTTGTTTTAGTTATTATAAAATTTTTATTATCAAAATGGAGAATAAAATCACATACCTAGAGTTAACAGGTGTTAACGCTGATAAGGCGCAACAAATCCAAAGCAAAAAATTTAATAGCACCAAATTGACACCACAAGTGATCAAATGCACAGCAAATTCTAAAAGACTTTCTTATTAAATGTTAAAACGCAAGTAATTGTAGAATAATTCACGGTTTCTATAAGAAATGGTGCGAGACTAACAACAATATTTGTTATATAAATATTAATAATAACAATTACCTCCGCATTATTTAACTTTTTTTGCACAATTTGGGTCAGTGTAACAAAATAGAAAAAAAAGTAATAAATTAAAATTCGTAAAAAAAATAACAACAAATAAACTTACCAAATCTTCGAAAGACATTTTGCTGAGTCTAATAATTAAAATAATTTAAAATAAAAATTAATAAAATATGGCACTTATAATGACAAATATCACAACACTTGGACTATTAAAACTCGATTCCTTGAATTTCGTTGTAATTCTGCTAAGACAACTGATTATTCCACGGAAGGGCGCGATGCGACCTTATTGGATCCTTCTGACTCAGGAAAACTCTGTAGTGGGACCAGGATCAACACGTGCGCTTGTAAGTTTTTAAATACCACCGCGAATTACGATTATATCAATCAAATCAAACCGAAAAAGACTTAACGCGTCAAAATTAACACACAATGCCACAATGTCAAAAATCAACAATAAACAATTGATGCTGGGGACCTAGCAACAATAATTGTCACAGCACCCTTGTGTTTTTTCGAATGTTAAAATTAAATCTCCGTTTTATATTTTCTTAAGTCTTATTATCAATATCGTTTGTTGCAAAATTTTAAACAAAAATTACGAAAATAATTTATTTTTATTGTTGACGTTTTGAAAATTGCAACAAATGAGCGCGTTACAAATTATATGTTTATGCAAATAAAAGATTAGATTTGATTACAACGAAAGTGCTTCCTAGCCGTAAAAAGTTTGATGGCGTCTTTTTGGTAAGTAGAATTGTTTTATTTGTTAATTAAATTATTATTATCAATCGAATAAAAATTGCAAATTCAAATTAAGTTTTGAATTTACAGTGGCGCCATCTATCGGAAGTTTTATAAACTAATTTCAAAAATGAGCTTTGCTAAAATAATTTATTATTTGAGGTAAGTTTCCTATGACTAAAGTAATTGAGTAAAATATTTTTAAGAATTTCACAATCTTATTTACGCTTTATTTTAGAAGTCAAAATGAAATGATTGAAAATTAAAATAAAAACCAGGTATGTAAGTGGAAAACGCGTTGATTCGATGATTGTAATGCCTACCTAATAAGACAGAGCTATAATAGGTACCTATATAATTTTTATTATGAATTTTTATTATGTAATAATTTTTTAAGTATCTTGGACCCAACGAAACGTAATTAAAAAAACACATTAAAATTGAAACCTAAACGTTAGCGGTTTAATTTCAATTGCTTAATTGGGCTCCTATTTTTCACGCTCAATAAAATTAAGACTACAAAATTTTGAAAAATTGACCTTCGTTTAAAAATGAGAAAAGCTTTAAAAGACAAGGGTGTTATTTTTTTAAATATGAAATGGGGCTGTAACATTACTAAATGAAATAACAGCACGAATGAACTTAAAGTACCTAATTTGTTTGAAAAGTTTGACTTGGTTATTAGAATTACAAAATTTAATAATTGAAATAATAATAATTATTACTTCAACAAAAGATTTCATTATTATAAGATTTAGTTTTAAAATTAGAATTTCCGTCTATGTAGCGCCATCTAGAGAAAGTAGATGTCACTGAAAAACAACTTGCGATTTCCAATATAAAATGTTTGGAGAATGAACTTTATTATTTCTCTTGTGTGATTGGTTTATAAAACATTTTAACACACGAGAAACTTGTTGAATGAAAATCATTTCCATATTTTTTAATTATAAAATTTTCTGTTTATTTTATTTCTTATTTTGTGCAGATACTAAAATTCGTCTGGTCTTGTCCATCTTTGTATCTATGGGATGTCAATTCGAAGCGTTTATATAACTTTAAAAGTAAATTAAATCACGACGGCAATGGCACCACTACTTATCCTTGAAAACCCTACTAACTTTATGTTTACTCTATCATTAATATTCTTCTATGTATTTGAACTACCATCCTCCATTACACACTATCAATAAAATTTATAGCTACTAAAAAACTTAAATACAAAAGAACGCGTCGAAATTTTTTCTCTTTAGGAATTTATCGAAGAAGAAACTGTTTTCTAACTTTAGTATCTTGACAGGAAAAATTTTAAAAGGTAGGTCACCTTAAGGTTTGAATCAGTCAATTTTCATTCAAAATGAGAAAGCGTACGTCCAACAACTTAGAAAATCGAAATCCAAAATAAGCATGTTTGAAAACATACAAACTTCTATCTTTTACATAAATATTTAGCATTAATTATGCAGTAAGTACTAAAATAAAACTTTTACCGTCGATAAAAGTCTTAATAATCGATTTTTAATTTTTCAGAATTATAGAGGTTTTTAAAAAACTTGCTCTCGTTTCCGCAAACTGAAAATAGGATTTTTGGATTCTACGCACGAAGGTACCGAATAGCGTCATGCACAATGTTCAAAACGACTTGGAAGTTGTAGTAAAAAATTACAAAAACGATAGATCCTTTGAATTTTTTTTACCCCAAATATTAAATATTGGAAAACAATAGCTTTTTTGACTGATTCTTATGTATTTTGATGAGAAAATTCGTCTGGCATAGTTTATTTTGCAGTAAGTATTAAAATTAAACTTTTACTGTCGATTAAAGTCTTAACAATTTTTTAAAAACCTCTATAATTCTGAAAAATTAAAAATCGATTGTTAAGACTTTAATCGACAGTAAAAGTTTAATTTTAATACTTACTGCAAAATAAACTATGCCAGACGAATTTTCTCATCAAAATACATAAGAATCAGTCAAAAAAGCTATTGTTTTCCAATATATAATTTTTGGGGTAAAAAAAATTCAAAGGGGTTAATCTATCGCTTTTGTAATTTCGGACCAAAATTTCCAAGTCGAGTTAAACATTGTGCATGACGCATTTGGGTACGGAGAATCCAAAAATCCTATTTACAGCTTGCGGAATCGACTGGAAATCGCTCAAACGCCACGATAAAGGTAAAAAATTAAAAATCGATTGTTAAGACTTTAATCGACAGTAAAAGTTTAATTTTAAAACTTACTGCAAAATAAACTATGCCAGACGAATTTTCTCATCAAAATACATAAGAATCGGTCAAAAAAGCTATTGTTTTCCAATATTTAATTTTTGGGGTAAAAAAAATTCAAAGGGGTTAATCTATCGTTTTTGTAATTTCGGACCAAAATTTCCAAGTCGAGTTAAACATTGTGCATGACGCATTTGGGTACGGAGAATCCAAAAATCCTATTTACAGCTTGCGGAATCGACTGGAAATCGCTCAAACGCCACGATAAAGGTAAAAAATTAAAAATCGATTGTTAAGACTTTAATCGACAGGAAAAGTTTAATTTTAATACTTACTGCAAAATAAACTATGCCAGACGAATTTTCTCATCAAAATACATAAGAATCAGTCAAAAAAGCTATTGTTTTCCAATATTTAATTTTTGGGGTAAAAAAAATTCAAAGGGGTTAATCTATCGTTTTTGTAATTTCGGACCAAAATTTCCAAGTCGAGTTAAACATTGTGCATGACGCATTTGGGTACGGAGAATCCAAAAATCCTATTTACAGCTTGCG
Source organism: Rhagonycha fulva (assembly GCA_905340355.1). Lineage (NCBI taxonomy): Eukaryota > Metazoa > Arthropoda > Insecta > Coleoptera > Cantharidae > Rhagonycha > Rhagonycha fulva. The sequence goes on along the minus strand of HG996556.1, from coordinate 2,831,478 downwards.
GAATCGACTGGAAATCGCTCAAACGCCACGATAAAGGTAAAAAATTAAAAATCGATTGTTAAGACTTTAATCGACAGGAAAAGTTTAATTTTAATACTTACTGCAAAATAAACTATGCCAGACGAATTTTCTCATCAAAATACATAAGAATCAGTCAAAAAAGCTATTGTTTTCCAATATTTAATTTTTGGGGTAAAAAAAATTCAAAGGGGTTAATATCGTTTTTGTAATTTCGGACCAAAATTTCCAAGTCGAGTTAAACATTGTGCATGACGCATTTGGGTACGGAGAATCCAAAAATCCTATTTACAGCTTGCGGAATCGACTGGAAATCGCTCAAACGCCACGAAAAAGGTAAAAAATTGAAAATCGATTGTTAAGACTTTAATCGACAGTAAAAGTTTAATTTTAATACTTACTGCAAAATAAACTATGCCAGACGAATTTTCTCATCAAAATACATAAGAATCAGTCAAAAAAGCTATTGTTTTCCAATATTTAATTTTTGGGGTAAAAAAAATTCAAAGGGGTTAATCTATCGTTTTTGTAATTTCGGACCAAAATTTCCAAGTCGAGTTAAACATTGTGCATGACGCATTTGGGTACGGAGAATCCAAAAATCCTATTTACAGCTTGCGGAATCGACTGGAAATCGCTGAAACGCCACGAAAAAGGTAAAAAATTGAAAATCGATTGTTAAGACTTTAATCGACAGTAAAAGTTTAATTTTAATACTTACTGCAAAATAAACTATGCCAGACGAATTTTCTCATCAAAATACATAAGAATCAGTCAAAAAAGCTATTGTTTTCCAATATTTAATTTTTGGGGTAAAAAAAATTCAAAGGGGTTAATCTATCGTTTTTGTAATTTCGGACCAAAATTTCCAAGTCGAGTTAAACATTGTGCATGACGCATTTGGGTACGGAGAATCCAAAAATCCTATTTACAGCTTGCGGAATCGTCTGGAAATCGCTCAAACGCCACGAAAAAGGTAAAAAATTGAAAATCGATTGTTAAGACTTTAATCGACAGTAAAAGTTTAATTTTAATACTTACTGCAAAATAAACTATGCCAGACGAATTTTCTCATCAAAATACATAAGAATCAGTCAAAAAAGCTATTGTTTTCCAATATTTAATTTTTGGGGTAAAAAAAATTCAAAGGGGTTAATCTATCGTTTTTGTAATTTCGGACCAAAATTTCCAAGTCGAGTTAAACATTGTGCATGACGCATTTGGGTACGGAGAATCCAAAAATCCTATTTACAGCTTGCGGAATCGACTGGAAATCGCTGAAACGCCACGAAAAAGGTAAAAAATTGAAAATCGATTGTTAAGACTTTAATCGACAGTAAAAGTTTAATTTTAATACTTACTGCAAAATAAACTATGCCAGACGAATTTTCTCATCAAAATACATAAGAATCAGTCAAAAAAGCTATTGTTTTCCAATATTTAATTTTTGGGGTAAAAAAAATTCAAAGGGGTTAATCTATCGTTTTTGTAATTTCGGACCAAAATTTCCAAGTCGAGTTAAACATTGTGCATGACGCATTTGGGTACGGAGAATCCAAAAATCCTATTTACAGCTTGCGGAATCGTCTGGAAATCGCTCAAACGCCACGAAAAAGGTAAAAAATTGAAAATCGATTGTTAAGACTTTAATCGACAGTAAAAGTTTAATTTTAATACTTACTGCAAAATAAACTATGTCAGACGAATTTTCTCATCAAAATACATAAGAATCAGTCAAAAAAGCTATTGTTTTCCAATATTTAATTTTTGGGGTAAAAAAAATTCAAAGGGGTTAATCTATCGTTTTTGTAATTTCGGACCAAAATTTCCAAGTCGAGTTAAACATTGTGCATGACGCATTTGGGTACGGAGAATCCAAAAATCCTATTTACAGCTTGCGGAATCGTCTGGAAATCGCTCAAACGCCACGAAAAAGGTAAAAAATTGAAAATCGATTGTTAAGACTTTAATCGACAGTAAAAGTTTAATTTTAATACTTACTGCAAAATAAACTATGCCAGACGAATTTTCTCATCAAAATACATAAGAATCAGTCAAAAAAGCTATTGTTTTCCAATATTTAATTTTTGGGGTAAAAAAAATTCAAAGGGGTTAATCTATCGTTTTTGTAATTTCGGACCAAAATTTCCAAGTCGAGTTAAACATTGTGCATGACGCATTTGGGTACGGAGAATCCAAAAATCCTATTTACAGCTTGCGGAATCGACTGGAAATCGCTGAAACGCCACGAAAAAGGTAAAAAATTGAAAATCGATTGTTAAGACTTTAATCGACAGTAAAAGTTTAATTTTAATACTTACTGCAAAATAAACTATGCCAGACGAATTTTCTCATCAAAATACATAAGAATCAGTCAAAAAAGCTATTGTTTTCCAATATTTAATTTTTGGGGTAAAAAAAATTCAAAGGGGTTAATCTATCGTTTTTGTAATTTCGGACCAAAATTTCCAAGTCGAGTTAAACATTGTGCATGACGCATTTGGGTACGGAGAATCCAAAAATCCTATTTACAGCTTGCGGAATCGTCTGGAAATCGCTCAAACGCCACGAAAAAGGTAAAAAATTGAAAATCGATTGTTAAGACTTTAATCGACAGTAAAAGTTTAATTTTAATACTTACTGCAAAATAAACTATGCCAGACGAATTTTCTCATCAAAATACATAAGAATCAGTCAAAAAAGCTATTGTTTTCCAATATTTAATTTTTGGGGTAAAAAAAATTCAAAGGGGTTAATCTATCGTTTTTGTAATTTCGGACCAAAATTTCCAAGTCGAGTTAAACATTGTGCATGACGCATTTGGGTACGGAGAATCCAAAAATCCTATTTACAGCTTGCGGAATCGACTGGAAATCGCTGAAACGCCACGAAAAAGGTAAAAAATTGAAAATCGATTGTTAAGACTTTAATCGACAGTAAAAGTTTAATTTTAATACTTACTGCAAAATAAACTATGCCAGACGAATTTTCTCATCAAAATACATAAGAATCAGTCAAAAAAGCTATTGTTTTCCAATATTTAATTTTTGGGGTAAAAAAAATTCAAAGGGGTTAATCTATCGTTTTTGTAATTTCGGACCAAAATTTCCAAGTCGAGTTAAACATTGTGCATGACGCATTTGGGTACGGAGAATCCAAAAATCCTATTTACAGCTTGCGGAATCGTCTGGAAATCGCTCAAACGCCACGAAAAAGGTAAAAAATTGAAAATCGATTGTTAAGACTTTAATCGACAGTAAAAGTTTAATTTTAATACTTACTGCAAAATAAACTATGTCAGACGAATTTTCTCATCAAAATACATAAGAATCAGTCAAAAAAGCTATTGTTTTCCAATATTTAATTTTTGGGGTAAAAAAAATTCAAAGGGGTTAATCTATCGTTTTTGTAATTTCGGACCAAAATTTCCAAGTCGAGTTAAACATTGTGCATGACGCATTTGGGTACGGAGAATCCAAAAATCCTATTTACAGCTTGCGGAATCGTCTGGAAATCGCTCAAACGCCACGAAAAAGGTAAAAAATTGAAAATCGATTGTTAAGACTTTAATCGACAGTAAAAGTTTAATTTTAATACTTACTGCAAAATAAACTATGCCAGACGAATTTTCTCATCAAAATACATAAGAATCAGTCAAAAAAGCTATTGTTTTCCAATATTTAATTTTTGGGGTAAAAAAAATTCAAAGGGGTTAATCTATCGTTTTTGTAATTTCGGACCAAAATTTCCAAGTCGAGTTAAACATTGTGCATGACGCATTTGGGTACGGAGAATCCAAAAATCCTATTTACAGCTTGCGGAATCGTCTGGAAATCGCTCAAACGCCACGAAAAAGGTAAAAAATTGAAAATCGATTGTTAAGACTTTAATCGACAGTAAAAGTTTAATTTTAATACTTACTGCAAAATAAACTATGCCAGACGAATTTTCTCATCAAAATACATAAGAATCAGTCAAAAAAGCTATTGTTTTCCAATATTTAATTTTTGGGGTAAAAAAAATTCAAAGGGGTTAATCTATCGTTTTTGTAATTTCGGACCAAAATTTCCAAGTCGAGTTAAACATTGTGCATGACGCATTTGGGTACGGAGAATCCAAAAATCCTATTTACAGCTTGCGGAATCGACGGGAAATCGCTCAAACGCCACGAAAAAGGTAAAAAATTGAAAATCGATTGTTAAGACTTTAATCGACAGTAAAAGTTTAATTTTAATACTTACTGCAAAATAAACTATGCCAGACGAATTTTCTCATCAAAATACATAAGAATCAGTCAAAAAAGCTATTGTTTTCCAATATTTAATTTTTGGGGTAAAAAAAATTCAAAGGGGTTAATCTATCGTTTTTGTAATTTCGGACCAAAATTTCCAAGTCGAGTTAAACATTGTGCATGACGCATTTGGGTACGGAGAATCCAAAAATCCTATTTACAGCTTGCGGAATCGTCTGGAAATCGCTCAAACGCCACGAAAAAGGTAAAAAATTGAAAATCGATTGTTAAGACTTTAATCGACAGTAAAAGTTTAATTTTAATACTTACTGCAAAATAAACTATGCCAGACGAATTTTCTCATCAAAATACATAAGAATCAGTCAAAAAAGCTATTGTTTTCCAATATTTAATTTTTGGGGTAAAAAAAATTCAAAGGGGTTAATCTATCGTTTTTGTAATTTCGGACCAAAATTTCCAAGTCGAGTTAAACATTGTGCATGACGCATTTGGGTACGGAGAGTCCAAAAATCCTATTTACAGCTTGCGGAATCGTCTGGAAATCGCTCAAACGCCACGAAAAAGGTAAAAAATTGAAAATCGATTGTTAAGACTTTAATCGACAGTAAAAGTTTAATTTTAATACTTACTGCAAAATAAACTATGCCAGACGAATTTTCTCATCAAAATACATAAGAATCAGTCAAAAAAGCTATTGTTTTCCAATATTTAATTTTTGGGGTAAAAAAAATTCAAAGGGGTTAATCTATCGTTTTTGTAATTTCGGACCAAAATTTCCAAGTCGAGTTAAACATTGTGCATGACGCATTTGGGTACGGAGAATCCAAAAATCCTATTTACAGCTTGCGGAATCGTCTGGAAATCGCTCAAACGCCACGAAAAAGGTAAAAAATTGAAAATCGATTGTTAAGACTTTAATCGACAGTAAAAGTTTAATTTTAATACTTACTGCAAAATAAACTATGCCAGACGAATTTTCTCATCAAAATACATAAGAATCAGTCAAAAAAGCTATTGTTTTCCAATATTTAATTTTTGGGGTAAAAAAAATTCAAAGGGGTTAATCTATCGTTCTTGTAATTTCGGACCAAAATTTCCAAGTCGAGTTAAACATTGTGCATGACGCATTTGGGTACGGAGAATCCAAAAATCCTATTTACAGCTTGCGGAATCGACTGGAAATCGCTCAAACGCCACGAAAAAGGTAAAAAATTGAAAATCGATTGTTAAGACTTTAATCGACAGTAAAAGTTTAATTTTAATACTTACTGCAAAATAAACTATGCCAGACGAATTTTCTCATCAAAATACATAAGAATCAGTCAAAAAAGCTATTGTTTTCCAATATTTAATTTTTGGGGTAAAAAAAATTCAAAGGGGTTAATCTATCGTTTTTGTAATTTCGGACCAAAATTTCCAAGTCGAGTTAAACATTGTGCATGACGCATTTGGGTACGGAGAATCCAAAAATCCTATTTACAGCTTGCGGAATCGTCTGGAAATCGCTCAAACGCCACGAAAAAGGTAAAAAATTGAAAATCGATTGTTAAGACTTTAATCGACAGTAAAAGTTTAATTTTAATACTTACTGCAAAATAAACTATGCCAGACGAATTTTCTCATCAAAATACATAAGAATCAGTCAAAAAAGCTATTGTTTTCCAATATTTAATTTTTGGGGTAAAAAAAATTCAAAGGGGTTAATCTATCGTTTTTGTAATTTCGGACCAAAATTTCCAAGTCGAGTTAAACATTGTGCATGACGCATTTGGGTACGGAGAATCCAAAAATCCTATTTACAGCTTGCGGAATCGTCTGGAAATCGCTCAAACGCCACGAAAAAGGTAAAAAATTGAAAATCGATTGTTAAGACTTTAATCGACAGTAAAAGTTTAATTTTAATACTTACTGCAAAATAAACTATGCCAGACGAATTTTCTCATCAAAATACATAAGAATCAGTCAAAAAAGCTATTGTTTTCCAATATTTAATTTTTGGGGTAAAAAAAATTCAAAGGGGTTAATCTATCGTTCTTGTAATTTCGGACCAAAATTTCCAAGTCGAGTTAAACATTGTGCATGACGCATTTGGGTACGGAGAATCCAAAAATCCTATTTACAGCTTGCGGAATCGACTGGAAATCGCTCAAACGCCACGAAAAAGGTAAAAAATTGAAAATCGATTGTTAAGACTTTAATCGACAGTAAAAGTTTAATTTTAATACTTACTGCAAAATAAACTATGCCAGACGAATTTTCTCATCAAAATACATAAGAATCAGTCAAAAAAGCTATTGTTTTCCAATATTTAATTTTTGGGGTAAAAAAAATTCAAAGGGGTTAATCTATCGTTTTTGTAATTTCGGACCAAAATTTCCAAGTCGAGTTAAACATTGTGCATGACGCATTTGGGTACGGAGAATCCAAAAATCCTATTTACAGCTTGCGGAATCGTATGGAAATCGCTCAAACGCCACGAAAAAGGTAAAAAATTGAAAATCGATTGTTAAGACTTTAATCGACAGTAAAAGTTTAATTTTAATACTTACTGCAAAATAAACTATGCCAGACGAATTTTCTCATCAAAATACATAAGAATCAGTCAAAAAAGCTATTGTTTTCCAATATTTAATTTTTGGGGTAAAAAAAATTCAAAGGGGTTAATCTATCGTTCTTGTAATTTCGGACCAAAATTTCCAAGTCGAGTTAAACATTGTGCATGACGCATTTGGGTACGGAGAATCCAAAAATCCTATTTACAGCTTGCGGAATCGACTGGAAATCGCTCAAACGCCACGAAAAAGGTAAAAAATTGAAAATCGATTGTTAAGACTTTAATCGACAGTAAAAGTTTAATTTTAATACTTACTGCAAAATAAACTATGCCAGACGAATTTTCTCATCAAAATACATAAGAATCAGTCAAAAAAGCTATTGTTTTCCAATATTTAATTTTTGGGGTAAAAAAAATTCAAAGGGGTTAATCTATCGTTTTTGTAATTTCGGACCAAAATTTCCAAGTCGAGTTAAACATTGTGCATGACGGATTTGGGGACGGAGAATCCAAAAATCCTATTTACAGCTTGCGGAATCGACTGGAAATCGCTCAAACGCCACGAAAAAGGTAAAAAATTGAAAATCGATTGTTAAGACTTTAATCGAAAGTAAAAGTTTCATTTTAATACTTACTGCAAAATAAACTATGCCAGACGAATTTTCTCATCAAAATACATAAGAATCAGTCAAAAAAGCTATTGTTTTCCAATATTTAATTTTTGGGGTAAAAAAAATTCAAAGGGGTTAATCTATCGTTTTTGTAATTTCGGACCAAAATTTCCAAGTCGAGTTAAACATTGTGCATGACGGATTTGGGGACGGAGAATCCAAAAATCCTATTTACAGCTTGCGGAATCGTCTGGAAATCGCTCAAACGCCACGATAAAGGTAAAAAATTGAAAATCGATTGTTAAGACTTTAATCGACAGTAAAAGTTTAATTTTAATACTTACTGCAAAATAAACTATGCCAGACGAATTTTCTCATCAAAATACATAAGAATCAGTCAAAAAAGCTATTGTTTTCCAATATTTAATTTTTGGGGTAAAAAAAATTCAAAGGGGTTAATCTATCGTTTTTGTAATTTCGGACCAAAATTTCCAAGTCGAGTTAAACATTGTGCATGACGGATTTGGGGACGGAGAATCCAAAAATCCTATTTACAGCTTGCGGAATCGACTGGAAATCGCTCAAACGCCACGAAAAAGGTAAAAAATTGAAAATCGATTGTTAAGACTTTAATCGACAGTAAAAGTTTAATTTTAATACTTACTGCAAAATAAACTATGCCAGACGAATTTTCTCATCAAAATACATAAGAATCAGTCAAAAAAGCTATTGTTTTCCAATATTTAATTTTTGGGGTAAAAAAAATTCAAAGGGGTTAATCTATCGTTTTTGTAATTTCGGACCAAAATTTCCAAGTCGAGTTAAACATTGTGCATGACGGATTTGGGGACGGAGAATCCAAAAATCCTATTTACTGCTTGCGGAATCGACTGGAAATCGCTCAAACGCCACGAAAAAGGTAAAAAATTGAAAATCGATTGTTAAGACTTTAATCGACAGTAAAAGTTTAATTTTAATACTTACTGCAAAATAAACTATGCCAGACGAATTTTCTCATCAAAATACATAAGAATCAGTCAAAAAAGCTATTGTTTTCCAATATTTAATTTTTGGGGTAAAAAAAATTCAAAGGGGTTAATCTATCGTTTTTGTAATTTCGGACCAAAATTTCCAAGTCGAGTTAAACATTGTGCATGACGCATTTGGGAACGGAGAATCCAAAAATCCTATTTACAGCTTGCGGAATCGTCTGGAAATCGCTCAAACGCCACGATAAAGGTAAAAAATTGAAAATCGATTGTTAAGAATTTAATCGACAGTAAAAGTTTCATTTTAATACTTACTGCAAAATAAACTATGCCAGACGAATTTTCTCATCAAAATACATAAGAATCAGTCAAAAAAGCTATTGTTTTCCAATATTTAATTTTTGGGGTAAAAAAAATTCAAAGGGGTTAATCTATCGTTTTTGTAATTTCGGACCAAAATTTCCAAGTCGAGTTAAACATTGTGCATGACGGATTTGGGGACGGAGAATCCAAAAATCCTATTTACAGCTTGCGGAATCGTCTGGAAATCGCTCAAACGCCACGATAAAGGTAAAAAATTGAAAATCGATTGTTAAGACTTTAATCGACAGTAAAAGTTTAATTTTAATACTTACTGCAAAATAAACTATGCCAGACGAATTTTCTCATCAAAATACATAAGAATCAGTCAAAAAAGCTATTGTTTTCCAATATTTAATTTTTGGGGTAAAAAAAATTCAAAGGGGTTAATCTATCGTTTTTGTAATTTCGGACCAAAATTTCCAAGTCGAGTTAAACATTGTGCATGACGCATTTGGGAACGGAGAATCCAAAAATCCTATTTACAGCTTGCGGAATCGTCTGGAAATCGCTCAAACGCCACGATAAAGGTAAAAAATTGAAAATCGATTGTTAAGACTTTAATCGACAGTAAAAGTTTAATTTTAATACTTACTGCAAAATAAACTATGCCAGACGAATTTTCTCATCAAAATACATAAGAATCAGTCAAAAAAGCTATTGTTTTCCAATATTTAATTTTTGGGGTAAAAAAAATTCAAAGGGGTTAATCTATCGTTTTTGTAATTTCGGACCAAAATTTCCAAGTCGAGTTAAACATTGTGCATGACGGATTTGGGGACGGAGAATCCAAAAATCCTATTTACAGCTTGCGGAATCGACTGGAAATCGCTCAAACGCCACGAAAAAGGTAAAAAATTGAAAATCGATTGTTAAGACTTTAATCGACAGTAAAAGTTTAATTTTAATACTTACTGCAAAATAAACTATGCCAGACGAATTTTCTCATCAAAATACATAAGAATCAGTCAAAAAAGCTATTGTTTTCCAATATTTAATTTTTGGGGTAAAAAAAATTCAAAAAAATCTATCGTTTTTGTAATTTCGGACCAAAATTTCCAAGTCGAGTTAAACATTGTGCATGACGCATTTGGGAACGGAGAATCCAAAAATCCTATTTACAGCTTGCGGAATCGACTGGAAATCGCTCAAACGCCACGAAAAAGGTAAAAAATTGAAAATCGATTGTTAAGACTTTAATCGACAGTAAAAGTTTAATTTTAATACTTACTGCAAAATAAACTATGCCAGACGAATTTTCTCATCAAAATACATAAGAATCAGTCAAAAAAGCTATTGTTTTCCAATATTTAATTTTTGGGGTAAAAAAAATTCAAAGGGGTTAATCTATCGTTTTTGTAATTTCGGACCAAAATTTCCAAGTCGAGTTAAACATTGTGCATGACGCATTTGGGAACGTAGAATCCAAAAATCCTATTTACAGCTTGCGGAATCGACTGGAAATCGCTCAAACGCCACGAAAAAGGTAAAAAATTGAAAATCGATTGTTAAGACTTTAATCGACAGTAAAAGTTTAATTTTAATACTTACTGCAAAATAAACTATGCCAGACGAATTTTCTCATCAAAATACATAAGAATCAGTCAAAAAAGCTATTGTTTTCCAATATTTAATTTTTGGGGTAAAAAAAATTCAAAGGGGTTAATCTATCGTTTTTGTAATTTTGGACCAAAATTTCCAAGTCGAGTTAAACATTGTGCATGACGCATTTGGGAACGGAGAATCCAAAAATCCTATTTACAGCTTGCGGAATCGACTGGAAATCGCTCAAACGCCACGAAAAAGGTAAAAAATTGAAAATCGATTGTTAAGACTTTAATCGACAGTAAAAGTTTAATTTTAATACTTACTGCAAAATAAACTATGCCAGACGAATTTTCTCATCAAAATACATAAGAATCAGTCAAAAAAGCTATTGTTTTCCAATATTTAATTTTTGGGGTAAAAAAAATTCAAAGGGGTTAATCTATCGTTTTTGTAATTTCGGACCAAAATTTTCAAGTCGAGTTAAACATTGTGCTTGACGCATTTGGGAACGGAGAATCCAAAAATCCTATTTACAGCTTGCGGAATCGACTGGAAATCGCTCAAACGCCACGAAAAAGGTAAAAAATTGAAAATCGATTGTTAAGACTTTAATCGACAGTAAAAGTTTAATTTTAATACTTACTGCAAAATAAACTATGAGAGACGAATTTTCTCATCAAAATACATAAGAATCAGTCAAAAAAGCTATTGTTTTCCAATATTTAATTTTTGGGGTAAAAAAAATTCAAAGGGGTTAATCTATCGTTTTTGTAATTTCGGACCAAAATTTCCAAGTCGAGTTAAACATTGTGCATGACGGATTTGGGGACGGAGAATCCAAAAATCCTATTTACAGCTTGCGGAATCGACTGGAAATCGCTCAAACGCCACGAAAAAGGTAAAAAATTGAAAATCGATTGTTAAGACTTTAATCGACAGTAAAAGTTTAATTTTAATACTTACTGCAAAATAAACTATGCCAGACGAATTTTCTCATCGTTTTTGTAATTTCGGACCAAAATTTCCAAGTCGAGTTAAACATTGTGCATGACGCATTTGGGGACGGAGAATCCAAAAATCCTATTTACAGCTTGCGGAATCGACTGGAAATCGCTCAAACGCCACGAAAAAGGTAAAAAATTGAAAATCGATTGTTAAGACTTTAATCGACAGTAAAAGTTTAATTTTAATACTTACTGCAAAATAAACTATGCCAGACGAATTTTCTCATCGTTTTTGTAATTTCGGACCAAAATTTCCAAGTCGAGTTAAACATTGTGCATGACGCATTTGGGGACGGAGAATCCAAAAATCCTATTTACAGCTTGCGGAATCGACTGGAAATCGCTCAAACGCCACGAAAAAGGTAAAAAATTGAAAATCGATTGTTAAGACTTTAATCGAAAGTAAAAGTTTAATTTTAATACTTACTGCAAAATAAACTATGCCAGACGAATTTTCTCATCAAAATACATAAGAATCAGTCAAAAAAGCTATTGTTTTCCAATATTTAATTTTTGGGGTAAAAAAAATTCAAAGGGGTTAATCTATCGTTTTTGTAATTTCGGACCAAAATTTCCAAGTCGAGTTAAACATTGTGCATGACGGATTTGGGGACGGAGAATCCAAAAATCCTATTTACAGCTTGCGGAATCGACTGGAAATCGCTCAAACGCCACGATAAAGGTAAAAAATTGAAAATCGATTGTTAAGACTTTAATCGACAGTAAAAGTTTAATTTTAATACTTACTGCAAAATAAACTATGCCAGACGAATTTTCTCATCAAAATACATAAGAATCAGTCAAAAAAGCTCTTGTTTTCCAATATTTAATTTTTGGGGTAAAAAAAATTCAAAGGGGTTAATCTATCGTTTTTGTAATTTCGGACCAAAATTTCCAAGTCGAGTTAAACATTGTGCATGACGGATTTGGGGACGGAGAATCCAAAAATCCTATTTACAGCTTGCGGAATCGACTGGAAATCGCTCAAACGCCACGATAAAGGTAAAAAATTGAAAATCGATTGTTAAGACTTTAATCGACAGTAAAAGTTTAATTTTAATACTTACTGCAAAATAAACTATGCCAGACGAATTTTCTCATCAAAATACATAAGAATCAGTCAAAAAAGCTATTGTTTTCCAATATTTAATTTTTGGGGTAAAAAAAATTCAAAGGGGTTAATCTATCGTTTTTGTAATTTCGGACCAAAATTTCCAAGTCGAGTTAAACATTGTGCATGACGGATTTGGGGACGGAGAATCCAAAAATCCTATTTACAGCTTGCGGAATCGACTGGAAATCGCTCTAACGCCACGAAAAAGGTAAAAAATTGAAAATCGATTGTTAAGACTTTAATCGACAGTAAAAGTTTAATTTTAATACTTACTGCAAAATAAACTATGCCAGACGAATTTTCTCATCAAAATACATAAGAATCAGTCAAAAAAGCTATTGTTTTCCAATATTTAATTTTTGGGGTAAAAAAAATTCAAAGGGGTTAATCTATCGTTTTTGTAATTTCGGACCAAAATTTCCAAGTCGAGTTAAACATTGTGCATGACGGATTTGGGGACGGAGAATCCAAAAATCCTATTTACAGCTTGCGGAATCGACTGGAAATCGCTCAAACGCCACGATAAAGGTAAAAAATTGAAAATCGATTGTTAAGACTTTAATCGACAGTAAAAGTTTAATTTTAATACTTACTGCAAAATAAACTATGCCAGACGAATTTTCTCATCAAAATACATAAGAATCAGTCAAAAAAGCTATTGTTTTCCAATATTTAATTTTTGGGGTAAAAAAAATTCAAAGGGGTTAATCTATCGTTTTTGTAATTTCGGACCAAAATTTCCAAGTCGAGTTAAACATTGTGCATGACGCATTTGGGAACGGAGAATCCAAAAATCCTATTTACAGCTTGCGGAATCGACTGGAAATCGCTCAAACGCCACGAAAAAGGTAAAAAATTGAAAATCGATTGTTAAGACTTTAATCGACAGTAAAAGTTTAATTTTAATACTTACTGCAAAATAAACTATGCCAGACGAATTTTCTCATCAAAATACATAAGAATCAGTCAAAAAAGCTATTGTTTTCCAATATTTAATTTTTGGGGTAAAAAAAATTCAAAGGGGTTAATCTATCGTTTTTGTAATTTCGGACCAAAATTTCCAAGTCGAGTTAAACATTGTGCATGACGCATTTGGGAACGGAGAATCCAAAAATCCTATTTACAGCTTGCGGAATCGACTGGAAATCGCTCAAACGCCACGAAAAAGGTAAAAAATTGAAAATCGATTGTTAAGACTTTAATCGACAGTAAAAGTTTAATTTTAATACTTACTGCAAAATAAACTATGCCAGACGAATTTTCTCATCAAAATACATAAGAATCAGTCAAAAAAGCTATTGTTTTCCAATATTTAATTTTTGGGGTAAAAAAAATTCAAAGGGGTTAATCTATCGTTTTTGTAATTTCGGACCAAAATTTCCAAGTCGAGTTAAACATTGTGCATGACGCATTTGGGAACGGAGAATCCAAAAATCCTATTTACAGCTTGCGGAATCGACTGGAAATCGCTCAAACGCCACGAAAAAGGTAAAAAATTGAAAATCGATTGTTAAGACTTTAATCGACAGTAAAAGTTTAATTTTAATACTTACTGCAAAATAAACTATGCCAGACGAATTTTCTCATCAAAATACATAAGAATCAGTCAAAAAAGCTATTGTTTTCCAATATTTAATTTTTGGGGTAAAAAAAATTCAAAGGGGTTAATCTATCGTTTTTGTAATTTCGGACCAAAATTTCCAAGTCGAGTTAAACATTGTGCATGACGCATTTGGGAACGGAGAATCCAAAAATCCTATTTACAGCTTGCGGAATCGACTGGAAATCGCTCAAACGCCACGAAAAAGGTAAAAAATTGAAAATCGATTGTTAAGACTTTAATCGACAGTAAAAGTTTAATTTTAATACTTACTGCAAAATAAACTATGCCAGACGAATTTTCTCATCAAAATACATAAGAATCAGTCAAAAAAGCTATTGTTTTCCAATATTTAATTTTTGGGGTAAAAAAAATTCAAAGGGGTTAATCTATCGTTTTTGTAATTTCGGACCAAAATTTCCAAGTCGAGTTAAACATTGTGCATGACGCATTTGGGAACGGAGAATCCAAAAATCCTATTTACAGCTTGCGGAATCGACTGGAAATCGCTCAAACGCCACGAAAAAGGTAAAAAATTGAAAATCGATTGTTAAGACTTTAATCGACAGTAAAAGTTTAATTTTAATACTTACTGCAAAATAAACTATGCCAGACGAATTTTCTCATCAAAATACATAAGAATCAGTCAAAAAAGCTATTGTTTTCCAATATTTAATTTTTGGGGTAAAAAAAATTCAAAGGGGTTAATCTATCGTTTTTGTAATTTCGGACCAAAATTTCCAAGTCGAGTTAAACATTGTGCATGACGCATTTGGGAACGGAGAATCCAAAAATCCTATTTACAGCTTGGGGAATCGACTGGAAATCGCTCAAACGCCACGAAAAAGGTAAAAAATTGAAAATCGATTGTTAAGACTTTAATCGACAGTAAAAGTTTAATTTTAATACTTACTGCAAAATAAACTATGCCAGACGAATTTTCTCATCAAAATACATAAGAATCAGTCAAAAAAGCTATTGTTTTCCAATATTTAATTTTTGGGGTAAAAAAAATTCAAAGGGGTTAATCTATCGTTTTTGTAATTTCGGACCAAAATTTCCAAGTCGAGTTAAACATTGTGCATGACGCATTTGGGAACGGAGAATCCAAAAATCCTATTTACAGCTTGCGGAATCGACTGGAAATCGCTCAAACGCCACGAAAAAGGTAAAAAATTGAAAATCGATTGTTAAGACTTTAATCGACAGTAAAAGTTTAATTTTAATACTTACTGCAAAATAAACTATGCCAGACGAATTTTCTCATCAAAATACATAAGAATCAGTCAAAAAAGCTATTGTTTTCCAATATTTAATTTTTGGGGTAAAAAAAATTCAAAGGGGTTAATCTATCGTTTTTGTAATTTCGGACCAAAATTTCCAAGTCGAGTTAAACATTGTGCATGACGCATTTGGGAACGGAGAATCCAAAAATCCTATTTACAGCTTGCGGAATCGACTGGAAATCGCTCAAACGCCACGAAAAAGGTAAAAAATTGAAAATCGATTGTTAAGACTTTAATCGACAGTAAAAGTTTAATTTTAATACTTACTGCAAAATAAACTATGCCAGACGAATTTTCTCATCAAAATACATAAGAATCAGTCAAAAAAGCTATTGTTTTCCAATATTTAATTTTTGGGGTAAAAAAAATTCAAAGGGGTTAATCTATCGTTTTTGTAATTTCGGACCAAAATTTCCAAGTCGAGTTAAACATTGTGCATGACGGATTTGGGGACGGAGAATCCAAAAATCCTATTTACAGCTTGCGGAATCGACTGGAAATCGCTCTAACGCCACGAAAAAGGTAAAAAATTGAAAATCGATTGTTAAGACTTTAATCGACAGTAAAAGTTTAATTTTAATACTTACTGCAAAATAAACTATGCCAGACGAATTTTCTCATCAAAATACATAAGAATCAGTCAAAAAAGCTATTGTTTTCCAATATTTAATTTTTGGGGTAAAAAAAATTCAAAGGGGTTAATCTATCGTTTTTGTAATTTCGGACCAAAATTTCCAAGTCGAGTTAAACATTGTGCATGACGGATTTGGGGACGGAGAATCCAAAAATCCTATTTACAGCTTGCGGAATCGACTGGAAATCGCTCAAACGCCACGATAAAGGTAAAAAATTGAAAATCGATTGTTAAGACTTTAATCGACAGTAAAAGTTTAATTTTAATACTTACTGCAAAATAAACTATGCCAGACGAATTTTCTCATCAAAATACATAAGAATCAGTCAAAAAAGCTATTGTTTTCCAATATTTAATTTTTGGGGTAAAAAAAATTCAAAGGGGTTAATCTATCGTTTTTGTAATTTCGGACCAAAATTTCCAAGTCGAGTTAAACATTGTGCATGACGCATTTGGGAACGGAGAATCCAAAAATCCTATTTACAGCTTGCGGAATCGACTGGAAATCGCTCAAACGCCACGAAAAAGGTAAAAAATTGAAAATCGATTGTTAAGACTTTAATCGACAGTAAAAGTTTAATTTTAATACTTACTGCAAAATAAACTATGCCAGACGAATTTTCTCATCAAAATACATAAGAATCAGTCAAAAAAGCTATTGTTTTCCAATATTTAATTTTTGGGGTAAAAAAAATTCAAAGGGGTTAATCTATCGTTTTTGTAATTTCGGACCAAAATTTCCAAGTCGAGTTAAACATTGTGCATGACGCATTTGGGAACGGAGAATCCAAAAATCCTATTTACAGCTTGCGGAATCGACTGGAAATCGCTCAAACGCCACGAAAAAGGTAAAAAATTGAAAATCGATTGTTAAGACTTTAATCGACAGTAAAAGTTTAATTTTAATACTTACTGCAAAATAAACTATGCCAGACGAATTTTCTCATCAAAATACATAAGAATCAGTCAAAAAAGCTATTGTTTTCCAATATTTAATTTTTGGGGTAAAAAAAATTCAAAGGGGTTAATCTATCGTTTTTGTAATTTCGGACCAAAATTTCCAAGTCGAGTTAAACATTGTGCATGACGCATTTGGGAACGGAGAATCCAAAAATCCTATTTACAGCTTGCGGAATCGACTGGAAATCGCTCAAACGCCACGAAAAAGGTAAAAAATTGAAAATCGATTGTTAAGACTTTAATCGACAGTAAAAGTTTAATTTTAATACTTACTGCAAAATAAACTATGCCAGACGAATTTTCTCATCAAAATACATAAGAATCAGTCAAAAAAGCTACTGTTTTCCAATATTTAATTTTTGGGGTAAAAAAAATTCAAAGGGGTTAATCTATCGTTTTTGTAATTTCGGACCAAAATTTCCAAGTCGAGTTAAACATTGTGCATGACGGATTTGGGGACGGAGAATCCAAAAATCCTATTTACAGCTTGCGGAATCGACTGGAAATCGCTCAAACGCCACGAAAAAGGTAAAAAATTGAAAATCGATTGTTAAGACTTTAATCGACAGTAAAAGTTTAATTTTAATACTTACTGCAAAATAAACTATGCCAGACGAATTTTCTCATCAAAATACATAAGAATCAGTCAAAAAAGCTACTGTTTTCCAATATTTAATTTTTGGGGTAAAAAAAATTCAAAGGGGTTAATCTATCGTTTTTGTAATTTCGGACCAAAATTTCCAAGTCGAGTTAAACATTGTGCATGACGGATTTGGGGACGGAGAATCCAAAAATCCTATTTACAGCTTGCGGAATCGACTGGAAATCGCTCAAACGCCACGATAAAGGTAAAAAATTGAAAATCGATTGTTAAGACTTTAATCGACAGTAAAAGTTTCATTTTAATACTTACTGCAAAATAAACTATGCCAGACGAATTTTCTCATCAAAATACATAAGAATCAGTCAAAAAAGCTACTGTTTTCCAATATTTAATTTTTGGGGTAAAAAAAATTCAAAGGGGTTAATCTATCGTTTTTGTAATTTCGGACCAAAATTTCCAAGTCGAGTTAAACATTGTGCATGACGGATTTGGGGACGGAGAATCCAAAAATCCTATTTACAGCTTGCGGAATCGACTGGAAATCGCTCAAACGCCACGAAAAAGGTAAAAAATTGAAAATCGATTGTTAAGACTTTAATCGACAGTAAAAGTTTAATTTTAATACTTACTGCAAAATAAACTATGCCAGACGAATTTTCTCATCAAAATACATAAGAATCAGTCAAAAAAGCTATTGTTTTCCAATATTTAATTTTTGGGGTAAAAAAAATTCAAAGGGGTTAATCTATCGTTTTTGTAATTTCGGACCAAAATTTCCAAGTCGAGTTAAACATTGTGCATGACGCATTTGGGAACGGAGAATCCAAAAATCCTATTTACAGCTTGCGGAATCGACTGGAAATCGCTCAAACGCCACGAAAAAGGTAAAAAATTGAAAATCGATTGTTAAGACTTTAATCGACAGTAAAAGTTTAATTTTAATACTTACTGCAAAATAAACTATGCCAGACGAATTTTCTCATCAAAATACATAAGAATCAGTCAAAAAAGCTACTGTTTTCCAATATTTAATTTTTGGGGTAAAAAAAATTCAAAGGGGTTAATCTATCGTTTTTGTAATTTCGGACCAAAATTTCCAAGTCGAGTTAAACATTGTGCATGACGGATTTGGGGACGGAGAATCCAAAAATCCTATTTACAGCTTGCGGAATCGACTGGAAATCGCTCAAACGCCACGAAAAAGGTAAAAAATTGAAAATCGATTGTTAAGACTTTAATCGACAGTAAAAGTTTAATTTTAATACTTACTGCAAAATAAACTATGCCAGACGAATTTTCTCATCAAAATACATAAGAATCAGTCAAAAAAGCTATTGTTTTCCAATATTTAATTTTTGGGGTAAAAAAAATTCAAAGGGGTTAATCTATCGTTTTTGTAATTTCGGACCAAAATTTCCAAGTCGAGTTAAACATTGTGCATGACGCATTTGGGAACGGAGAATCCAAAAATCCTATTTACAGCTTGCGGAATCGACTGGAAATCGCTCAAACGCCACGAAAAAGGTAAAAAATTGAAAATCGATTGTTAAGACTTTAATCGACAGTAAAAGTTTAATTTTAATACTTACTGCAAAATAAACTATGCCAGACGAATTTTCTCATCAAAATACATAAGAATCAGTCAAAAAAGCTATTGTTTTCCAATATTTAATTTTTGGGGTAAAAAAAATTCAAAGGGGGTAATCTATCGTTTTTGTAATTTCGGACCAAAATTTCCAAGTCGAGTTAAACATTGTGCATGACGGATTTGGGGACGGAGAATCCAAAAATCCTATTTACAGCTTGCGGAATCGACTGGAAATCGCTCAAACGCCACGATAAAGGTAAAAAATTGAAAATCGATTGTTAAGACTTTAATCGACAGTAAAAGTTTCATTTTAATACTTACTGCAAAATAAACTATGCCAGACGAATTTTCTCATCAAAATACATAAGAATCAGTCAAAAAAGCTACTGTTTTCCAATATTTAATTTTTGGGGTAAAAAAAATTCAAAGGGGTTAATCTATCGTTTTTGTAATTTCGGACCAAAATTTCCAAGTCGAGTTAAACATTGTGCATGACGGATTTGGGGACGGAGAATCCAAAAATCCTATTTACAGCTTGCGGAATCGACTGGAAATCGCTCAAACGCCACGATAAAGGTAAAAAATTGAAAATCGATTGTTAAGACTTTAATCGACAGTAAAAGTTTAATTTTAATACTTACTGCAAAATAAACTATGCCAGACGAATTTTCTCATCAAAATACATAAGAATCAGTCAAAAAAGCTATTGTTTTCCAATATTTAATTTTTGGGGTAAAAAAAAATTCAAAGGGGTTAATCTATCGTTTTTGTAATTTCGGACCAAAATTTCCAAGTCGAGTTAAACATTGTGCATGACGCATTTGGGAACGGAGAATCCAAAAATCCTATTTACAGCTTGCGGAATCGACTGGAAATCGCTCAAACGCCACGAAAAAGGTAAAAAATTGAAAATCGATTGTTAAGACTTTAATCGACAGTAAAAGTTTAATTTTAATACTTACTGCAAAATAAACTATGCCAGACGAATTTTCTCATCAAAATACATAAGAATCAGTCAAAAAAGCTATTGTTTTCCAATATTTAATTTTTGGGGTAAAAAAAATTCAAAGGGGTTAATCTATCGTTTTTGTAATTTCGGACCAAAATTTCCAAGTCGAGTTAAACATTGTGCA
Organism: Rhagonycha fulva; assembly: GCA_905340355.1. NCBI lineage: Eukaryota > Metazoa > Arthropoda > Insecta > Coleoptera > Cantharidae > Rhagonycha > Rhagonycha fulva. The sequence goes on along the minus strand of HG996556.1, from coordinate 2,811,223 downwards.
TGACGCATTTGGGAACGGAGAATCCAAAAATCCTATTTACAGCTTGCGGAATCGACTGGAAATCGCTCAAACGCCACGAAAAAGGTAAAAAATTGAAAATCGATTGTTAAGACTTTAATCGACAGTAAAAGTTTAATTTTAATACTTACTGCAAAATAAACTATGCCAGACGAATTTTCTCATCAAAATACATAAGAATCAGTCAAAAAAGCTATTGTTTTCCAATATTTAATTTTTGGGGTAAAAAAAATTCAAAGGGGTTAATCTATCGTTTTTGTAATTTCGGACCAAAATTTCCAAGTCGAGTTAAACATTGTGCATGACGCATTTGGGAACGGAGAATCCAAAAATCCTATTTACAGCTTGCGGAATCGACTGGAAATCGCTCAAACGCCACGAAAAAGGTAAAAAATTGAAAATCGATTGTTAAGACTTTAATCGACAGTAAAAGTTTAATTTTAATACTTACTGCAAAATAAACTATGCCAGACGAATTTTCTCATCAAAATACATAAGAATCAGTCAAAAAAGCTATTGTTTTCCAATATTTAATTTTTGGGGTAAAAAAAATTCAAAGGGGTTAATCTATCGTTTTTGTAATTTCGGACCAAAATTTCCAAGTCGAGTTAAACATTGTGCATGACGCATTTGGGAACGGAGAATCCAAAAATCCTATTTACAGCTTGCGGAATCGACTGGAAATCGCTCAAACGCCACGAAAAAGGTAAAAAATTGAAAATCGATTGTTAAGACTTTAATCGACAGTAAAAGTTTAATTTTAATACTTACTGCAAAATAAACTATGCCAGACGAATTTTCTCATCAAAATACATAAGAATCAGTCAAAAAAGCTACTGTTTTCCAATATTTAATTTTTGGGGTAAAAAAAATTCAAAGGGGTTAATCTATCGTTTTTGTAATTTCGGACCAAAATTTCCAAGTCGAGTTAAACATTGTGCATGACGCATTTGGGAACGGAGAATCCAAAAATCCTATTTACAGCTTGCGGAATCGACTGGAAATCGCTCAAACGCCACGAAAAAGGTAAAAAATTGAAAATCGATTGTTAAGACTTTAATCGACAGTAAAAGTTTAATTTTAATACTTACTGCAAAATAAACTATGCCAGACGAATTTTCTCATCAAAATACATAAGAATCAGTCAAAAAAGCTACTGTTTTCCAATATTTAATTTTTGGGGTAAAAAAAATTCAAAGGGGTTAATCTATCGTTTTTGTAATTTCGGACCAAAATTTCCAAGTCGAGTTAAACATTGTGCATGACGGATTTGGGGACGGAGAATCCAAAAATCCTATTTACAGCTTGCGGAATCGACTGGAAATCGCTCAAACGCCACGAAAAAGGTAAAAAATTGAAAATCGATTGTTAAGACTTTAATCGACAGTAAAAGTTTAATTTTAATACTTACTGCAAAATAAACTATGCCAGACGAATTTTCTCATCAAAATACATAAGAATCAGTCAAAAAAGCTACTGTTTTCCAATATTTAATTTTTGGGGTAAAAAAAATTCAAAGGGGTTAATCTATCGTTTTTGTAATTTCGGACCAAAATTTCCAAGTCGAGTTAAACATTGTGCATGACGGATTTGGGGACGGAGAATCCAAAAATCCTATTTACAGCTTGCGGAATCGACTGGAAATCGCTCAAACGCCACGAAAAAGGTAAAAAATTGAAAATCGATTGTTAAGACTTTAATCGACAGTAAAAGTTTAATTTTAATACTTACTGCAAAATAAACTATGCCAGACGAATTTTCTCATCAAAATACATAAGAATCAGTCAAAAAAGCTACTGTTTTCCAATATTTAATTTTTGGGGTAAAAAAAATTCAAAGGGGTTAATCTATCGTTTTTGTAATTTCGGACCAAAATTTCCAAGTCGAGTTAAACATTGTGCATGACGGATTTGGGGACGGAGAATCCAAAAATCCTATTTACAGCTTGCGGAATCGACTGGAAATCGCTCAAACGCCACGAAAAAGGTAAAAAATTGAAAATCGATTGTTAAGACTTTAATCGACAGTAAAAGTTTAATTTTAATAGTTACTGCAAAATAAACTATGCCAGACGAATTTTCTCATCAAAATACATAAGAATCAGTCAAAAAAGCTACTGTTTTCCAATATTTAATTTTTGGGGTAAAAAAAATTCAAAGGGGTTAATCTATCGTTTTTGTAATTTCGGACCAAAATTTCCAAGTCGAGTTAAACATTGTGCATGACGGATTTGGGGACGGAGAATCCAAAAATCCTATTTACAGCTTGCGGAATCGACTGGAAATCGCTCAAACGCCACGAAAAAGGTAAAAAATTGAAAATCGATTGTTAAGACTTTAATCGACAGTAAAAGTTTAATTTTAATACTTACTGCAAAATAAACTATGCCAGACGAATTTTCTCATCAAAATACATAAGAATCAGTCAAAAAAGCTATTGTTTTCCAATATTTAATTTTTGGGGTAAAAAAAATTCAAAGGGGTTAATCTATCGTTTTTGTAATTTCGGACCAAAATTTCCAAGTCGAGTTAAACATTGTGCATGACGCATTTGGGAACGGAGAATCCAAAAATCCTATTTACAGCTTGCGGAATCGACTGGAAATCGCTCAAACGCCACGAAAAAGGTAAAAAATTGAAAATCGATTGTTAAGACTTTAATCGACAGTAAAAGTTTAATTTTAATACTTACTGCAAAATAAACTATGCCAGACGAATTTTCTCATCAAAATACATAAGAATCAGTCAAAAAAGCTACTGTTTTCCAATATTTAATTTTTGGGGTAAAAAAAATTCAAAGGGGTTAATCTATCGTTTTTGTAATTTCGGACCAAAATTTCCAAGTCGAGTTAAACATTGTGCATGACGGATTTGGGGACGGAGAATCCAAAAATCCTATTTACAGCTTGCGGAATCGACTGGAAATCGCTCAAACGCCACGATAAAGGTAAAAAATTGAAAATCGATTGTTAAGACTTTAATCGACAGCAAAAGTTTAATTTTAATACTTACTGCAAAATAAACTATGCCAGACGAATTTTCTCATCAAAATACATAAGAATCAGTCAAAAAAGCTACTGTTTTCCAATATTTAATTTTTGGGGTAAAAAAAATTCAAAGGGGTTAATCTATCGTTTTTGTAATTTCGGACCAAAATTTCCAAGTCGAGTTAAACATTGTGCATGACGGATTTGGGGACGGAGAATCCAAAAATCCTATTTACAGCTTGCGGAATCGACTGGAAATCGCTCAAACGCCACGATAAAGGTAAAAAATTGAAAATCGATTGTTAAGACTTTAATCGACAGTAAAAGTTTAATTTTAATACTTACTGCAAAATAAACTATGCCAGACGAATTTTCTCATCAAAATACATAAGAATCAGTCAAAAAAGCTATTGTTTACCAATATTTAATTTTTGGGGTAAAAAAAATTCAAAGGGGTTAATCTATCGTTTTTGTAATTTCGGACCAAAATTTCCAAGTCGAGTTAAACATTGTGCATGACGGATTTGGGGACGGAGAATCCAAAAATCCTATTTACAGCTTGCGGAATCGACTGGAAATCGCTCAAACGCCACGATAAAGGTAAAAAATTGAAAATCGATTGTTAAGACTTTAATCGACAGTAAAAGTTTCATTTTAATACTTACTGCAAAATAAACTATGCCAGACGAATTTTCTCATCAAAATACATAAGAATCAGTCAAAAAAGCTATTGTTATCCAATATTTAATTTTTGGGGTAAAAAAAATTCAAAGGGGTTAATCTATCGTTTTTGTAATTTCGGACCAAAATTTCCAAGTCGAGTTAAACATTGTGCATGACGGATTTGGGGACGGAGAATCCAAAAATCCTATTTACAGCTTGCGGAATCGACTGGAAATCGCTCAAACGCCACGATAAAGGTAAAAAATTGAAAATCGATTGTTAAGACTTTAATCGACAGTAAAAGTTTAATTTTAATACTTACTGCAAAATAAACTATGCCAGACGAATTTTCTCATCAAAATACATAAGAATCAGTCAAAAAAGCTATTGTTTTCCAATATTTAATTTTTGGGGTAAAAAAAATTCAAAGGGGTTAATCTATCGTTTTTGTAATTTCGGACCAAAATTTCCAAGTCGAGTTAAACATTGTGCATGACGCATTTGGGAACGGAGAATCCAAAAATCCTATTTACAGCTTGCGGAATCGACTGGAAATCGCTCAAACGCCACGAAAAAGGTAAAAAATTGAAAATCGATTGTTAAGACTTTAATCGACAGTAAAAGTTTAATTTTAATACTTACTGCAAAATAAACTATGCCAGACGAATTTTCTCATCAAAATACATAAGAATCAGTCAAAAAAGCTATTGTTTTCCAATATTTAATTTTTGGGGTAAAAAAAATTCAAAGGGGTTAATCTATCGTTTTTGTAATTTCGGACCAAAATTTCCAAGTCGAGTTAAACATTGTGCATGACGGATTTGGGAACGGAGAATCCAAAAATCCTATTTACAGCTTGCGGAATCGACTGGAAATCGCTCAAACGCCACGAAAAAGGTAAAAAATTGAAAATCGATTGTTAAGACTTTAATCGACAGTAAAAGTTTAATTTTAATACTTACTGCAAAATAAACTATGCCAGACGAATTTTCTCATCAAAATACATAAGAATCAGTCAAAAAAGCTATTGTTTTCCAATATTTAATTTTTGGGGTAAAAAAAATTCAAAGGGGTTAATCTATCGTTTTTGTAATTTCGGACCAAAATTTCCAAGTTGAGTTAAACATTGTGCATGACGCATTTGGGAACGGAGAATCCAAAAATCCTATTTACAGCTTGCGGAATCGACTGGAAATCGCTCAAACGCCACGAAAAAGGTAAAAAATTGAAAATCGATTGTTAAGACTTTAATCGACAGTAAAAGTTTAATTTAAATACTTACTGCAAAATAAACTATGCCAGACGAATTTTCTCATCAAAATACATAAGAATCAGTCAAAAAAGCTATTGTTTTCCAATATTTAATTTTTGGGGTAAAAAAAATTCAAAGGGGTTAATCTATCGTTTTTGTAATTTCGGACCAAAATTTCCAAGTCGAGTTAAACATTGTGCATGACGCATTTGGGAACGGAGAATCCAAAAATCCAATTTACAGCTTGCGGAATCGACTGGAAATCGCTCAAACGCCACGAAAAAGGTAAAAAATTGAAAATCGATTGTTAAGACTTTAATCGACAGTAAAAGTTTAATTTTAATACTTACTGCAAAATAAACTATGCCAGACGAATTTTCTCATCAAAATACATAAGAATCAGTCAAAAAAGCTATTGTTTTCCAATATTTAATTTTTGGGGTAAAAAAAATTCAAAGGGGTTAATCTATCGTTTTTGTAATTTCGGACCAAAATTTCCAAGTCGAGTTAAACATTGTGCATGACGCATTTGGGAACGGAGAATCCAAAAATCCTATTTACAGCTTGCGGAATCGACTGGAAATCGCTCAAACGCCACGAAAAAGGTAAAAAATTGAAAATCGATTGTTAAGACTTTAATCGACAGTAAAAGTTTAATTTTAATACTTACTGCAAAATAAACTATGCCAGACGAATTTTCTCATCAAAATACATAAGAATCAGTCAAAAAAGCTATTGTTTTCCAATATTTAATTTTTGGGGTAAAAAAAATTCAAAGGGGTTAATCTATCGTTTTTGTAATTTCGGACCAAAATTTCCAAGTCGAGTTTAACATTGTGCATGACGCATTTGGGAACGGAGAATCCAAAAATCCTATTTACAGCTTGCGGAATCGACTGGAAATCGCTCAAACGCCACGAAAAAGGTAAAAAATTGAAAATCGATTGTTAAGACTTTAATCGACAGTAAAAGTTTAATTTTAATACTTACTGCAAAATAAACTATGCCAGACGAATTTTCTCATCAAAATACATAAGAATCAGTCAAAAATGCTATTGTTTTCCAATATTTAATTTTTGGGGTAAAAAAAATTCAAAGGGGTTAATCTATCGTTTTTGTAATTTCGGACCAAAATTTCCAAGTCGAGTTAAACATTGTGCATGACGCATTTGGGAACGGAGAATCCAAAAATCCTATTTACAGCTTGCGGAATCGACTGGAAATCGCTCAAACGCCACGAAAAAGGTAAAAAATTGAAAATCGATTGTTAAGACTTTAATCGACAGTAAAAGTTTAATTTTAATACTTACTGCAAAATAAACTATGCCAGACGAATTTTCTCATCAAAATACATAAGAATCAGTCAAAAAAGCTATTGTTTTCCAATATTTAATTTTTGGGGTAAAAAAAATTCAAAAAAATCTATCGTTTTTGTAATTTCGGACCAAAATTTCCAAGTCGAGTTAAACATTGTGCATGACGCATTTGGGAACGGAGAATCCAAAAATCCTATTTACAGCTTGCGGAATCGACTGGAAATCGCTCAAACGCCACGAAAAAGGTAAAAAATTGAAAATCGATTGTTAAGACTTTAATCGACAGTAAAAGTTTAATTTTAATACTTACTGCAAAATAAACTATGCCAGACGAATTTTCTCATCAAAATACATAAGAATCAGTCAAAAAAGCTATTGTTTTCCAATATTTAATTTTTGGGGTAAAAAAAATTCAAAGGGGTTAATCTATCGTTTTTGTAATTTCGGACCAAAATTTCCAAGTCGAGTTAAACATTGTGCATGACGCATTTGGGAACGGAGAATCCAAAAATCCTATTTACAGCTTGCGGAATCGACTGGAAATCGCTCAAACGCCACGAAAAAGGTAAAAAATTGAAAATCGATTGTTAAGACTTTAATCGACAGTAAAAGTTTAATTTTAATACTTACTGCAAAATAAACTATGCCAGACGAATTTTCTCATCAAAATACATAAGAATCAGTCAAAAAAGCTATTGTTTTCCAATATTTAATTTTTGGGGTAAAAAAAATTCAAAGGGGTTAATCTATCGTTTTTGTAATTTCGGACCAAAATTTCCAAGTCGAGTTAAACATTGTGCATGACGCATTTGGGAACGGAGAATCCAAAAATCCTATTTACAGCTTGCGGAATCGACTGGAAATCGCTCAAACGCCACGAAAAAGGTAAAAAATTGAAAATCGATTGTTAAGACTTTAATCGACAGTAAAAGTTTAATTTTAATACTTACTGCAAAATAAACTATGCCAGACGAATTTTCTCATCAAAATACATAAGAATCAGTCAAAAAAGCTATTGTTTTCCAATATTTAATTTTTGGGGTAAAAAAAATTCAAAGGGGTTAATCTATCGTTTTTGTAATTTCGGACCAAAATTTCCAAGTCGAGTTAAACATTGTGCATGACGGATTTGGGGACGGAGAATCCAAAAATCCTATTTACAGCTTGCGGAATCGACTGGAAATCGCTCAAACGCCACGATAAAGGTAAAAAATTGAAAATCGATTGTTAAGACTTTAATCGACAGTAAAAGTTTAATTTTAATACTTACTGCAAAATAAACTATGCCAGACGAATTTTCTCATCAAAATACATAAGAATCAGTCAAAAAAGCTATTGTTTTCCAATATTTAATTTTTGGGGTAAAAAAAATTCAAAGGGGTTAATCTATCGTTTTTGTAATTTCGGACCAAAATTTCCAAGTCGAGTTAAACATTGTGCATGACGGATTTGGGGACGGAGAATCCAAAAATCCTATTTACAGCTTGCGGAATCGACTGGAAATCGCTCAAACGCCACGATAAAGGTAAAAAATTGAAAATCGATTGTTAAGACTTTAATCGACAGTAAAAGTTTAATTTTAATACTTACTGCAAAATAAACTATGCCAGACGAATTTTCTCATCAAAATACATAAGAATCAGTCAAAAAAGCTATTGTTTTCCAATATTTAATTTTTGGGGTAAAAAAAATTCAAAGGGGTTAATCTATCGTTTTTGTAATTTCGGACCAAAATTTCCAAGTCGAGTTAAACATTGTGCATGACGGATTTGGGGACGGAGAATCCAAAAATCCTATTTACAGCTTGCGGAATCGACTGGAAATCGCTCAAACGCCACGATAAAGGTAAAAAATTGAAAATCGATTGTTAAGACTTTAATCGACAGTAAAAGTTTCATTTTAATACTTACTGCAAAATAAACTATGCCAGACGAATTTTCTCATCAAAATACATAAGAATCAGTCAAAAAAGCTATTGTTTTCCAATATTTAATTTTTGGGGTAAAAAAAATTCAAAGGGGTTAATCTATCGTTTTTGTAATTTCGGACCAAAATTTCCAAGTCGAGTTAAACATTGTGCATGACGGATTTGGGGACGGAGAATCCAAAAATCCTATTTACAGCTTGCGGAATCGACTGGAAATCGCTCAAACGCCACGATAAAGGTAAAAAATTGAAAATCGATTGTTAAGACTTTAATCGACAGTAAAAGTTTCATTTTAATACTTACTGCAAAATAAACTATGCCAGACGAATTTTCTCATCAAAATACATAAGAATCAGTCAAAAAAGCTATTGTTTTCCAATATTTAATTTTTGGGGTAAAAAAAATTCAAAGGGGTTAATCTATCGTTTTTGTAATTTCGGACCAAAATTTCCAAGTCGAGTTAAACATTGTGCATGACGCATTTGGGGACGGAGAATCCAAAAATCCTATTTACAGCTTGCGGAATCGACTGGAAATCGCTCAAACGCCACGATAAAGGTAAAAAATTGAAAATCGATTGTTAAGACTTTAATCGACAGTAAAAGTTTCATTTTAATACTTACTGCAAAATAAACTATGCCAGACGAATTTTCTCATCAAAATACATAAGAATCAGTCAAAAAAGCTATTGTTTTCCAATATTTAATTTTTGGGGTAAAAAAAATTCAAAGGGGTTAATCTATCGTTTTTGTAATTTCGGACCAAAATTTCCAAGTCGAGTTAAACATTGTGCATGACGGATTTGGGGACGGAGAATCCAAAAATCCTATTTACAGCTTGCGGAATCGACTGGAAATCGCTCAAACGCCACGATAAAGGTAAAAAACTGAAAATCGATTGTTAAGACTTTAATCGACAGTAAAAGTTTCATTTTAATACTTACTGCAAAATAAACTATGCCAGACGAATTTTCTCATCAAAATACATAAGAATCAGTCAAAAAAGCTATTGTTTTCCAATATTTAATTTTTGGGGTAAAAAAAATTCAAAGGGGTTAATCTATCGTTTTTGTAATTTCGGACCAAAATTTCCAAGTCGAGTTAAACATTGTGCATGACGGATTTGGGGACGGAGAATCCAAAAATCCTATTTACAGCTTGCGGAATCGACTGGAAATCGCTCAAACGCCACGATAAAGGTAAAAAATTGAAAATCGATTGTTAAGACTTTAATCGACAGTAAAAGTTTAATTTTAATACTTACTGCAAAATAAACTATGCCAGACGAATTTTCTCATCAAAATACATAAGAATCAGTCAAAAAAGCTATTGTTTTCCAATATTTAATTTTTGGGGTAAAAAAAATTCAAAGGGGTTAATCTATCGTTTTTGTAATTTCGGACCAAAATTTCCAAGTCGAGTTAAACATTGTGCATGACGGATTTGGGGACGGAGAATCCAAAAATCCTATTTACAGCTTGCGGAATCGACTGGAAATCGCTCAAACGCCACGATAAAGGTAAAAAATTGAAAATCGATTGTTAAGACTTTAATAGACAGTAAAAGTTTCATTTTAATACTTACTGCAAAATAAACTATGCCAGACGAATTTTCTCATCAAAATACATAAGAATCAGTCAAAAAAGCTATTGTTTTCCAATATTTAATTTTTGGGGTAAAAAAAATTCAAAGGGGTTAATCTATCGTTTTTGTAATTTCGGACCAAAATTTCCAAGTCGAGTTAAACATTGTGCATGACGCATTTGGGAACGGAGAATCCAAAAATCCTATTTACAGCTTGCGGAATCGACTGGAAATCGCTCAAACGCCACGAAAAAGGTAAAAAATTGAAAATCGATTGTTAAGACTTTAATCGACAGTAAAAGTTTAATTTTAATACTTACTGCAAAATAAACTATGCCAGACGAATTTTCTCATCAAAATACATAAGAATCAGTCAAAAAAGCTATTGTTTTCCAATATTTAATTTTTGGGGTAAAAAAAATTCAAAGGGGTTAATCTATCGTTTTTGTAATTTCGGACCAAAATTTCCAAGTCGAGTTTAACATTGTGCATGACGCATTTGGGAACGGAGAATCCAAAAATCCTATTTACAGCTTGCGGAATCGACTGGAAATCGCTCAAACGCCACGAAAAAGGTAAAAAATTGAAAATCGATTGTTAAGACTTTAATCGACAGTAAAAGTTTAATTTTAATACTTACTGCAAAATAAACTATGCCAGACGAATTTTCTCATCAAAATACATAAGAATCAGTCAAAAATGCTATTGTTTTCCAATATTTAATTTTTGGGGTAAAAAAAATTCAAAGGGGTTAATCTATCGTTTTTGTAATTTCGAACCAAAATTTCCAAGTCGAGTTAAACATTGTGCATGACGCATTTGGGAACGGAGAATCCAAAAATCCTATTTACAGCTTGCGGAATCGACTGGAAATCGCTCAAACGCCACGAAAAAGGTAAAAAATTGAAAATCGATTGTTAAGACTTTAATCGACAGTAAAAGTTTAATTTTAATACTTACTGCAAAATAAACTATGCCAGACGAATTTTCTCATCAAAATACATAAGAATCAGTCAAAAAAGCTATTGTTTTCCAATATTTAATTTTTGGGGTAAAAAAAATTCAAAGGGGTTAATCTATCGTTTTTGTAATTTCGGACCAAAATTTCCAAGTCGAGTTAAACATTGTGCATGACGCATTTGGGAACGGAGAATCCAAAAATCCTATTTACAGCTTGCGGAATCGACTGGAAATCGCTCAAACGCCACGAAAAAGGTAAAAAATTGAAAATCGATTGTTAAGACTTTAATCGACAGTAAAAGTTTAATTTTAATACTTACTGCAAAATAAACTATGCCAGACGAATTTTCTCATCAAAATACATAAGAATCAGTCAAAAAAGCTATTGTTTTCCAATATTTAATTTTTGGGGTAAAAAAAATTCAAAGGGGTTAATCTATCGTTTTTGTAATTTCGGACCAAAATTTCCAAGTCGAGTTAAACATTGTGCATGACGCATTTGGGAACGGAGAATCCAAAAATCCTATTTACAGCTTGCGGAATCGACTGGAAATCGCTCAAACGCCACGAAAAAGGTAAAAAATTGAAAATCGATTGTTAAGACTTTAATCGACAGTAAAAGTTTAATTTTAATACTTACTGCAAAATAAACTATGCCAGACGAATTTTCTCATCAAAATACATAAGAATCAGTCAAAAAAGCTATTGTTTTCCAATATTTAATTTTTGGGGTAAAAAAAATTCAAAGGGGTTAATCTATCGTTTTTGTAATTTCGGACCAAAATTTCCAAGTCGAGTTAAACATTGTGCATGACGCATTTGGGAACGGAGAATCCAAAAATCCTATTTACAGCTTGCGGAATCGACTGGAAATCGCTCAAACGCCACGAAAAAGGTAAAAAATTGAAAATCGATTGTTAAGACTTTAATCGACAGTAAAAGTTTAATTTTAATACTTACTGCAAAATAAACTATGCCAGACGAATTTTCTCATCAAAATACATAAGAATCAGTCAAAAAAGCTATTGTTTTCCAATATTTAATTTTTGGGGTAAAAAAAATTCAAAGGGGTTAATCTATCGTTTTTGTAATTTCGGACCAAAATTTCCAAGTCGAGTTAAACATTGTGCATGACGCATTTGGGAACGGAGAATCCAAAAATCCTATTTACAGCTTGCGGAATCGACTGGAAATCGCTCAAACGCCACGAAAAAGGTAAAAAATTGAAAATCGATTGTTAAGACTTTAATCGACAGTAAAAGTTTAATTTTAATACTTACTGCAAAATAAACTATGCCAGACGAATTTTCTCATCAAAATACATAAGAATCAGTCAAAAAAGCTATTGTTTTCCAATATTTAATTTTTGGGGTAAAAAAAATTCAAAGGGGTTAATCTATCGTTTTTGTAATTTCGGACCAAAATTTCCAAGTCGAGTTAAACATTGTGCATGACGCATTTGGGAACGGAGAATCCAAAAATCCTATTTACAGCTTGCGGAATCGACTGGAAATCGCTCAAACGCCACGAAAAAGGTAAAAAATTGAAAATCGATTGTTAAGACTTTAATCGACAGTAAAAGTTTAATTTTAATACTTACTGCAAAATAAACTATGCCAGACGAATTTTCTCATCAAAATACATAAGAATCAGTCAAAAAAGCTATTGTTTTCCAATATTTAATTTTTGGGGTAAAAAAAATTCAAAGGGGTTAATCTATCGTTTTTGTAATTTCGGACCAAAATTTCCAAGTCGAGTTAAACATTGTGCATGACGCATTTGGGAACGGAGAATCCAAAAATCCTATTTACTGCTTGCGGAATCGACTGGAAATCGCTCAAACGCCACGAAAAAGGTAAAAAATTGAAAATCGATTGTTAAGACTTTAATCGACAGTAAAAGTTTAATTTTAATACTTACTGCAAAATAAACTATGCCAGACGAATTTTCTCATCAAAATACATAAGAATCAGTCAAAAAAGCTATTGTTTTCCAATATTTAATTTTTGGGGTAAAAAAAATTCAAAGGGGTTAATCTATCGTTTTTGTAATTTCGGACCAAAATTTCCAAGTCGAGTTAAACATTGTGCATGACGCATTTGGGAACGGAGAATCCAAAAATCCTATTTACAGCTTGCGGAATCGACTGGAAATCGCTCAAACGCCACGAAAAAGGTAAAAAATTGAAAATCGATTGTTAAGACTTTAATCGACAGTAAAAGTTTAATTTTAATACTTACTGCAAAATAAACTGTGCCAGACGAATTTTCTCATCAAAATACATAAGAATCAGTCAAAAAAGCTATTGTTTTCCAATATTTAATTTTTGGGGTAAAAAAAATTCAAAGGGGTTAATCTATCGTTTTTGTAATTTCGGACCAAAATTTCCAAGTCGAGTTAAACCTTGTGCATGACGCATTTGGGAACGGAGAATCCAAAAATCCTATTTACAGCTTGCGGAATCGACTGGAAATCGCTCAAACGCCACGAAAAAGGTAAAAAATTGAAAATCGATTGTTAAGACTTTAATCGACAGTAAAAGTTTAATTTTAATACTTACTGCAAAATAAACTATGCCAGACGAATTTTCTCATCAAAATACATAAGAATCAGTCAAAAAAGCTATTGTTTTCCAATATTTAATTTTTGGGGTAAAAAAAATTCAAAGGGGTTAATCTATCGTTTTTGTAATTTCGGACCAAAATTTCCAAGTCGAGTTAAACATTGTGCATGACGGATTTGGGGACGGAGAATCCAAAAATCCTATTTACAGCTTGCGGAATCGACTGGAAATCGCTCAAACGCCACGATAAAGGTAAAAAATTGAAAATCGATTGTTAAGACTTTAATCGACAGTAAAAGTTTAATTTTAATACTTACTGCAAAATAAACTATGCCAGACGAATTTTCTCATCAAAATACATAAGAATCAGTCAAAAAAGCTATTGTTTTCCAATATTTAATTTTTGGGGTAAAAAAAATTCAAAGGGGTTAATCTATCGTTTTTGTAATTTCGGACCAAAATTTCCAAGTCGAGTTAAACATTGTGCATGACGCATTTGGGAACGGAGAATCCAAAAATCCTATTTACTGCTTGCGGAATCGACTGGAAATCGCTCAAACGCCACGAAAAAGGTAAAAAATTGAAAATCGATTGTTAAGACTTTAATCGACAGTAAAAGTTTAATTTTAATACTTACTGCAAAATAAACTATGCCAGACGAATTTTCTCATCAAAATACATAAGAATCAGTCAAAAAAGCTATTGTTTTCCAATATTTAATTTTTGGGGTAAAAAAAATTCAAAGGGGTTAATCTATCGTTTTTGTAATTTCGGACCAAAATTTCCAAGTCGAGTTAAACATTGTGCATGACGCATTTGGGAACGGAGAATCCAAAAATCCTATTTACAGCTTGCGGAATCGACTGGAAATCGCTCAAACGCCACGAAAAAGGTAAAAAATTGAAAATCGATTGTTAAGACTTTAATCGACAGTAAAAGTTTAATTTTAATACTTACTGCAAAATAAACTATGCCAGACGAATTTTCTCATCAAAATACATAAGAATCAGTCAAAAAAGCTATTGTTTTCCAATATTTAATTTTTGGGGTAAAAAAAATTCAAAGGGGTTAATCTATCGTTTTTGTAATTTCGGACCAAAATTTCCAAGTCGAGTTAAACATTGTGCATGACGCATTTGGGAACGGAGAATCCAAAAATCCTATTTACAGCTTGCGGAATCGACTGGAAATCGCTCAAACGCCACGAAAAAGGTAAAAAATTGAAAATCGATTGTTAAGACTTTAATCGACAGTAAAAGTTTAATTTTAATACTTACTGCAAAATAAACTATGCCAGACGAATTTTCTCATCAAAATACATAAGAATCAGTCAAAAAAGCTATTGTTTTCCAATATTTAATTTTTGGGGTAAAAAAAATTCAAAGGGGTTAATCTATCGTTTTTGTAATTTCGGACCAAAATTTCCAAGTCGAGTTAAACCTTGTGCATGACGCATTTGGGAACGGAGAATCCAAAAATCCTATTTACAGCTTGCGGAATCGACTGGAAATCGCTCAAACGCCACGAAAAAGGTAAAAAATTGAAAATCGATTGTTAAGACTTTAATCGACAGTAAAAGTTTAATTTTAATACTTACTGCAAAATAAACTATGCCAGACGAATTTTCTCATCAAAATACATAAGAATCAGTCAAAAAAGCTATTGTTTTCCAATATTTAATTTTTGGGGTAAAAAAAATTCAAAGGGGTTAATCTATCGTTTTTGTAATTTCGGACCAAAATTTCCAAGTCGAGTTAAACATTGTGCATGACGCATTTGGGAACGGAGAATCCAAAAATCCTATTTACAGCTTGCGGAATCGACTGGAAATCGCTCAAACGCCACGAAAAAGGTAAAAAATTGAAAATCGATTGTTAAGACTTTAATCGACAGTAAAAGTTTAATTTTAATACTTACTGCAAAATAAACTATGCCAGACGAATTTTCTCATCAAAATACATAAGAATCAGTCAAAAAAGCTATTGTTTTCCAATATTTAATTTTTGGGGTAAAAAAAATTCAAAGGGGTTAATCTATCGTTTTTGTAATTTCGGACCAAAATTTCCAAGTCGAGTTAAACATTGTGCATGACGCATTTGGGAACGGAGAATCCAAAAATCCTATTTACAGCTTGCGGAATCGACTGGAAATCGCTCAAACGCCACGAAAAAGGTAAAAAATTGAAAATCGATTGTTAAGACTTTAATCGACAGTAAAAGTTTAATTTTAATACTTACTGCAAAATAAACTATGCCAGACGAATTTTCTCATCAAAATACATAAGAATCAGTCAAAAAAGCTATTGTTTTCCAATATTTAATTTTTGGGGTAAAAAAAATTCAAAGGGGTTAATCTATCGTTTTTGTAATTTCGGACCAAAATTTCCAAGTCGAGTTAAACATTGTGCATGACGCATTTGGGAACGGAGAATCCAAAAATCCTATTTACAGCTTGCGGAATCGACTGGAAATCGCTCAAACGCCACGAAAAAGGTAAAAAATTGAAAATCGATTGTTAAGACTTTAATCGACAGTAAAAGTTTAATTTTAATACTTACTGCAAAATAAACTATGCCAGACGAATTTTCTCATCAAAATACATAAGAATCAGTCAAAAAAGCTATTGTTTTCCAATATTTAATTTTTGGGGTAAAAAAAATTCAAAGGGGTTAATCTATCGTTTTTGTAATTTCGGACCAAAATTTCCAAGTCGAGTTAAACATTGTGCATGACGCATTTGGGAACGGAGAATCCAAAAATCCTATTTACAGCTTGCGGAATCGACTGGAAATCGCTCAAACGCCATGAAAAAGGTAAAAAATTGAAAATCGATTGTTAAGACTTTAATCGACAGTAAAAGTTTAATTTTAATACTTACTGCAAAATAAACTATGCCAGACGAATTTTCTCATCAAAATACATAAGAATCAGTCAAAAAAGCTATTGTTTTCCAATATTTAATTTTTGGGGTAAAAAAAATTCAAAGGGGTTAATCTATCGTTTTTGTAATTTCGGACCAAAATTTCCAAGTCGAGTTAAACATTGTGCATGACGGATTTGGGGACGGAGAATCCAAAAATCCTATTTACAGCTTGCGGAATCGACTGGAAATCGCTCAAACGCCACGATAAAGGTAAAAAATTGAAAATCGATTGTTAAGACTTTAATCGACAGTAAAAGTTTCATTTTAATACTTACTGCAAAATAAACTATGCCAGACGAATTTTCTCATCAAAATACAGAAGAATCAGTCAAAAAAGCTATTGTTTTCCAATATTTAATTTTTGGGGTAAAAAAAATTCAAAGGGGTTAATCTATCGTTTTTGTAATTACGGACCAAAATTTCCAAGTCGAGTTAAACATTGTGCATGACGGATTTGGGGAAAAAAAAAGGGGTTAATCTATCGTTTTTGGAAAATTCGAATAAAGTTTCCATGTCTTTTTCCTTATTTTTTATTGTGTACTTTGGTGCGTGGAATTTTAAAATCACGTTCTTAGCTGGCGTAATCGATCGCACAACTTGGTCAAAACAGCTTACAAAGCTGAAAAATTAAAAATCGATTTTTACAACTTTAATCGACCATAATAGATATATTTTAATACTTGGTGCAAAAGAAACTGCGTCAGTCGAATTTTCTCAACAAAATACATAAGAATCCGTCGAAAAAGCATAAGTTTTCCAATAATTATTGTTTAGCCAAGAAAACTTTAAAAATCTATCGTTTTGGTAAAATCCTTATAAAATTTATAGGACGGATTTTTTATTATATACGACGTAGGTTGGTGCGAAGAGTTCAAAGTTTGCAATTTCAGGTGGCGGAAACGATTGCAATTTGTTCAAAATCGCATTTATTGAAAATTGAAATGAAAATTTTTTCATCGAAATGCGTATTCTTTGAAAGAGCAGTTTTTTTCTGTTAATAAATGTGTAGGGTGGAAAAAAAACCAAAATAATAATTAAAATTAAAATATTAGGAGTACAATCGATTGATTAATTTTATTACTTAGGTACTACATGGTAATAAAGTTTATCAATGGATTTTTCTCATTAAATTGGTTAGAGAATATACGAATGACGGTTTTTAGTCCATTGTTAGTAATGTAAAAATAAGTGGTAGTGTAAATAGTTAGCAATTTTATTATGTGATGTTTTTATGTTCCAAATTATATTGTAGGTACAATAAATATTTGGTGTTATACTGTTAATAATAATTTGTAATAGGAAATAATTCAACCCTCTATAAACTTTTTTTAGATCTTGTTTTTTTAATAACAGTGGCGTTTTAAAAATGTATGCTCAGGAAAGTGGGCGGTGGTCTGAAAAAGGCTGAAAACCTGTAGGTTAATCAGTCTATTATTTAAAATTTTTTAAAAACTTTTTTAAAAAAAAGAAAAAATTTCTTTCTTAAGAGTGTCTTTAATTGAACATACAGTTGAACAAGGCTACCTAAATTTTAAAAATGTTATCAAAGCTTTTCGTAAAAGACATGATAGAGAGCAAAAAATATTTATACCACTCCTCTCAAGAAGTTGAAAACGGCAATCCTCTATATTTTAAGGGTGCCTCTTCTTTCCGCCTGACTAATAGAGACTGATTATTATCTTATATTTTAACTTCAATTTTGTCGTGTTAGTCTTTATAATCGTTAAGAGATCTCCTATCATAGTGGTGCGTCTTCAAGTTTTATACCAAATTTTCAAGTTTATAGAGTACTACCAAATCTTCCTGGTAATTTAGACTGCATCTAAGTAAGTTAGATTATCAAAATTTATATTCTCTTTAAGAATACCAAATTAACTCGAAAAAATATTATGAATTAAATTTTGTGAAATTATTCAGAACTCAAATCTGAGTGTTGCCATTTATATTTGGTGTTTTATTATCTACGCAATTTCTTTAATTTAAAACACATAACAACAACAGAAATAAAACAATAGTATTAAAAGTTAAACATTCACAAATTTCAAGAACGTTATAAATACGTTAGTTTTAAGTACCTATAGGAAGATTAGCAGGTGTTAAGGAAACTAACTGTATTAAAACTGAGCGTCAAGTAACACAATATTTTTTACTTTTTTCTATTTGCTTATGGAAATTGGATCCAAAGTTACTGTAGAAAGAGTTTATCGTATGGAACTGTGCTAAAAACTCCACGTAGTACGGTTGTTATAATTTGGTTTATTGTTTCGGACAACGCTGGTCCAATATCAGTTTGCACGTCTTTCCAGTTGTCGTTCAAGAATTGATTTACATCAAGTCCTAGTAAAACAAATGTTTTAACATTGGATAATTTTCTAGAATAGTAAACTTCGACTCACCTAACGTTTTCCCACTTCCCAATAGATTTTCGAAATAAAAATAAGACCTCTGTGTATCATATTCAAGTTTTGTATCGGTCATCTGCAGGTATTCTTCTCCATTTTTCTTCACCTTATCAAAGTCAAAGAAATATCGATATTCACCATTTACTAAAAAAGTTTGGTTAAAAATTTAAAAATTAATTGAGAGAACAATCCACCAAATGTTAAATTAGCGCGCCCAGTTCCTTGAGTTGGAAGTATCAAAATTTTTCCGTCAATTTTATAGTTGGATTGCAAATTAGCTGAGTCGATTGTAAGGACTGCCACTATCTTACGATTTTTCATGTCCATCCTAGAAAATAAACAATTTTTGTATAGTACGCAAAATTTTAATATGCTTTGGAGGGTCACCCATCCAAGTACTAAACACACTGCATGTTGATCGAATGCAGAGTAATCTAAGAACGTTCCAAAATAACTTACTTCATTTCCTTCAACGTCGTTGATTCAAAACCAAATATATCTACATCGGTAAGCTGTATGTTTAGATCTCCAGATGAAAACTTTATTTCAGGAATTTTTAAGGGCAACATATTTGGAAATTTATATTTGGGATCACCTAACAAATGTGAAAAACGTTTTTTAACAGTCATCTCCAGACAAAATTTTTTAACTTACCTTTAAGAACCGAAGGAATGGCTATCCGACCACTTTTCAACGCACATTCGTTAATATTTGGATCATTTTCTCTGCACGGAATTATAAAACTTGCTAAAATTGTATATCGTTAGAATAATGCAGTATTGTGATGTTTAAACGCGCACTAGTCAGGTCAGCGTACGCTCCAGTCACATGAATTTTGAAATTAAAATTACTTACGTGCATTGATTTGTTTGGCATTAATTCTATTAACTGCCAAAAATACTTGCACAATAAAAAGCACAACTTTTCCGTTTATCATTTTCAAGATAGATTTTACACACTGTTACAACAATAATAAATAAAATCTTGGCTATGCATACCTTTTATAGCTGTTTTCCCGCTTAACCTTGCTCATCTCATTATCGATACGATTTATCGTTTTCAAGTCGCAAAATAATTTTGTACTAATTATTGTAAGATTAAACAATTACCAGGTAACAGTGTAAATAGTCATATTTATTTAACAAACAGAAATTTTGCACTTTACAACCAATCATACTAATTATAAAATTGCATAGATATTTTCCAATTCACTGCAAAACATAATAGGCTTTATACTAAATTAAAAAAAAAAATAGACATCAAACTCAGACATTGAGACAATCGTGTCATAATAATTATATTTTTCCTGCAAATACAAAGAAAATTTCGCTTTTTTAAGATCAGCCGGAACAAATTGTCCGAAATTTGGTTTACTCTAACCGGATTAGGGAGGATTTGTTATAAATTGATAGCTTTCTCAAAATTTAAAAAACATTTTTTTGAATAGCGCTTTAATTTGCTACACATCAAAGAAATATTAAAAGTTTTCTTAAAAGGCTTTTCCGATTAGAATTGTGTTTACTATTTTTTTTCAGTTTGTGTTCTAATTTGAGCTAAACAATTGGTTGAAAAAATCTGTTACCAACATAGTTTCAAGATTTTAAAGCAACTGCCTAGATGGTCTCCCTGATGTTTGAGGGCAGTCGCACTATTATTTTTAGTGGAAATGCTTGGTAAAAACTGCAAATTTGTGGCTTTTTTTGAGACATAGGCGATTTACGTGCAACTAACCGCTGTCCATTTTATTCCTGTTACCATTAGTACACCACAGTCGAGCAATGTGCAGCGTTTTTTGCACATGAATGGGTGACCTTTCAGAGGCCGCTTTCTAAGGAAGCAGCGCGATTTCCGCATTTTCTTGCGGCTATGTATGATAATTTGGCAACTGTTCAATATTTCGGAATTAATTTCAACAAGGAAATTGGCTTACTTATTAGTTTATCGACCGCTCGAACTTGAAATTTTAAGATTCTTGTACAGTTACTATTGAAATTGCCCTTGTAATGTTCATTTGATTAGTGATACTTAAATAAATTATGTAAAATTATGGTAAATTGGATATTAGAAATATAATCTCATATAAATAATAATTATTTGATATCTTGGAGATTAATACAATAAATACAAATCCGTAGGGAAAGCTAAATTTAGGAATTGGGTAGCTGGTAAGTGCAATAAATTGCCTCGCAAATGATTTATTATAAACAATTTCCCTGTCATATCATATGCATGTCGTCTCACATAAAACCACATAATTTTAATGTTGGCGTTTTAATGAAATTGATTATACGCATTCGACTAAAACTAACAATAGTTCCTGTCTGAAATTCTTGTCTCATTATTAGATACAAGATAACACTAATGAATCGCAATATTAATTTACCCAACAAATTTATCATTTTCAAATTTCTGCTTATCATACGTTCACACAACATATAATTTTAATTAGGCCCCTGTAAATTTTACTTTCATCTGTTTGGCCTATAACGCAGCTAAATGCAATCGCAGCATTTCAAATAAATAATTTTTTGTAATATTAATAAATCAAGTAACTTGAACGTTTTAATAATTAGTAAATTACAAATTCTTGTAAGCTTGTCAACATAAAACGGAAATTTTATTACGCACCAATAATTTTTAATTACTTTAGCATAAACAAGAAAAAATAAAAATATGAGAGGATAAGAACCAAGTAGTAACTTTAATTAATAGAATCCAAAATTAAATGTTACTTCTTACTTACCTACCTTGACATCAAAAAATTATTTAGCATGGATTGTCGAATAATCCTCTAGAGAAGCTTTGAATACGTCATAGGTACTTCAATTCTTCCGGAAGAAATATAACTTTTCAGAAATTTTTTAGTAGGTACTCAAGAAACTCAAGATATAATATTTTTAAAATCATACAAATCGAAATAAAAGTTAAAAATTACTAAAAACATGATGAAAATTATTAACATAACAAAAGCCAAAAAGACTAAATTAACTTATGAAATTATTCATAGGCCTACCAGTTTTAAATTTTATGTTGATGATTTTCAAGGAGAGGTTTTTTGTTAAATAAGAAATCGTAAACTTTTTTCGCAATTAACATTGAATTTAATGAGAATTAGATTTTTATTTCTAATTGTTACCTAAAATGCGGAAAATACGACAGTGAAAACTCTTTAATAAATATCGTTAGGGGTAAGGAATCCCACGGACAACCAGACTGTCGACGCTGGATATAAAAGCTGTCACCTCTAAGCCAATAAAATGTAGTATTTGAATAAATTAATCTGTAAACTTTTTAACCAGAGTTGAATAATATTTAATATTTTGTTTAAATTGCAAAATAAATCTATTGGGTTTTTGGTTTTCAATTAAGGAAAATTAAAGTTTCCTTTTGCCAGAGAAAAATTTACAATATTTGCGTACTGTATATGCAAATAATTTCTTAAACATTAAAGGTGATCAAAAAACGTCAGTACAAAATCTTCTACGGAGTTGGAAAAATAGACGTAGGCGGAATTGGTAAATTTCTAATCAAGAATCAAATTTCCATTTGTGATGTTTTCCATCATTAGGCCGATCGTATTATTGTACTGAAAGAAAGAGGTGGCAAAAACCAGAGGATTTATTTCTTAAAATAATATATCTGGACCAAGTTTGAAAATAAGAAAAAAGAATCTGGAAAGATCAGGTTTAAATGGATCATAAGGAAAGTTTAACATCATTGAGTATATA
This sequence comes from Rhagonycha fulva, assembly GCA_905340355.1. NCBI lineage: Eukaryota > Metazoa > Arthropoda > Insecta > Coleoptera > Cantharidae > Rhagonycha > Rhagonycha fulva. Next base: position 2,788,903 of record HG996556.1, on the reverse strand, counting down.
AATTTTGTACCAACTATAGACGGAAACAAAAATTAAGAGGGAAAGGGTTACTTAATAAGGGAAGTCTCTTACAAGTGGTAACAGAAAAAAAGGCTAAAAAAAGGAACCCAGCAGTTGTTCTGTACGTCGAAGTGATCAAGACCGAAAAACAAAAGTAGTCCCAAAGATTTAACAATGAGAAGTGGGGGACAAAAGGTTTTCAGATCCATGTAAACCATTTTTAGAATCGAAAGATGGTGAAGTTCTTTTGATTACCCCAAAGTTGAAAATTGGAATGGTAAAAGGGTGCACAGCCACCTAAGGTCATTACATCCAAAACATCCAAAAAATGTTGGCCTTACGGGCATGACACGTTTCAAAGCATAGGTTGAAATAAATCGGGTCAGGACTTTTGGGCGCCGCCATTTGGGCGCCGCCGTTTAGGCGCCGGAATTTTGGCCGCCGGATTTTTGGGCGCCAAGAATTTTGGGCGCCAGGACATTTGGGCGCCAGCATTTGAGCGCTGGATTTTTGGGCGCCGAGACTTTTAAGTGCCAACAATGTCTACTGCGCACATTTACGCGCACATTTGCCTCCAAATTTAAAACATGTTCTAAATATTTTACATGAAAATTTATTTGCTGTACCTATGCAACGGTGCATGATATTTTTATAAAAATTTACATGTGAATGGTAACTAACCAATGAAAACCTTCCGATGGCTACTAATACGCTCTTTTTATTGATTAGTTATCATTTACATGTAAATGTTATGTACAATTATGCATCGTGTTATACAGGCTTTATAAATAAATAAATCTTAAAAAATATTCTCTTTCCCCACGTAAGACTCCGTAAGATTTCCCATACCGCCCCCCCTTCCAGCGGTGGGCAAAATACAAGATACAAAATACATTTTGTACTTTGGGCAATATATTGGGGGTTAATATTTAAAATATTGAATGTATTTTGTTTCTAAATGTATTTTTTTAAGGAGATAGGGGGGGGCGGGGAGCAAAAATTAATTTTTATTTGTTTGTATTTTTGTATTGATGTTTTCAAGAAGCTTTGTTTGCTCTCATTAAAATTATTTTTTACTTTTTAAGCTTGTATGACACGATGCATAATTTTACATAAAATTTACATGTAAATGATAACTACCCAATGAAAAACGTCCGATGGCTACTAATACGCTTTTTCTATTGGTTAGTTAGCATTTACATGTAAAATTTATGCAAAATTATTTATCCTGTCATACAGGCTTAAGATGGAGGGGGTGCCACTAATCGATCTTATATTATGAAATAACTGATCTAAGGTGCTACCCTTGCGTGAATATCCTTTCTTATGTATCAAGTATTTATTGGTGATTTTTGCGGAGTTGGTAATGCTGATAAAAATAAAACACTTTATAAAAAAAATCTTCACCGGTCCAGAATAAATTGAATTTTTTTTTATTTTTCAACAAATGAAAACGCCCTTGAAAAATGAAAAAAACAAAGGAAACGCCCTTGTCAACGGCCCTAGGGACCGTCCATTAATTACGTAAAGGTATGTGGGTAGAGGGAGGTATTGTAAAGGGTTTGGAAGAAGAGGGGGGGGGCAAAATGTATTTCAAATACAAATTTTAAAATACATTTCAAAACAAAATACATTCAATATTTTAAATATTTACCCCCGATATATTGCCCAAAATACAAAATGTATTTTGTATCTTATATTTTGCCCACCCCAGGGGGGGGGGAGTATGGAAAATTTTAAGGACTCTTACATGGGGAGGGGGAATATTTTTTAAGATTTATTTATCTATAAAGCCTGTATGACACGATGCATAATTGCACATAAAATGTACATGTAAATGATAACTAATCAATAGAAAGAGCGTATTAATAGCCATCGGAAGGTTTTCATTGGTTAGTTACCAATAATGATAAAAATATCATGCACTGTTGCATACAGCAAATTTACCAGCAAATTTTGTGCTAAATTTTCATGTAAAATATTTAGAACATGTTTTAAATTTGAAGGCAAATGTGCGCAGTAGACATTTTTGGCACTTAAAAGTCTCGGCGCCCAAACGGCGGCGCCCAAAAGTCCAGCGCCTAAAAATCCGGCGCCCAAAATTCCGGCGCCCAAAAGTCCGGCGCCCAAATGGCGGCGCCCAAATGTCACGTACCGTTCGTATCCGTTTTTCTGTGTAGTGGTGAAAATTATCCCTGATAGAAATGAAAAAAATGGTCTGGTCTGGTCGGGATTTAATCAAAAAACCCTTAGAGTTCCTTGAAAACCTACAAAGAAGAATAAATGGACGAATATTAGTACTAGGTAATTTTATTTAATTGTGTAATCTTGCTAATAAAGACTTTTATTATACAAATTACATAATAAAATTATAAAAGGAAACAAATTTGACAAACATGACACACATCACTCATTTAGACATTCAAATATGTACCTATTTTCCGAGAAGACCACGCAGATTATTGTGCAAAGGATGTTTCGCGTATACCTTCCCTGTATATCGAAATTGTATCAAAGGTCTGCGTGGTCTTATCTTTTTTTCATAAATCTGGCACAGAGGTATCAAACACTTTCATTTCTTGCAGTCCATTACACCGATCCATTCGCGGGTGCGAATAAGCTCTCTGCAAAGCATGTAAAGATGTGGACGATAAAGTTCTTTCTAAAATTTCGCCCCAATATTTCTCAGAAAGACCTTCAAAATCACAACCCTGACTATGTGTTATTGTTCCACAACAGCGCCGCTGATACTGCTGATGTTGCTGATATTGTTCTTGTTGCTCTTTGTGCTTACTGCTCTTCTTGAACGAAAACTGCAACAGAAAACAAAGAAAATGTAAATTATTCTTCGTTCGACTCTACAATGGAAATGCCTGAATTTTAATTTTAAATGAATCGTCGAGTAACAAGTTTTAAATAAAATTTATATTTATTATTAAATTATGTTAATAATGGACGTAATAAATACACTCATTCATTAAAATCGAACTCAAAATCAAGGTAAGTAATAATAATTTAATCGGAAGACATGAAGCAATTTTTAGCGCTCATTAAACATGAAAATTGAGCATTAGACATGAAGAACCGACATTTCCTTAATTCGGTATAATTAATTTTGAAACTTATTTTCCGTGGAAGAAATAACAAATAAACTAGAAGCGTTCACTTTTTTCTGAAAGTGTAATAAATAATACCAACTGGTTATCGATAAAGCACTTTATAAAAGAGCACACAAAAGTTTTGGATGTGGGTGTTTTTGACATACTTCCAAATGCACTCTCCGAATTATTGAATTGTACTTACTCTAAAAATATTACCAACTAATTTGGATGCATTTAAAATGAAGTTGAAATTATATTTTCATTCACTTGCGAGTGCCTAGAATCGTAGGAATAAATAGAAGAATATTGAAATATTAAATATTCAATCTTGGATATGCTTACTTGGATTTGGAAAAATAATCTCAATATTTCTGGTATAATATGAAACGTGACGCAAAGGTTTGAATGCACAATTATTCGTATGTAAGACTAAAAAAAGGAAGTTCGATGGAAATCGAAAACGTTGCTTACAAATTCATAAATGGATAAAGAATATGTTAAGGGGACTTCACACGAACGGAATTCTTCAGAAAAACGAGGTATTTCTTTAAGTTATCACGTGGGAGACGGTCGGAGAGCAATGGTCAAGCGAGTTGACTACGAACGCTCAATACCCGGTTCGAATCCGGGTAAGTAGCAACTTATTATGGCCGTCTCATTTGGTCCTCCAAGTTCGGGGTTCTACCGACGGGCTGGCTCCTCGTCGTAGGTAAAAAATGTGAAATGCTAAAAAACCAAGCGCCAATTCGCAATTTGGAGAAAAAAATAAAATGAAATATCCAATTGTTACCATGTGATAAGCTTGAAGGAATATGTGACGTCACAAGTACGCAATTTATTAACAATAGAGTAACCAGGAAACTGAGGTGCTGTGACTACAAGTGTAAGCTGTAGTTGTTCGGCCTGCTGTTTTTCGTAGATCGTAAATCTCTTTGGTAGATGAATGACACGGAAGGGGAATTTTTAAGGAAATTTTATATAAATTTAATTATCTTACCTTACTAAAAATAATTTCCCTGCTGAGCCTTCTAAACTGATTATTGAGGAGCCAGTACAAAAATGGATTCCAAAAGCTGTTACTCAATGCTAACCAAGTAACCAGAAAGTCTAAACTAGGTGGCGCCCTAGTTCCGGTACAGGCGACTACCACTTCTTGTATGGTCCAAGGTGTTACTAAAACTATAAATCCTAACGACATGGCAGCCATGGTTCTCGATGCACTTGTACTTAATCGACGTTCTTGGTTAATTAACTAAAAAGAAGAAAAAAATTAACATTACATTTCCTCATTTATTTTCGTTTACATTCTTTTGTGTGCAAAAATCTCACCTGAGATGAACTAAAAGCAATAATTTCAAATATTCAGTTGATTAACCTTTAAATCAAAGAAAAATTTAATAACACAAGTTCCGTTGGAAGTCCGGAAGCAAGAATCGCAGCTAAATGGAATTCGATATTACATTTCCGACCGAGATCGTTGATGAGCTTTCGAAAGGCTAATTTTTATGGAAAGAATAAAAAAGTAAAATAAAAAAATGATTGTCATAAAGCTGAAAATTGATAGGCAGTTCGAGGGAAGCGAGAGAATCGCATGAAAAGCGTTCGTTCTGCTTGTTGATGGCAATTTATTCAAATATTTATCTGGGTTTGGACACCCCAGGTTTGACTTAAATAATTCGGGTAAACAAAACTCCAAATCTCATCCAACAAGTTTGTTTGTAAGCCAGGAAATTTCAATCGTGCACGTGCAAGGGGACGTTAATTTGGTTACTTGTAAAAATCGGAGACTTTGGTAATTAAATCGATTTGTTTTGGCAAAACTTTCGCAATAACTTGGAACTTGCAATTTTTTTGCATTTCAATAAAACTAATAACGGAAATTTATTCCACCCTTCTCATTGATATTCGTTTTCTAGTAATTTTAAATCTTGCGCATTTAACTCGAGTCGCTTCTTAAAATGCAAAATTACGAAGGAAACGTTGAAAAGTTTTTCTCGACAAAATTGTAAGTGGTCTCAATTTCTAAAAAATAAACTTAGTTATGTGGTAGTTACCCCCTTGTTTTACTAATGTTGCTTGGTAGTTAGGTAACCCTAACGACGTGAGGAGAATTTTAGCTCCGTTTATTGCTGTGAATATAATGCAAACACAGCCACACATTTTCCAAATTTCCCATTTCTATATATACAAAGTAAACCGCAGTTACATAAAATAAACATTAATAATACCTACTATATACAACACATACACTGGGTACGTAAAATATAAAATAAATTTATTTGCCTGATACTTTCAAAGCGGCGAAATCCTTCTTTGTATATTAATTATTATAACTGGAATCGATATCCACATTAATTACTATAAATAAGTCTCAATCAACTGATTTTAATTAGAAAATGGTTTTAAATATTTGCTTTGTGGTGATTGGTTAAATTTTATAGGTACGTCCACTCAGATTACCTTCTGCGATTTTTCGGTCGGCGTGTCGGGCTGACAATACATACATACATCTTACACCTTTTTTGAAAATTTAACTATAATTCATTGTACCTCATTTATTTTAGAAGGCAATATGAATAAACCTGTCACCTCTATGTCTAGAAACGGAACGTGTGACTGACACCCCTAGTAAGCGAATTCCTAAGTATTATTTGTTATGTTGTAAGGGTTACATGGAGTGCTGATGTTACAGCACAACAAAAACTTTATTGCAAAATAAATAAAATTACACTTATGATTAATAAATCCGGCAACTTTATGTTTATTCAATTAATTAACATTGTAAATTGTTTATTATTCTAAATAAGTAGCTACTAATAAAATAATTATGCCATTTTTTTATTACTTTCATTTGCATTCTGAGCAATAATTATTATCATAATAAATGGAATTTTATTCAAATGAAATTTAAACAAAGCTGCATTTTAGCACGTGCATGCATTTGGCAAAAAATGTTGAAACAACACTGCAAAAATATTATGGATTTAAATCTAATACAATTTCTTACTAATTCTGGTTACGGATCTGTCTATTTATGGTTGTCTGTGATGATGACGCTTGCATTTTTTGCAAACTCCGAAATGAGATCAAAATTGAGAGGTTAAAAACGATTAATAACAACAAGTAATCTTTTGGCGAAGCTCATCGATTACGAATCGCGTTGGTGACTCTTTCGCATGTATTTCAAATTAAAAATTGTAAGAAGGGTGCAAAATAATTTACTGTATTAATAATACTTATTATAAGATAATCCTTATTATTATTACCAATAGAAAAAAAACACTAGATATATAAATGACTTCTCTTGGTTAAAATAATTAAAATATTTAAAAGCACAAACTGTTAAGAAAATATTAACCGCAAATATGTTGAAATTCAAAACGAGCGATAATAAAATTATCGAAATTTGTGACAGTGAAGTGATGAAAAATTCCCCCTTAGTCCAGATGATGTTTGAAATGCTTCCATCGGAAGAAGATGAAGAGATGTTGTTGGAAAATATCGATTACGATACCATGACACTAATTATAAAGTGGACCACTTATCATAAAGAAGACAGTCAAGATAACACTTCGGATGAAGCAGATGATCTAAGTTTAGATGAAAAACTTGAAGAAATTGGTGAGTGGGATAAAGAATTTTTGGATGTGGATCTAACAACCGTATATTCTCTCATGAAAGCTGCCAGTTTTTTTGGAATTCAAAAACTAACACATTTGCTTTGTTTACACGTAAGCGGAATGATACATAATCAATCAATAGAAAAAATTCTTGAAACATTCGGTTTAGAAAATGAAGACTCTGATGTAGAGGAAGAGCAGTTGGAAGAAGCATAAAAGATAAGCTGGTCTTTAACTCAGAAAAGGAACGTAAAAAGGTAAATCACAAAAGAAAAAATTTCAAATTGTTGATTATTAAAGCTTTTGTATATCTACTTTTAAAATAAAATAAAAAATCTGAAAATATTTTTTTTTAACTTTTATTTAGGTATTTTAATCGAAAATTTTCCGCTCTACAACTTTTGTTATAAACATTTTTATCAAAAAGTTAATGGTTTAGTAGTTATTTGCGAAACCGCAGGACGAGACAGGAATTTTGCTCTGCGTGCTAGAATTCCTCCCCTACTTCTCTGTATCGCCCGAACTGTAACTTTCACAGAAATTTTCATTTCATCATTTTTGTTCAAAATTTTATTCTCGTCAATTTTATCCAACATAAAATTTTGCGTAGATTGCACTGTTTACGAGATAATTGCAAAAAATCACTCAGAACCACTGTTTGGTAGAGGTTTTATAAAATATTTGAAGGAAAAACTCAAATGAAATGTGATTTTAGTGATTCTACACCACTCAGACAGTATAATATGGGTACCAAAGTTCAAAACTTTATAAATTATTTACGCTAATAAATCTAATATAACAAATTACAGAAGTTTATTTAATATTAATTTAATAACAATTAAAATTAAATAGCCTGTATTTAATATTAACTATGTACACACGGTTTGATTATGAATATTAATTATTGTAGAAAATTAACATATTGCATATTGCTATTATAACCCAACTTGACATACATAGACAGGTAGGTATATATTATTATACTGGTTATTTGAATAAACTGATAATATAATTAAATAAACTGACAGTTATTGACAAATTAATTTAAACACTTATCAAATTTAGTTCTTATTCGTTTCTGTGAAAAAGAGAAAAAAAATTCTAATTATGTAACAGAACTTATATAAACAATCTAGTTAATCGTTACCACCAATAATTTAATAAAAAGAAAATTTTAAATTAGCTACTATTTTTTGTTGAGTTCCTTATTTCCGTAGTTTTTAGCTGACCTCAAAGACTTTCCGCACAAAAAGCTTTTTTTATTTAATTTTTCGTTATAAATATTAAAATGCAAAATAAAGTTAAATTATTTAAAAAAGAAAATAATGCTTATGTTAACAAGCAAACCAAAACACGAAAAAGGGGTTTTCAAAGAAAATTTGTTGGAATCGCAGATAAATAATTTAAAAGAACATTACGGCAAAACCCCTCTACGTATGGGTGTGTCAAAAGATGTAAATTATAAACATTTATTTATTCCACTTCAACAACCCTTATTTATAATTTAAAATTTTTTTTTAAACTATTTTTGCTTCTCTACAAAATTTTCTTGCACAGAAAAATTTAGACAGTTTTTCCTAAGGGTAGAAAATAGTTTTGTTTATTTTTTATGATACAATTTTAAGACGTTAGGGACGCCATTAGAATTTTGTCTTTGATGTTAAAAAGAAGACAAATCGAAAGAAAAACGAAGCTAACAACACAAAGATGTTGCGTTTGTGATATTTAATGCTATAATGGACAATTTTACTCGTTTATTTAATTTTTTTTTAAACATTTTGAAATTCGGAAATTGTTTACAATTTTACAAATACAATAAGTTTACTTAATTAATTCAAGTTTTTGGGTTTCGTGTCAAAATAGCAGATTTTCTTTTTTGTATTTTTTGAACTAAAATTAAGGGAAAATTTTTAAGGGTCGCTACTTGACCATTTTGGAAAAATTAAATTCAAGTTTTATATTTTTTATGACTTTTCTATAGAATTATCATTTAAATATTTATCATTGCAGTAAATACATCAAAAGAGCTACTCAAACACGAAGCTTTTGATGTTCTTCAGCATTTTATTAACCTAACTTTTTATGTCGGTTCTGGTATAGATTATTGTAATGACGTTTTTAAAATTGCTTCAAATGGGACGTTATGAAAACTTGGAAGAAAGTAGAAAATTTTTAAACTGCAGATAGAAACACGTCGAAGAAAGAAAACCCATAATAGTAACAAAATGCAAAAAAAAAGAAAAATAATTTGAGATTTTCATTAATTACAGTTAAATCTGGGCGAAAAGCCAAAGAAAATCCGAAATTTTGTCTAATAGAAAATACGTTAATTTTGAAATACGCGGTTGAGCTCATTCGACCAGAGCGAAATCGTACGTTTGCATATAATCTAACGAATAAACTTCTGGTTAGTTATTTAGCAGTTGTATAATAGTGAAGTTATTTTGAAAATGCAAAGTGGATGAGTGTTTAATTAATACTTCACATCAGAACTTCGTTTGGAGAAATTTAATTTTCACCATTTTATATACTACAATAATCTGATTAAAAGTAACAAATTGTGTAAAAATGTGGTACAATTGTATTTGTTTTTAGCACAATTTTAGTCATTTCTAGCGCAATTGTTCTATTTTTTGACACAAATTGTACTAAATTTTTACACATCTACACATATTGTTTTACTGTAAAGTACAATTTTTTCTCTGTGTAGGTTGTCGAAAAATTCAGACCCAAATTGTGGTACTATCAAATGTAATTTTTTTCGTGCACGGAAAATTTTGTTTAATTTTGTCTACAAGTTACAAATTGTTTTAAAATGATGTATAATTGTGACACAATTGTACATATTTGGACTTGTCGACAATCAAGACCCAAATTCTGCTACTTTACGTAGTTTTCCAATTGTACATTTTTATATCACAATTGTACATAATTTTAACATAATTTGGATTCATCAGCAATCCAGACTCAAATTGTACTACTTTAAACGCAGTTTTTTTAAGTGAACGAAGAGTTTTTATTGAATTTTTCGTCTAATCATAATTACTGTTTAAAAATTATACACAATTATTGTAATTCTAACATAATTTGGATTTGTTGGCTACCAAGATCCAAATTTTGCTACTTTTACACGTAATTTTTTCGGTTTCCCACAATTTTGTACAACTTTGTCAACAAATTTAAAATGTTTTAAAATTATGTACAATTGTACTCATTTATAACACAATTGTACATAATTTTAACTTAATTTGGATTCGTCGGCAACTCAGACTCAAATTGTGCTACGTTAAACGCAGTTCTTTTCAGTGAACGACAAGTTTTCTTTAATTTTTTTGATACATCATAATTAATTATTGTTTAAAAATTATATACAATTATTGCACTCTTCTCTAACACAATTGTAGAAAATTTAACATAATTTGAATTTGACGACAATCCAGGCCCAAATTGTACTACTTTTAAAAGCAGTTTTTTTCTGAGTTCAAAACGTCTTGTGCACAGAAAAAAATGTGTACTTAAAAGTCTTAGAACAATTTGTGCCTAGATTGTCTACAAGTACAAATTGTGTAAAAATTTAGCACAATTTGTGCTATAAAATAGCGCAATTGCGCTAGAGATGACTAAAATTGACTAAAATTAAGTACAATTGTACCTAATTTTCACCCAATTTGTACTTGTAGACAATCTAGGCACAGATTGTTCTACTTTTAAGTATACTTTTTTTTCTGTGTGCAATTTTGTGGAACAACTCCAAATTGTTTTAAAATTGTGTACAATAATTGTACAATTTTCTAACACAATTGTAGATAATTTGGATTTGTTTCCTAAATTTTGCTATTTTTAAACGCAGTGTTTTTCTATATACCAAAATTCCTGTTTATTTTCTTCAAACAACCTCAAATTGTTTAAAATTGTGTACAATCCAGACCCAAATTGTGCTACTTTTAAACGCAGTATTTTTTCTGTACACTGAAAGTTTTACAAAATTACAAATTATTTTGTTTTTTACTTACATAAATTTAATAAATTTGTAACAAAATCATTTTTTGTTTTGTTCCATTTGGTAAATAATTTTCGAAAAATTCAAAATTTAAAGATAAACGTCGTGACAAAAATAATTTCTTTTGATGCCAATGGCGTCTATAGCTAACAATTTAAAAAAAAGTTTTAGTTTTCATACTTTCCAATGTTGCCAGGATTTATTTCAAAGTTTTCGTATTAAATTTTTCATCTAAAAGCTCCACCGGGAAGGTCTAAAAAAATTATTTTATAACTTTCAGCTTTAGACGACTCCAACATCTAAACCATTAAAGTTATAATATACACGCCGTAAAGGACTTTTTTGTAGAAAATTTAGTAACCTACCAAAATTATTCTTACACAAATTGTCAATATTTCTTACCGTTGCTGCAAATTTTGGGTGTTTTGCATATTTATTGTCCTGGATCGAATTTTATGTAACTTTTGTTTATTTCATTTAAAAATGTATTTTCTATCAAGTAGCTCAGATTTTATCAACCCTTGCTTTAGTTTCATTTACAATTCTAATTTGACTGACCTATATATTTTGTTTTGGGTACCGAAAATATTTCAATTGAAAAAATTTAATACTTTTCTTCATTTTTAATCTTCCTTTTACCGGTTTTTGTAGAGCATTCATAAATAAGTCAATTTATAACACTTAGGGCCAATTGCACCAACGCCACTTAAATAGAACTTAAAAATTCTTCCTAATTTTCCATCATAAAAAAACCGGTCAATGAAGTTCAAACCCTAAGAAAACGTAAAAAGAAGCTGACGTTTTCGTCCAATTGAACTTGTCGAACTGACGCTACGGCGTAAATTTCAGTGTAGACACTGAAAAGCTGCATACAAATTTTCCAAGGGTTTCTAAACTCGTGAAAAATTTTACTCTTTGTTAAATAAATTTATTATTTCTATGATCTTTTTGTAAAAAAAATTATGGTGACAATGTTGGAACTATCCTGACCGGTCAATCCATAAAAGAAAGAGTGTAAATGCAACATTCCCCAAGTTTTTGAAAACTCAATTAATCTAAGAGAAAAACTGTTATAATCAACTTTTTGTTGTAATAAAGTTGACTGTTAATGTAAGAGAACCTTTTTGTTCTGCGATTTATTTTTATATCCAACTTGTTTTATCCTCTCACAGCTTCAATTAATTTTTTTAAGTATCGTTTAGCTAAACGTTTTATAAAATAGAATGGATATTTATTTCACTTACAATTTTAGATTTTCCTCTAAAAATAAAATAATTTTATTCCACCGGCAGTAAACCCGGGTTCACACCCAGCACTGTAATCTTAACTCGAGTATTATTTGTTGATTCGTCCAAATAAAACATCCAATTTTTTACAGTGGAATTTTATGATAAAATCGCCAACATCGTGTGAAACCGCAAATAAAATCTCCCGAAATAAAATTACAGTCTGAAAGTTTCCAGAAATTGATACTTCATTTACGATTTCTAAAGGATTTACATTTTGCTATTTCAGCTTTCTCTACAGATTTCTTCCAAATGGGTTGTAACGAAAGTTTAAACCCAACTAAAGAAAAACTTGCACGAATTTAAAACTCCAATTAATTTTTTTGCAGACACTCAACGGATTGTCAATTTTCCGATTAATTTTATTGGATATTTAATTAAAATTAGCGTAACTAATTTTCAAGGATTTTTTCATTATTAAATTGAATAATTATAAAGCGTGTTAAAAAAGGAAAAATTGTGCATCAGTAAAATTATTTGTAACCAATCGATAATTATCTTTTTTATATTATATGAATTAATATGAAGAAAAACAGTAATGAAACTTCAAAATCTTTTGAATTACTTGGTTCAAATTCATTCGCTACGAAATTTACCTTAAAGTTTGGAATTAAACATTAGCGATGCAAATAAAAATGTACGTTCTGTTTATCTACAAAACCACAAAAAGGAGTACCTATATTATAAAGCTCGTAACTTGAGATTAAAGTGACTTTTCAACGTTCGAATAATTTTTGTCTTCTCGGCTTCGCCACGTGCAAATAAAATTTTCCCAAGTGTTGACAATGCGACCTTTGACTTCTCTGTTGTATAATCTACTATTATTTTTTTCTTTTATTTGCTTCATTCGAACAAATTGACCACTTGGGTGTTACGAATTTGTAAACTAATAAGGACGATTTATTTCAGTGTTTGGTTATTTTGAATGTGGTATTTTTATTTCCGTTATCCTCCGAATTGCAGTGGATGAAATTTTTTCTGGCGCAATCTAATCGTTTTAGATGAAATTTTCCGAATATTTGATAATCAGTGAGTAAATTGCATTCAATAAAAATTGGCAAAAAAACCTTGCGGTATTTAATACCGGTAACTCGTAAAACCAAAAAGACAAGGACAAGAAGAGAAAAATTAAGATCATACTTCACTGCATCATTTCTGTAGTAGCAACGACGATGAGTTGAACTTCTCATTCTGAGCGTGAGACGGATCAAAGCTGCTGAAATTTTCAGCATCTCAAGAGCAGCCATGATCGTTCGTCTTTCAGTCTACTGAAAGATTTGAATGTGGAGTGATCTGAGTGGTTCTTTAATTTTAAATAAATAAAAGTAATTTTGTTTTTTAGAATTATCCATGCGGCCAGGCCCTGAACAGCACTTGACAAAAAATTATTTTATAGGTTTGTATTTTTTGTGAACAAAAGTCGTGGAAGTTAAAATAAATCCTAAGTTAAATGTCGTACAAACGAACAACAAAATTGATAACATTTAGTAAAGAAGCTTTCCTCTTTAAGAACTATCAATCCCACAATAAATATCTCCTAATTCCAAAAAAACCGATTTCTTCCACGTTTGACCGAACTGATCTCAGGACGAGCACCAAAAATTATCAAAGTGAAATTGTATTATTTGTTATTTGTTGTAAGAACAAGTCACCAGGGGCGGACTTAGGCCAACGTTTTTGTTCAGAAGTCTGCATCAATTTTTATAAATGAATTAAATAAAAAAACAAATTAAATTTATATTAGTTAAACAAATCAGGAGTAAAAAGAATAAAAATTATAAAGTATAAGTTTTGATTATAAATATTACAGTAGTCGCATCTATACAAATTTTATGGAAGTTTTGGAGAATCCGGCGTAGTTCAACAATAATAAAAAAAACAATAAAGTTGGCGGTTTATTTTGCAAGGCAACATTGGGCGTTAAATAAATTCAAATTGAACTTGGTACTTACTCGCAAAACAAAATGTAACGTAAAAGAAGCTGCAAACCACGTTCATATGTCTCACTTTTCGTGACTTCGAGGGGTTAAAAACTTAGTCTAATTAGTCACCTACTGTAATCAGATAGGACATCGAAGTAATGACACGAATTAAAAAAATTATGGTGCAATATCCCAGGTCTATTGCTATTACTAAGGTCAAGAATAACAATACTAGATGAAGGGGTTCCTTTAGAGAAGAACTAGGGATGCAGTTTTAGGTCGTACCCAGGACCACCATTTGCGGATCGGATTTAATACTTTTAATATCAAATCAGAGCCAGACCGTAGAAGGTGCCTGATGCGGCAAACAATTTAATTTGGGCTAGCCCCCCCCCCACTCTCCGTTCGAAGCAAAAAATTTAAATGTTAAAATTTTATTTATACAATCAAAAACGTTATAAAACCCAAACAAACTTTAGATTGTTTATTCGACAAGAAAGAAATCCTGAAGTAAAAATATTCTATTGTAAGAAGTGATGTGAAACGTGAAAAACTAGCATAAAACCGGGGGTCTAGGGGGTATGGAATACCCCCCAGCCCAAGGTAGTAACGAGATGACTTTTCAAAATTGATAAAGACGCAAATTTAATTCTTGAAAAAGCATCGCATGTCCCCCAGACTCCCCAGTTTTTCAGGACCATAAACTTCATAATCCTGAATTTTATCTTATTTTGTACCTCAAATCTGCGCCACTTTCGCCACGCTCTAGGTACCGCCTTAGAAAAAATATAAAATAAACAAAAATTTCTTTGTTGCCGGTCCGCCCCTGCGAGTCACATAAACTGACATTAGAGAAACAGTTAGTTTTGTAAGGCGTGTACACGGTTCCGCGTTATTTCGCTGACTCTTAAATTTGTTGACTGCCTTCGTAGACCGCTTACAAATTATCCTTATTCAGGATATGCGCGACATACACATTTAGCTAGTAGAAAAATCATTATAATTTGACCAAAAAATCTTAACGTTTTAATAAAAATAATTAAGAGCGGTCATTACGGTTCTTCGCATATTTGGGGGTGGTGATGATGATCATCGCGCATTTTGACCGATGCAAATTATACCAAGTCAAATTTATTATTTCACTGTGACGCATACAAATCGTTCCATTTAATTTAATAGTTAATTATGTAGGTCAAAACATATTCATTATGTTTTATTTTTTTTGCCTTTATGTTTTTAATGCGGCGTAAATCTGCTGCCTTGGTTCATTTTTATCTCGCACACAAAAGGATCCTTCTTATACATTTCGCCATAAATTATGCAGTTTTATTTTGTGGACGTATGTTGTAATACTATGAAGGGTAGATTTTCCTTTAAATTCTTAAATTAAATTCGATAGAAAAATTCGAAGCCTTGGTTTGGTAAATATGCAAGAAATTTAAGTTCGGGATGAAGTTTATAAGTTTTGTTTGGAAAATAAAACGGAAGTTGAGGTTAAAATTGTTAGGTAAGTTTTACGAGAGCAGTTCCATTTTTTCAGTTCATGAATTTATCGGGTTTTGGCAAAATTAATAAATAAGCTTGAACAAATCAGAATTCATATGTTGGAAACAATAAAACACCGTCATTATTATGGAATGATAAAGTGTTATTATATCCGAGTTATCAATCCTAAAACAAATATGCGTTCGAATTTGTACGCTGGACCAAAGCCAAGAGGCTTAATTTTATTGGCAGAGCGTGTTGTCTACATGTTTAATTTTAAATAATAAAATTTCTATTGAATGGGGCCACTCCATTTTAAATTCAAATTTCATTTTGGTCATTTTGTTGCAGTATTACAGCAAATAAATTAATAGTCGCGCTGCTGCATCTTTAAAAAATGATAAAATTAATCATTTTGGAATGCAAAAACTTTTCTTTTAAAATTTATGGTACAATCCATTATTTAAGTACGATTTACCTTTTAATATATCGGATGCTTTTTTATCCACAAGAGACACATATTTCACACTATCTCATTAGTGTATTGAATTTTATTTTGTTGTTTGACGTTCCGAAAAGCAATACATCAAAATTTTAAAACAATACATTTATTGGTAAGTATCCCAGCTTTGTTTCTCTGTTGGGCTTTCTCATTGAGTAGGTATAAATTTAGAACACTAGAGAGTCACAGATTAGGAGTAAAGTGGAAGACCGCTACTCCTAGAAAGACAATAGCAAACCACGAAGGACTTAAACAATCACGTTATCATTTTTGGAAAATTTAAGGTTCAATTACAGAAATGTCACTTATACTAACGTAGTGTCTGACAGAAACAGGAATCAATTAAGAGAATGCGTTGTTAGCAATTCTATGCGGCTTTATTATCCAAACAATACTATTCAATATATTAATAGATTTGCCTATCGACATCCATTTTGGGATGTACTATGTCTTTGTGTGGCGGTTGAAATGCGAGTTTGTATCGCTAGCAAATATGTCAACTTACACATTTACATATTTAAATAAACTTGTACTTTTATTCATTGGCTTCACCTGGTAAATTTGTTCTTCGAGTTCACTTTAGTATTATTCTTGTTTTCTGAATTTATTGAAGTTGTACAATGTTTAAATGTATTTCAAAACCTTCTTAATGTCAAAATGAAGGATTGCCTTGCAGGTAAAAGTTTCTTTCTAATTAGTTTCAACCTAACAAAAACCAAATTGTAACTTCACATTTTGCAAGTTTCATGTAATAATAACAACTTTTACACCGAATTACAGGAAAACCAATTAAAGCTGCGAAATATTAAAGTAGAACTGTTTACAGTGAAGTCGTTTCAAAACTGCGATACAAAAATTATTTAAATTAACAGTTAAAATTAAGGTACGGTTTCTTAGCCACAACCGCGATATAAACTAACAGACGTTTTCTATTGGTTCACAGTTGATCCGAATTAACTAATCGGTGATTAACTGTTTTATATCGTTTCTTAAAACGTTCACTTTATAGTACATAACTCGTATATAATAAAGTTAATATAATTTTGCAGACTCAAAGTTTTAATATTAAAACTTAAATATTTATCATAAATAGAAGATTAAAGTAAACTCGACGAAGGCGATAGACTTACTAAAACCTCACACTGGACCACATCATAATATTAACACCGACACCGACGAACATTGTAAAGCATCCTAGACGTTGGTAATCCTAGATCAAAGGCGGTGACGATCAAAGACCAACATTTCAACTTCATATTAAGAAAGTACTGGCGAATTCAATTAAGTCTTCTCTATAATATTTCCACTCCTAACTCAATTCTCTAACACTATTTCCTATTTTATTTGCAGTCAGTAACAGGGGCGTTTCCAGCCAACTACTTTAGAGGGGGTAATTTACCTACAGCAATGTAAATAATAGCATAGCAAATAGCAAAAGATTTTATAATTAAATAATAATTCTTAGGGGGGTAATTACCCAATTACTCCAAAATTCCAGAATATTTGAACAAATTTTAATTTTTTCAAAATATTGAAGACAATTTATAGCTTAGAATTTTTTCAATATTTTTTCAGCATTTAGTATATTCAAATTAGTAATTTTACAATGTTTCAGAATATTTGAACAAATTTTAGTTTTTATCAAAATTTTAGTTAAAATTCGCACCGAAATCAAAATATTTAAATATTGAAGACAATTTAGGGCTTAGCATTTCTTTGTTATTTTTTCAGTCTTTAGTATAATTGAATTAGTATACATCCACAAAGTTTCAGAATATTTGAACAAATTTTAGTTTTTATCAAAATTTTAATTAAAATTCGCACCGAAATCAAAATATTTAAATATTGAGGACAATTTAGGGCTTAACATTTTTTTGATATTTTTTTAGTCTTTAGTAAAATTAAATTAGTAATTCCACAAAGTTTCAAAATATTTTAACAAATTTTAGTTTTTATCAAAATTTTAATTATGATTTCGCACCGAATTCAAAATATTTAAATATTGATGAAAATTTGGGGTTTAGAATTTTTTCGATATTTTTTCAGTCTGTAGTATAATTTAATTAGTAATTTCACAAAGTTTCAAAATATTTTAACAAATTTTAGTTTTTATAAAAATTTTAATTATGATTTCGCACCGAAATCAAAATATTTCAATATTGAAAACAATTTAGGGCTTAGAATATTTTTGATATTTTTCCAGACTTTAGTATAATTGAATTAGTAATTCCACGAAGTTTCAGAATATTTGAACAAATTTTAGTTTTTAACAAAATTTTAATTAAAATTCGCACCGAAATCAAAATATTCAAATATTGAAGACAATTTAGGGCTTAGCATTTTTGTGTTATTTTTTCAGTCTTTAGTATAATTGAATTAGTACATCCACAAAGTTTCACAATATTTGAACAAATTTTAGTTTTTATCAAAATATTAATAATTGATTCGCACCGAAATCAAAATATTTAAATATTGAAGACAATGTGAAGCTTAAAATTTTTTTGTTATTTTTTTAGTATTTAGTAAAATTGAATTAGTAATTCCACAAAGTTTCAGAATATTTGAACAAATTTTAATTTTTATCAAAATTTTAAATAAAATTCGCACCGAAACCAAAATAATTAAATACTGAAGACAAATTGAGGCTTAAAATTTTTTCAATTTTTTTTTAGTTTTTAGTATAATGAAATTAGTAATTCCACAAAGTTTCACAATATTTTAACAAATTTTAGTTTTTATTAAAATTTTAATTATGATTTCGCACCGAATTCAAAATATTTAAATATTGATGAAAATTTGGGGTTTAGAATTTTTTCGATATTTTTTCAGTCTGTAGTATAATTTAATTAGTAATTTTACAAAGTTTCAAAATATTTAACAAATTTTAGTTTTTATCAAAATTTTAATTATGATTTCGCACCGAATTCAAAATATTTAAATATTGATGAAAATTTGGGGTTTAGAATTTTTTCGATATTTTTTCAGTCTGTAGTATAATTTAATTAGTAATTTTACAAAGTTTCAAAATATTTAACAAATTTTAGTTTTTATCAAAATTTTAATTATGATTTCGCACCGAATTCAAAATATTTAAATATTGATGAAAATTTGGGGTTTAGAATTTTTTCGATATTTTTTCAGTCTGTAGTATAATTTAATTAGTAATTTTACAAAGTTTCAAAATATTTAACAAATTTTAGTTTTTATCAAAATTTTAATTATGATTTCGCACCGAATTCAAAATATTTAAATATTGATGAAAATTTGGGGTTTAGAATTTTTTCGATATTTTTTCAGTCTGTAGTATAATTTAATTAGTAATTTTACAAAGTTTCAAAATATTTAACAAATTTTAGTTTTTATCAAAATTTTAATTATGATTTCGCACCGAATTCAAAATATTTAAATATTGATGAAAATTTGGGGTTTAGAATTTTTTCGATATTTTTTCAGTCTGTAGTATAATTTAATTAGTAATTTTACAAAGTTTCAAAATATTTAACAAATTTTAGTTTTTATCAAAATTTTAATTATGATTTCGCACCGAATTCAAAATATTTAAATATTGATGAAAATTTGGGGTTTAGAATTTTTTCGATATTTTTTCAGTCTGTAGTATAATTTAATTAGTAATTTTACAAAGTTTCAAAATATTTAACAAATTTTAGTTTTTATCAAAATTTTAATTATGATTTCGCACCGAATTCAAAATATTTAAATATTGATGAAAATTTGGGGTTTAGAATTTTTTCGATATTTTTTCAGTCTGTAGTATAATTTAATTAGTAATTTCACATAGTTTCAAAATATTTTAACAAATTTTAGTTTTTATAAAAATTTTAATTATGATTTCGCACCGAATTCAAAATATTTAAATATTGATGAAAATTTGGGGTTTAGAATTTTTTCGATATTTTTTCAGTCTGTAGTATAATTTAATTAGTAATTTTACAAAGTTTCAAAATATTTAATAAATTTTAGTTTTTATCAAAATTTTAATTATGATTTCGCACCGAATTCAAAATATTTAAATATTGATGAAAATTTGGGGTTTAGAATTTTTTCGATATTTTTTCAGTCTGTAGTATAATTTAATTAGTAATTTCACAAAGTTTCAAAATATTTTAACAAATTTTAGTTTTTATAAAAATTTTAATTATGATTTCGCACCGAAATCAAAATATTTCAATATTGAAAACAATTTAGGGCTTAGAATATTTTTGATATTTTTCCAGACTTTAGTATAATTGAATTAGTAATTCCACGAAGTTTCAGAATATTTGAACAAATTTTAGTTTTTAACAAAATTTTAATTAAAATTCGCACCGAAATCAAAATATTCAAATATTGAAGACAATTTAGGGCTTAGCATTTTTGTGTTATTTTTTCAGTCTTTAGTATAATTGAATTAGTACATCCACAAAGTTTCACAATATTTGAACAAATTTTAGTTTTTATCAAAATATTAATAATTGATTCGCACCGAAATCAAAATATTTAAATATTGAAGACAATGTGAAGCTTAAAATTTTTTTGTTATTTTTTTAGTATTTAGTAAAATTGAATTAGTAATTCCACAAAGTTTCAGAATATTTGAACAAATTTTAATTTTTATCAAAATTTTAAATAAAATTCGCACCGAAACCAAAATAATTAAATACTGAAGACAAATTGAGGCTTAAAATTTTTTCAATTTTTTTTAGTTTTTAGTATAATGAAATTAGTAATTCCACAAAGTTTCACAATATTTTAACAAATTTTAGTTTTTATTAAAATTTTAATTATGATTTCGCACCGAATTCAAAATATTTAAATATTGATGAAAATTTGGGGTTTAGAATTTTTTCGATATTTTTTCAGTCTGTAGTATAATTTAATTAGTAATTTTACAAAGTTTCAAAATATTTAACAAATTTTAGTTTTTATCAAAATTTTAATTATGATTTCGCACCGAAATCAAAATATTTCAATATTGAAAACAATTTAGGGCTTAGAATATTTTTGATATTTTTCCAGACTTTAGTATAATTGAATTAGTAATTCCACAAAGTTTCAGAATATTTTAAAAAACTTTAGTTTTTATCAAAATTTTAATTAAAATTCGCACCGAAATCAAAATATTTAAATATTGAAGACAATTTAGGGCTTAGCATTTTTTTGTTATTTTTTGAGTCTTTAGTATAATTGAATTAGTACATCCACAAAGTTTCAGAATATTTGAACAAATTTTAGTTTTTATCAAAATATTAATAATTCTTTAAAATTCTTTATTGTGAAATTTAATCTGAACAAGCCAAGATGAATACGGTAAGGATCGAATCATTAAATAGTGAAAACTACGACACGTGGAAAATTCAAATGGAAGCATTACTTATAAGAGACGAACTTTGGTGTTATGTAAATGGACAACACGTGAAACCAACCGTAACCGGTGAAGATGTCAACTCACAATTACAGAAATGGTCAAAATTCGACGGCAAAGCAAAATCGCTAATAATTTTGTCAATCAGCCCGAAAGAATTGAAACAAGTTAAAAATTGTATTACATCACGTGAAACTTGGCTAAAATTGGAAAATATATATCAAAGTAAAGGTCCGGCACGTAAAGCTACCTTACTGAAACAATTAATGCTAAAACGGATGGAAGATCATGAAGATATTCGCGGACACATTAACAAATTTTTCGACACGGTCGACAAATTAAGTGAAATGGAAATTGAAGTTAATTCGGACCTGCTCTCAATCATGCTACTGTACAGCCTGCCAGCAAGTTTTGAAAATTTCCGGTGTGCGATCGAATCACGCGATGAATTACCTACGCCAGAAATGTTACGTGTAAAAATCGTGGAAGAAAGTGACGCGAGAAATGGCGATGTTTATGTTCAAAACGCAATGTTTGCGAAACAAAATAAACAATGGCGTCATAAAATGGCGACTCGACAAAAAGTTCGGAAAAATTTAAATATCGTTGCCACAAGTGCCGAAAGGTGGGACACAAAGCCATCGACTGTAAAAACAATAATAGGAATCAATCGACCGCGAATTGCTCGGAAATGGTGCTTACAAGCTCGGAAGCAACTCATCAAATTGGTTCGCGCGAAAATCAAAATATTTGGTGTTTAGACAGTGGTGCCACGTCACATTTATGTAAAAACGCAGACAATTTTTTAAATTTAAGCCAATCAAATTGTGCAAATTTGAACTTAGCAAACAATTCGTCAACGAAAATCCTCGGTATAGGAACAGTTGATTTAACCGCTAGTGTAACTGGTGAATTTAAAAACATTAAATTAAAGAACACATTACACGTACCCGATCTACGTACCAACTTAATGTCCGTTAGTAAAATTACAAAGTCGGGATGCGAAGTATTATTCAAGAAAGATACCGCGTTAATTTTTGCCCCAGACGGCAACGTCGCATTTACTGCCAATCGCATAGGCGATTTGTACTACACGCGAGTACAAAATCGTGTTGAAAATGTCGCGAACAACGTCGTGGAAAATGTTTCAAAAATTACGGAAAGTCGGATATCTAAACCAGGAAATCAAACATCGTCGGAAGTTATAATGCTATGGCACAGGCGTCTTGGTCATCTTAATTTTCAAGATCTCTTTGAAAGTGCAAAACAAGGTACGATCAAAGGCATTAAAATTAATTTTGGCTTGAAAAACGTCGAATTCGAATGCGACACATGTATCCAGGGTAAAATGACAAGAAGCGTTTTTCCAAAGAAATCTGATCGACAATGCAATCTTTTGGAAATCATACACACGGACGTATGTGGACCGATGAGGGTGGAATCACAAGGAAAGGCAAGATATTTCGTGGAATTCATCGACGATTATTCTCGATGGTGTGAAGTACGATTCATCAAGTCTAAAAGCGATGTCCTCGAAGCAACAAGAGATTATATTGCTATGGTCGAAAGGCAAAAAGGAAAAAAGGTTAAGTGCATCCAATCCGACAATGGTACAGAATACACAAACAAGGGTTTTGAAAAACTACTAAAGGAAAATGGTATCGTTAGAAGATTGACCGTACCGTACTGTCCGGAGCAGAATGGAATTTCGGAGAGAAAAAACCGTACTCTCGTTAGCACAGCTCGTTGTTTATTGATGCAATCCGGTTTACCATCATCATTTTGGGCAGAAGCTGTCAACACAGCAAATTACATACGTAATCGATGTCCTACGAAGAGTCTGAATAAGAAAACTCCATATGAAGCTTGGTATGGGAAACCTCCCGATGTAAGCAATTTCAAGGAATTTGGAAGCGAAGTTTACTGCATAAACAAGGAACCAGGAAAAGGCAAGTTTGACGCAAGATCAAAACGAGGAATTTTTCTGGGTTATTCGGAAGAAGCCAAGGGTTATCGAGTATGGTTACCAGATCAGAAGAAAATCGAAGTGACCCGAGACGTAAAATTCATCGAAGGTAAAACCGATAACAGAATTAGTTTTGCAGATTTTTTCCCGGAAGATACCAAGGCTGAAGATATAAACTCTTATGTAGAGATGACGGAAATTGACACAATAGACACAGGTGAAAACGATGAGGAAAACATAGCAGGTGAAAACGAAAACATTGCATGTGAAAACGAAGATATTACAGATATTGTAGGTGAAGACGCAACTGAAACGACACACGGTCGAGGCAGACCAAGAATAGCCAGGACCGGAGCCAGGGGAAGACCAAAGAAAGTGCACAACATGGTACCCACAGCCAACAAAGTTGAAACGGAAGAGGTGTTTGCTTCGGAGGTAACCATGAAGCAAGCAACAAATGGACCTGACGCTTCGGAATGGTACACGGCAATGGCCGATGAAATGAAGCTTTAAAGTTGTTCCACATCAGTACGGAAAGAATGGTGGCCGACATACTCACAAAAGGTCTCAATCGACAGAAGCACAATTCCTGTAGCAAGTTGTTGGGACTTGAATCTTTGTGCGGAATTGATCCGTCTTATATCGAGGGGAAGTGTTAGAAAGAGGACATGTAGTGACACCTAGCGATACAAGACAGAAGCGCTCAATAGCGTAGTTAGCCGATTACCACGTTCGAATAGTCAGTTGACATCAGTTTGTATCAAGTGGAACATCCATTGTTTGTAAATATAGTAATGTAGTGTGATTGTACATATTGTGTAAAATAAAGTTCTTGTATATATTTAAACGTGCTCACATCATTCGATATCTGCATTAGTTATTCCAACAGATTCGCACCGAAATCAAAATATTTAAATATTGAAGACAATGTGAAGCTTAGAATTTTTTTGTTATTTTTTTAGTATTTAGTATAATTGAATTAGTAATTCCACAAAGTTTCAGAATATTTGAACAAATTTTAATTTTTATCAAAATTTTAAATAAAAAGTCGCACCGAAACCAAAATAACTAATACTGAAGACAAATTGAGGCTTAAAATTTTTTCAATTTTTTTTTAGTTTTTAGTATAATGAAATTAGTAATTCCACAAAGTTTCAAAATATTTTAACAAATTTTAGTTTTTATCAAAATTTTAATTATGATTTCGCACCTAAATTCAAAATATTTAAATATTGATGAAAATTTGGGGTTTAGAATTTTTTCGATATTTTTTCAGTCTGTAGTATAATTTAATTAGTAATTCCACAAAGTTTCAGAATATTTTAACAAATTTTAGTTTTTATCAAAATTTTAATTAAAATTCGCACCGAAATCAAAATATTTAAATATTGAGGACAATTTAGGGCTTAGAATTTTTTTGATATTTTTTTAGTTTTTAGTAAAATTAAATTAGTAATTCCACGAAGTCTGAAAATATTTTAACAAATTTTAGTTATTATCAAAATTTTAATTATGATTTCGCACCGAATTCAAAATATTTAATTATTGATGAAAATTTGGGGTTTAGAATTTTTTCGATATTTTTTCAGTCTGTAGTATAATTTAATTAGTAATTTCACAAAGTTTCAAAATATTTTAACAAATTTTAGTTTTTATCAAAATTTTAATTATGATTTCGCACTGAAATCAAAATATTTCAATATTGAAAACAATTTAGGGCTTAGAATATTTTTGATATTTTTCCAGACTTTAGTATAATTGAATTAGTAATTCCACAAAGTTTCAGAATATTTGAACAAATTTTAATTTTTATCAAAATTTTAAATAAAATTCGCACCGAAACCAAAATAATTAAATACTGAAGACAAATTGAGGCTTAAAATTTTTTCAATTTTTTTTTAGTTTTTAGTATAATGAAATTAGTAATTCCACAAAGTTTCACAATATTTTAACAAATTTTAGTTTTTATCAAAATTTTAATTATGATTTCGCACCTAAATTCAAAATATTTAAATATTGATGAAAATTTGGGGTTTAGAATTTTTTCGATATTTTTTCAGTCTGTAGTATAATTTAATTAGTAATTCCACAAAGTTTCAGAATATTTTAACAAATTTTAGTTTTTATCAAAATTTTAATTAAAATTCGCACCGAAATCAAAATATTTAAATATTGAGGACAATTTAGGGCTTAGAATTTTTTTGATATTTTTTTAGTTTTTAGTAAAATTAAATTAGTAATTCCACGAAGTCTGAAAATATTTTAACAAATTTTAGTTATTATCAAAATTTTAATTATGATTTCGCACCGAATTCAAAATATTTAATTATTGGTGAAAATTTGGGGTTTAGAATTTTTTCGATATTTTTTCAGTCTGTAGTATAATTTAATTAGTAATTTCACAAAGTTTCAAAATATTTTAACAAATTTTAGTTTTTATCAAAATTTTAATTATGATTTCGCACTGAAATCAAAATATTTCAATATTGAAAACAATTTAGGGCTTAGAATATTTTTGATATTTTTCCAGACTTTAGTATAATTGAATTAGTAATTCCACAAAGTTTCAGAATATTTGAACAAATTTTAGTTTTTATCAAAATTTTAATTGATTCGCACCGAAATCAAAATATTTAAATATTGAAGACAATTTAGGGCTTAAAATTTTTTTGTTATTTTTTTAGTCTTTAATATAATTGAATTAGTAATTCCACAAAGTTTCAAAATATTTTAACAAATTTTAGTTTTTATCAAAATTTTAATTAAAATTCGCACCGAAATCAAAATATCTAAATATTGAAAACAATTTAGGGCTTAGAATTTTTTCAATATTTTTTCAATCTTTAGTATAATTGAATAAGTAATTCCACAAAATTCCAAAATATTTGAACGAATTTTAATTTTATCAAAATAATTAAATATTGAAGACAATTTAGAGCTTAGAATTTTTTCAATATTTTTTCAGTTTTTAGTATATTCAAATTAGTAAATTTATAAAGTTTCAGAATATTTGAACAAATTTGAGTTTTTATCAAAATTTTAATTAAAATTTGCACCGAAATCAAAATATTTAAATTTTGAAGACAATTTAGAGCTTAGAATTTTTTCAATATTTTTTTAGTCTTTAGTATAATTGAATAAGTAATTCGGTCAGTAAAGCATCCACCTATGACATTATTGTGTCTTGACTACAGCCAATTGACTTACGTTGAAAATCAAGGATAAAATCATTCGTAGTATTGCATTACCTCCATGAAGTTTCAATACAATAATAAGAAAAATTCATAAAGTGCCTGTAAAGTTTCTAAGTTTGCAAAAATTAAAGAAAAAAAAGGTTGCGCATCGTCCTTAAATTTATAATCAAAGGTTTTACGTTTCATGCGATGATTTGCGAGGTTCACAAATCTATCTTTTTAATTTTTTTTTCGTGAAGTTGGCGTTGTCGCGACCTTCCCTAAAATTTTAATTTACTTAATTTACTTGAAATTTTATAAATAAATATGAACTTAATTAATGTTTCAAATTTGACACCGCCCTTAATTAAAAAGTTTTGTACGTCCATAAAAGTTTAAACTTTATAAATTATTCAATAATTTTTATTAAAAAAATGATTAACTAACAAACTTTATATCGCTATTCCTGTGGGGGATGAAAGCGGTTCAAATTACACCGAAATCAAAGTAGGTAAGTAAGTAAGTGATCGAACTGAAAGTTATTTATGCTGGTGTAATCACTTCGTTTCCTGTAAGACGATTTGGTCACTTGCAACTTACGAGATGGTGACAGTTAAAATTAAATCTTCGGTTAAATCAGTGAATCCGTATTTGATACTCCAGTGATTCTCAAACGTTGTTTCGCCAAATTTAATTATGATTTCTATAAATAACAGTGAGGTCTGTTAAATTTTGACCACGGGCCTCTTAAAATAAAATTGTTCTGAATCGAAAAAGTATAATCCTAAATAGACGCCGCGGACGCCGCCATACTGTGCGCAATTCTAGGAAATGTCGTATCTCTACTGGTTTAATTTGGTACTAAAATTAGTGTAATTGTCCTTTCCGCTAATGAAATTAGTCACAAAAGTTTTTTACTCGGTGGGAGCTCACCTTTTGAAAAAGTTTTACTGGAGGAATAATTTATTTTTATTTTTCATTGCTATTAAAGTGCCTTTACACATTAATTTTTGATATTACAAAAAAGTACAAAAAAGTTTGTTACAAATGCAACAGTTAAAATGACAGTCATTCTGACAACTACTTTTTGTAATATTTCGAAAACCATTCAACCGATTGTAATTTTCTTTACTCGAAGTGCGATAGGCAATTTTTATACCATTCGTTTGAAGCGCTCAACGAGAGATTAACAAGATTTTTGTAACCTAAAATTTGAAGAATTAATTGACAAACTATGTTTCAATTCCAAAATGATTTCAAAAATATAAGATAATAATTATTAAATTGAATGACTATTCAATATTTAGTAATTCACCATTCAACTATTTGTCAAATTACAACGTTAAAGCCTTGCGGCTTTACGCAGAATTGAATATGTGTTTCGTCAAATAGTTTTATGTTTAATCAATAATCTTGCTAAATACATTATTGAAGGTTCGTAAATGAAGTTATGTAGATTACGTCACGGATGAGTAAGACTATGCTGAGCACGTCACCGATATAGAAATTACGCAGTAAAATATGCGTTGTAAATTTGTTTGTAATTGAGGCTCACCCGTTAAATAATAAGTTACTTATTCAACAAGTGCGAAAATGCATTTTCACACGTGTTGCATACAAAATTTTACCTGATCCCTTCCTGATTTGTGAAATTACCATTATTGAACAAAAAATAAGTGTAACAAAATCCTACAAAGTTTCATTTTTGCAAGTGTTGCTTCTACCGAGTGAAAAATTGGCAACGAATTGTTGTCACGGTCGTTTTATTTCCAGCAAAGAAATATTAACTTGCACCCCACACAACTAACATTATTTCATTACGGCTTACTATTTGAGAGGCACGCTGTTATGACAAAGTATGAGAATTGTCGAGAAAAAAACAAACAAACAAATAAAAAAGGTTTCCAAATTTGATCGCTTAAATTTAAAATTTTCATGTGAAAATGATGACGGCTTTAAATTTTTTGTCCACTCCGAATGTTATTCATGCGGCGCCGACGATCGAGAAACTATTTTATTTCGAATAATCTCCATTCATACCTTTTAGGGATATTTGTACGTAGACATCTGCTTTAATATAACCCAGAAAATGGAAGTCTATTATTTTGACCGTCTTTCTTTTCTAAAGCTGAACTTTTTTAGGATAGTACTACTTCAGCATGCTCGGCTATTGTAACTAGTTTTTAAATTATTACTTAGTTTCCATTTTCTTGAAAAAAGGAACGCTTTATTGCTACAAGGAGATAGTGTGAAATTGTAGTTTTTAACGTCTGAAAGATAAGTTTTCTTGTCAACACATGAACGTTACTCAATACATGTCGCCAAGCAAAATGGTTTTACGACAACTGATAGCCGGAAATGTTTGCAAGCCGCGATTGCTCGCTCCTACACTATCATCGTAATGAACTATATCTGATTTCCGATCATCGTGACATGAAAAATGTTAAGAGAAAATAAAACAATGATTCTTAATGTTTTTATCGCACTTATTTTCCAGCGAATCCTTAACATAAAGAATATCTGCTGCTCAATTGTTTTTGTCATATTACAACAATTTTGCTCAAGATCTCGTAATATAAAGAGAAAAAGGCGTCTGAGATATGAAATAATTGAAGCTCTGCAAACTTCCAACACTTAAGCATATAACCAGGAACATCAAAAAAGTTTTGGACGATTAAGAAGTGGTTGGTGGAAGTGTCTCGCATCTGCTCACGGCAGTTTAAAAAATCAAACCGTTTCGTACATAACACGAATTTTGACCTGTTTTCCAACTAAATAAATTATATCGTGGCAGTTAAGATTTTATTTTTACTTTTACGTCGCATAAATCAAAGAGTACGTGCATGTGCTACGTATTCTATTAGAATAGTTCATAATTTTAAATTTATTATGGAGCTGCATTACGTTCTATCTCTCATAAACTAATTAGAATTTATGAACCGTAATGATAAGGGAAGGTTTGAATTATCTAATATGGGTCATCAAGTCTAATATGTTAAGTAACTAAGACGAAAAATAATTAATGATAAAATAATGATATTTTAATAAAACGTCGGCAATTTACGGTTATTGTTGCGCTTTAATCTACAAAAATATGCTTTTTGTGTATTTCATCAATCAAAATGAGCTTTTGGCTTATATTTACCATAATGTATATTCTTACAGAATTACGCATGACAAATGACATAAAAAGTATTTGGAACGTATCACTTAAGTTGACAGACGATATTTTTGCAGCTTTTTAAGGCGCTCCGTTTATGCCGAAACGAAATCTTTAAGCGAACACAGGAATTGATCTCTAGAGTAAGCAACTTATATTTTTGCTAAAGCGAATTAACAACTTTTGACGGGCGATAAACGAAATCGAAACAAAGGGGTAGGATACGCTTTTAATAAAAACAAAAATGCTTCGGTGTTTTCACTTTCAGTATTTGTTTACTCTAATTAAAAGTTTGTTTTCCTTGATATGTAAATATCGGTTGTCGTAATTGAAACGTGATAATTACTAATAATCAATAATGTTTCTAATTTCAATATATCTATCAACAAAAGCGAATTTGTCACTTGAATATTTCGGAAACTTTTTTATTCACAATATTACTTATGTTGTTAGTTTTCCAATTTCAAATTAGTTTCACTTGTAAAGTATCACTGGATATCATCCATCGAGTTAAACGGAATTTGAGTTACACGGAAAAATTTACTGTGGTGTTCCACAGAGTGCCGTGTGTAAATGTAAATGTTGAAAAACGTCTGGGGAATATCAAGATGATTTGTTAAGAAAAACATTTGTTTGGGAGTAGGAAAAACTATTTCCAGGAACCGGGGGATCTGAGGAGTATCCAATTTTCAAAAATCAAATTTGTGTAGGTAATTATAACTTTGAAAAGTCGATTTATTGCTAACGTGCAGCTGGGGGGTATTCCATACCCCCCAGACCCCCCGGTCCTTAGACGCGCTTAGAAGTATATGCTTCCAAGAGCAAAACAGTCGTTTTTATAAAACTTTTGAAAAAATAACTTAAACATAAAATGTTTTCTGTAATTTCCTTCAAAAATTTCTCTCTGAGGAAGAAGGAAGTTTACAAATAAATTTTTAATGATAGGCTCCCAAATCCCCTTCGTCTAGGGGGGAGGTTAATTGTAAGTAAATCAAGGAACAGAGAGATCTAGGGCAGCTGTAAATTAACAACAAGTTAACTTTTCAAAATTGAAAATAACACATAATTTGATTTTTGGTTTCTTATTTACAGCTATGGGGTATTTTACACCCCCAGATAACTCAGACTTTTCAGACAAACGGAGTTGGGAGTCTTTTCTATAAAAATTACGACGTCAATATAAATCTTGAAAAAAAATCTTGTTGATTCCATATCCCCCAGACCAGCCAGTACCTACGGAAAAATTTTCTCAATCTCCAGGTAATGAAGATTGTGAGGCTTTCTCCTCAAAAATATGATACAAATTTGATCCTTGAAAAGTAATGTTGTTGCTTCCATACCCTTCAGACCCAGACAAACGTGGTTAAGGGGCCACCCTCCAATGCATCTTAGATTATCTACTTAATGTCAAAGTTAAAAATGAATGGGTAGGTATAGTAGTATACGTTAGGTTAGAGATGTATCTCTGTCTGGTTTCACGTTTTGTGTTATTATCTGCAGTTTTGATATAAGATATATAAATATATTTAGCGAATATTTACAATTAATTCAATCGTTTTTCGCATCCTTCACGCCATGCCTTGCGGTTTTCCCAGTCGCCCTTTAATAGTCCTCGAGAGCGCATTGCCTTTTGAACATCTTTTTGCCATCTTAGTTTTGGCCTTCCTCTCCTTCTTTTTGCTGCAGGCACCCAGTCCCATATCTTCTTTGGCCATCTGTTTTCCTCCATTCTTTGGAGATGGCCATACCACATCAATCGTTTTTTGTCTATGGCGTCTATTATTGTGCCATTTACCCTCATCCTCTGACGTATATCAACATTTCTTATGTGGTCTAGCTTTGACACGAAACACGAGCGTCTCCAGTAGTCCATTTCAAAAGCTTTCAACCGACCTTTGTTTCTTTTTGTTAACTCCCACACTTCTTCTCCATACGTACATGTGCTTTCTACTATCGCTGAGTAGATGGTGGCTTTGGTTTTTCTTGTGACGTGTTTGTTCCACAGGACTGAGTTTAGCTGGCGTATGGCTCGTTTTCCTTGTATAATTTTGTTACTAATGTCCACTTCGCTGCTTCCGCTGTTTGATAAAGTCACTCCCAAGTACTTGAAACTTTCGCATCCCCGAATCTCTTCTGGTTCCAATATCAGATCCTGCCCTGGTTCTCCAATTGTTAGGTGCTCAGTTTTGGAAAAGTTTATTTCAAGGCCCCACTTTTCATACTCTTCTTTTAGTTTTCTTACCATGTAATTTGCATCCTGTTCGTCTTCTGCAATGATCACCTGATCGTCGGCAAACAGTAAAGTATAAAGCGTTAAGTTTCCTATCGGCGTTCCCATTCTATGGCATTTCTTTTTCCATTCCTTCATTGCCTCATTAATATAGATTTTGAATAAAGTGGGAGCCAAGCAGCATCCTTGGCGCAAGCCTTTTGATATTTCGAATTCTTGGGATATCTTATTTCCTACCTTTACAGCACCAGTGCCTCCTATGTACAGATTTCGAATATTAGATTAAATATTATATTTAGGAAAATTTTGAAATATGTAAAAACTTTAACCCTTTAAATCCCGAGCGATGCTTGAACTGGTTTCACCATAATAAAGTATGTAAATTTATGCTTCGATACAGAGATGAAGGGAGTCCTGAGAGAGGTTATAGCCCCTTAATGTTTAGCGCTATGTGTACAATGTGAAGAAATGGGTGCAAACCGGGGGGTCTGGGGGTATAGAATACCCCCCAGCAAAAGGTAGTAACTAGATGACTTTTCAAAAATTGGTAACAACACAAATTTGCTTTTTCAATCGTGTTACTTATTTACTCCATGCCCCCCCCCCAAGAGCTGCAGATTCTTAGCTTATATTTAAAAAAAATAAAGTGGGTTTTATACTTATTGCTACTTCTTAACAATGGTCATGGGGCTGCACTACAAAAGGACTTGTTCTTTTTGCTGAGAACAAGGGATGCAGTTTATAGTCATGCCCAGGACGATAAAGTAGATAAAGAGAAGTAACATTTTTAATAGGTTAGGCCACCCCAGGAAAATAATTTTAGAAAAATTACTTTACATTTTGGGGTCTCCAACCTCCCCCATAGTATTTAAGAATGTTTTAACCTGAAAAGAGAGTCATAATCTTAAAAATTGAGAGATGTATATACAAGGTTCTACAACAGGTGAATGGGGTGCTTCAAGGAGAGGTTTCTACGTTACCGCATTTATCTTTACGTATCAGCAACTATAAGTTTAGCATTTCCTTAAAAAAATGTATAAAGGACTGATTTTGTTTTATTGGAGCACCTCCACACGCAAAGTTCATTTCATTAACGTTAACCGCCCTCAATTAATTGTGCATTAAGCGGTTAAGCAATTAGTTGGAACGCTCAATATCGCCTTTAAAATATCCCTACTATAAATGTCTTCCTCTTTCTGAAAGATAAGGTGCGAATCAGGTAACCTAGTCCGGAGCAAATCTGGAATATAACGCCAAACTTGGTTATCAGACCCACCTAATAAAGCCATGTCATGACTGCCTCGATGTAGCTCACTAGATCAAAAACTGGATAGGAAACCCTTAAGGCAGGGCCATATCAGGCATACCAAACCATAATGTCCTGAAAGGGCACACCATGCTTGATTCTGATCCGGCCCATGACAATTCAGCACCGTAACCCACACAGCTCAATCTTTATGAAATAAATTGAAAATCAATAATTTACTTAAACATAAAATTAAAGCAGACCACAGTTTTTAATTTTAAATTGCGGCCAAAGGGAAATTATTTAGTTACAATAGATTTATTTACTTTTGTGTCTTCAATGCAGTAACACGTAACATTATAAAAAAAAATTTGTCAAGAATGATTAAGAAGTGATTAAGTGGATGAACGGTAACCGATGTAAAGAAATATAAATTGAGGGTGCAAATACGACGAAGGTAAATATTTAAATTAAATTTACAGATTAAGTTTAACGAAGCACTGGGCGAATCAAAACTATAAATTAATAAATCATAATAGGGCAAGATCACTAACTTATTGTTGCCACCGCTCCAGTGATAGGCACCTACTCATATAAATTTCATATAATAATTGGATGTTAGCCCATTGAATTTAAAATTAACAATAACGAATTGTGAATAGAAACCAAGATAGAGCAAGGTAAATGTAAAGCTGTTGTAATAGACAAAGCTTTAAAACAAAAATATTTAAACCTTACAAAAATTAAAAAAGCGCCTACGGATTTAATGTTTAAATTAATGTTTAAATTTGTTATAGGTTGCAGCAAAATTTTAGTGTGAGTCAACCCCTACTAATGAAATAAAACCGAATGTGAGTTTTAAATTTGCATTAAAATTAAACACTTCTACGTTGAGCTGCCGGTGCGAAAAGTTAATTTTGAAAAAATGCTGAAATGAAGCTGTGCAGTAAGGATATCAGATGAAAGTGTCGCTTTCCGAAATAAACGGTTTCATATTTTTTTTCCGACTACATTTTTGTAAAGACGAGCTGGAATTTTATTTTCAGTTTCATAAATTTGATAATGGTAGGTCCTGAATTATGATCGTGCCTTGAAGATATGAAGCGTGCTGGTGTGTCGCATAACTCAATAATGTATCCACGTTTTTTTGTAAATAAATAAAATAGTAAAAAGAATTATGTATACGCTGTAAAGTTCACACATTTATCAAAGAACAAAAACGAACACCGAAAGAAATAGATAACCTGTCAATTCGTTGAATTGGAAACATCACCAAGTGAGCGTTTCGGCTATGAACCAAAAACACGAAAAGTAATTCTAAGGGTCGCGTCGTAAAAATCCGTGATAAAAAGGTTAATTTTCAATATGCCACTAAAAGCTTTAACGATATTACCAATTATTAATTTAAAAGCTTTCAGCATGTAAAATTACTCCTTTTGATGTAAATTTTTAATAGTATGACATGTATGTACGCCATTTCATAAGCTAATAGTGCTTATTAATTCAACCATAAATATTCAATTACTATAAGTTGCTTTAAAGGAGAAATGTGGTTAGCTAGAAGTGTATTATCGCCATCAAAATGAAATGTCTAGCTCATACGAGAGAATTGCTCTTGTAACAACTTCCCTTATCTCTGGGGAGTTGTATTTTGATATAAAACAAAATGGTTAGTATTATTTTTAAATAAAAACAATACAAACACAACGTTTGCGAATTTAAAATTTTATCAATCTTCTTTTACGTTAAATCTGTCACTCAAAATTATATGCTTGAAGTCTTCAGTTTTGTATTTTTTGGCGCATAAGAGTGGATTAACAACATTTTTTACTGTTTTAAATTAAATTGTATAAAAAACATAAAATAGATTAATTAAGTAGAACTATCAAATCGTAGCTAGTCTGTACACCATTTCACTTGTGGACCACCGGAGCAGCGATTCTAAATTAAAACAGTTTTGGGGGCAATTGACAATTCCACTTAAGTTACTTCGATGCTTATCACTAGGCAAATTCATTTTGTAATTTTTGGTCCTCTTTGAAAGCTTGGAGCATTCGAAAGTCATAAAACTTCTTAAATAAAAAATAAATATAGCTGTGACCTAGAAAATTTATTCTTTTGTGGTCGATAGTTATCGCAAACGTTGATTGTGATCAGTCAACTGACATTTTATGAGAAGCGTTTGGTTAAATTTTTAAACTCCAAACGAATTTTGAAAACGAAACAAAAGAAGTGAACTTTTAAAATTTCTTTTTCACGTAATGTCTTAAAAATACCTCAAAATAGTTCCAGTGAGGTCCTTAGGCCGCACAGCCTGAGAAATGTAGTATAAAAAAAATTTTTGAACAAGAATTTTGTTAGAAGGTTTAAGAAAATTAATGCTAAACTAAAATCAATCTAAAGTTAAATAAAAAGGAAGAAGGATGAGAATGTGCAATTAAAATTATAAACTTCGTTAAGAACTTGAATTAAAATTTGCACTTTAATCATACTTTGTCAGGAAGTATCGATGGATTTTTTTGACTGATGTGAAATTGAGTCACTCTAAAATATCGTTATTTTCTCCAGAAGTAGCGTTTTTTTGTACGAGTAAAATACTGCAGGTCTCTGCAGAAATGTACGTAGAACCGACATGGGCTGACAGAAATTCAATAACATTACCCACAACAGCCACACAGTCTGTTTTTTTTGAATGCTGTGAAAGTCGTTTTTTTTACAATTTTGTATAAAAAAATTGCTTTACATTGAGGTAAAAGTAACAATTAAGAAGTAGCACTGATTCAACGTATAGGATCGTTCTGAACCATCAGAATTCCTGCATCAGTGCAGATTAAAATGTTATCGTATGTCGTGTTTGATTGGTCCATCAATCAGTCGTTATCGTGAACCGTAACTGCACAATTTTAGTTTCAGTTTCGCTTTATCGAATTTATTATTATATGGGTTGCATTTATTTTTCTATGTAGTTTTTTTTTATCCTTTATAGATAAATTATTACCTACGGCCGCGCACTGTTCTTTCGTTGTCATTAGCACAAAAAATTATACTGTTCCATATGATTTATTTTAATATTATTTATTTCAGCTTGTTCTAAATTTAAAATTAAATTTTGTAAGACATCTTTGTGTTTATTGTGTATCTTGGAGAGAGGTGCGAGACCGGAGGCCGAGCTATGTTACATGATGAAAGTAGTGTGGAGACCGTAGACCGACCTATGTTTTGTGACTATGAAGGGCGGCCTTAACCTCACACCTAAGCAGTGATCCCGTCTAGCAAAAAAGGCTACCCTTCACTTTGCTCTCATTGGTAGACCAAAATAATTGGGTAATGAAAACAAAGATTTGGAGCTCGGGTTAATTTCATGAAAGTGAAAAAAAAAACTACTCTTATTGCTGAGTTTCTTGCCCTTCGCGTAACATGTATAATTTTTTCTTCCCATGTACCTCTAATTTTCCTTCAATATTTCAAGGATTTAAAAATTTAAGCATCACAATTCACTTAAGTGTTGACAGTTAACTTGCCGAAAACAATGATTTGACACTTAAAGTTGGTTGTGTTTTCCCGCTTGTCAATTAGGGAATTAGTTCTGGTGGAAATATTTAAGTTGGTGTTTGAAAACTACGAAATTTGTTTATCATTACTTCCGGGTGCATTTTCCTCCGAGATTACATACTAAACCACGTTAGAGCGATACCGTGCAATTTATCGAGCTCCGGAAGAAGCTGTTGATGGGGTCTTGGCTAGCTGGTTACGGAAGTCAAGTTTACGTATTATTAAATTCTATCGGTGTTTCTGTGATTTTATCACTAACACAACAAACATTTCGTTGCTTAAGATTGTTTAATTTTATAGTAATCACACGATTTTACCAATATAGAGCTTGAATTTTGTTAACGGTGGTGATTGATCAACCCAGGGGGACCGACCAGCTTTTTAAAATGCAAAGTCGGTATTCTTCGGTAAATTCTGCAGCGTATAACGTACTTTTAGTTTTTATAAACAACAATTAAAAACTAAACTTTCCCGCTTTAATTTAAAATCCAATTTATATTATAGATTCGGAAAATTGATCAATAGCCGTCATTGCGCACAGTGTTGGTTACGAGAACAAAGAATGTTATAAATGTTTCAAGAGTAAGATAAACAATCATAAAACTGACATAATCGCATGCTCTGTAAATTTTGAAATTATTTTTAATAAAATCTAAATTATTTTTCCGTCATCAGAAAAATGTAAATTTAAAATGTTATTAGTAAAAAAATGTATAAATCTTCGAGGTATGATTTAATAAAAAAAAAAAAATCGGAAAAACCTCCAACAATTGAAGCGATCTATATTTTGATGATATTTTTGAGCAATTCGTCTTTATTGCTCCCCCGACACCCACTCGAGCGCTCCCCAATCGCATGTCGATTTTTTACATTATTACCGCGGTTTGTTTTATTATTTTAGTCGCTTAATAAAAATTTAACTCACCTTTTCTATGCTGGCATCTTCTGCTTCCTTGGGGCTTGTTGCTATCGTGTTGCATCCGGTTTTCTTGAGACGAAGTTTATTGACGTGGAATGCTGAGCCGTAACAGTACATAAGAATCATCGTAGTAGGAAAATAAAAACCGCAGGCAGCTAAAATACGAATTGCTGCCTGTGAGTAAAATGGCTCGCACGCTACCATCCCTGACGAGTTAAAATAATAGCCACCCCGAGGCAACACGAGAATAGAAAAAAGTGTCACCGACATTATCCATGTCAAACTTATTATTGCTACACAACCCTGAAACAAAAATAAAAACTGTAATGAAGTCTGTAAAACTGTAAGAAGAAACTTGTACAAATAATCAAATCTTAAGAAATTAAATGGGGGTAATTAACAATTGTCTCAAGAGCGACAATGTAGCTCGAGGGTTTCCAGTTGGTTTTAATTATAAACTAACAGAGAGAGTTTAGGATGATCCTCACATAATAGAAAATATCCTTAATTGAAGTACTAGTACTTAGTTTGTTTCCAACCACACGTTTAGCATTTTCTTAATTTAAAATTTTAGGAACATCTGATCCTGTGATTGGTTACTTATTAACTACTTAATGTGTTACGTCACTGTACGTATTCGGCGATTCGAGTATAGCGAAAAAAGTGATCCGATTACGTGACTATGAATTTCAATTAAATGCACTTAATTTGCAAGGATTTAATATTTTCTGGAGCAGATTTTAACTTTCTGTAATGTGTGTAAAGTAATATTCAGCGCTCTACTTATCTATTTTATCAAATTAACTTCTAAGTTGAGAAACTCGACGTTTCAATCCGTAGACCTTCCAACATTGAATATTTATTGCTTGTTATGTACACCAGCCAAAAGCAATTTCATCATTTACTGTTGAGAATAAAGTTCTTGTATATACTTATTTTACGTACAGACTTGTAAATTTTAGTATTACAACCTAACTAAAACATTAAAACTGCATCTATTTACTTAAATATGAAGAAAATTTTACGGTTTATTAATTTTTAGTTTAAAAATATTATATCGACGAAAGAAATCCCTAGAAAATATTGCACAAAAAAATTAATAAAATCAAGAAATGATGATAATAAACAGCCATTTCTACTTTTGAAATTTTTAAAAATTTACTCAGAAAATTGAAAAACCAAAAATAAATAAAATTGTGACAAACTTGGTCGAGGTTTGATCCTATGACTACGCTCTAATTACTAACATATAACCGTCCACAATATAATACAAAAAATATTTTGAGTTTGCTCACTCTCACTGTTGTTGAAAGTTTCTCAACCGACAAAGTTGACTAGAGCATCATCTTCTTGCACAATCAACTTTTCTATATATTAGGATAAATATTTACTGTACTGTTGGGTTTACTATTTACCTAAACAAATAATTAAGCGATTGTTCAATGTAATGGGATAATTTAGCGTGATTTTCTAGGTTTACTGAGGCATGTGTAGCGTGTAAGTAGATTAGATAATTGGCTTATAGTTAATAAACCTCAGTAATTAGCATTTGTTTATTCACCTCGCCTAAACAAGGCTTCTTGCAATCGATTGGTGGTTAATCCGGGTTTCGAATTGCAGGTGTACTTGATAATAAACATGCCGAGTTTTTATTTGGTTCCTCTCGTTAAATCGATTCAAAATCAGGTTTGGAGAAGAGTTAACGTGACTACGTGTTTGCCTATCGTGGTTAAACGATAGGCAACCACGTAAACTGTAGTCTGGCACTGTGTAAATAATCGAACATGAGGGTGGTCGAGTATTTGATTCTGCTCCGGAACCAAATTAATAAAATAAATTAAAAATACCAGTTTATATTAAAACGGGAAAGTTTTTCTGATTTCGTAAATAAATACACAAAAGAAAAGTTTATACGGCCATGTAAATGCTAATCGAGAAACAATGATGCGTATTAATTTAACGATGCTTTTCGACTATTTGAATCTATCTACTCGTCTTGATCATTCACCCTTCTGCACGATATTATTGGATTATCGACAGAAACTTTCTTATCTTGGCCGCATAAAAACCACAAAAAAGTTTTGGCGAACTTCCAAAGTCGAGGTGATGCATAGATCGTAAAACAAAATAATATTTTGATAACTGAAGAAAAAATATTTAATAAGTTTGCTCGTAAATTGAGTTAAAGAAATTTTTAAACAAGAGAAAAATTTGAAATTCAAAATTAAATTTTAATGACAAAAGTTGCGATTAAAATTTGAAATTTTTTAATAGAAATTCATAAAACAAATCGGGCAAAAATAAAAAACGAGGAAGACGGCGCCGAGCTTTTTCTCCATAATTAGGAACAGCTTTATCTAGCGTTTGCGCTGATTTTAACCATTTGCACTTATTTCGGATCTAAATGAGAACATTACCCGCAGATAGTGCGAGCAACTCCTGAAAAATCCCTCGAGAAAAATGACTTAGGTTACTGATTGCTGCAATCTTATAAAATTGCTACATTTAGCCACCACCTTGTACCCTTGGGTCGTGATAAAAGGACATAAATGATTCTTATCGTTAACGATAAATAAATTATCCGGTTTAGCCGTACATAAGTAATCGATAAATCAGTTTTTGGATGAAAAAATTATAAGTTATTGAATTTAGTAGGTAAATCTAATATTGAAAGTTTTAACTTCTGCAATGCGCTGATTATGTGCAAATTTTATTACTCGTGTAAAAGTTTTAGAGTCTGAAGCAAAATAAAATTGAAGCCATTCGGTACAAAAATATTATTTTACAAGAAATTATATTCACAGTTGCGTTTTAAACTTGCAATAAAATTTTTACAAAAATTCGCAGATGAGTGCTAAAATGCAGTTGTTGCCAGGAAAATTACACATTACGTAATTTACGACATTTGGATTAATAAATTTTTCATGAACATAAGAAGGTCGGTCATGTGTCGTTGTCTGCGTTGCTACTACTGCTTATGATTGTTTCAGCGTTTCGAGTTTATGTTATTTTATTGAAAAAACAAACGAGTTATTACCAAAGAACCAGAACAAATCGCAATTATTTTGTAATAAAATTTTATTTCATGGAAATACTAAAAAAAGAATTATTTTGGTTATGTATGCAATTTTTATTGTACTGTTTACGTTGTGGTAGATAAATCAAGAACCAAATAATTATTGATCCTTAAAAACTCGTAACCTACAGGAAAATTTATTGCAAAGGTCGTTTCTTATTTGTTTGAAAAGAATTTTAGAAAAACTGTTTTAAACCAACAAACAAATTATTTTCATGAAAAATGTGAAGGTTTTGTTGAACCTCAACTGTTCCGAGATCACAATCTTGAAGAGACGGAAAGGTGTGATCATTTCATGACAAGTAAGCACGTACCATTTGATCGAGGACAAAAGCAAACTTACAACTATAAAAATTGTAAAACAAATTATATACTTGTAATTGGACGCCCCTTTTGGGTTACTGTTCGCAACTTTAGATAGGAATGAATTACTGAAATGCGTTCAGGATTTAAAAATAATTAAAATTTATGTTTGAATCACAGCGGTGTGTATAGAGGAAAAACTCCGAATTGTATAATATCAGTTTTATGGAGATTCTTTGCTTAGTTCCTGGAAAACTCTGGGTTAACAATTTGTATATTATATTTAATTCCGTTGTCTGGTTGGGCTTCAGATATTAGAAAAATTTGTTTAAAAATTATAACCAGCATCTAACTTAAGGATGCGGTTTGCAGTGCGTTTTAAGTTGTTCATGTTTAGTTTATGAACAAGGAGCCAGAAGAAACAAAGCGGAACAAAAATTGTAAGCGGAAAACTTTAGTTTTATAGTTAAAATCGGTAACACGTTCCACTTCGGTGGAACTGGATTATAATAATGTCGTATAATTTAAATATTTTATTTAATTGCGATACAAAAAAGGGGTCTAAAATTAAACAATGTATTACTTTTTGTAACCAGTTGAAAAATATTAATTTATATAAAATTTAATTTACTTGCTTTTGCTATTCATCCTCTTCATCTTGAGAATCACTCTCAGAATCTGATAGGACGAGAATTTCCTTTTTATTCTTCCCAGTCAGCTTGCCAGCCATGTATAAGCAAAGCAACTCCAAAAATTGTCTCATTTCAAAGTAATCGGCTGCATGAAGGAGATCAGAAATTGAATCTAAATCCAATGCATCCAAAAACTCGCGGTCCCACTCACTAATGTTTTTGAGCGCTTCACTTAAATGTAATTTTTGCTTTTCAGCATCAAATACTTGACTATCATCTTTATGATAAGTAGCCCACTTTACAATTAGAACCATTATATCATAATCGAAGTGCGGTAACAAAATCGCATCATTGTCATCTTCATGATAAGGTAGAATTTCTAGCATTTCACGTATTACTTCGGAAC
The DNA here is from genome assembly GCA_905340355.1 of Rhagonycha fulva. Lineage (NCBI taxonomy): Eukaryota > Metazoa > Arthropoda > Insecta > Coleoptera > Cantharidae > Rhagonycha > Rhagonycha fulva. The sequence continues at coordinate 2,746,962 of HG996556.1, read as the reverse complement.
ATTTCATCACCTCTTCGTCAACTTGAAGAATTTTATCATCGCGCGTTCGGAATATTAACAACATACTTGTAGATTTGTTTAAAAGCTTTAATTAACAAAAGAGAGAAGAATTTCTTTTATATAACATTTTTTTAAGGTTGGTATAATTTTTAATAAAATAAAAGTTAGGAAAAGCAGATAAACCAGAACCACCTGATTCAACGGAAATTTTCTGAAAGATCCTGTACAACGCTTTGCCACCGTGGAAAAATGCGGCTAAGTAGTGCGGCTTCGCACTTCCAGTCTCTCTCAGGACGACTGGTCGAACGTTACAACAAAATAAAAGAAGTACCTAAGTAAAATTTGCCCCTTTGGCTAGCTCGTAAGTGCAAGAAGTAAAATGATGTGCCAGTTCCCTTACTTGGATGATAAGTGGATAATACAGGGGGCACCGTAAAGTTATGCTACACAAAGCAAGGCAATAATAGATGATAAAATGGACGTCACGTAGTTTATTGACCACCCTGTATATCACCGTGATAGTACCCACTAAGAAACTCACGAAAATGTGGCGCACTAAAAGAAAAATAAAAAAAAGAAAAAACTCCAGGTTAAAAAGCCAACATCAAATGGATAAGGAAAAGAGAGACCCTAAGCAAAATTAAAGTTAAAACTTTACTTAAAAAAAATGGTTTGATCACCCCAAGATGTTGTTGGAGAGTCCAATATGATCATTAAAGATTATGCGGCTACTCCTCGATTGGATGTTTTAAAATATATAACGCATTAAATCCTTCAAAAGTGAAGATGGGATTCTCCCGGTAAAATAACTTCATACGAAGCCGGTACGGTAGCCAAGAGCAATCCAAAACCCAGTGATTGAAATAAATCCCAAATAACTTGAATTGGCACAAAATCTTGTCCAAAAAAAATTACAAGTCACTGGTACGTCCACAAAAAGTATTACGAAATCGTAAAAATGGTGATCGAAAAATTTGCAGGCTACAAAAATTTTAACACTTTCAACTCTGATAATTCCTATCAATACACCACCAGATAATTTTCAAAAATATGCAGAGCAATACTTGCAATGCCATTTTGCGGAAAATTAACGAAGTATTTCATTTCATATCCTTAATTTTAATCTTGTTTCATAATTTTGATCCATGTTTAAACTAAATAAACCGCTCATCAACAACAAACAAACTACAACATGAACTATAAGACAAATTTAGGGTCTTATAATTGCATTACTTTGTTGTAATTAATTTTAAAGTTTAAAATTTTCATTAGCAAGTAAATATATGACAAAGTGAAAGACGAGTACCACTACTGAATAAATTTAAGCATGGTCACACGACATGGAACGTAACCCACACAACTAATTAACAGGAAGACCAAGACGGAACAAGAAGACCCAAGCATAATTTTAAAAAATCCAATTATTAATTTACAATCTGTAACAACATTTGTTGTGTAACGGAGCTTTAAACAATTTCAAGAACCAATCAGCGTTGCGTTTCAGAATTAAGTTGTAATTCCGTCTACCAGGAGTCGCAGGAAAGCCATCTGTTGAATTAAAAAAGTTTTATTTTTAGTTCTAGAGGGTCCCTCCAATGTTACATCCTATTGGTAATCGCCACCAAAAACTCTACTAGATAATGGGACTCGTTTTCTTTTTGAAGAAAAAAGGATGCAGTTTTAGGTCATGCCCAGGACCTCTGCTTATAACGCATGAGTTGATATAGTAAAGCCACATTTACAATGACGTGAGGTCTTGCCAGCTTTTTACAGAACTACGGTATAGATATCTTCTTTAAAAAAATTATTTTTTTATAAATCGGAACTGATGTATTCATCAGCAAACACAATTCTGTTCCACCGTGTTGAAAAATTTACTATTTGAACAAACCCAAATTAAATCTCGTAAATGAAATTTAAGTAAACATATTTTACCTAAAATGAACTCAATACGTGGATTTCAAGTGGATTTCCTTCTTTAGGTTGACCTTTTCCTCATCCCAGTGCTGATTATCATTTGTAAGCGCCTGGACAACTTTTAAGATGGAAAACTCACAACAATTTTATCTATTGGACGGACCATCAGGGATTTGATTGAATTTGTTTATGCCGTCTCAAAAAGTAGTAGTTTTTTATATAAAATTGTAAACAAATATTTAGAACTTCGTATGCAGACAATACTGGCTTTTGGCAATATTCGCAGACGCGTTCTTAAGCCTACCATTAACAAGCTACGGGCGACATTCTATGGATGCGAAAGTCAGCTTGTTAAGTCTTTGAATGACACGCGGAGAAACTGTCATCCAAATCTTCTTAGTCATTTCCACCACTTTCCCATTATTTACTGACAGTCGTTATGTGCCAAATGATGACGTCGATTTGTTACTACTCATGTAATTTTTTTTATCCCTGATGAGAACAACATTTAATATTAAATAAAACCCGTATCCGATAAGTTTGGAAATGATGTTTTCCACAAAGTTAACATATTCAGATTAATTAGCATTATGGTAAATAATATTAATACAAGTTTTAAAAATTATTACCATGTTGATTTACCGATGGTAAATAATGTACATACATACATAACATCCTTTGTGAAATTGAATAATTTTCACTTTATTTTCGGTTATAATGTTGGAAAGTTTAACATTGTAACTCAAATATTTGTTTCCTCATTCCAAAAGCTCTGATTAAATATGCCAAATTATTTTGTATTAAAACTGCAACAAAAATCAAAATTTTTCTAATTTTCCAAAAAGCTACCAGTCGTTAGCCGATTGCTCGTTTATCTTTCAGACAATTACTTATCACGTTTTAGTCAACGACCTAACTAACTAAAACCCACTAATACAAAAGGGAAAAATTTATTGGTAGCCTAAGCACGTCGCGTCGTGAAGATCCAAATTGTGAATCTAAAGTTTAATGAAGTAGGTGTCGTTATTCATAAACGTAATACTAGGAGATTAAAGTTTGATAAGAATTTAATCGAGTAAATATATAATTTTTATCGTATAATTAAAAGTTTTTATTTTTCCAAACGAGGGAAACTCGAAATTTGCTCCATTTCATATTTAGGTCAATTTTAAGAAAGGATTTAATAATGCGATTGTAAATTGCGAATCTCAAAAATTTAAATCTTGTTGAAATTTAAATAAATTGTCGTCGTGGCGTTTAAATAAACCTTTTTATTATTTCTATAATATTATTTTATTTATTATTTTAAAAACCGCTAGTTTAGAGGAGAATGGGGTAGATTCAAATATAGAGCACGTCCTAACAATGAAAATTTTGCTACTCAAAGTGTCCCTTTTGAATTTGTAGTTTTCGAATATTTGAACTTGTTTATTCTTTAATTAATAGTACAGGAGAAATATGCAAAAAATAGGTGTTAGGTGCAAATAATTCCCACAAAAACGGGATTTGAATTTTCTAGCTCATTCTTGGTATCTTTTTAACATACTAAAAGTCTAAAAAAATCTAAGTATGCAAAATGCGTTTTTTTGGCCCAAAAGTTTTAAATAAATGACGCGGATGAATGGATTAACGAGATTCCTAGAAAAATACGTTTTTTTTGGGTATAACTAATTCCCACATAGATGGAATTTAAATATTTAAGTTTGTTGTTGGTATCTTTTTGACATACTACAAGTCTAGAAAAATCTAAGTATGCAAAATGCGTTTTTTTGGCCCAAATTTTTTTAAAGAAATGACGCGCATGAATGGGTTAACGAGATTCCTGAAAAATAAGTTTTTTGTATATAACTAATTCCCACAAAGATGGAATTTTAATTTTTAAGTTTGTTGTTGGTACTTTTTTGACATACTAAAAATCTAAGCGTTTACAATGAGTTTTTTAACTTTTAAAATAAAGACGCGCATGTATGGATTAACGAGTTTCTTAAAAAAATAAGTTTTATTAATAAATTTTATTATTAATTTTTATTAATCAAAATGCTTTGGTTGCAGGTAGCTACTTTGGGCACAAAAATACAAATTTTACGATTGAAATCTCGATGAATTCTGAAAGAGTATATATTAAATAAGAGAATTAGCTATGACAGAATGCCTTAAATGCCCCTGTTTTTTCAAAAATCGAATTTAAAAACTTCGATTTTCACAGTAAATTTTAAAGCAAAGTTGCTCGGGATTGGTGAATCAATTCATTCAGTTCATTCTCCTGTCGGTACGTGCACCGAGATATGGTCTTAGCTTTGCGCAGAGTGGGAGCGACACTTGCATTGCGATGCAGTAACAGTGCACTCCGAACAAAAATCATTGTTTTTCAACCCTAAATGTGCGGGAAAAATGGCTTAAAGTCGATTTTTCTTCGCACAACTACCCTGCGTTACAAATCCACTCTCACGAGTTTCACCTCTCAAAGATTCACCTTTTCCTTGACCTACGGGCCTAGGGATATTTTTAAATTAGTTGTCATTTTGATGAAAATGGCTCGCTGCGCTCGGGCGCTTCGAGCCATTTTCATCAAAATCACCCTCGCAAGAGTCGGACCTACGCGCAAAAGTAACTACCGTTCGTTAAATTTAAATAACCCTTTTCTGAAGTAATTTTTAAATAATTTTAAATTTTTAAATTAAATAAAAAAGGAGAACGCATTCCTACAATTGTAAAAGTGCAACACTCTTATGTATAGGAGCACAAGTACCTCCCACGAACGAACTTGATTAACCAATCACGAGCGTTTAACCTTCGAAAATCAAGCTTTTTTAAATTTGATTTTTGAAAAAACAGGGGCATTTAAGGCATTCGTTCATAGCTAATTCTCTTATTTAATATATACTCTTTCAGAATTCATCGAGGTTTCAATCGTAAAATTTGTATTTTCGTGCCCAAAGTAGCTACCTTTCCCCGTTTTGACGTCTACAAAAATTTTTGTAAAGTCCGCTTTTTTGAACGCAATCTGTAAGTCATCCAACGATCACATCAATTCACTACTATGATAACCTGTTAATATCGTTATAGCAATTTTCAAGTTACGTCGCTCGTGATTGGTGAATCAATGCATTCTGTGCTCCGTCCGTGCACTGTTATGCATAAGAGCCCCGGTGATGATTACTTTTTCGCGTGGATCCTACTCGTGCCATGGTGGTTTTCATCAAAATGGCCCGGAGCGCCCGAAGGATGCGACACTCAATTTAAATATACCCCTAGGCCCGCGGATTAAGGAAAATGGTGGATCTTTGAGGGGTGAAACTCGTGAGAGTGGATTCTAAACTCCTCGCTGCGCTCGGGCGCTTTAAGCCATTTTTCCTGCACATTTAGTATTGAAAACCATGATTTTTGTTCGGAGTGCACTGTTGCTGCATCCCAATGCAAGTGTCGCTCCGGTTATCCCCGCTCTGCGCAAAGCTAAGACCAGTTGAAAGTGCACGGACTGTCAATAGAATGCATTGATTCACCAATCCCGAGCGCCTGAACTTGAAAATTGCTATGAAAATCGTGCTTTTTTAAATTCGATTTTTGAAAAAACTGTTGGTTTTAAGGCCATTTTCCTCACCTAATTCTCTTATTTAAAATATACTTTTTCAGAATTTATCGAGGTTTCAATCGTAAAATTTGCATTTAAAGGTCTACGTTTCCTACCTTTCACCCGTTTTTAATTTAAAAATTAATCTTTAACAGCTTTTTTTCTTTATTAGCTTCTTTGAAGTATACAATCTGCCACTTTAAGGTAATATTAGGAATTTGTAGAGTTTAACATAGATTGAACTGGTCCAATAAGTAACCCAATTACCGACAATTTAGTACTTGCTAATTTTTTTTATTACATTTATTTAAAGAAATTAAACAGATTTACGGCCGTCATAGCCTTCTAATACGTGAGAAATGATGTTTCTGTGACATTCCAAATGACAGTTCTCCGCTTGGCGTCAGTTGTTTAGGCATTTTGTAACAAATTTAGTACTTTAAAAGCTGCCTTGAAATCGACAGTACTAGCTAATAAATAAATGAGTGGATGTTTAATAATTTTATGTCTTAATTATTCACATAATTTAATAATTTATAAATATGAATATTTATAACAACAATATTATCAATTATTATCCAGAGAATAACTTAAGATTGCCTAGACTATAATAATAAATCCCAAACCAAGTTTAAGTTGGCAATATATAAATTAACCAATAGACAAATAAATTATAGAGATCAAAGAGGCAAAGTTTTGTAGGGTATTCTTATGATTACAAATTATAATAGTAGATTACCCACGCTGGCTGTGCTGTCCACGTATGGCTCAAAGCACAGCCATACGGTAAGCGGTTTAATTTTTGCTACCCCCTCCCCTACCGTTTGAACCAAATGTTATTTTAAATGTTAGATAATTAAATACCTATAATAAAAGCATCATTAAATAAAAATAAATTTCACAATTTTTATTAAGTAAAAGCCTCCAGGTCAGGGAAAGATTTTTCATGAACATCATCATCATCATATAGTCGGTTTTAAACGTCTTGCGACGTTGTCCGATACCAAACTACCAACCTTGCGAATTGGTGCTTGGTTTTTTTAGCATTTTACATTTTTTACCTACGACGAGGAGCCAGCCCGTCGGTAGAACCCCCAACCTAAAGGACCAAGCGAGATTCGAACCGGGTATTGAGCGTTCGTAGTCAACTCGCTTGACCATTGCTCTCCGACCGTCTCATGAACATAAACTACATAATAAGAGTACTTAGTTTTATCTTATTTTTTAAGTGTGCTAGACCTCCCTGAAATGTAAAAAACGGTCATAAAACCATAAAACACAAACTACAAGTGTTTTTCTATTTTACAGTCTTAGATGGCTAACCTCGTCAGACATCCCTAACATACAAAAAATAGGCGTGAAACCTGGGGGTCTGGGGGGTATGGAATACCCCCCAGCACATGGTAGTAGTGAGATGACTTTTCAAGTCAAACTGCATATTTTTTTACTGGTACGGCTGGGAGGTACTCTATACCCCCAGACTCATCGCTTTTCCGATTGTTTACTTTTAAAAGTACTTTCCTTGCCTACGGAAGATTTATCTAATTTTGTAAGTGCTGTGCGCACAGCTAGCTCAAAAGCCACTGCTTACGAGCTCAAATTTTTAGTGATTAATGCACGATAAACCAGTATAAATATTTTATCGGAAAACGTCGAGAAAACGTCACTGTCCGAGCGACCTATCAGGTGGAGAAAACACAACATTCTCTAGTCAATTTAAAAACAGACGTGTAATGGTTTTCATTACTGGTCTCTTTTTCATTACTGGTCTGTTTTTAAAGAGACTAGAGGATGCTGTGTTTTCTCACCTGACAGTTCGCTCGGAAAATGACGTTCTCTCCACGTTCTCTGATTCGAATCAGGTGACTCCTCAAATATGTGTTTTTAGAAAAATGATATTGGAGATCATAACTGTAATAAATCCTTATGACCAAATGCTCAACTTTTATATATTTTATTGTAGAAGAGCTTTCCTTGAAATAAAGCCACCATACTGCATTTAAGTTACATTAAGTAAAAGCTCCATTTCAATTACCATTACCGTATAAATCTAATTAAAATCTCATCAGACAAATATATTTACGAAATTTGATAATGGAGCGTCTATGTATGTACGTAAGGTTAATTTTTAAAATGTTCGACCTTCTCACCCCCACGCAAAGATTCATAAAATTTTCCGGATTAGCTTCCTCAAAACCAAAATTAAGAGCCTCCTCTAAATGCATTCGTAAAAAAATTAAAACAAAAAAAAACTAAAAGTATAAATTTACAAAATTTGTCAAGTTCCTCTCAATTTAATTAATTTCGACCTTCCTCTTTTGTAAAATCAGATTTCAGTTTTAAGATATCTACTACCTCTAATTATAATTTGAACAAAATTTGTATACATTTCAACTACTAACACTTAAAATTAATTTGTTTCGGCGTTTCAATTCAGTTAGTTTTGTAAAGTAAGAAATTTTAAGCACTGTACGACATCGTAAATTAGTTGAACAAATCTGGTAATAAACTTGTGGGGTTAATTAAGTCACTAATTTAATTAATTAGAAAAGATTTCGTGTAACAATATTTTTATTAAAGGAAAATGGTCGGATTAATTATAGCTGCAAATTCACTCTCACAATTTCAAGCTCTATTAACCCTAAATTTTATTAAGTTGTATACCATCGGCCGGCGTCGCCGTCGTAACAATAATGGAGTGGTAATTTTACTCAAAATTATGGTTATTTATGTGCATTCTAATTTATTACTTTCGATTAACACGAAAAAAATCAAAGTTTATTAATTTCATAACTGGAAAACTTGATTTTCAAGTGAGAAGGGAATACTAAAACTGATTTGAATTTGGCGATGTGGCAAACTTAATTTGAGGTGTTTGCTCAATCTGATTGCAAGAATTTAGAGGGATTTCAATGCAAAATTTTGGAATGATACCTAGTACCATTTACATAAAGAAAAATGAAATTTTCCGGCCGCGTATATCATTCGTCTTCTTTACTTTAATTGATCGAGGATGCGTGAGCCGCCAACACATTCGAGGAAAACTCATCTTTGTGGTGATAAATTTTTAATTTAATCCCATTAGTCTTACAGAAGCGTTCGGTTACACTGCAGACTTACTAAATTAAATTTCTAACCAATTAGGTAAACTGAATTGTATTTACATTAATAATAAAATATACGGATCCACGATCTTATTGTTTGACCTACGCGCACGTTTTGTGGCTTTTCGTTTGAAAATAATCCAATTTTCAGGAAAATCATGACGCATCGTCAATAAATTCTGATTTACAGTAATCGTGATAAGAAAACTTGTTGCAAAATATGTAAAAATATTTTCATTACAATTTTATTTACTTCTACTGCGCTTCGCTAAAGTGACAAAAGATCTTACTACTACATCGAAAACGAAATAACGTATAAATCTGAAAGCAAATATAAAAGCTTCTATTTATCTTACGAACAACTCTCGTCTTTACTACACCCGCATTTTTTTCTAATGTAAATAAGTCATTTCATTTCTGAGTAGCGTAAAGACGGTATGAAATAAGTTAAAAAAATATCGTAAAAAAATTTAAAAACGACTGAAAAGTTAAAAAAATCCGGAAAATGTCCCCCCTTCCGCTGTTAATGTTAGTAGAAGAGTCAAAATTACAGAAGCATTTCGTATAAGAAAAATTGAACGTAGGTCGATATAGTTGACCCTAACTTGGTAAGTTGGATTTTCTCCTTGTCGGTTGACGACAGGATTATAAATTGTTACCAAAAAAGAATTTCCACAAATAATGGTAACAAATTGTGAAAGCAAGTTATACCTAACATCTGAGCTCAGAATGTTCGTTGATAAAGAGCATATCATTTCAGTTAATATTTCGTGTACGCTAGCGGTTTGGTGCTAAATTTATCAACTTCAACTAAATTCAAAAATGTCGTTTCAGAAAATTTTTAGCTTCTACACCAGGTTGGAGATTTGAACCTTCGACAGTTATTTAAAAAATTAATTACACCAGCAACTATTTAATTGATTTCCGGAAAATAAAAACTAAAATCGTTTGCTTTCGACAGCTTTGTTTATTTGCAAGTAACTCAAGTGTAGTGTTAGTTCCAGTTCTAATTACAGTGTTTCGAAATTGCTTGTAGGATGAAATGAGAAGAGAGAGGGTGCTAACTTATCCAATAGCCACTAAACATTAGATTCTCGAGGGTTAATTAAGAAAATCGATGCTTCTAATTTAATGGACAGATACTGCAATTTTCAAACCGTTCGCCATCCTCAAAAACGCAAGTCAACTTTCAAATAAATCCAAGGAAACTCATGAAACGTTCAATACCCCTCCGAGAACCACTTCATAACGCATTACCAATGTCCCATCTCCGATCAATAACGTTATGGTTATAGCAAAACCAGACGACGATATACTTTTACTTGAAAACACATTTAGAAAAGTTTCATCCTTCACCATCCTCATTCCGCATCGTAACTCGTCTATTTTGTATTTAAAATTCAGCCTTCGAGCATAGTAAAATACCGAAGAGATTTTCTGCAACACATGTTTAGGTATGCGAGAAATTTCAGATTCTTCCTGAAAAATTCATGACCCGACCGAGGAAGGGTCGGCAAAACTTAAAACTATGCAGGCACGGACATTTATTTCCTTGTAATTAATCGAGTTATTATTTCTTTCCAAACCGCGAGATAATAAAAAATTCCCTGCAAATTTTTCATCATGCAAATAAGGAAGCGTTGAAACTTGGTACGTTTGCTGCAAATTTTGTTCAAAAATAAATTACAATTTTGTATTATTTAAATTTCAATTTGTATTGTTTACATTGCAACACCCAACTTTTTGGCCTCACAAATGTTGTATTATAAATAACACCGTGAAAAGCTGAATTTTTTTCTTGCACTTAATTATAAGTTGAAGGAAAATAATACAAACTTTTAATGATATCATTTACATATACTTACTTACATTATCTAATTAGTAAATACGCCATTCTCAAGAAACTGTGTGTTAGCTCAAAGAACTCCTTAACTAATCTATCTTTATTAACTTTCTTCACACTTTCCCATCCTTGTCTAAGTTCTTATTTCTGTCACTATGACCACATTTACACCCCAAGTTATGCTTTTTTTTTTGTTCCTAAAACTTTCACGCCACGATGATGGTTCAAAAATGACGGATTCGTCGTTGAAGCCTAATTTCACTGTAATTCGAGAGGTCCCGTGTCTTCGACGCTGAATATAAAGGCTAACCGCCCATTTTCTTTACAAAGATAAATGCATGCAAAAAAAACCATTATTTGTTTTCACAATATTAACACAGTAAAAAAACGAAGTTTCAAAACACATCATAATAGCATTGAACCTTTTTGTTGGCGCTAGTGTAAAGACATTGTAAATAAGGATAATTTGTATCTCTGAAATGTAGACAAGAATATTGGATTTATCGCAATAATATAAAGAGACCTTGGTTAGATAGTTCCCCATTTGTCATTTCCTGTTTTAGAAATATTTATATGAAGATCCATGCTATCTATCAGTTCTATGACAACATTCAAATGATTTAATATATTCGCAAAACTGCAACATTTCCAATGTTACTTACTTACATAATAATAAATTTTAGTTATTATCAACAAATTTAGTAGATTAGGTTAAGTTGCGAGGTAACACTGGGCGGTTAAATAAATTTAAATTAAACTTGTTACCTTAAAAGACCTACGATTGCATGAATAAATTAAATACATTACACCTTTTAGTGGCATGGGCGTCCATAGGACCATTTTCAGGGGGGGAGGCAAAATTTAAAAAAAATTTATTATATAAGTATTTTAATCATTTAAAACCGAAAGTTTTAGAAAATTTTAAAAACTTAGGCTGGTGAAATATTAAATGTTTAAAAAAATTTAAGCAGCCAAGAGCCGGGGGGGGGGGCAGCTGACCCTTTTGCCCCCCCCCCCAAGAACGCCCATGTTTAGTGGTAAAACTAGGAAGTTTGGACCCCCCGATTTGAGATTTTAAAATAAGCCCTTTTTCAATCGTGTCCCCTTGGCTGTGTGGATTGCTACGTCTATGACCATACTTCCTTTGTTGTAGCCAAATCGATAGCTTTTGAGTTTGCATCGCCCTTCTTGCTAGCTGTAGGAAAAAAAGTTGCTCCCACGGGATCAGCTGTGAAGAGATTTGAGAATTTCACGGTTGTTGCACCTGGCATCAACTTCTCTTAGTTTTGCTATCAATGCAAGAAATAATTACGTTAGACACGGAGAAAGAGAAGATCAGTGCAAGATCGGCTTGGTTACTGATAACGCAAATGATCTTTAAATCAGTGCATTATCAGGATGTTCCAGAACGTCGTGAACTCCATCTTTTCGTACCGCTCACAATCCTTAAAAACAAGGATTTACCTGCAGAAGTAACGGTTTAATGTAGAAACCAAACCTTGGCATCATTTCCCGGGATAATCACTTGCTCTCATCCTTGTAGCGGTAAAATAACACTATGTTAAGATGGCGCTTATTCTTTTTAAAAAGAACAAGGGATGCAGTTTTAGGTCATGCCACCAGGACCGCAATCCTTCTCAATCAAAACTACTATTACTAGCTAGTAAAGTTCTTTGTAGAGCACCGCGTGCAAAATGTAAAAAAAATGAATATAAACCGGGGGGTCTGGAGGGTATGGAATACCCCCCAGCAGTAAGAAAGCAACGGTTGTAGGTTTGTATTTTGGGACGCTAAAATGCAAATTTTACGATTGAAACCTTGATGAATTATGAATAAGCAAATATTAAATAAGAGAATTAACTATGACGGAAGGCCTTAAATCTACCAGTTTTTTTAAAAATCGATTTTAAAAAAGCTCGATTTTCATAGCAATTTTCAAGTTTAGTCGCTCGGGATTGGTAAATCAATGCATTCTATTGACAGTCCGTGTAGCTTGAACTGGTCTTAGCTTTGCGCAGAGCAGCGATAACCGGAGCAACACTTGCATTGGGATGCTTCAGCAGAGGACTTCAAGCAAAAATCATGGTTTTCAATAGTAAATGTGCAGGAAAAATGGCTTAAAGCGCTCGAGCGCAGCGAGAAGTGCTTTAAGTCAATTTTTACTTGCACAACTACCCTGCTTTTAGAATCCACGCAAACGAGTTTCACCCCTCAAAGATCCACCTTATTCCTTACCCCACGGGCCTAGAGGTATTTTTATAATGAGTGTAGTTTTACCATAGCACGAGGAGGATCCACGCAAAAAAGTAACAACCGTTCGTTAAATTTAAACAACCCTTTTCTAAAGTAATTTTGTTTTTAAAAAGGAGAACGTATTCGTACCATAGCGTACGAGTTACTGACCAATTTGTCAACAACTACACTCTTATGTATAGGAACACACGTACCGACAACCGAATGCCTTGATTCACCAATCACCAGCGATTTACCAGCTCGCTTCTACGGTAAACTCTGATGAAATCTTACCGAGGGTTCGTGGTTCAAATTTGCTTTCAAACCAACAGCAAAACTTATCATTGAAAACCAATAAATTTTTTTGAACAATGAAAAATTTAATGAACTGAACGCGATATGGTTAATCGATTCAAATTTGTTACTGATTTACAAAATTTTGAGTAGGTAATCAAAGTTTCGCCTTCGATTTCCGAAGTGTAAATGTGTTAACTTAAAAAAAATTTACAAACAAAATTATTAATAAAACCCGAAAAATTTATCCATGGTACGCTACTGAACGGCTGTGAATCAAAGTTAGACAAATTTCACACCAGATGTCTTATTTCTGCTTATGATGTTGTGAAATGCTTCTGTAGCTACTGAAATTTTGTTGATTTCTACCCCAATTTAACCTGTTATAAAATCCAAATTACTAATTGCACATCCGGATTGTTCAATTCTCAAATTGACCAACTTAAAAAAAATCTTCTAAATTTAAATCGATACTTTAATAGATTTAAACTTCATGTCGCGTACTTTTACAATTTCCTACAACAACTATGCATCAGATACCGATGTAATAATTTACATTAAAATTTTTCAACAATTTTGTTGAAAATTAGAGCGCATTTGGACTCAACTCTGGTCCTTTCAATGATTGTTATTTAAAAACCAATTTTAAAATAATACGAACTTGAAAATTTTCTTGTTCTTTATCCCGAAATTTTTGTTCCTAATCATTTTCTGCGTGGTAGACCAAGTCGACCTATCAATAAGACATAAATTCTGAAATTAAGCAGTAAATTCTTTATTGGTTTTCTGTTGTGGTTTTGGTCTTTGAGAATTACCCAAAACTTTTCCGGGTTCCTAAATCTCTACTTGAGTGTTGGTTATACCAAACTATTGCAACCCCAGTAGTTACGCCCTTGATGATGTGTATGTGTTTCTTATATGTTCTTTAGGGGCTGTCAAAATTTAAAACGAATGAAAATACATACGACTATAATAATTTTCCAGAATGTGTCCTGTCCCTAAATCTCCTGGATTCTGGTTTTACCGAATTATTGATACCCCGATATTTTAACGTTTATTTTAATTATAAAGTAACCTATGCTGTCATGGAAACAACGTAATAATCTTTAAAAATTTTAAATTGTTTTAAATCCTTTGAATTAGCCTTAAACTAATGACTTTAATTATCATGGAAAATAATCCAATAGCGTTAGTTGGAGGTCAATTCACTGGACAATTTCTGTAAATAGTGTTGTCATGAAATTTGTGTTTCAATAAACTAATTTATTGTTTGGGTGGCTGTATGGCATGTGGCACCATATTGCTGAAACCAAAATTATTTCAGATTGATCTCAAGCAAAAATTTCCATGTAGTGGAAACTTCTTGAAGTAAATGTTGTATGAGATTTATCAATAACCCGACAAATAAGTTACTCACATGGACGATTAAATACACCATAAAATCACGAAGTGCTCTATAACTTCAACACAGAGAACATTGATTTTAAAAATAAATTTCCACAATCTGTAAACGTTATTGCGGTGTAAGTCTTTCCATGTTAATTTTTCAAACCTTTCTACACACAAATGTCACAACAGATGCCATTCACCAAGTGTCAAATACCTATAAAAAATTTTAAAAGCTGTGCCGTTACAAAAATTAAATTTTAAGCTTCATGAAAAAAAAACCGTTTTGTAAATAATAGTTAAAAATGTTCAAAAAGGCGAATATTTTTCTCAAAGTTAATTAAAAGTTGAAGGGAACAATCTAAACTTTTAATGACATAATTTTAAAAATATATAGAAAATTCGTTGTGTGTGGAAATTAATATGCGATTTTTCAACTTTAAATTTCCAGCATACAGACAGAACAGCAGGCGGCAATTTGATACGAATTGTAATTCATTTTTAAAACATTTTCAGCAAGTTTTGCATAATTTAAATTTCAAGTTGTATCATTTACATTCATTGTCGATACATTCTGAAGTCTTTGGAATGTCTTAGATATTTTCTGATATAAATAACACGGAAAGTTTAACGATAGGAATTTCTTTCTTCTGATATAGAGTTTTGAGATAAGATAATGAACTTCGATTTCAATTTTGGACTTCCATACGCAACAGCCAGACTGCAGTTTTGTGCAAAATTTTAGTGCAACGATCGATTTTCCGTCAAAACCACAAAGCAAACTTAATTTAGTCAAATTTTTTAACCATCAAGTGTGCAATATTTAGAATTTTTAGTTAAAAGCAAACTGATGTATCGTTTTGCTATTTTACTTAAATGAAAAGCCTTCTATATAAATGTACCCTAAAGGAAGCTTAAAATGGTAGACAACCTAGAAAAAGCTTTTTCCTAAACATTTTAATAAATCATTTATTTATACAACAACCGCCATGATGCTCCACTTTAATTTATTATTATCAAAACTAATAACTTGGTCGTGTAAAATTCTGTGTTTCATGTGAGTTGGCAAATTATAAAGTCGATGCTATCAGCATGCTGCCGCACATATTAATTTTCAAGTTTTGAATGTTGAAATTAAATCAATTCATCATAAATATATCACCTGCATTAATTTATTAACCAAAATTTTTTACAACCAAAAACTTGAAAATTCCCCTCCCCCAAAACTTGACAGGTACTACTTAATCCAAATAAATTAGTTAACAGCCAATAAAGTCAAAATTTAAACTCTTGAAAAGCTTGTAAATTCAATCGTAAAAGTTTTAACGGCAATTTATAAACTTGCCACTTCCGCTTTAGATGTCACTTCCCTTTTCTGCAAAAAAACTGAAGCTAACTTCATATACATATCTACTAAGTCAATATAAAAGCAGTGATTTGATGGTTCATATTTAATTTGGTCAGGAAACTAAGTATTTAAATTGAAAAATTTATTCGTTAACTAAAAATAGAAAATTTTCCAACGATTTTAATAGTTGCGTCAGTAAAATAAACTACAAAAATTCTTTTAAGTAGTAAATGTGAATTAAATTTTAGAAGATTGTACTATGAAACATCGACCCTAAAATTACACACAATCATGAGCTTATATTTCAAGTTATATTCGTAGTTGTTCCAGATTTATACAACTTCATTAAAGTAAAGCCTATTTGGAATTTGCTATTTTAGGGTTCTGCCCCATTTCCTAGTCTGCTCCCTTTAGCCCATTTTACTAGTTAACTTATACAGTTCTCAACTTGCTCCAAACAAATACACAACCGCAACTAAATTGATTTTAAATTCCTAATGAAATTCGGTTTAATTTTTGCAGCAATAAAAATCGAGTCACGTTTAATTTTGAATTTAACACGAAAGTGACATATTATTAATGCAGTAGAATGTTAAATTTTTAACGCTAAAAAAGCTTTCCCGTTTAAACGTTTAAAGTATCAGAGCGTGAAAATATTCAGAGATAAATGTTGCCCATTTCGGTTTGCAATGATCGTTCGTGTTTATGTCTAAAATTCTGTAAACAAATATTGTACATCACAATAAAAATGAATTACTCGTTTATAACTTCCATTTATTACCCAAATAGTAAACCATGATTTATAAAATTCAATTAAAGTTTTAATGTTAGTAGCGACATTTTCCATAAGGGTAATTATCTTTTTTAATTTTATAATCAATGGTTTCAGTCCTGACGAGACAGCAAATGCCACGTATCTACTTTAGCAACAACAAAAATTTACATTACTGTTCCCCATTTATCACACTATTTTTCTTCAAGTGTGACAGACTGACAGATTGATACAGTAGTTTTGGTTTTAAAAATAAAATTCTAAGAGTTATACTACCAACTTTTTTCATAGGTTTTCTCCAGTTGTCTCAATCTGGCAAGTTAAACAAATGTCGCACTTTTAAAACGTAGTTCCATTCGTTTAATAAAAGGTAGAACCTGTGAGAGGGTTAGGCGAAGTGACAACTGGCTCAGTTTTAGATTCAAAAATTTTATAAAAAATTATTACTATTCTTTTGAACATTTAAGCCGCAACTGTCGAGAGTTAACAGTCGTTGAAAGGAACAGAGCAACCGGTGAAAATTTTTCATGTCTCAGGGCGATCAAAATATGGGATTTAATTTATTCTAAAGTAAATATTACAGAAGGCAGTAGGTTTTTCATGGAATTTGAAGAAAAGCATCTGTTAACAACGAAGCAGAGTAAAACGAAATTGACAAAAAGCTTAAATAAAACGTTAAAATGGAATTAAGCAGTTGTTATTTATTATAACGGAATTTGATTTGGTTTACTTGGAATTCAAATATCACATTGAAAAGTATAATCTTTTGTTGATTAACAGAAACCTTGAGCTCTGTAGTAGAAATTTTATTTTATACGTAGGAAACACAGTCGAGCAATCAAGTGGAACCAATTTATTTAACTCGATGCTTTAATGTAATCCGTTTATAATGAACTTCTAATATGAATCAAAGAATTAGTTAGTTATAAGCAGGAGTTTAGGATTTTATTGGTACTATCCATATTAACATGGATCGAGAGTTTACAGCCGCCCTGTATATTCATTTTTATAATTTTCCGTAAAACCATGAAGTGAAATTAAAACTAATTGATGAATTTGGTAAATTCTAAACAATTATTAACTTCTTAATCATTGGATATAAGTTATTGGAGCAGAAAGTCATTGAACATAAACGATAACGTCAAACTTGATTTGGGTACAAATAATGTGTCGACCAGTAATATCGAAAGTAATTGAAATTTCTTAAAATATACCCAATACAATTTCCTTTGGTTAATTTGTAATTCAGCCTGAAACTGGCAATCTTGCAAGTTATCTCTTTTCGCCTGCATGCGGGAAGGACATTAGTCACTGACCCGCAGCAAAGATAATAAACTTCTTAAAAGATGGTAAAAGAAAAAAATTATTCTTTTTGCAAGTAAGTACACAGCAGACCATCATAATTTCACTTACGTTTAAATCTAATTAATTTTAAACATCAAACGGTTACGATGAGGGCTCGTTTACCTTTAAAACACTCATGGGAACGTAATTTAACAACAAATTTATTAAGCTAGTCTTACCTTTTTACTCGAGTGTTTGTGATATCTGGCTGGATGTAACATGCACAAGTAACGATCCACTGCCATGCATATTAATATTACAGCAGATTGTTGACTAATAGCACCGCGTAGAAGTGCCTGTAACAAAATAACACATTAATACTACGAGGTGTTAAATTAATCTACTTGCTTTGATCGTTGCTACTGTGTTTACAAAATTATTTTCTGCAACAATAACGCGAATCACTAAAATAATAACAAAGAGCGAATGACTAGGTGAATAATAAACAGATAAAAATTGTCAATAACCAAATTTCGATTCAAATAACAAAAACAACTTTGGGGGAGAAAATTTAAATAAAAATGAAGTAAAATATGTAGTTGGGTGCAGTTTATTTTAAAACCGACAAAAAATTTAGCAAGAAACTTCTTTAAAATGATTGATACATTTTTGATGAGTCCATTTTACTTAATGTAAAAAATTACGCGCCAGGAAATGTTCAAATACGAGCTGAAAAGTTGATGAATAGATGAATTTCAACACAAAGACCAAACTACTTTTTCAATTTTACGTTTCAAAAACGATCACGATTTAAAATTTATTTAAAGGTAATTAAACGAACAGCTCTATGATGTTTTGTTCTCTTCTAACTTTTCAGCTAGCGTCTGCAAGGAGACAATGGAGTCGTTAATGGAAATCAATTAGTTTTAATTTAATTTTTTAAATTAACACTTTTTAATTAGGTTATAGTATAAAATTTCCATTCGGAGATGGAAGGTGGTTGATTTCTAGCCAAAAGCAGCGTCAGCTCTTTATTCAATCAGAAAAAGTTACTCATATTATGAATAATCATTGATGTTGAATAATTAAATTAAATTTACATTCACACAAATTTAATGATAACAAGTATTATGATTTTGTGTAGAAAACGAGTAAAAATTTTTCGGCGTTCAAATTTAAATCTTTTAAAAAATAAACAGGGTAAATGCTTTTGATTTGTACGAAATTTGTTAGTTTATCCCTCTCCATTTCCTTTCCAGGGTTCATAAAAAGTAATTCATGGTTGTTAAATTATGTTCGAAAATATGCCAGAAAATTGAAGTAATTTACATGAATATAAGATCTTTAATTTAATCTTTTATGTCCTTAAGTCCTTTTAACTTGCGTTATTACAATCTCTTGCCAGCTGTTAAAATGATTTGGTGACAGGTGGCCCTGAGCCACTTGGCCCTGCGACAACTCGCCCCGGACAACTGGCCTTGGCGAAAACTGGCCCTGGCGACAAGTGGCCCTGGTGACAACTGGCCTTGGCGAAAACTGGCCCTGGCGACAATTGGCCCTGGTGACAAGTGGCCCTGATGACAACTGACCTTGGCCAGCAGTATACTGTTTTACCAGCGGAGAAATATTTTGTCAAATATTGACCAGCGGAGAAATATTTTGTCAAGTATTGGTTTTGTCTAAGTATAGTTTGACAAAAATAGTATACATATCGGTGCCAATAACAATATATAAAATTATTTATTAAGAATACGAATTGTACCAATACAATAATAATAAAATGTAATTAAAAACTTACAAAGTAAAATTCATATTCTTCATAATAAAATTCATAATAATAATAAAATGGAATTAAAAACTTACAAAGTAAGATTCATATTCTTCAGTTAATGAGCAACTGTGATGCAAACATTACAAGTGAGCTTTAATCGTCGCGTCATCTGTAGATTACCTATCTGTCGATATCAGGGACGTGCTCATTGGGGGAATGGGGGGAGCTCCCCCCCCAATGTTTCAGAAAGTTGGCAAAGAGTTGACAAAAACCCTCAAAAGTTGGTCAATTTGGCATTTTTTACATTTAAATTTACTAAAACCTGCAAAACTTACAAAAAGTTGGCAATTTTGAATTAATTCAGTTGGCAAATTTAAAATTTCTCCCCCCCCCCCAAAAAGTTGGTTGGGCACGTTCCTGGTCGATATACTAACAGAAACAAAGATACATCTTCTTAGGTGATGTAAACTGCCCTAATCCATAGATCAGGTAAAAATTGAAAGTTGTAAACTGCCCTCCGACCAAAAATAGCAACACTAATCCGGAATGTAAACTGCCCTAATATAGGTACGGTTTAGTAATTAATTTAGTGGGGATTTATTACCGGACCGGACTTGACCGGTGGATCTTTTTTTTAAAGATTTACTAATAAAAAATAAATTTTTTCCTAACACTAACCTAAACCCGTGGATATTTCTTTAATGATTAGTTCTAAAAAAATCGTTTTGTAACCTAAGCTGACCTTGCCCGGTAGATCTCTCTCTTAAAGATTCACTTATAAAAAATAAATTTTTATCACCGTGACATTGAAATTATTAATTTTTTAGTCATATTCTATCAGAATTCTCTAATTATGTGTTTTAGATGTTTGATTCTTTACCCTGTATAAATTATTACAATGACAAAATTCACCCTGAATGCGGTCCTCAAAAATATGATTTGGAAACCTATGTTACTTTCCACCCTGTATGATAAAATTGTTAGTACTTAAGGAATTAACAAATTAAGCCGAATAACAAAAGAGAATAGTTTAGAGGGCACTTTACATCCCAGATTAGTGGCAACCTTTTTGCTTGGAGAGCAGTTTACAGTTTATGGTCAAATATTTATGGTCAGTAGGTTTTCCTCGTTGTGTAGTTCCAAATCTTACAATAGTCTCCATGTTATTGCTTGAAGAATTCTTTTACTGAAAAACTTACTATAGCGGTAACCGTGTGTTATGTTTTAGTTTATTGTTAATTTATTTATGAATATAGATATTCTTATATAGTGATTATATGATTATATAATAGGTACCAACCTATAAGGGCGGATTTCATAATAAAAGCGTTAATGCCGACTTAACTAAAAGGTTGTAGTTAACCAATAGAAAACGTCCGTTAACTCTAACAAGCCAATAGAAATCCTCTTTTATAATTAATGGCTTGTTAAAAATTTTATGAAATCCACCCTAAGATAATCATAACATCTTCCTTTTTTCACAATAAATAATAATAATCAAAAATAAATTAGTTTGAAAACGTAAACCTTCGTGGTGGATATATCTGTCTTCCATATCTTGTTCTCGTTATTGTTTGAACATTCTCATCACCGTGGATAATCTATTAATTAAATTAAACTGCCCATTTACATTTATATTTATTTTAAAAAAAATATCGGTTTTTAAGAGTAACCTACCAACGGATCTCTGTTTTTAATAAAATGTAACTTATTACTACGCAGATTTTAATTTTACAAAATAAATAAATGGGTAAAAATTGGTAAAAAAGCCAGTTGTCACTAGGGCCACTTGTCGCCAGGGCCAGTTTTCGCCAAGGCCAGTTTTCGCCAAGGCCAGTTGTCACCAGGGCCACTTGTCGCCAGGGCCAGTTTTCGCCAAGGCCAGTTGTCCGGGGCGAGTTGTCGCAGGGCCAAGTGGCTCAGGGCCACCTGTCGGAACACCGTTAAAATATATAACAATGGAAGTCGAAACGTATTTGAATGCCAGCATTAATAAATTTTTCCATAAATGTATTACTGCAACGATAAATTCACATTTTTTGAAATTATTAAAAAGAACTGAAATCTATGCAGGCGGGAGCGCGTAATTAAATTTTTGTAGGAAACAGCGTTAAGTTTGGATTCGATCTCATTAAACCGCGGCGTTAATGAATTCAGTTGTGTTAATTGAAGGTAAATGCAAGAAGAGCATTGTTAAATTTGTAATTGGGTAATCGGAGAACATTGCGAACTTGTATGTAGCAGCATTGCTCGATCAATTTTCGATCACACGCCATTAACCACACCAAATGGAACAAAATGCATTCAAAATGGGTTCAAAGAGGTTACCATTTGACACTGATGTATGTGCTCCAGCACTTAAACCTAGAATCCTTTTAAATACGTTTTATATAACTGACTTTACGTCTTCATAACATAAACCACCAGAGAAAATCAGATAAAAGTGAAATTTTACGTAATGCAGATTTTATTTAAATTGCCTCGAAAATCGGATGCTAGGCATTTAAATTTCTCCACAAAGCTCCTACAAATGTAACTTTGAAATCACGGAAAATCACCTTAAATTAATCTGTAGGGACAATACGTTCGTTGCTCCGAAGCAATCGCTTCTGTTTAATTTATCGCATACTTGTTTAATAAATATAAGGCTTTTAAAACTTTCAAATTTTAATTAGTCTATAAAAAATTTAAACTAAAGTGAAAACTTTGAAATGCGATAAAGTATACATTTACACTAAACATTGAACCTACAAATGAATCTGCTTTGAAATATTTGGTACAGCTACTTCAGCTTATTGCGTTCACTTTACTTGATAATTTTATATTGCCATGAAAATATAGATCAATGGGCGTTTGGCAGGATCAGGTGGACCCACCCATAGACCTAAAAAAAACCTGAAAGACTCGTACAAATTTCTGAAGAGAAAGTCAACCCGACAGTCCAGTCCATCTAACCCAAAGCGGATGAATTGATGGAACGACAACGTGCAGTGGTAGTCCCGAATCAAAAAAACGTAAGATCAACACGCAAACCTCCAAAGAACAAAACCCAAGCCGCAAAACCAACTCAAATTTTAACTTGAAGTTCAGGTTCAACCCCCATCCACCACATTTGCTCGCCTGAGGAAAACGTCTTCACAACCAAAACGTCCACATGCAAAATTCAACAAAAATTGCCACGAGCCGACGAGCAAATCGGTCACTACCGATCATTGCAATGCAAAGCAGACTCTCGCGCACCGCACCTCTTAGTAGAAACCCCCATATCATCTCATTGGGGCAAATGCGCGGTGACGCAAACCACCACTTAATGCCA
Source organism: Rhagonycha fulva (assembly GCA_905340355.1). Lineage (NCBI taxonomy): Eukaryota > Metazoa > Arthropoda > Insecta > Coleoptera > Cantharidae > Rhagonycha > Rhagonycha fulva. Next base: position 2,724,124 of record HG996556.1, on the reverse strand, counting down.
CTGTTTCTGATCAAGCTCATCACTCCTGAAGACATGGTAGTTTTTGACAAAAAGAAAATACTCAACAGCAATGTCACTATTGAGCACAAGAGGCAATAAACCATGCCACACACGCGTCGCTTAAGAAATCCACTTAAAACACATTGTAAGCAACAGGGGATAGCCTGAAGCAGCGGCCAACCCATCAATAGAAACTCAGACAACCATTATCAGATGTGGAACCTCAGCTTCAAGGCCATAATAAAGAATCTCATCCTCATGAGATCCTCACGATGTTCTGGAAATCTTCTTTACCCATCACAATTTCCAAAACTTTTTGCAATTAAATGAAGAAAGAAAGCACAAATTTGCTACACCCACTACTGATTCAAACCGTGCCCACTCAAGCCATCACTTTTACCACATTCTTCCCTGGTCAAACTCTTGCGAGTGCTACCAATTTGACCTAGCCTCTCGCTACATTTTCTCAGAGGTAACATCTTATTAATCACCACGTCGCGTCGCTTCCACTACAGCTCTACTGCAAACTTCATCATCGGGTGACGGAAATGAGTGGCATTTGTCTTTTTACTCGACACAAGTAGTCCATTAGTTCATCAAGAGTCTGGCCGTCATAATTGTAATTTTTAAATGCAAAGAAGTGTAATTGACTTTTTTGTATCCTCTTTGCCCTTATTTTTATTTATTTAATATTGGCTGCTTTCGTTTGAACATTTGTTTGTTTTCTAAAGTTAAAAGAGAGATCTATCGATCGAGCTTAGGTTAGTGTTAGAAAATGATATTTTCGTGGACGATATTAGCAGACTGTTAGAAGAAAAATCCACCGGAGTTTTAATTTAAACTACATTTTAAAGCCTGTGTTTCAGGATTCAAGATTCAAGATTTTGAAATAGGTTTTTTTAAAGTTTTTGTTTTATAAAATATCTTAATCTATTTATATTGTCGTGAAACGACGTTAAAAAAAGTCATTGTTTTTGATAAAAATTGAGTCGAAATTAATAGTTTTGTTTTCTTTTCAAATTTTTATGTTATTTTTACGATTTATCAAAGAGACGCTCGTACGAAGGTTTACTGTAACTCTTGACACGAACAAAGAAAATTTTATTTTATTTGAAAACATTTAAAATTTGAATTTATTTTGTATTGTGAACTATTAAAAGTTTTAAAAGTGTGAGCGCGTGATAAGAATGGTTGGTGGGGCGCGAGTACAAATGTTATCAAGAATTAACGAAAGAAAGACAAAAATTTAAAAGCAAATCAATCGACTGAGTGTCGTGAGAAAGCGAACATTTGAGCCATTTTGGTTGAGTTATTTTTGGCCGCCGAAAAAGGCGTAGAGATTTGAGTGTTTTGATCAGTGAGATTGTCCTTGGACTTGTAAGGACCAGAATTTATGAAGATTGGATTGACGTTAATTTTTAATGATCAAGAGTTCTTTGGTCAACCATTTGGAATTTTGAATAGTCTGTCCCGAGTTGAGCGGCGATTATTTTGATTTATAATTTTTGGATTGTACATGAATTTGGTCAATGGTTCGACATTCCTGCATATGGAACGAGGAGCTTCAATTGTATGGATTTTACAAGGTATTTAAAACTCAACTAAAAGTTATTTAACATTTTGATAAAAATTTTTGCGTTAAGTGTGATATTAAAATTTTTGTGGCGCCGATAAACTTCATTGCTAATAGTTTGAATAATTTATTTCACATAATTTTTGTAAATATTATAAACTTTTTGCGAACACGAATACACTGTAGTTTGTACGAATGCGTTATTTTGCTATTCATGATTGTTTAATTTTCGATTGTAATAGCGCATTCGTATTTGCTAACACCAATTACACCATACGCTTTCAAAACTCAAATCTGTGAGTTCAAAGGGGGTCTTTTTGATAAATTTTTTATTAATTTTTGAATAAATTAAATTTTAAGTTGTGAATTTTCGACTCGATTATTTCATTTCATCTGAAGCCACCTACCCTGAGAAAGATTTTTTTGAGCGTTCCCATTTTAGAGAGCTGCCGGCGCACTTTTGAGAGGTGTCTCGCCAAGAACACTTCAATATATTGAGCCCCATATTAGAAGATTAATCCGCAAACCTTTGCCTAAAAAAGTGACCGTAGGGGAAATTTGCATACATAATGCTCCTAAAAAATCTTTCTCCGACTCGGAAGATACTTTTAAAAGTAACAATCGGAGAACCGGGGGGTCTGGGGGGTGTGGAATACCCCCCAGCAATAACAAAGAAGTTTTGAACGTCATCAATTATTATCATGAAATGAAAAGGGGGTATTCCATATCTTCAAGCCCAGAATATATCTAATATTTATATAAATATATAAATTATTAACTCGTTGATATTAGATAATATTAAAACTTTTGTTTGAACATTTGTTTGTTTTCTAAAGTTAAAAGAGAGATCTATCGATCGAGCTTAGGTTAGTGTTAGAAAATAATATACAGAATAATATCTGTATATTATTCTGATGACGAACGAAATAATCGTTTGAAAGCTAAATAAATCTTTTAATTAATTTTTAATTTATTAATAACTCGATATTTTGAAGTTTTAATTTTATTAAATAATTTATATGCTCACAGATCTAGCACAACTAAGGAAACGACGCAGATGTTGGAAAAATAAACATATCAATAGATTTAAAGAAAAGTTAAAGAATAAAGGCCCACATTTAATTCTTGTGAAAATATCATTCTTACTTACTGCTGGGGGGTATTCCATACCCCCCAGACCCCCCGGATTCCTGATTGTTTACTTTTACAGTGCTCTCTAAATCAGAAAATAATTTTTTCAAGATCATAAATTATATAATATTTAATTTGATACAATTTTTTAAGTGTTTATATTGTAAATCAAATCTGTGAGCCCATGGTCTGCATCACCTTCTCTACGCTCTTATTACGGCGCTGCTTATGGTCGACAGAAACCTCGGTAATGATGGCGAAAAATTAAAATAAAAAACAATTAAAAGAGAAATGTTATCGTCACAATTTTTCTGATAGAGGTATAAAGGAACCGGGAGGTCTGGGGGGTATGGAATACCCCCCAGCCGTAAGTAACAAGAAGATGTGTCTACTATGTAACGGCTTTGTACTTTTTTAAATTAAGATTAAAAATATTTAGCTAAAGTACATCGTATACCAATGTGTGACATTCAAAATATCAGTTTTCCTCTTATCGTCAGTTATACAATTTTAACTGTTTATAATAAATTTAGCAGTCCATTCTATAAAGTTCCATAAGATGCTAAATTAATTAGAATATAATTTAAATATTACGTCCAATCCTGAGGTATAATATCTCATCAGCTTATTAAAAACCCTTGAAAGCTTTAAAGCTATTTACGCTTTTGGTGCTGGAGGTAAAGGCGGTCTCCTATAAACAACAGATAGGACATCGAGGTAGTTGAACGGACTAAGTACAATTTGTGTTACAAAAAGTAACAGTAAATCATAGAAAAGCGGCAAAAACGCAATCGGTCCGAGGTACGTATACTATTTTTTTACAACTGCTACAAAACAAATAAAAGTACTCAATTTTCTCGCTATTTAAATGCAAAGTTTTAAACTTTTGACGTGGTCAGCTATTTTCTAGATATAAAAGATAAATTTAAATTAAATATTATTGACATATAATGATGGATAGTAGCGATGACAGCAGTGATATTGATCGTACTCCGATAGATATTAGAGAAGCGGCAAAGATTGCACCGTTATAAAATTAGCATATACTACGTCTGCCTTTCTAACCAATCAGAACGTTCACTCTCACTTTTAAACGGCTACTTTCTGCATGCAAACGATAATTAGAAAAACATACTTTTATCATCATCTAAATAAAATCATTAGAATCAGATCGGATAGAATATAAATTTGCACTATCTTTATAGTTTGCTGAGGATGATCTAATAAACCGAAATAGCCGGAATTTGGAATTTTATTATCCCATCCCTAGATTTAATCTGCAGATCTGATAGGGTTTACAACAATAGAACAGATTACAATAAATAAGGGCTAATGTCTTATCTCGCTAACAGATAGGTACTAATAATTATCCTGTATCTTCTAAATGCAGACGTGCGTGTCATCGTAAACATTACAGACGCAACTGATAATAATAGTTCCAAAAAGTGAATTACGTATTTAGCTCATCCTATACGTGCAAGCTATTGGTAGGATCCATAGATCGAAACAATGCGGTTAAACTTCTCCAACAACAAATTACCCGACAAATAGGTTATGCAAGTCGAGCCGATACATAACTTCCAATTTAAACTTTTCTTGACACTTTGAATGGTAAAGTAGCTCTCGAAAAAAGTTAGCACTATAGATTCACCTCTGGCCTTCGGTTTCATATTTTTGAGACTCATTAGATCTCAGCATCAGTGCTGAATTTACAAATGGAACGCAGCCAAAAACGTATAGCGTTAAAACCACATTGGGTAAAAGCTCAAATTAATTTTTAAATCCCTGACGAGTATTGGAAAATGTATAATGTGAAATAAAATCGTATTCTCGAAAAATTTAAATTAATTTTTACTTCAAAGTAAAATTTTTAAAATACTGTAGCGCTTTGATTGATTACGAATGGTTAAAAGGTACGGGGGTATTTATAACGAACTTACAAAGCGAAGAGTGCAAAAATTTTCTATTCCTAATAAATAAAATTGAATTTCTTTAGCGATTACTGACCTGTATTTGACAAACAATTTCTCCGTAAGGCCAACATCGCCGCAATGAAGGAACTATAGCGAATGGCGTCACAAAAAATCCCATCGCTAAATCGTTACTTGCTAGAGACGTTAACAGATATCGAGGCTGAAACAAATAAAAAAGTTAAATTTTTTATTTTTGCTTTTCTATTACATATTAGTGCAAAAAGATGGACCGTCGAATTTTTCGACTTACTTACTTGAGAATGAATATATTTTGAGTATCTCCTACTGTTGATAACGATAATAAGTACGGAGTTCGCTACCAGAACTCCAGTCGTTAGCAGAAGAACAATGATAGATTCGATAACATCTCCGGCTCCTAACTCTTCAAAAAAACTGACTTTTATGTATCTTGAATGTGAGCAACTGCTGTTTTGTAAAGAAGGGGCTATCAAAATTGTAGTCTTGTGATTCATTGTAATTTGTTTTCACTGTATATTACAACATGATGCACATTTTAAGCTCGTTAAATTTTTCATTTTTATCACCGAACAATTATTAATAAAAATAGTCTTTGGTTTTTGAATATTATTCGTAGCACCGACATTGATAACCACCCAACACTGATTTTGCTATTATCACTCATAATTTGACATAATTAGGGGTGCGATAGGCTGCGACCTCCAATCTGAAAATGAAAAACATGTAGTTCGTTAATGAAAATCCAGTACTATAGTAATAAAGTTAAAATTATTTAATGACTTGTTTAGTTCAATCCAATTGTTATCTTTTATTGTCCATTTTTATATAGTACTTTTTACTTCCAAGCTTTCAAAAGTTTTCAGAGCCTTATAAAATTCTAAAAACATCAAAATATTGTGGTTTGTCACAATTCAAGAGGGCACTATTGTTGAACTCATACTAAATATTAAATTCTTTTTATTGCGAAATATAATAAAATAAATAAAGGCAATTTTTTTCTAGTCAACGTTACAATTTTTAAGATTATTTCTTGCAATATTGTCATGTTAGTTTTCGATTTCATGTTACTTTTTATTAAAAATTCGAGAACATAGTTGTTCAAATTTCGAGGTTAATTAAATTATTACACTTAAATTATATAATAATATAATTATATAACAATTAAATTTAGACACTTTTTAATCACATTGTATAACTGTTGAAAAATTTGCGTAGCCCCGAAGGTTCACGAATGTATAAGTGAACAAACTAACTGACATTTCAGCTTTTCCAGTCACAAGAGAATGAAAAAAGTTTTCCAAAATAAAACATGAAGATAAACAAGTGTTGGATTTATTTGTAAAACAACGGTAGAAAATCAAGATAAAATTTGACTTGAAAATGAAGTGTATGAACACATTTAATATTTAACACAAACCATAAGTAAAATCCACAATCTCGTTTCAAGCTACGAGTTTTTTTTGTTTTAATGTCACTTTCCTTATTTTTAGAATATCTGGGTTTGTATGTTTTATATTATTTACAAGTACTTTTTGAATAATTTTGAAAGTTAATGAACTCCTTGCGGTTAACTCTGCAGAACTTGCAAAATTTACAAACTGTAAATGTTGACCCTCAATGTGACTCGTCATACAAATTGAGATAAAGTAAGAAAAATTCGGTTCTTTATAAACAAATTGTTGTTACTTATTCAGAATAAATAATAAATAACGAAAATTTATAGCGCAAATCGGAAAATCATGCTATATACCTTTAAAAATATAGAGTATCTTCCGGAACATAATCTTACAAATTGCTTGTTTGCGTTAGGGAACACTTCTATGAATAAAAAATATATGCAAAATAGAAAGATGGAAAAAATAAAACAAATAAGTGGTATTTTTTAAGAAGCTATACCTGAACATGATTTGGAGGAATAAAACTGGAATTACTAAGAAACGACGAATAAAACTGAAACTTATTGTAATGAAAAGTTTATTTCGGTAGGAACAAAACTGTAAGCCAGCCATTTTCAGGACCGAAATGCTTACCAGGATAAACGGATTTCGGTAACAAGCATTCTCGTTCAACTAGTGAAAAGTGTAGTTTCTACTTGTTGGTAGGTGGGATAAATTGATTCGGAATCTGGCAAACAAGAACTTTATTGGTAAAATGTAATTATAGAGAGTTAAAAGATTAAAATTGAAATTTAGAGTTAGAAACAGTTAATACGACTGAAAACTTCGAGATTTTAAATATTTGAGTATTTCAAGTTGAGATTTCATGCGTAGAAATTGTAATCAAAGATAATTTATCGAAGGCATTCAAAACAACAAAAAGGCCCGAGCAAAAACTAAGAAAGCGGAGCTATATCAAAAGTGAAAATTTTTTAATCTTGAACCTAATAAGAGACTACACAAGAAAAATAAAAAAAAATTTTGGGAAGACGTTAGAATTAAAAAAATTCTAACAAATGAATAAGTAGCTTCGCCGAAAACGTTACAGCAAGAAAAATTATCGTAGTAGCTAAGTAATATTGCTAATGGTTTGTTTAACATCTGTTTCGTTATAAAAATATACATAAAATATATTTAACATTTTATAAAGTGTTTACTTAATAGTTTATGTTTCAAGCTCTCAAATTCTTATTTACATAGAGTAGGCGCTATTCTTAAGAAATTACTAAAGGCATTCACATCGTAATTATTGTTTTGCCCTGCTTGGGTCTCATTGCCTGGGAGGTATTCCATGCCATCTTGGGATTGTGACCCAACTCATATCGAAACAATGCGCATTCAATCACAATTTTTAATAAGAATTTTTAATTTAAGAGGTTCAAATTGAATTATTCTGATACAAAATCGGAAATTAAAATCTAAGCAACGCAAATCGAAGCAACTCAAATCGAGACTCGATTCGTCGTAACTTTAACCTACATAGTTTTGAGTCATAATATTCAAATTTTTTCAAAGTCAGCAAAATATTCACTATTCAATAGGACTCAGCTCCGGATTTACGATTTTTTGAACCGGGGCAAGAACTTGACATTGGCACCCCTTTAATGCAGCATTTGAGTTTAAAAATAAAATAAGTTTAAGAGTTAAAATATACGAATTTAGCGCCCATTGAGCTGCCGCTTCAGACAAACACCCAGACTGCCCCCCCCCCTGCCTCCACCACCCTAGATGCACAGCTGATAGGAACTACAGACTAACGTAAAGTTCAAACTCGTGACCATTCAAGTCAACACGCCTGCATCAAGTTTAGTTATACGTGCCTACATTTTCAATTTTCTACCAATTATAAATTTTCTAAATTGAGATTTTCTATTATTCGTTGATAGTACTGCAATATTCGTCATCAATTTTGTTTTAAAAATTTCTTTTTACACAATTTTCACAAATTAGAAATTCTTTTTGAAAACACTAATAAGAATTACGTGTTGCCATAGCAACGGTCATTCAGACCTACTTAAACTCATTAAAACTGAAAACCATTTCAGATTTAAGATTCTATTACAATTTTTGTTTTTAATTGCTTTAAAATTTTTTTTCTTTATTTAAGAGTGAGTAGCATAGATTTATACACTTTTTAAAATTTGACTAGAGTCATTCCATATCCCCAAACCCTCCCGGTCCCCGATACAGTTCAACAAACATAGCACAGTGCTCGAAAATTTTAATATGGAATTGGAATATATTGTCATAAAATAATCCGGCCCAAAACTGCCGAACTTATCTATGCATATCCCAGCTCGCTCAATCGGCCATTCTCAATCGCCCAAGCTATCTATCATTCGCACCGCCTTATCTCGCGGCCTTGCACTTTTCCAAAACTAAACCAATTCCAATTTCAATAAAATTCTTCAATAAAATAAAATTCACTTCTTCAAATAACTTTTATTTTTCTCAATCAATTCAAATTAAACCATTTTTCAATTCCCAAAATTAAAAACCAACCGTACGACTCGAAAGGTCGCACAACTCTCTTTTCTCCAAAACTTTGACCCCCCTACCTCGACTATTTCCAAGGGTGTTTCAAACATTTTTACATTTTATAAAAATTTTATAAATCATAATTATCAAAACAATAATAGAAATTAAATAGCTAAGCTTCTTCATCCCAAAAATAATACGACATCAAGTATGGTCATGGAAATACCTTGCCTCTCCAAGTTGTTGTCATGACGACAAAAATAATAGAAAAATCAAAACCGGTGAGTCTGGGGGGTATGAAATACCCGCCAGTATATTAATTTTTGAATATTTTACTGCGTAATACTGGAAGGTAGTGAACCAGGTACTAAACGGTATCACCTCCAATAATACTGTCAAATGCAAAATTTGGTGCTTTTAATTTTCTGAAACAAGTGCAGAATTATAATTAATAGGTATTTTTCGTATTAAAAAACTTCTCACTTGCGTCCGAATTCTTACGGTAATAAAAAACAATAATAATAAATGAATGGCTCCAATACCTGTTCATATTACTGCCCCAGTGCCCCAAGAATTACTTTTTCCTCATTCTAAAGATTCTCACGCAATGACGACAGTATCCGGGGGGTCTGGGGGGTATGGAATACCCCCCAGCGCACAATAGTGAATAGCTTATCAAAAGAAATGATTCTACGATAGCATGGAATTGTAAATTTTTTCTGAAGCTTGACTGGGGGGTATTCCATACCCCCCAGACCCCCCGGTTTCCAATAATATACTGTCAATTCATACTTAGAATTTGAGTGGTCTAAACTAAATAAATTATATTTTTATTTATCTATAGGCTATAGCCCCTAAGCTAAGGGGTCTGGAAATATGGAATACCCTTCAGTGTATAATAAGTGCATAGTGTTTCCAAATAAATAATTTTACTATGGAATAGAGCAGAACGCAACTTGCGGTTTTTCATAAACAGAATTTTTTTATTGTAAAAAAATGAAAAGGAAAGTACAGAAATTTAAATTCAAACGAAGCATCAAAACACGTCTATACCCGGTCGACTCCAAAAATAATGCTGGATGAGGTGCAAGAATATATTCTGCAAAGTTTGATCAAGCTGGATGCATAAATGCATCTGTACAAAAAGATCCAGATTCTATCAGACAGTAGGGCGATTCTTGACCTCTAGTCTAGTGCTTGACTGCATTCAGACACTGAATAAGATATCTAGTCAAAATGTTTTTTTCTCTCTGCTAGGTTAAGTGACATCAAGGTGACGAGAGCAACATAAGAGCTGACGAACTGGCGAGAAGCGACTCCAACGGTTTTCTTTGTGACCGGAGCCAATGGGCTTTAAATCCCCTCCTTAAATACTACATTCTAAAACTACACAATGAGCTACATGCAAAAGTAGCAATACGTGAGTCTTCGTGGAGATGTACGAGATGGGGTCTGAAGTATCCAGAGTCAATTTGCAGATAATTTCAGAGATTGTAACTGGGTCCTTATATCGTGAATGTAATGAAGAAAGATAAACAGCCAAACCTGTACTTTGTTAGTGTCCAGTGTTAACTTTAACAAGAGGATTTTTGTTGAGAAACTTCTGGTCCGATATGGACGGAATCAGTGACATTCTGCCTGCCAAGATCCTAAAGTTATTTCTACAGCTGAGATGACTTGAGGAGTGACAGGATCGGGGTGAAGATGAAAACCGAAAGTGGTACAATAGGCCCAATTTAGAAGCTTTAAATGCGTGTGAGTTTATAACAAATTCAGAAATTGAGGGATCCCCCCCCCCCCAAGAACGTATTCCTAACTGCGCTAATGGAATAAGGTTATAAATTTTATTTCAACTTGGCTGGGGGTTATTCCACATCTCCCAGACCTTCCCAGTTTTTGATAATATTGTTAATCCAAATTTAGAATTTGAGTGTTCCAAACAAAAACGTGTTGAAGGCACGTTCTCCCTCTTCATATACTGCACAATAATTAGGCTCCACCCAGTCAGAAAGGAAAAATTTTACTCTACATATTTGAGTCCCAAAAAGTTTCCTTTCCTCTCTCAAAAGATTTGCACGCAATGACGATAGTAGCCGGGGGGTCTGGGGGGTATGGAATACCCTCCAGCGTACAGTAGTAGACAGCAAATCAATGGATAAATTGTGCACCATAATATTGTAGATAGGTATTAAATTTTTGATTTTTTTTAATAATTTTTTTTTTTATTTTAACCCCTGTAGCTGGGGAGTTTTTATTTTAAGATCCCTGTGGCTGGGGGTCTCGAAATGCATCAACTACTAGTTTATTAGCACTTCACCACAGCCTGATGCAGATATCCACTGGAAGGCCAAGCTAAGAAATTCTGCGAGGTCCGCGATTTGAACCCAAAATTTTCGCTCTGTAACTCAACCAGCGGTCACATCACTCCACGACTGTGGCTATAATAATTTTTTTTTATTTGATGTCGGAGAAGATTCCATATTCGCCAGTCTCCCGGTATTTTAAATTGGACGAATGGTATGCTCTGCTGAAGAACTTATCTTTGGGTCAAAATTGCTTAAATTATATTAATTAATTCGAACTTATTTTAATTATTTGGTTAAAAATTATACAAACATTTTTGAAAACAGCTACTGCCTCTCACTTTTTGAAGAAAGAAACCCAAGACCAAAACGAAGAACTTTGCATGTTATATTTTTTAGCAGTTATCGCAAAGGCAACAAATGCATTCCATTTAGTAGTAATTAAATCGACCTAATCAAATTATTATGCTGCCATTTTTTTCTTTTCTTTTCTTTTCTTTTATCTGTACTATACATTTGATAAAAACATAATAAAAATTGCTTCATTTTTAAATGCAATTTAATTTTTTGAAAAGTTGGAGTAACGCGGATTTTGTTCTGTTAAGAAATTTAATCTAAACAACACAAAGAAATTTTAAAAATCACAAAATTTTACAAAGAAGGAATTAACAAACTCTTGAGGCTAAGAAAAGCTTCGCAATCTGAGATAGCACTCATGCTTAACATCGTGCTTAATTAAACTCGAAAGTAACCTGCTAGGATGTATTTAAAAAAACCATGCGCTTTAGCTTGACTATAGAAAGCCACCGATCAAAACACGTCAACTTCAACAAGTTACTTATTTGAACCTTTCAGGAAGATTAACTAACCGAAAACCTCCTTTACAAAAACAAAAGCCATTTTTGACTTATAGAACGTTTCGTGTTTGCATTTTGAGGAAACTTTATTGAAAAATGGTCGAAATTTAGTTGCACTAAAAAAGCAATAAATATAAAAAAAAAACTGTGACATCGATTTTTCCCGTATATTATTTTGGAAAGTTTTGAAGTTTATTGAACTTGGAAAGTATAGTTAAAAAATACGATAAAAAATTTGCTATACTAGCTTTTCGTATGATGTTATCCAATTTTCTTCGAAATATCAAGTCACGATTTCCTTCCGACGACTGCATATTGATGACTTGTTTATCAAATAAAATGGACATTCTATAGCTTCCGTCGTCCTCAATTAACACTAAACTAAACCGCAGGGAACAATATCCTAGTTAGTCGTACTGACAATTCAGACATTTTCAATTTATTTTTATGTCGATGTTTTCATCATACATTATTTATAATTAATTTTAGTAATTAATAGCTGCATCATCACTTTCCCAGGTTTCAGGATTAAATTCACCGGTCTGTTCTGTTCCGGATTCTTAGCTTCCGTATACATCTTGTTTCTCTCGTAGGTGGTTTATAGTGGTCCCTTTTGTTTAACCCTACAACACCTAGTACGTAGTAGGTACCCCTATTTCTCCAAGGTGCATAAAAATTTTGTGTGGCTAAATATTTTATTTTTGAAAATAGTGAAAAATTAAAGGAACCCATCGAGCGTTGTGTGCTTGCTTACACTTAGAGTTTCTTGTAAGCATTGGCTAATAAAAAATTATGGTAGGGATACTGATGTTCGATGTTGATATGTCACTTTTCCTATAATGATCATTTTTTAGGAAAGTAAAATTTTGTTCTGTGTATATTAAATATTCCATCATTTCAAGAACAGGATTTTCACTGAATTTTCCATCAAGATGATATGCGATTGTTTAAATGGGGACTTGTAAATTAATCCGATTGCAGCTAGTGATCCCCCTTAACCGTTCTACATTGAGCTAAAACTCCTAAAATGGGCCAAATAAGGGTCATTGTGTTTCGATATTGGACAGTTGAGTAGGATCACTGCTAGCTGCAATCGGGAGAATTTACATGTCCTATGCTGGATTTTATAATTATTGAAGCATCCGCAAGTGTCATCACCAAATTAAATAATGCTCGTAATTCAACTCATTCGATCTACTACAATCCTAATGTTGAGATCGCCAAGCAACTATTCATCAGAAGCGTAAGGATTTTTAAAGAAGGTTAAAAAAGGCAGCCTTTCAAGAGTCATTTGGGATCACTTTGACCCACGTTACTATTCTAGGGTTAAGGAAACTGGTCTATTCATCCGTATTAGTTGTATATGATAATTATAATTTGGTCTCCGGTATCACTAGAATTTCACATCCTCTGATTAAATTAATGGAGATTCTCCTTCGTTAAGCTTAATTAAAGTTTTTGTGCTAGTTTAAAAAACGGGGTTCTAACTAAAAGTTGCATTATGTAAGCTTGGACAACTATGTGTTGCAATGTCACGAGAAATTTTTAAATTTCTGCGAATGAGCGAAAGTAACAAAGAGTTGTGCGATAAAATAAAACAAATTGTAGCGGTTAATAACGCCTAAATTAAAGTTTCCTTTAAAAACTTCCCTTTATTAAGTAAATAGATAGCATTCATTACAACGTTCTTGTTTTAATTATTATGCTCGAACAAGGTCTAATTTCATATTTGGTGGAGAAGCAAGGGTAGCACGTAATAGTGAAATAATTTGAAAAGGCTGAAAACGCAGTTACGAGTAAAGCTCATCTACATACATGTAGCCCGGTTAAATTAACTTGAATTTATCAAAATTAGCTGTAAACGGTGTAATCCCACATAAACGTGAGTGTTGGAAATATCACACGCACTTTCATACTTTTTTTTCAAAATGAAAAGCGCAGATTTTCATAAATTTATGATAATGGTAATTTAAGGAGGTTTCGCACTAAAAATTTTTTTAGCTGAATTACTTCATTAATTAACTTCAATCGGTTTTTAATTAGAAAAATTTTGACTCTTCAATGCTTTTAAGAATCAGTCACGCTACATTACATTCACTCATTTTTTACATTCCAATCGTTCTTTTAATGCAAATTGATCGTTTAGCTACTTTCGTAATTAAATTTAATATCCGGAATTGTTCTTTTAATTGTGAAACTTTTGAAAGGATTTCTTCTTAATAAATAATGATTCGAAATTATTGAGAACAGTAAGAAAGACTGAAGAAAAACTATTTTAGTCTTTCAGTCTATTCAGGATATTTATAATTTATGCAAAAGTAGTTACAGTTTTCTTTCTACTTCTACAAACGCCTCGAGATAATTGCAAAACTTGGATAAAGTAAAACTTTAAAAATGGATTTTTTTTTTGTACACAAAAAAAATGATAATTGTGAAAACTCTTATAGTTTTAGTGAAAAGTTTTCAAATGAAAAGCTTTTTTATAAAATTAAATTAAGCTTTAAGCTAAAGTTGGAATGGGTTTAGCTTACCAGAACTATAACTACTTCAGCCCCTTAATTTACAGTTGTAATTAATACCACTCTCAAGGGTTGAATTAAAAAGCCAGTTTGTCCATTTATATGCCTGAGAGAAAGTTGCACTCCTCGAAGGGCCAAAAATATTTAAATTTCTCCTAATGCAAATTCGTTTAATAATAAAATGTAAAGAAGTGTAATTATTAATGGTTGGTCTTTATACTGGAAAAATAATGTAAGCAGGGTTAAAAAAATAATCCTCCTGTCTCTCTTTTCCCATTCTAAGATAAGCATCAAGGTAAAAATTAAATTGGTTACTACGTTCCTATTCGAATTTAGGTTTTATGTAAATTTAATTTAACTTGTATTAGAAATACGGTTGAGCTGCAAAAAGCTATCGCGAAGCTCATTATTAAAAGCTTTAGCATCACGAGAATAATTGCGATTAGAGCGTTTATCATAATATGTTGGGTAAAGTAAACATAAAATAATTTTTTCACACCCGGTAAAGTCCCCATTGCAATCTCGTCACGTCAACCGCAGTTTATTGATTCACATTAACAATTGTGTGACCACATTTACTGCACGAAATAATGAAAGTTTGGAAAATTGAAGAAAATACATTATTTATTGCTTGCTTCTTTTATTTCCAAATCCATTTTCCTTTTTTGAAATGCTATCTTTTCATAAAAGTTTAGCAACTTTGAATTTACTGCACAACAGAACATTAACTGTCTCTATTTTTATGAGAAGACACCATCAATGGCGGAATCAAAATTTATATCTTTTTCGAGTTAGCCAGCCATTAGCACATCCTAATCTTAAATAGTCAAAATGTCATTTTCTAGTAGCAAAAACTTGTTTTCGACACTTTGTTCTGTTTTGTGCGTGCGTTAACCTTAAATGTGACGCAAAATATCGTTAGACATTTAAATAAGACAAGATAAATGTGTCTACTAAAGTAAGTAACTCTGCTTCCTGAATGTTATGTAAATAGTTTGCTTTTATTACCCCAAACTTTGTTCGAAATCGCTTGTAGGTCTATGTCGAGATTATATTTAATAGTCACACACGCCAAACTTCGCCGAGAGTTTTTCAAAATTGTCACAAAATTATTATTATGTTCCACACGTAAATAATAAACCAGCTTGAAAAATTGAGATCCGCTTTTTTCATCCAGAGATGGGGTGACGATGTCGTTATCAAGACTTTTCCAATTTAACTTTTTTCGATTTTCTTTTGCTTGCAAAGAAATTAAGGATAAATATCATCAGGTTGAAGGCTAATTAATTTCAGAACACAATGCAATATTTTGACGATCATTATTAATTTCACTCATTCGGTATTTCATCAACACCAATTTCTATAATTGCTTCTCTAGCCGTTCTCATTTTATAACCGAATTCAACTCAAGATATTCTATCGCTAATGTGCGAAGGCCTCTGGTTATAATGGAAGCTAAACAGATCTAATAGATTTAGCATACAAAGAATTAAATTGATGGACTCAAAGCGAATATCTATGTGAAATTTTCGTGCAACATAAAAATTCTGTCGTAAGTATTTGAGTCCAGGCGACTTCATGTTCGAAGGGTGAAAATTGTCGACGTCCCAAAAATCTCAATATTGTGAATTGGCTTTTTCATATGATAGATATTAGTAAAGTTAAATTAAACAAAATTCTGTGTAACACTATAAAAAAATTATTGTTCTGACCCTTACATTTTTTCGAGATGAGCTGATTCTAAAGATGACCGGTTATGTAGGTATCATTTACATTCAATTTATCGACGTTAAAATTAATTTTAAAATCTTAACGTACGAAAAGTTAAGCCTGCACATTTACATCAAAATTAAGTTGTAGTGTAGCTACAAATAAATGTGCTTTTCAAGTTAAGGGTCGTCAAATGGTTAAAATAGGGATACGGCAGTTTAAAAGAGTTTCTAAATCACTGTTATCAAATTGGTGAATTTTTTTCCTTCGTAAATTGAGGATTAAGCAAATAATTCTGTAAGTTAAGTAGCATCTTTAAATTTTCGACCAATACGGTTCAACAAAAGCATTTTGTTTACCTTAAGCAGCGCTGTAACTAGGGGTGGTGCAGGTCGCGGGCGCAAAGATTTGAGACTCAAAATGAATTAAAAAGCTTAGCTACCATAGAAAATAAAAAAACCACTTAAAAAATGGGATAACTTAAGAATTATGCAATTTATGTTCTTGAAAAAATTTTTCCCTGACCTGGAGGGCACTGTTGAAAGTATACAATCAGAGGTGAAAGGTAGGAAACGTAGACCCTTAAAAGCAAATTTTACGATTGAAACCTCGATGAATTCTGAAAGAGCATATTTTAAATAAGAGAATTATGTGAGGAAAATGACCTTAAAACCAACAGTTTTTTCAAAAATCGAATTTAAAAAAGGCACGATTTTCAAAGCAATTTTCAAGTTCAGTCGCTCGGGATTGGTGAATCAATACATTCTATTGACAGTCCGTGTAGTTTGAACTGGTCTTAGCTTTGCGCAGAGCGACGATAAATTTGAATCACAAATTAAATTCTACAACAAAAAACAAGACGCGTCACGTGTTGTTTTTTTTATAGTTTTTGCCTCAATAAGAAGATGTTATACCTCACATGCTGAGAAATTGGTACGAATCACGCACCAATTTCTTTTGAGCTCTAAAACTCGTGGGCGTCACCCGCAGTGACACAACCGAAGCTTGCAGGGTCACAACCGAGGCGTTTACCGACCTAGATCAGTTCTTAAGTGAAGGTGAGGCGGGCACGTATGGTAAAAAACTTTTTTCAACCGTATAATCCCACTTTTTCTTCGCGCCGAGGACGCCTTTTCTCTCTAACGGACCCTATTGGGCCCCACGACGCTACGTTCTCCGGGAGGTTACTGTTGCTTCGGCCGTCTAACTCTAAACTCATTCATCAAAGGTTGATTATCGCCTCGCGCGGGTTAACACTCTACTTTGAAACGATACAAGGCTTTATGCTCGCTCTAGTATTTCATACTCTAACCATCCATGCAATGTTCTCAGATGTTGAAAGAGATAATGGAGGCTTCGCCTTCAAACAAACTCTGTTCACAAAGTGATGCTATGCTATAGCGACGATAACCGGAGCGACACTTGCATTGGGATGCTTCAACAGTGCACTTAGAGCGAACATCATGGTTTACAATAGTAAATGTGCAGGAAAAATGGATTAAAGCGCCCGAGCGCAGCCCAAAGGGTGCTGAGGGTCAATTTTGATGAAAACCACCACGGCACGAAGAGGATCCACGCGAAAAAGTAATCATCAGCGGAGCTCTTATGCATAACAGTGCACAGACGGAGCACAGAATGCATTGATTCACCAATCACTATTCCATACCCCCCAGACTCCCCGGTTTTACACCCGTTTTTTTAAATGTTACGGAGGTCTTATGAACTTAGCCATCATTGAGTAGAAAGCTGAAAAACACTTGTAGTTTATGTTTTTGAAAAAATCTTCCGCTGACTTGAAGAGTAAAAAAAGTATATAATTGGAAAATCGAGAAGTCCTAGCAGGGGTTATGAAAAGTCATTCTTTGTTGAACAAGAAGAAAAAATTATTTTTTATAGAGGCACACTGTTAAAAGTAAACAATTAAGAATCCGTAAAAAAAAAATGTTTTCTCAAGAATTAAATGTGCGTCTTTATCAATATTGAAAAACCATCTCGTTACTTCGTTGGACTGGGAGGGTGGTGGGGCATTCCATACCTCCTCCTCCCATATTGTAAGTATGGAATACCCCTTTTTTATTTCATGATAATAATTGATGACGTGTAAAACTTTGTTTTGGCTGCTGGGGGATATTCCATACCCCCCAGACCCCCCGGTATTACGCCCGTTTCTTTAAAGGTTAGAGAGGACTTATAAACTTGGCCATCTTTGAGTAGACCTGAAGATACTTTTAAAAGTATATAATTGGAAAATCGAGAGATCTATAGAGGAGTTATGAAAAATCATTCCTTGCTGGAGAAAGAGAAAAAATTATATTTAAAAAGGCACTGTTAAAAGTAAACAATCGAAAATCCGAGGGGTCTGGGAGGTATGGAATACCCCCAGCAGTAACAAAAAAAATTTAAAATTCATCAATCATTATCATGAAAAGAAAAGGAGATATTCCATACCTCCAAATCCTCCTTGCAATCTTTTGTTTCTTTATTGCACGCTAACGAAAGTCTTAACGGTGCGCTGCGCAATTTGTTATTCTAAAGATCCCCGTTTTATTATTCCCATCAAATCTTCAAAAAATTAAAATTGTTACTTAATCATTACTACCATGGGAGTAATTACCCCCAGGTTAAAAACGCTGATTTATTCAAATAAGCTTTTACGAGTCTGCCTGAGGTTAATAAATTCCCAATTTCGACAATTAATGAAGTAACGAAATTCTCACTCCATTATTTTCTGCATTATAGAAAAAAGAAGGAAGGGGTCACAAAACGTAATTAACACCCCTGTTCACTAACTTGTTCGTTATTTTTATCGAATCGTTAAAAACCGTAAAATTTGGTTTACACTCACAATTGAATTAAATAATAGAATATGGTAATGGTATATAGAAACCAAACTTTACCGTTTTTATCGATTTGATAACGATAACAAACAAATTAGCGAATAGGGGTGTAAGTGTGACTAGGGGAGAGGGGGTTGTCAAATCTGGCTTCCGCATAAAAATCTAATTTTTGAGATTTGTAAAAAAATTACGCTTAAATAATCTTTAATTTTGAGAAAATTCTCCACGTCCAAATGTCCTCGCGTTCAATTGATGTTAAAATGACTTGTGCTCGGGGGCGGGGGATTTTTAGATTTTATCAGATCAGATTTTAAAATATAATCCTTCCAACTATCTAAAGTTCGATTTTAGATAAATAAGGAAGTCTTTGATTAATGACCATCAGACGTTCCTGGGGGGGGGGGGGGCAAACATTGTGTCCAAATGCGACAAATGAGGGGTTTTAGTCGGAAACAACATTGCGGACGTCCTTTATGAACAATTCATTACATCTGTATGTCGAATTACAGTTAATTTTAATCTTTAAATTAATGTCTGTTACATTGGTAGGTGTTTTTTTTGAAAAGATCCTAAATTGCAAACTGTTTTAATCACAATTATTTTTATTTTAGTTTACGCAGTATCAATTGCTCTATACTACAACGTTATATTATAAATCTTTTGCGCAGAATTCCCAGGAAATAAATACTTTCAAAAATCCTACAATCTCCAAAAAAACTTTCATAAAAATTAATGTTTTTTACCGTATCTCCAAAATTTTTGAAGTTGCAAATTTTTACCCAAAATTTTGTTGTTGATATATTTTGAGCTAATTGCAAACTGCAAAATACAAAAAGTGGCAAAAATGAGTCAACATATCAACTTGGGATGCTAATACAGCTAAGAAAATTGTTCTATGCGGAAGTTTGCAAAAAAATTAAGTGTAGTTTAATTTATTTGTGGTTCATTTTTGTGTAAGACAACTATGAAAGCAGTCTAAATCAAAAAGTGGAAACTGCACGTTTCTAGAGCAAAAATCGAAAAAAAAAATTAAGATTATATGAATCTTAATCATCTTCAGAGCTATAAAAACTAGAACAGTAATTTTAAGTAGAATTTTATCTAGTTTAATTATATTACTGTTCATTTTGAGCACAAGATGCATAGAAAACGGCCAATCCACAATTTTATGACTTTTGGAATCATTTTAGACTTTCACCCTCTTCCACTATTCGAACCTGAAGTCGAAAATTTAAGAACTCTTTTTAAATGTCAAATTAAAGAATTTAAATTACAAAAATTTCATTTCGTGATGATTTCCATTTTTACCCCTTTTCACTCGGCTACTAAGAATTTTCTCAAATACTAATTTTTCATTCAAGTTTTATAGATTCTGGAAAATTATCGTATAATTTTCATATTATCACATTCCTAAAGACACATTCACAATGAAGTGAGGTCTTGCCCTGCTTCAGCAAAAACCTGGTAAAAGCCAACCAAAGTTTTGCAAGAGAAAACCTCACTTCATTGTGAATGTGGCTTAATGCTTTCAGTAGTTTTGTCAACCAATCCACATTCAAAACTTGCAATGTCCGTGCATTTCGTGCTGGCATTACAATCACCAATGTTTTTGAAAAGATTTAACAATTTTTTAAGAGATAAAAAGTGAACTCAAGTGTCACTACAAGTTTGGGTCGCGACATCCACTACAATGACGGCGCCGGCGAAGAGAATCCGTAGGATGATACTACAATAACCGCGGAAAACCTCGCTTATAATTTAAATACTTAATTTTGTTACATTTTTTAAATATCTTTTTCAAATCAACTTATCTGAGTTTATTTTAAATTTTATTAACCCTCGCGCCATACCCATGTCATAGCCCTACCAACAACTACTAATCTAAATTTATAGTTGATAACTTTGTAATTAAAATCAGATTAACCAGAAGAAATATTTTCAAACTTAGCAATTTGCCACCGATGTTAATCTTAGAGTAATATGAGGAAGTTATACATACCCTAGTCATTTTCAAAATTTAATTAACGAGGAAAAATTAATTTTTAAACGCTTAATTAGAGCGTATGATAAACTTGAAAAGCTCTGATTTACGAAGTTTTGCAATAATCAACAGTTTTAGGGTTCGAGAGTTGCATAAAGCGATCGTTGTGATGACAAAGTTAACATATAAATAGTCAACAAAACCGAAGTTAGTGGTTAGCTTTTCATTCAACTTGCCCGCATTTTCAGGAACTTGTCTTTACTTGGGGTTAGATAAACAAAGCTATTTTGCAATCAATGGTTTTGCTTCAGTAAATCCAGATGTGTGTTTTTCGTACATTAAACAGCCGATTTTATAAAAAAACCTTGAAAAGAAAGAATGGAATTTTACGCAAAAGTGCACAAATTGAATTGTGTAATGCACAAAATACGTTTTCCACAAGCGATTCATTTACTAAGAGAAATATTGAAATATTGTTTAAAAAAAAAGTTACAATATTTAAATTACAAACCCAGATGATCTTAAATAATCATAATAATCCCCAATTATTTTGGTAAGCGTCAATTTTACGCGACTTCCAATTTGAAAATTCCGTTATTTTAATAATTACAATGCAAAAGCAATTCATCAAAGGAAGGAACGTAATTAAAATTTGAATAATTTATCAATTATTTTGTTCGAATATTTTGGTAAATACTCGATTAATTAAAGCAATTAGAATTAATCCAAAAAGCGACATCAAAAATAAACAGAATTTCTTTGCTCATGAAAAACCGTTTTTAAATGGAAATTTTTTCCGTTGGAAATTAAGACAGTTTATAGATTTTTTCTACGTGGTTTTTCAATTAAATTACTTTGTGTTCTGAAAATTTCGAGTGTATTTAAATTTTCCTAGCTAATTACCATGCAAATTTTTTTAACTTTCTTGTTTCCGCGTTTTTGAAGTTGCTAAATCGTTTAATAAAATTCCGGCTAATTAACTTAATTAAAATTATCAAATTATTAAAACCCTTAATTGCTCACTCTTACTTTTAAGCGAGCATTACTAAATTATTGCTTGTTTCGTTATTCAACCGAAATTAAAGTTAAACAAAAGGAATGAGATTAAAAGTTATATTCTTGTATGATTCAAATTTTCTTGGAGAAACTTGGAATTATTTTCGGGATTTGGTTGAGTTTTGTGTGTACTGTATAAAGTTTTCCCATTGTTTGATATTAGAATATCGTTTTGATTTTGAAGATGATTAATTTTTGTTCGTATAGTTTCAAACTTTTTTATTTAATAAGTACCAAAAAATTATGATCATCAGAATTTTTTAACTTGATACGTACGTGCAATTTAAATTCGTATTTAATTTAATACCTAAAGAAAAAAATTATCACAATATTTATTTGTTTTCGCACCACAAATGGAATTCTCTTAGGTACACACGTAAACGCGACCAGATATAGACTGCAGCATCCAGCTTTTGAAACAGACATCATCCCTTGTCACTAACATCCTTAGGGTTAGACCGGCGCACGCCCTATCTACTGGAATCATTTATTGCGTTTTCTGATAACAAATTTAATGAAAATTTCCGAAAATCCGAAATGGCACCTCATTTCCCGGAATCAAAAATTCAATTAGCGTTTCGCTTAATTGTAGATTAAGTGGAACCGCTATTAGAGCAATCCAAAACTAAATATTTTGCAAATTGAAATTCTAGTGAATCTAATTAAAATCGCATGGGTCAATTAAGTTAGAATTTACTCGAAAACCAAGTTTAATATTATTTCCAGCTAACAACAAAATTGCTCAAGTCGTGCGCTACTTAAAATTTTCACGAAAACCGAATAGAAAGCTAATCAGAAGGTGGAAAAATTCAAGTTAAAGAAATGACTGACCTTTTTACTGGAAAGCGACCCAATCCTTTTCTAAAACGTTTCTGCAGCTTCAGGCAATTATACCGCGTACACCGGTACTCTAAAATTTAAAACATAAATAAGAATTAAAACAAACTAAAAATATTAATTAATAACCTTTCGCTTTTGAAATTTGCTTTGCCTTGTATATTAGTAAAATAAATATTTAGAATAACCATTAAATTCCAAGGCACACTGCAAAGTTGGTAAAGAGAACAACTGGTCGACACAAAGGCACAACACAAACTAAACTAATGTTGCAATTTAACTTCAAAATGTGCATCACTTTCACGTGACTTCCTGTGAATAATACCGACGTGCACGTTGGGCAATTATCTAAAAGACGAAAAAACGTAACATTATCCAATAGTTTTCGCAAGTCATTTACATTTTTGCATAATTAAAAAAAACTAAAAAATTATCTTTCACGTAAAAAAACAACTTTAAACAGACAGGTGTTGAAAGTAATCTTTTGAGAAATAGCAATTCAAAAATTGATCAGCAACGGACTGAGGAAATTTACAGAAAAATCATCAGATACTCACGGAATTCAAAAGTAAGAAGGCCGAACAAAAGTGAGGCTCAAACCGGTCAACTACAACCCATACTTATGGTCACAGCCTAACGAGACTAAAAAGCGCCCTGTTGCAAGGGGTTTAATTTTTGTTAACTACCCCCTCCCCCGTTTTTAAATCTAAAAGATATTTTAAAAATTTATTTACAAAAATATCGTTAAACCATAACAAATTTCGCATGTTTCATTCAACAACGAACAAATAATGAAGCAGAAATATTTTATTGTAAGAAGTTAACTTTTGACCTTTTGGTTCTTTTTAACCCCATCGACGCGAAACGGAGTTATTAAATATTAATTTTTATTAAATGAAACTAAAATAATGAGAGTTTTGCAACTTTTTTGTCCACTTTGTGAAGAATAATATTTAGTTCTTGACAAACAATTAATGATTTTCCATTACCCCCCCCCCCCCACCATAGATCCATCGGTTTTCCGGTTATTTAGATTTAAAGATATCCTTTAGGTTAGGGTCATTGTTTCGAAAACACAAACTACAAGTATTTTTCTATTTTGTAGTCTAGGGTGGCTAAGCTCGTCAAACATCCCTAACGCATAAAAAAATTGGTGTGAAACCGGGGGGTCTGGGGGGTATGGAATACCCCCCAGCACATGACAGGAGGAACATGACTTTTCTAATTTGATAAAGATTTAATTCTTGAGGAGATTTAATTTTCTTACTTGTTGCTGGGGGGTATTCCATACCCCCCAGACCCCCCGGATTTCTGATTGTTTACTTTTACAGTGCGCTTTAGGTCAGAGAGATACTTTTTCAATATCATAAACTACATAATTAATATCTACTTGATTTGATCCAATTTTTTAAGTGTTTCTTATATTTTCTAGGCTAGCTAAACCCCTTAGTTTATCTTGTGCCTCAAATCTGTGCACCCATGAGTTGTACCACTTTCTCCACGCTCTTATTATGGTGGTGCTTATAGTCAACAAAAACCTCGATAATAATTATTATTATTATCAGCTTTTACATTCCCAGTTCTTAATATTTTACGTTCAAAAATTCGTAACTCTTTCTCTTGTTTTCTTGAAAAGCACGCAACTTCCAACGCATACGTCACCACAGGTCTTATCAATGTTTAAAGATATCCTTTAGGCTAGGGTCATTGTTTCTAAAACATAAACTACAAGTAATTTTCTATTTTGTAGTTTAGGGTTTCTAAGCTCGTCAAACATCTCTAACGTATAAAAAAAATTGGCGTGAAACCGGGAGGTCTGGGGGGTATGGAAGAACATGACAGGATGGATATGACTTTTCTAATTTGATAGATTTAATTCTTGAGGAGATATAATTTTCTTACTTGCTGCTGGGGGGTATTCCATACCCCCCAGACCCCCCGGATTTCTGGTTGTTTACTTTTACAGTGCGCTCTAGGTCAGAAAGAAACTTTTTCAACAACATAAACTACATAATACCTACTTAATTTGATCCAATTTTTTAAGTGCTTTTTCTACTTCCTCTTCCTCACCACCGCGTTCTTTTCTCTTCTCATTACATGACCCATCCATCTTATTCTTCCAGACTTGATTATCTTCATTATCCATCAACTCCAGTATTTCACGATTCATCATGGTTCTTGTTTCGTTTTCATTAACTTGTTTCTTTCTCAGCACAGTTCTTAATATTCAAAAATTTTTAACTCTTCCTCTTGTTTTTTGAAAAGCACGCAACTTCCGACGCATACGCCACCACAGGTCTTATCAATGTTTAAAGATATCCTTTAGGTTATGGTCATCGTTTCGAAAACACAAACTACAAGTATTTTTTTATTTTGTAGTCTAGGGTGGCTAAGCTCGTCAAACATCCCCAACGTATAAAAATGTTGGAGAGAAACCGGGGGGTCTGGGGGGTATGGAATACCCCCCAGCATATGACAGGAGGGACATGACTTTTCTAATTTGATAAAGATTTAATTCTTGAGGAGATTTAATTTTTTACTTGTTGCTGGGGGGTATTCCATACCCCCCAGACCCCCCGGATTTCTGGTTGTTTACTTTTACAGTGCGCTATACTGCCGTCCTAAGAAAGAAAGCCTTAACTCCAATTATTTATTAAAACAAGTTAGATGTTTCAAACGCATAATAATCTATTAAAGTTTCATATTACTAACCTAAAATATTTTAAAAACTTACAAAAAATGTAAGTATATGTACCATAAGTCGTTAGTTTTACTTTAAATCTACTGGGTGCCATCAATAAACATCTGTATAGCTGCCTAGTTCAAAAAAATTATTGATGAAGTTAAGGCTTTCTTTCTTAGGACGGCAGTATAGGTCAGAGAGAAACTTTTTCAATAACATAAACTACATAATTAATATCTACTTAATTTGATCCAATTTTTTAAGTGTTTCTTATATTTTCTAGGCTAGCTAAACCCCTTAGTTTATCTTGTGCCTCAAATCTGTGCACCCATGAGTTGTACCACTTTCTCCACGCTCTTATTACGGTGGTGCTTATGGTCAATAAAAACCTCGATAATTATTATTATTATCAGCTTTTACATTCCTAGACGGAATTTTGCTGTCTCTACATGAGACTTTACAAATCCGTTTTTTGGGGTGGATTAGTCTCCTTCATATCTACATTATATTATCAAAGTCTTCTATCAGTTTTTGCTTCTATCACAATCCTTCTTCAATCACTCCTGTCTGTCACCCTATCCTTCCAATCTCCCACTTCCATCGTCTTCAGGTTTCCGGTCACCTGGTCCCACCATCTTATTTTGGGTTTTCCTCTTTCTTCCATCGGTTTCCATTACCATTATCTTCTTCATCGCCGCGTTCTCTTCTCATTACATGACCCATCCATCTTATTCTTTCAGACTTGATTATCTTCACTATATCTTCATTATCCATCGACTCCAGTATTTCACGATTCATCATGGTTCTTGTTTCGTTTTCATTAACTTTTTTTTTTCAACACCGTTCTTCCTTAATTCCAAAAATTCTTAACTCTTACTTTTGTTTTTTTAAAAAGCACGCAACTTCCGACGCATACGCCACCACAGGTCTTATCAATGTTTAAATATATCCTTTAGGTTAGGGTCATTGTTTCGAAAACACAAACTACAAGTATTTTTCTATTTTGTAGTCTAGGGTGGCTAAGCTCGTCAAATATCCCTAACGTATAAATACAATTGGCGGAAAACCGGGGGGTCTGGGGGGTATGGAATACCCCCCAGCACATGACAGGAGGGATATGACTTTTCTAATTTGATAAAGATTTAATTCTTGAGGAGATATAATTTTCTTACTTGTTGCTGGGGGGTATTCCACCCATGAGTTGTACCACTTTCTCCACGCTCTTATCACGGTGGTGCTTATGGTCAATAAAAACCTCGATAATGATGACGCAAAAATAAAGAAAAAAAACAATAATTAAAAGAGAAATGTTTTCTTACTAAACTATTATGATTGCAAATCACTAGAGTAGGCTGAATAACTACGGCCTAAGCGTATCGTCACAATTGTTCTGGAAAATATATAATTTTCTTTGAAGTTTCAGAACTCTTAACAAGGCATGGCAAGTTTGAAAAGTTTTTCAAGAGATTGAGGAAATCTCCAAACGGACTCTGTCTTGGCTGCTACATTTCTTCTAAAGATACCTTCATTTTTGATGATCCTGTCCATAGAATTTTATTCTCTCGTTTTTTGAATCTAAATCCATTGTTCCATTTTCAGACTCCAATACTTCTCTTCTCTTCTGATGACTCTTCGTTGAACGACAATTCTGGGGTTGTCTAGTAGTTTACTCTTCCCTCTACTTAACCTACATTGTCCTTCTGACTTGCGGTAGTTTCTTTCTCTTCCAAATTTTTATGAATTTTGTTTTTTTTTCTGCGCTAAAATCGTGGGCGAAAATTTAAATTGGGCCTTTTCGACCATATCAGGGTCACTCTAGTTCACAAATAGCACCATTAGACCTGATCTTTTTTTATCTACCATCCCATTGGTAGTTAACTCTATCCTCTCTAAGATGACCTACTTATATTAACCGATTAATTTTGGCTGATTTTTGATTCGCAGCTAACCTTGTTCGATTTATGTTGATGTTGTATGTTACTTTTTGGTAAAAAAGATACTTTCTATGTCTATACCATGGTCTCAATTTCTAAATGTAAGAAAAACGGCCAAACAATTTCGGTCTACTCTCTAAAGTGCGGCCTAAGACCGCACAATGTTGGCAATCAAATACTTCCTTATAATTGCAAATTCATCGATCTTTCTGGTTTTTGTAAGCGATAGCACTTATTTGTTATTATTCCATTAAATTATATATTTTTGACTACTTTCTCTAACACAATGTTGAATAATAAATACCTATAATTTACATATTTTATTACAACTGTTAACAATTAAAATCAACAAAACTTTGTTAGTTGTATTAAGTAAAGTTTTCAACTCCTTTCCACTTTTCAGTATTTGGTCTTCTGTGAACAAATTTATTTCAACAATTTATAATTTAATCAATAACATAAAAACTAGGGTTACAGATACAGGACATCTCTCCTCGTTTCCTCCCGTCCTTATCATCTCGATCACTATATTTTCATCACTATCTGGTGACATATTTTTTAGTTCTTCATGTAGGTTCTTATCTTCCATTTCTTCAATTTTTAGTTGTTTCTGTTCTCCATCGAACAGCTTTCCTCTTTTGTTACCTTCGGTGCTGTTCTCAATTTTAGTCATTCTATCTTTTGTTTACACAGATTGAAACATTCCAAATGCTAATTTTTTAATTTAGCGTTGGGTGGTATCCTCAAAAGTGGTAAAAATTAATTTACCTGTTTCTGAAATATTTCTGAAAACCGTTCAATTTTAATGTGACATTCCAAACGTCAGCTTTTCACTTAGCGTCAGTTGTTTAATAATATTCAATTATTTATTTTATCTTATATCAAAATTTTTATCCCTTTGCAAATGTTTCAAAACGTCATTACCTGTGCAAAATTTTTTCAAGATATTAAGATAATCCGTACTTTACGATTGCCCGAGATTCCTCCACTTTATATTATATGTTCAATATTATCCTGATATTTAGAGCTTTTTAATCATAATTTTTTACCACTTTGTATACCTGAAAACCTAGGGGCTTCTCATGCGAGTTGGAAATTCTTTATAGTTTAATTTTATATTTTACCTATTCTGCCAATACCACAATATTGTAGATTTAATATTTTTTCTTTTCGGGGTCGAGATTTTAAATTGAACAATAATGCAGATGAAATAAAAAAAATTTTAATCAAAATGTTTCATATTTCCTTCAACTACAGATGTTTCAATAGTACAAATGTATGCGCTACGACAGTCTTCCGATTATGTATAGGTAGTTACTATTTCCTTTGTATAAAATCCTGAATAATTATTGAATTCAAACTAATCCGAGTTCAATAAATTGTGAAGCCTGTATGCGCAAAAACAATAGTTTATCAGCACTAGCAGTTTGCAACCCGCTTTTGTTTTGCCATCGCACAGTGGCCGCATTCAATGTGTGGCGAGCCTTATCGGTTTAATTTATTTTTTTCAAAATTATAAATCTATTCGGATCATCAAACTGGAAATTTTTTATTGTTGTTTTTTTAGCGATTTTTGATGCTAATTTAGCGTAAAATTAATCGACGCTACTTAAAAATAACTCATGTGTACGTAACGCTAACAATTATCTGATTTTTTGCGAATTTGTATTTATAGACGAAACTTAATCTGATTTAATTAAAATTAATATTGAAGATTTAAATTGTAATTTATTGTAAGCACAACATTTAATTAAATTTGTTGGAATTTACTGCTAATTTTCACTCTTATATTTATTGCTTAACACGTTCCGTTTTGATTTTATATTAAAACGCAATACCAATTTAAATCTGATGTTTTAGTTTTATGATTTACGATGAAATATTTAATAAAGTTTGGGGAATTTATGTGGAAAATTTTAGATTTTCCTCGACATATCGACGAATTTCTGTGACTCAAATCGATCAAAATTGACTATATTAAAAGAAAACGAAGAACTTTTTTTTATAGTGTTACAGAAACGCGAAGGTTAAGTGCTCTTCTTTAAAGGGCCCTCGTAGATTATATTTGACATACATGAATCCTCACAAATGGCGTATAGAATTTCTACTTCTATTTCATCCCTGACCTGAATAAAATCGTTTTCCAATTAATTAGCTAGTTTTTCCTACATTTCAGCAAACCTTTCGGTTTGCTTCGCTCTACCTTTTAGTGTGGTGCAAGAATTTTGTGATTTTCAAAATGAGTGCTGCTGTGAAAACCTTGATTGTGATTTTAGCATCTTTTCAGGTCGTTGGATCTGAAAAGTCGAAAATTTTGAAGCAAGAAAATTTCTTGTTTCGGGAAATCTTTCAATTAAAAAATTCCAGTGAGTTTAAATTTTTTAAATTGAAATTACAAAACGCCTTAATTAACTTTGTTTTAGATGTTTTCATAACAAACCTGCAATATTCAGAAAATTCCGGAAAGTTGTTTGACAAATTAAATGTGTATGTAAAGTTTTAAATGAATGCGATTGATGTTACAATTTAATGAATAGATCAAAGGATATAAATTATTATGTCGAAGGATACGATCCTCGCAATTATTACAGTTTCAAATTAATTTGGTTCAACTGAATTTTTTATTTTACTACGCCAGCAGGATTTTAAAAATTGAATTTACTATAAGTGTTATACGGGGTGAATCAATAAATAATGTGGACTTCTTTGTGGCCTCCCCCACTAAAATACAAATTTAGGATCATAAATTATTTTGAATATTTGTAACGCTTTACTAACTTCCCTAAATTTTAAACTTCTTTTGAACGAAAAGGCAGGATAACAAAGAAATCCACACTATTAGCGCACCCTGTATTTAGTAAATTTTAGAGCCTGCGGGTTCCCACAAACAAATCGATATCGACTAGACACTTCATTATTATATCAATTCATTTTAAATAACATATTCCAGATACGACAAGAAAAAAATTAACAAATCGAAAACGTTTGAGAGAATCAGAAGAGACATTAAATTGAGTAATTTAAGCGAAGGATATAGCAAAATAGGAAAAAAGTCGCAACTATCATTTTCCAACTTACCAATTG
This sequence comes from Rhagonycha fulva, assembly GCA_905340355.1. NCBI lineage: Eukaryota > Metazoa > Arthropoda > Insecta > Coleoptera > Cantharidae > Rhagonycha > Rhagonycha fulva. Next base: position 2,693,753 of record HG996556.1, on the reverse strand, counting down.
GAGATGTCATGATAGTGTCGGATCTTAATCTACAAAAAGAGTACTTTTTATTTGAATTTTTTTCTCACATAATGGGATATTTACAACTTAGTTCGTTTCCTTTGGGTAAGTAAAGTAAAAGCAAAGAGCTTTTTAAAAGCTTTTAAGCTTATATTGTTTAACTCGTTATCCATATTCTCACACAGAAAAGATTAAAAATTTACGTTAATTTACTTTCTTAAATTTTCGGAATATGAGGGTTTTTTAATATTACGACTCGTGAGTAAACAAAATGAGATGGATTTATCGATAGAGTTGAGTTATAATTTAATAAGTGCAGGTTTTCTGAAAATCGAGATATTTTTCGTTTAACCAAATTTAAAATTAAATTACAGGAACAAGAAAATTCAAGTCGAAAAACTCTTTACGCGAGAATAAATGGATTACATTTTGTATAATAATCCCGATATTATTTTACCCTTTTAAATATAAAACGTAAAATTTTACATGATCCAATCGAAACCGATTCTTATTTAAAAAAAAAGTAAAATTGAAAGTTTACTTACATCAATCTCCTTTTTCACCGCTTCTAATGCTGATATTGAGGTTATTCCATGTTATTGTGTTTTCTCCAATTTCCTGTAGCTGGTGAACTTTTCAATTAAACTGAAGACCTCACTTTCGTCGAACATCTTTTAGAAGCTCAACAAAATAATAAAATACTTAAATTGTTGAATTCTTTCCTTTGAAGTTTTTCTGACATTATGGCCAAAAATAATGCAGCACAATCAAAATTGGCATTTTTAGACCTGAATTTCACTTAGTTTAATCCAAAAACAAGTGGGCAATTTCATACCAATCGATTCACCATCGTTCGTTCCATTTCACTAAATAAAATAATTGATTAGCCAAAATGTTATTTGTTTTTGAAAACAAATTTGAATCTGTGATGTTGATAATAAATTTCATTATTTAAGAGGAAGATAATCAATAACTAATTTACGATATGAGAGTGTTTGAGCTTTCAATGTTGACTATTTTTAAATAGTAGTGTGCTCTCTTTTTAATTGATGGTTAACATGGGTATATTCATCTACGTGATTTCAATCGTCTGCACGTCCAGGAGCATAAAGCAATCTCTTCTTTGACCTGACAAACCAACTCATTAACACGTACACGTAAGTTGATGTATGGACGTAGGGATGTAATTGCGGACCTAATGACCGTGAGTTCGAATTTCAGTTGCTCTCAAATTATTTATGTTATGGATCGGATTCCACGTTAAGCCCAGATCTTTTTAATAAGCAGGAACTGCTGATGGTTTGTAATTCCTTACTGAAAGTTTATCTCTAAATTTCTCTTCTTAGTTTTTAATGCAATTTTTCCTCGACTCGTCTCGTTCTTCCGGCAATCTCTTTATTCGAGCATATGAATAGCAGAACATAATATCGCCAATTATTTGCGAGTTTCATTGTTGTCCCAGTCTTACCTTCCAGCGCATATGAAAGATTTCTGATTCCTCAATAATATAATAACCTGCAATAAAAATAACCACAATCAAAAATATAAATAACTATATTTTCATTTATTTCAGATTTTGTGAAGACAATCATTCAGCACAAAATTTCGCATCATATTTTTATTTGGGAAGTAAGTGATTTATTAGCCAGACGCTTCCATTGGTCAATATTTATAATAATCACTAGTCATTATCAAAATTGACCGTAAATAAATGTCCTGTAATCATAGAAAGCCAAAATGATAACGCGAGTCCGTCCCTGATGAATCCTAAGAATAAAATTTGTAATAAATTAAACATGGTCGTCGAGCAAATAATTTCACTTGTTTTATTAAATTTCGAAACAAACTCGTCTTTAGTTGTATCAAGTTGATAAGAAGAAATTTGAATCTCAAAATATAATTACAAAATAACTTTAAAGCAAAATGAAAAGCTTTGTAATTTAAAATTAAGGATATCTCGTTTACATTCTTAATAAACTCGACATAATTATGTTATGAACTAAACGAGAAAAATACAAACTTTTTCAAATTAGAAAATTCAAACTACAAAGTAATAATCCCATCACAGAGAATTTGTAATTTAAAATGATTCCAAGTTTTCGATTAGATGACGATCCAATAATTTTTTAGGTCTTCAAGTACGAGCTCCCATTGGTCACGTGGATTGCTTTTTGGTTATTTTTAACGTTAACGTTTAATTTTGGATTGCTACTGTACTTTTGTTGTACACCAGAAAAAAAACGACGTGTGGAAAGCTTTGGAAGCGATAACGCCTTCGTAATCTTGGTTCACTTCCTGCTGTTTTTACTTTTGTAAGTTATAAATTATTTAAAACCACAAAGAATGCGAAAGGAAATTAATAAACTGAAAAGTATTTTCGGGGTAAAAGTTTCTTTTGAAATCGAAACGTGGTAAACTAATTGGAATTTGATCAAAATTACGGTTTTAGTAGTATAAACAAACTCGATGAAATTTCCTTTTCTCCTGTTGGGGTAATCTAAGCGTTAAATTAATTAACCTGCACTTATTAAAAACCTCCGAAAGAAATAATTCATAATTTTAGGGGATGTGTTTTGGTAATGCTAGGGAGTAACCAAAAAATTTCCGAAAGCGCAACTTTGAGTCCGAAAGCTGTTGAGTTAATTTTAAGAGACGTGAAAACATTTGTCAATAATACGGAGTGGCAAATTACGTCTGTCGTAATGTCTTCGGTACAAAAAGCAATGGATTCATCTCATCGAGATTTGGAAGGTAGGTAGAACGGATCAAATTATATTAGAGCATTAAATTGAGTAGTAATAAAAGGAAATATAAATTTCAGAATAACTAAGTGGGTCTGGGCAGCACTAAAGCTAATGCGGAAATATTTATGACTTCTGAGCATGCAGAAGTTGAACAGATTTTAAGAAATTTATTGTATTGGAAAGCACAGATTAAATGAATAATGAAGTTTCTCGGGTGTGGTGGGCAGTAACCCTTCATAACATTTATTCTGTTGTGCCCAATTTCAATACGAATTTTATTCAATTTTCGGAGCGTTAATTACCACATCCTGAATGACGCTTTCCAAATCAGTTTGACTGGCAGGTTACGTGTATTCACATCTTTTGAAATAATTGGAAATGTGGTTAATTGGGAGCTTATGAATTGAATTAATTGTTAGCAAAGTTAGTCTCAGGAGTGATATTTCGATGTTTAAGCTATAGTAATTAATCAAATTGTTTGAAACTGATGCTTCCTTAAAATAAGAAAATCCTTCTAAACGACGACATATTTTAAAGCTGTAATTTCCATTCCTTTCTTTCGATCGGAAAACGAAAACCTTGCAATGGTTTTTAAAAGGGCCGGCGGGTGTAGCCTTAGAAATAACAAAATTTATTTGGTTGAACTGGTAGAAAAAACAATAACAAAAATCTGTTGAAAACTGATAACTTTTCAATTTTATTCTGTTATTACAGGAGTGGAAGAATTGCTGGGCACCTCGCTGAAAACGGCACTCGATACTGAAACCAACTTGAACTATACAATAAACGAGCTGAATAATTTAAAAACGGGTAAATTTTCTTGTTTATTCGGCAAGTTATACTATTTATTGTTTATAAATTTCAAGTACGGTAATTAAAGTGTTATGCTGCTGGAAGGCAATATTTAAACACAAATTTATAAAATGTAAATGAAGCCTAAGCACATCCTTTACACTTTATGATGAGATATAAAAGTTTTCACGTTTACTACACCGTAAAACTCACGAAATAATTTTTAAATTGAATATTTAATAAATAAGTGTGGTAATTTTAATAAAATTCTTCGTTTAGAAACTAAAGAGATGACTGCAAAAGTTTCGGATCTTTTAAGAGATTGCAACGAAGCACGAAACATTGGTAAAAGCCTGGAAAGGAGCTTGATCGAGCTTTCTCGACTCCTTGCTCTTACATGTCAAGAATGTCTTCCAAGAGATCGAGCATTATGTGATACACTCCAGAATTCCTTGTTAAACGTATCTTTTCACGTCGATAAGGTAAATTATTAATTTATTTGTGTAATAAACTTTCCCGAAATTAATACACCGCAACGTCTGCTTTTGAAGTCAAAGAAAGACGAAACTGTTAGGATTTAGCATGTACTTTTTAATTAAACCTTTACAGGAATAAATTAACTGTTTAGAGCTCCGAACTGGTCAAACATAAATACATCAGAATCGGTCCCTGAGAATTATTGTGTAATTACAAACTGAAAAATTCAATTTGACTTTTAAATTTTAGTACTCGAGAAACTTATACGAATTTAATAGTTGTAGTTATTCATGAAATTGAAACGTACATTGCATGACCTACAGGGAAATCCATTCCAACTTACAATCGTCTCTATCGTATGCAATTATTACGAATCCTGGCAATCTAATATTAGCGTGGTGCAGCTAGTCCTATCGGTACAGGATCTCTGAACAATAAAGGAGACCCCGAATAATATATAACCGTTAATTTTGAAAACACTAATTTAAACACAATTTATTATTTGAAAAGCAAAAAAACACCTACGCTTTTTTTTTCGTTCCAGTTACTCGACGACAAAGATTTACGTCAATTAAAAGTATTCGAAGGAAATGAGGACTTCGACAAAGCACTCAATTCAGTAAGTCAAACTTTTCAAGGATTACTACGGCGAGTATCCTTAGAAACTGCTATTCCTCGAGCAGGTACGTTATATAATCGCATTATTACAAGAAAATTTACACCTGATTCGCTTTCCATTAAAAATTTACTTTTTAATTCTTCTCCCTCTGAAATATTCAATGTTTTCGGTTTTTGTTTTGTGATTTAAACCTTGGAACACAACACAAATCTGAGTATTTTTGAATATCTAAGTGGAATTGTTATATAATATAAAATGATATCACAAAGCTTGTCAGTGGCCGACTGCGCGGGTTTAAAACTCGACAGCATTAAAACTTTCCACATTATCCCGAAAAGTTGTTTTCTATTTTCAACAAAACCGTTACATATATACCTTTATATTTAAATTGTACTGCGTTTGTTTTTCACAAACAATACATTATTGTTTACTGCTTTCAGAAATCAGAAGTGTTCTGAATAAACATCGAGTTGAAATATACGACGAAGTTCGTAAGTTTAAGGATTTATCAAAAATATTGACAGAAAATTTAAGTGGAACATCGGAAAATGTACAAAACATTGTTAAAAACGTCACATCCGACGATTTTTGGCGGTGGATCATCGTTATCGGTAAGAAAGTTTTAATTTTTTTAGTAATTTAATTTTGTCACTCACTCAATTTTGTGAGATTTTCACAATCTTGGGAATTTAACTAAAGGAATGTAGCAGTTCCATCGTCCGATAAGCAATAATCTGTAAACAAAAAAATAACAATTCTTTATTAAATTTAATTATTCATAATTAAGGGAAAAATAAATCAAAATTGTTTGAAATTCACATAAAAAAGTCGTTGAAGGGATAGGATGGAAAACAGCAGTCACATGTAATTTTTTAAAAGGGTAATGCAGAAAAAGAAAGTTTTGGACTTAGATTCCTCCTGTGAGGCCAAAGCTGGGGGGGGTGGTATTTCGGTATTATGACTCATAATACCGAAATGCCATAATGTCATTATCATAATATCATGCCATAATTTATGACAATTTAGAGATGTATCAATACGCGACATAATTGTCGGTACGCGACAACTGGGCGAATCCCACTGGGCGACGTATAACTGGGCGACGTATAACTGGGCGACGTATAACTGGGCGACTGGTAAACTGGGCGACTGGTAAACTGGGCGACGGTCAACCGGGCGACGGACAACTAGGCGATGGGTAAACTAGGCGCCGGGTAAACTGGGCGATTGTCAAGCGGGCGACGGACAACTGGGTGATGAGTAAACTGGGCAACGGATAAACTGGGCGACGTATAAACTGGGCGACGCGTAAGTGGGCGACAACCTGAAGCAGTTTGAAGAATTGAAGCGTGCCATCGCAAAATCCAATTAGGCTTTGGTAGTGGATTTTCTCACCCTAGCTTGTGGAATTTCATTACCAAATTAAAATTTATTCAAAAAAGTTACGACGTAGAATATGAACGACAAGTTGCTGGTCACTAACCTGCAACGAAAAGGAGACGTTACCTTCAAGCTGACGAAAGAATCCTGAATAAGGTTACGAATTATGATCGTAATAACATAATTGAATACCTTCGTGGCATATCATATAATTATAATATGAATTAATTCATTTGATAAATTTACTTTTTTATAATAAATAAATAAATAATAATAAATTATTATACTGTATAAAAAAACACATCAGTTGTTCGGAGTCAACATCAAGCAAGAGTTACTATTTTTTTCGTCAAATTTAAGTTGAAAATAGTAACTCATAACCTAACTAAGAGATGATGAATCATTGTCTTTATTAGCTAACAATATCCCCCTTCCAACTCTAAAAAGGTGCTATTAGGAAGGGGGTGGATATAACTTTTTTTTCGTCATCAGTAATGCATAAGAGTTCAGCTGATGACTCACTTATTGTACGTAATATTAACGTACGTTAATACCTTTTCGCGTGGATTCTTCTCGTGCCATGGTGGCCAAAACTACACTTATTATAAACATACCCCTAGGCCCGTAGGTTAAGAAAAAGGTGGATCATTGAAAGGTGAAACTCGTTTTTGCGTGGATTCTACAAGAACGGTGGTTGTCCAAATAAAAATTACTATTAAAAAATATAATTTTCGCTCAAAGTGCACTGTTGAAGCATATGAAATGCTAGTGTCGCTCTGGTTATCTCCTCTCTGCGTATAACTAAAGAGTAATTTAACTTGCACGGACCGATCACACAGAATACCAGAATTCACCAATCACGAGCGACTTAGCATAAAATTTGCTGTGAAAATCAAAGTTTTTAAAATCGATTTTTGAAAAAACTAGTGCTGTTAAAGCAATTCTTTAGGGTTCATTCTCTTATTTAAAATATGCTCATTCAAAATTCATCGAGGTTTCAAAATTGATATTTTCGGGTCACGAGTACTTACCTCTCACCCATAGAGGTTATCATAATAATTTTCTTTTAAATGCTCAAAATTTACAGTTGCGTCGCCCACTTATACGTTGTCCAGTTTACCCGTCGCCCAGTTGTCCGTCGCCCGGTTGACCGTCGCAGGGTTGACACAGATACACATTTTTCACTTTATTCATTTTTTTGAAAATCTTACACTTTTCTTCACTTTTTTAAAAAATATTCACTATTTTCACTTACAAAAATTAAATTTTTTGATACATTTAAAAATGTAGTAGCTAGAATTTTAAAAATTGTCGACGCATGTTGCTTGGAGCAAATGTAGACTAGCTAATCAACAAGTAAAATTATGAAATAGAGTTAAAATAAAGTCATTCAAAAAAATTTTCTGGGAAAAAATGAGATGGGGAAAGGGGTAAAACAATCATTTGTGCCACTCGTAAAAATTTTGCTTGGAGGAAGTGGCCCACGGCTAGAATGCAGGGACGTGCCCAACCAACTTTTTTGGGGGAGGGGGGAGGGGGGGTAGAAATTTCAAATTTGCCAACTGAATTAATTCAAAATTACCAACTTTTTGTAAGTTTTGAACCTTTTTGTAAATTTAGACATAAAAAATGCTAAATTGACCAACTTTTCGGTGTTTTTGTCAACTTTTTGCCAACTTTGTACAACATTGGGGGGAAGCTCCCTCCTCATCCCCCCATGGGCACGTCCCTGCTGGAATGAGTTTGACGCCTCTGTACACGCGAAATAAAGAATCTCGTAAATTCATTCATGCGCGTCAGCAGTGGCGTAACTACCGGTGTGCAAATGCATACGGTCCGTGAACTCCTAAGGGCTCAAAAGCAGTGATGTAACAGGAGGTGGTGCCGGGCCACTGAGAAAATTGAGCAATCACAATCATGTTAGAGTGTCATTTCTTGTGAAAGGCAGAGGTATGGCCATTTATATGCAGTAGGAACGGAACAAATAATAGAGTAATACGCATGTTGCTCGGAGGAAATGTAAATTGGTTAAAAAAGATCATTTAAAAATATTTTTTTCGGAAAAAAATAGCCGAGAGGTACAAAATGTGTAAAAAATTGAACCGTTTGCACAGTTTTGGTTTGCAAATTTAGCTAGGGAGTCAAAAAAGGGTCTTTTAAAAAAAATTTGGAAAAAAATTTTCAAATGCCTAAAGAGCAGTTCGAAGGGGGCCCGCTGTGGATCTTGCCCCAGGATCTGTTGGCTTGCTACGTTACTGCCCGAAGTAAATAGTAGTTTTCGTCACAAGGACGTAAAACGAGATTTTACACTCGGGGGCGAAGTTTTGGAAGACGAGGCGAGCGTAGCGAAGCCGAGGCGCACGAACTGCACCGAGTGGTGTAAAATCTCTTTACGTCCGAGTGGCGTAAACTGCTTTTCGTTGTGACTGGACTACTTCATTTTTATTTGTGACTGTATGGAAGCCGTCCCTGCACAGGCCGTAAACCACTCATTTTACGGCCGGAACAACGAAAATATTTTCACACCATTTGTCATTTTTTTTTTAAATTTCTATCCACTTTTCTTCACTTTTTTTGAAAATGTTCACACTTTTTTCACTCACTTCTTGCTTAGAACTCTGTGGCAACTCTGCCGTCGCCCAGTTTACTAATCGCCCAGTTGTCTTTCGCCCAGTTGTCTTTCGCCCAGTTATACGTCGCCCAGTTGTCCGTCGCCTAGTTGTCCGGTTCCGAGTGTGAGAAGCCACCCTCCTTCATCCAAAAACATAGCTCGGCCTCAGCCTCGCCTTTCTACGCTTTATTTGACATAGCTCAGCCTACGGCCTTCACCCTACCTAAATCCTGACTAGAAATTTTTTACGGTTGAAATGAGGCCCGCTTGCGGTTTACCCTTTTAAAGATCAGGTGTGGATCAGGTAACCTACTGGAATATTACACGAAACTTTGTCAGGTCCAAATTCGGCTGATCTAGTGGTGTTACATCAGGCTTCGGTTCCGGATGCATGCCGGATCCGGCAATTATCATGTATGATCATGACTGTCTTGATAGGGCTCACCAGATCAAAATCAGATCAGGCATCAGTAAAGACGTGGTGTACACTTCGTTCCTCTTCAATTTTTGATTATCCAAATTTGAACTAATTTGTGTTTTCAATTATTTAAAGTTTTTCAGGACAGCGTCTTTAAATATTAGAAGACTAAATTGCTCACAACTGCAAAAGACTCTTTAATTAACTAAAAACTTTAATTATTAAAAAAAAACACATTTTTGTATATCAACAAATTTGAAAAGAAATCAATACCGGGCCCCAGGACGTTGAACCGATGAATCTTTCTTCTAAAATCCTGTTCACACTATATGATTTCTCATGTGACTTATTAGTCAGAAGAAAAGTCATGGCTAAAATGATAATGATGCTATCATAACAGCTAATCATAAAAGCCATAACTTCTATAATATCAAAAAACACATAGTCTGAACGTAAAACAAGTTTTCATATAAGAAGTCATGTGACTAGTCAAATTAGAAATCATATAGTGTGAACAGGCTTTAACGGTTCACTAATAAAAAAATTGTTGGGTAAAGGTTAGGGCTGGGCGATTGTTAGATTTAACAATCGATAATCGATTGTGTAAAAACAATCGATTATATCGATTAATCGATTAATCGGTTAATCGATTAATCGAAAACAATCGATTAATCGAAAACAATCGATTAATCGAAAACAATCGATTAATCGAAATCAATCGATTAATCGAAAACAATCGATTAATTGTCATACGCATGCGCAGATTAAAATCCATAACGTGAATTTGAAACTGCGCATGCGTCTGATAGTTGCAAATGGTTTCAAACTGCTGAAAGAACAGAGCTTATAAAAAACTTCCAGGTCTAAGAGAAAGGGAGAGTTACATAAAATGTGACTAACAATTTATAAGTATGACTAGGAGGGGGGGGGGAAATTTATAAGAAAATTATGCTTGAATTTTTTTTTTGCTCGCATTTAATTGTGCGTTAAGCGGTTGAAAAATAATGGGGGTCTTTGTTTTGTGATCATCTGCCACAATGGAGGTAGAGGGGATAAAAAAAGCTTGCCCCATCCCCCCATGGGTACGTTCCATAATATAATAATAATAAGGTATGCTATTGCGCAGGTTATGTAGTATCCACGTGACGTCATGCGCAACAATTATCAAAATGCAATTTATTTGTGTAATATCATTGGTTCAAAATATGATTACGCGCAGAATTTTACTTACCACGTGACGTCATGCGCAATAATTACCAAAGTGGAACTCGCATCTGTCATACATTATTTATTTTACTATATCATGAGCACGGTCCTGCTAGAGGTAGACGATTGTTAAAATTAACAATCCGAAAACAATTAATTATTTTGAATTGAAAATAATCGAACAATCAATTATTCTGATTGATTAATCTATTGTTCGATTTTTACTCCCTCGGCTTTTTTTACCAAAACTATATCTAATTACTTTCTTGCGTACTACTCCATATTGGTTCCATATAACATAAATAAACAATAGATTAATCAAAAACAATCGAACAATCGAAAAAAAATCTGATTAATCTATTATTCAATTTTTTACATTTCGCTTTTTTTATTAAAATTACTTTGAAAAACTTTTTGCGTACTATTTCATATTCGTTTTATATAACATAAATAAACAATCGCTTAGTCAAAAACAACCGATTAATCGAAAATAATCGAACAATTAAAATTCATCGAAGAATCGATTAATCGCACACAATCGAAAATAATCAAATAATCGATTAATCGCAAACAATCGAAAATAATCGAAAACAATCGATTAATCGAAAATAATCGATTGATCGAACAATCGATTAATCGAAAACAATCGATTAATCGAACAATCGAACAATCGAACAATCGATTAATCGAATAATCGATTAATCGAAAATAATCAATTTTTCGATTAATCGATTATTTCAAAAATATTAATCGATTATCGATTAATCGATTATATAATCGATGAATCGAAATTAATTCCCAGCCCTAGTAAAGGTAGCTACTAGGGTCCCGAAAATACAAATTTTACGATTGAAACCTCGATGTTTTCTGAAAGAGTATATTTTAAATAAGAGAATTAAGGGAAATGCACCTGTTTTTTCAAAAATCGAAATTAAAAAAGCTCGATTTTCATTGCAAATTTGAAGATAAATCGCACGTAATTGGTGAATCAATGCATTCTGTTGTCGGTACGCGTGCAGTTATGCATAATAGTGTTGCACTTGACAAATTTTTAGGACTAAAATTACTTCAGAAAAGGGTACTTAAATTTAACGAACGGTAGTTACTTTTTCGCGTGGATCCTACTTGTGCCATGGTGGTTTCGGGCGCTCCGGGCCATTTTGATGAAAACGACACTAATTTTAAAAATACTCCTAGGCCAGTGGATTAATGAAAATGGTGGATCTTTGAGGGGTAAAACTCGTTAGCGTAGATTCTAAACGCAGGGTGGTTGTGCAAAGAAAAATCAACTTAAAGCACCCCTCGCTGCGCTCGGGCGCTTTAAGCCATTTTTCCTGCACATTTAGTATTGAAAACCATAATTTTCGCTCGACGTGCACTGGTAAAGCATCCCAATGCAAGTGTCGCTCCGGTTATCCCCGCTCTGCGCAAAGCTAAGACCAGTTGAAACTACACGGACTGTCAATAAAATGCATTGATTCACCAATCCCGAGCTACTTTGCTTAAAATTTACTGTGAAAATCGAAGTTTTTAAATTCAATTTTTGAAAAAACAGGTGCACTTAGGGCATTCCGTCTCCCTTAATTCTCTTATTTAAAATATACTCTTTCAGAATTCATCGAGGTTTTAATCGTAAAATTTGTATTTTTGGGACCTCGATAACTACCTGCAACCAAATTGTTTCTTAACACTAACCTAAGCTCGATTAAGCTTTTGACGGTCTACCAATAAAAAAAATTGGATAGAATGATAAAAAAGATCCAAAAAGTAATAATAAAACAAAAATTCTGCGGATCATTGCAATTAAGGGCTTATATTTCTTTAAAAAAAAAACTGAAAATTTACTTGAACTTCCATATAACCACATTGCATTGGCTACCGCTAGAAGGCCTCGCCCATGTCTCATATAATTACCGCTAAAACCTACTTCCTTAAGTGCATGTCCCTAGCCTCCCCCTCATTTTAAGATTTGAATCGAAAATATTCTAAATCGTTTGTGCTTGTTTGTCCAAAAATTATTTTCGTTTGTATTTATTCAAATAGTTTCCAAAAAATTTTAAAATTTAATTGGCGGGGGGAGACTATAGCGACTTGCTTTTAGAAATTTTGAATTTCAGATTCAAAATATTCTAGATCTGGAATCAAAAGCTTATCCACAGCAATAGTATAAATGATAGGAAATAAGAAAGCCAAAACGTACACTGACAATTAATTTGTTTCAATGAGCTTTCCGATATCCCACGATTTCCTATCATTTATATTCTAGATATTTAGTGTTTTGTTTGTACTTGTTTGTGCAAGTTTCATTTAAACTTGCAGAAACCTGTACTAACTAAAAATATCCCCCTAGACCGGTCCTACGCGGCAAAGTGTGCTACTAGGAAGAGGGTGACTAAATTTTAGGATGAATCCAAGAATTGCCGTGGATACTTCTAAATTTTTTTTGTTATTTCCTAGATGTTGAATGCATGATGACGTAGGTATTACTGCAGCTGCCGTGGTAGATGTCCCCTCCCTTCATCTAGAATCTAAACTAAGTAAATCCACACGCACCATTAACAGAATACGTCCATAAAGCCAAATTTCACAAAAAAATTGGAAAGTTTAAAGTTGATTATTACATTAACTAATCGATATATGACATTTCTCCGTATCTAAAACGCTCCATTTTAGTGTTATCTATCAGATTCCGTTGAGTTTTCTTTAATAAATATAATATCTTGGAGGCCAGGCTATGTAACTAAAATCAAAAATCGTTTCATATCACTAACCTAACCTCGACCGGTGGATTTCTTTTTTTCGTACTCAAACCTAGGTTTTTTGTGCCTTTCTCCCTAGAAAATAAAATAAGTTTCACGCTTGGAGCCCAAAGCGGATGATGCCCAAACATCCTGGCGACCAAACGGCGGCCCCAAAAGTTCTGCCTCGTATAATAAACATATCCTATAAAATTTAATTTTAGATTTAAAATAAAACAAAAATAATTATTTTTAAATGTGATATTAAAATAAATCATTTGGATCGGTACAATGTTTGTGCTACGTGACCGATCCATTCATAAAAAAATGAGATTGCTTTAATTGTAAGAAAATTTAATGACTAAAATAAATTACAAAATATCAGTGCGAGGCCGTAGGCCGAGCTATGTTATGTGACATATTGTAAAGTGTAAATGCCGCAGGCCAAACTTTGCTATGCAAAATTGAGAAGCCAGCCACAGAAAACTATGGAAGTTTTTTGATCGTTTTTCAGTAAGCACATTCCCCAAAAAAATGGGCACCGGTTGCTTTCACAAACATAACCTTAAATTCAGAGGATGACACTGCTAACCTCTAAGCGAAGTATGCGACTCAAAATAATTTTTAACTGTTTCATTACGACTTGATGATTTGGAGCGACAAATTTAAAATTTCAAAAACTTTCTTTGACTCGATATCGCTTTCAAGCAAAAGCGGATTAAACATACCCAGATTCCTAAGCCAAAAACTTTCAATTGCCCTCCTTCCTCCTCAGTTTTTAAAAAACCTTTTTAATTAATTCCTTTTTTTAATTTCCTTACGGTAGAATCATTTCAAAATAAAATTTTTAAGAATTAAAGTTATCTTGTCTTGTCCAGGCGCACTGCTCGTGCTGATTTCCTTTTTTTTCTGCTACCTCTCCACTTTCTGTTTTTTTTCTTCTTGTGTCTTGTTTCTTGACATCCGATTAGGTTAGGTTAAATTAATTAACTAGTGCCGAAAAATCTTCGCGCCGAATAGACCGAGATGTCGAGGACCAATAATGTCCAGTTGTTATTTAAAACTTCCTACTTGCAAGACAGTACTAAAAACTTTTTATTTAAAACTTTGTTTTTCGGTGTTATTTAATCGTTCCAAAATGTGGAAATGGCCCAGATTAGTCTGGGTTATCAACCCTTGCTTCAAAATTAAAAATCGATTTAACTTGAAAACTTCTTTGATTTCAGAAAAGCATCAAATATAAAACTATTATGAATTATGAAAAAGTGACCGCCCCAGTGTTGTGTATAAAATTTGTTGTTTTAACAACATAATTAAATTAATTATTTTTGAAAACATAAAATTGGACGGCTGCTTTTATTCCATTATATTATTATGGTTCATAAAAATCGGTCGTATGTGACTTCATAAAATTCAAATTTGAAAATGTTTTTTGTTATGTGATATGGAACGCATGTCTGCTATTTAATCTCGTAAATTATAAATTCTTGTGAAATGTGTTTCAAATAATGTTTCAGGATAGGAAAAGCGTAGTAAGTACGTCATTTTTCCAAAAGAAGCAAAAGTGCCGAAGATGGAAAAATCATACTTTTCCACTAGTGGCATAATACAAAATCTTTTCTAATATAGTTTGAATATATAATGGCAAAAAATTTTAATTATAACTTTTAAATTGCATTTCTAAACTTTTCTGACTAAAGGCTGTATTACACTACAAAATTTTTAATCAGCCGTTGTGAGTATGCAAAATATATAAATAAATTATGTCACGTTCCAACAAAAAAAAAAGAAAAAAAACCTTCCAAAGATTTAATAAATTTTAGTTCCCTTCATAAAATGTCGAATTTAAAACCAAAAGTAAAATTAAAAGTTATGTTAATTAAGTGCATTTATTCAATAAATTTAATGATTTATTATGCATTAATGAATTTCAACTTTCAAAAAAATTATTTATGACGAATTAACGCCAATTATTTAAATGATTGCAAAAATTTGCATTTATGCAAATAAAGAACCGTATGCACGTTATGAATGACATTTCAATATTTTCAGTTTTGTGTTCGCTGTTATTCTTTGTTTGGACTCTTCTACTGTGCGGACTTCCTTGCGGATGCGGTTTAAACCCAAGATTATCTCCATTTCTTCTAGCTGGATTGGGCCTAATGTCCGTTTCATCTGTCATAATTTGGGTCGTAGGAGCAGCAGCCTTCGTGGTAGGCACTCACGGCCAAACTTTGTTATGCGAACAACTTTACGACGAACCCAATTTCACCGTCATCGAAGCTTTATTTCGCCAAGATTTTGAGTACATCTACGAAGATTACCAAACAACCATTTCCTTCAACTTGAAGAACATTTTAACGTAAGTAACGAAATTCGCGAAAAATTAATGCTTAAAGGTAACTTTCAGCAACTGCCATGCTAATCGCACAGCTTACACCACGTTCAATTTGGAAAGCATTTTAAAACTGGACCACCTGTTAAACCAAAGCGATTGGAACGAGTTCCAAAAGTTTGTCGACAAATTCTCCGTCAATTTAACTACCTTAAACTTTTTAACACCCTCACTTAGCGATTTCCTGGAGAAACTATCCAATATTTCTCGAGTAAACATGACAAAACATCGAATGGAGTCTTCCAAGACAATAACAAACCGAGATTTAATTCTCTTAGCTGAACAAATCCAAAAAGTTGCTAAGCAACTTAGCGATTATCAGACTGTGATAAAATTTGAAGGTTTAGTTAAGAAAACTAAATATATCGAGCAGACTGAAGTTCGACTTCTACAGGATTATAGGGACAAAATATTGTACAAAATAACTGCGGTGGAATTAATGATGGAATCATTTGGAAATCGGGTTAATCGATCGTTATCAAAGATGAGACACATTCAGAGTTTTGTAAAAGGGAAAGAATGGATGAAAATTGGACAAAACGTATGTATGTTAACTTGATAGTGAAAAAAAAGAAATTAGATTTTATTTCCAGGCTACAAAAGTGTATACAGGGAGGTTGAAAAATTATTTTCTGGACGTGCACGATTTTGTTAAGGAGACAATTTATGGCGATGTCGGAAGGTGCAAATCCTTGTGGAATTTATTTGATGCAACGAGAACTATAATTTGTAAAATAGTTGTAGATCCATTGGTAAGAAAATAAGGTTTTTTCCTTTATTTATTTTGTCAAGAAAATATTAATTTAAGGTTTTGTTTCTTTTTGTGTAAACAATAATTGAAATTAGATTTTCGTTAAGTCGAAAGAATTCAATGTAATTTAATTTCAGAATGGATTTTCGTTTGCTTGCTTCGTGTGTATTTTATTGTTTCTCGGTTTAACTCCTCTCATAATCCGAATTCTCGCTCAGTATAAGATAATAGATGAAGATTCGTTCAGCTCGATAACACATAGGTGAGTATAAATTTCAGTAATGCAATTTATTGGTAAATCGGTTAACGTTTTCTCTAACGATGTGCTTCCTTGTCAAAGTTTCGTTATTAACTTATTGAAATAAAATTAAAGTTTCTGTAGGATCGATAATCCACCTCGGGTTTTTGTTTTTCACAGACGAGCTCGAAATGGGTTGCTAATCGACGACGAAGAAACTTGGGCTACACCTTCGCCGACGTAAGTATAACTTTTTGTTGCTACTTAAAACATATCGCTTCGTAATCGATTACACAAAACAAAAAGTGACCCTAATTTATAAATTTTTAATCCTTCTTGTAGAAGTCCATCGGAAGAGGTGGCGCGAATAACTTGTTCTGAAAATGGGCCAAGGTAAGAGACTGCTTAATTGGCTTTTGTTATATATTTCACTCGTTTTGTTTTATTTTAGCCAATCGCCGGAACTGCTGATTATTCCTCCGATCCCAAGGTAACTTTTTGTGTTATTTAATAATCACCTGTTCGGCAGCTTTTATGTAATTAAGCTGCCTGTAATCGAAATTTATGAGATAAAATCGATCTATAATTTTGCAACAATTGGTTTATTCAAAACAAGTATTGGATTAATTTCAGAAAAAAATTAACAAGCTTGTCAGGGGCTTTCATTGAACTATGGAATAATAGGATCATGAACCACGCCCCATGTTTTATTTAAATTAACAATTAAAAGTTGTCCAATATTTTTTTTTCAAAACTAATTAAGAAACCTATGTAATAATGGAATTACAAGATAACTCATACATTTACGAGTAAGCAATTTTTATAATCGGGACAAACCTTACATGTAAACAAAGACCTACAACTGAACGTGAAAACCGAAACACCAAAAATAGCGAGGAAATCAATGAATGCTAGGACAAAAAATGTCAAAATGTCGCTGCTCCTCCACCAATCTGAATTTTACCCAAGTTCCGGGGATGGTCTGTTGAAGGCAAACAAAAGTTTGAGTGAAAGCGATCCACAGATCTGGTCCTGGTTACTTTCAAGTTTTGGCAGTAGCTCACCGTCCCTGCTACGTCTCCAGCCGTAGCAAAATTAGCGTGCTATGCTAGACCAAAAGTTTTGACTGCTCCCACAATAAGCTGCATCGGGTATTTAAAATTCATTTCAGAGTTAGGAGGAACGACTAATGTCGGTACTAAAATGAGAAAAAGAATGAATTTATACACTGAGAGCTACTGACGGATTTCAGAAGTCTTGAAAATTTTATGCCTTATAGATCGAAACCTTTTAAATACAAAAGTGTAAATGGTAGAAGATTTTCTGGTCAGATAAGAGGGCGAGGGGCAAAAGGCCAAATTTTCCACAAATTTAAGACTTCTGCCGACTTCACCGAACGGTTCCATGGAGTTTATAGATAACGTAAAAAAAATTTCAGATGAAAATTCGGTCGAGAACATAGTTAAATAATTTTTTAAATCGCAAGAATTTCCATTCCAGTCGCGCGGAAAGCATGGGATGGTAAAAAGTCATTCATATGGGATTTAAACTGTTAATTTATTATTAAAATTTTGTTAATATTATTATTGAAACACAAATTTCAAATACTTTCAGCCAAATAATCAATCTAAATATATTTTCATGACTCTTTTAAAAAATTAGCTGAAATAGGTCGGCAACCCTGGCTCCGATTTTAAAATTTCTGAAAAAAGAAATTATAGAAAAAAGTCCAAACAGCAATAATAAAACAAATCATTTATGAACCATTGCAAATAAGGTTTATTTTTTTTTTAATTTTCAAAAATTCTACATGAACGAGCGATTTCCCGCGGTTTGTAGCATACATGAGCCTTTCATTGGCCGCCGCTAAGAAGTAAGCGGCGCCCAACTCGAAGATTAAAATCCGGAACGAATTCATGCTATGAGCCTCCATTGCACTATGACTAGCTCCTACTTCGTCAAACATGTGAATTAATCTGTGTGTGAATTTAATTTAAAGTATTAAATTGACTTATCAAAGATGGATCATAATAGGACGTAGTGGCGTTATCAAAATTGACTCTTTGCCCCCCTTCCGCTTCGCTCCAGAGGGCTCCGAGCCGTTTTGACTAACGCTGTACTAATTAATAATAATTCCTGGGGGCCTTCCAACTTGGCAAAAGTGCTACTAAGAAATAGGTGGATTTCACCTTCTTTTTCATCAAATTTAAGCCAAAAATACCAGAGTACACGAACCGCCGATACAATGTGTCAATAAAGTCGCTTTTCAAAAGAAAATTGCAAACTTTAAAATCAATTATTAGCTAAACCAATTGATATATGTACAACATCCTTCCATATTTAAAACGCGTTATCTATCAAATTCCGTTGAGTTCTCTTTAATAAATGTTATATCTTCGAGTCAAGGTTGTCGTCCTAGATCCAAATTAGCAAACGGCGAACAATTAAATGTCGCTGGCCCCTCCCAAATCGAATTTTTGGATAAAATTTGCGTCAAACGTTTGAGCATCGTTTGAGCATCAATGAGCTTCCAATATTTTCGTTTAAGCCTCAACCGTCGCGGAGTTATTCGCGAAAACTTTTGGGGAGGGGGGCTGTAGACATGATCCCCCCCCCAGTGGAATTTTGGGGTAAAAAATTTATCTTTAAATTAAAGAGTTTAGAGACTGAATACTCAGTCCATCAAAAATCTCGTTGTTATCAATATTAAAAATTCTCTTAAGTGTTGCCAAAAAAATCACAAAATATCACATAGGGGGAGGGGGGGTCTAGTAATATATCACGTGTATTTATTTTTTGATGATACTTATACCTGTATTTTATAAATACAGTAAACTCTCGATTATCCGTGGGCGGTTTATCCGCGGTGGCTGTAGGAGGCATTTTTATATAAAAAGGAGGTTTTTTCGTAACATTTTTTTATCACAAATATACATATAGAAATAAAATCACTGTTTTCCGGATATTCGTAGTTTTTTCGTAGTTTTTTGGCCATTCGGCTTATCTGCGAAATTCGATTATCCGCGATATCCACTCCAGTCAATCCCGCGGATAATCGGGAGTTTACTGTATTTAAAAAAAATTAAGATTTTTTGTAGGTACTAAAAAATACACGTGATATGGTGGGGGGAGGGGGGTAGTTTCAAACCTCACCATGTATCACCAAGGGGGAGGGGGGTTAAAAAATGCCAAAAACAACATCACGTGATTAATGGACAGCCCTTAAATGTGAGGTATTTTTGTTACAAAATTTTGTCTAAAAATCGGGGGAGGGGATTAGAAATGAGAGATTTATTTTTGTTGCTGCATTCTCACTACGCTGGGAAGGGAAGATTCTATGCATTTGAGAAAACATCTAAATAATGCTAAGCTACTTTTGTTACAAAATTTAGTCCAAGAACCAGGGGGTCTGGGGGGTTTGGAATACCCCCCAGCCATAACTAAAAGCAAAAAGACAATATTTTAGAATAAAATTTGTGTTGCTATCAATTATTAAAATTGCGCTGGGGGGTATTCCATACCCCCCAGACCCCCCGGTCGCATATTTCTAGTTTTTGAGGTTAGCTGCGTTTCTGATATTTGCCACAAAAAGTATTTTTATTAAAGTGGTAAATAAAAAGTAATTCTCCTAGTTACACCACCGCATAAAACCGCAAATACATTTTTTAATAAAATTATTTGTACCTAATTAATTTACCTATAACTTTTAAATATTTTTGTTTATGCAAAATTTTGAAAATAGGGACATAAATTGGCTCAAGAACGGCGAAGAAAGGTTGTAAATAAAGCAACAAAACAACTTTTTTGGAATCAAATTTTTGTGTTGTTGTCAAAAAAATTAATTACTCCCTTTTGGAGCAGAAAATCTTTTGCCATTTTCGGTTTTGTATTTAAGGGGTATTTATCTACATATAAGCCATAAAATTTTCAAGACTCCTGAAACCCGGAATGAAATCCGTCAGTAGCACTTACACTACTATTAGATGATGGGGTTTGTTCTATTCGCAAAGAACAAAGGATGCAGTTTTAGGTCGTACCCAGGACCTTTCAAGTTTGATTTATTATTTCCGGCTTGACAACAATCATTCATAGAAATAAAGTTAAAAACTTTATCTGTTTGGAGAGTTTGACAGACAATCCCAACTAGGCCGGTCCTGATCAAAATCAAGACTAAACCCCAAAAGCTAGGAATGTTTGATGGTGTAAATGGTTGGTGTAACGTAAAGAGGGTGAAACCACGAGCAGAGATCATGATTTCATGAAATGTCAATTATTCTGTAGTGTGATTGATAGAAGTAATGGTAAAACGGTGGAACGACGGAAGTAGTAGTTGATTTAGAGTTACAAAAATAATAATTTGTGTAATTTTATGTTTAGAACTTTATTACAGTTCATCTTTAAGACAATAAATTAAGATTACGCGTCAATAATTCATTGTTGTAGTATTGAGATTGCAAAGCAACAAATTAAATCAATCTTTGAATATTGCAACAGTTGTAGGTTTATAAGAATGTACTTGTAATAATTTATTGTTATACTTTATTCATCCTTGAATTAATAAAGTTCGAACATCACATCGTGCAATATATCACATTGTTATAATGAATTAACCCTCAATTATAATAATTTCTAAGCTTATAATAGTCAAGGTCAACTAGCACATTATTTTTTAAATTATTATTTTAGATCACTATCGGGATGAATCAGATGCTGAATCTAGAAAATTTTAAATTAAAATTGTTTAAATTAATATATGAAATTTTTTAAAGGTTTATTTGAAAGTTCCATTTAAATGACGGTGGTGCAATCAGCCCTTAGAATGCTAACTTGATTGCACTACCGATGTTCTTTAGCGACTAATAATTAGAAATCTACCGTTAAAATAGATGTTAATTTTGCAGGCCTCCAGAACCGATTCCTTCCGTAAGGTCCCCAATTAGGTACGAATCAACCATTTTTAATTAGTTTTTTAATTTTACATAATTTATTTTTTTTAGTTTTCCGTCAACTAACACCATCACCAAAGTACTACGTGCTCCAAAGTAAGCTAACAAAATTTTAAATTTTCTTAATTCCCTAATTTTTTTTCATTAGGATCCTCGACCCATCAAAATTGCTTCAACTTGCATCGAGGTAACTAATTAATTATTTACATGACAAATTTATTTTTAATTTTATTCACTTTAGGGTTACGGAAACGCCTCGATTTCTTAAATCGCCGATACCGAGGTAATTAATTAATTAATTAATTAATTATTGTCGGAACTAATAATATTAATTTTCTTATCACGACGTAACAATTTTAGGGTTCTAAAACCAGACACTTCGCGGTGCACCAGGTGTGTACTAAACGATTTCTGTATTTCATAAAATTTTCAATTTTTTTACAGAAATCGATACGAATCGCTCAAGTTAATCGAACGCACCGATTTGAGAACACCCAGAAACTGGTTATAAAAATGAAAAACTATGAAAAGTTTTTCAAGAGAAAAATCGTATAACCGCAAAGGTTGATGTACTATAAATTTATTTAATAAAATAAAAATGTTGTGATTTACTAAATAAAACGTTTAAAGCCTAAATTTCATTTTCCTCTCTCAACCCACATAAAAATTTTACAAACTTTTGATAACAAAGAGACTAATAAAAGTCATAAAACAATAAAAATGTTCACAGGATAATCGGAAGGGAAATCTAAATTACCACATCGAACAAATCTTAGGGAGATTTTGTAAAGGGCAAATTTATTTCATCCTTTTATCACCACAGTTTAAGTTAAAAAAAGTAAGTGCTAGAGAATTAATTATCTGATTTTTTTATACATTCGAACGATAACAACCTAAAAAAATACTAACATTTCAGAAAATAATTGCTTTCAGGATCATATCTATTTTATTCCTGCAAACGCTACGCTTGTTCTGTTTGGTGCCACATTTTATTACGTCTTTGCCGCTAAAATGGGTAAAAAATAAAAGAGAAAGTCTCCACTTCGCTGCGACTTAATATCCTAATAATTACTTTTATTTTTTTTTTCTATAGGTACATAAAAAATTTTTATTTAAATATTGATCCTGAAATCCTAAGCGAGCTGTTCCATTAAACGGAGTGGCTTGAAAATAGTTTTATTTTTACATTACAAAAACTGTTTGGCCGATTTACATTAAGTGTTGTCCGTGATAAAACATTAAATTTCGAGAATTAATTCAACAGTTTCTATATCACAAAAATAAAAATGTTTTCAATTCATCCCTTTAAAGGTCTGCAGCTTCCGTATGAAGTGTATTCTAACTTACATTTACACGAAATTTATTTCTAAAAAAAATAAACTCGGTAATCTCAATTACATCTTTACTAAGGGTAAACATTTACTAGCAATATTTTACTCTCAGGGGTAAAATTTCAGAAGGTAAATACTCACAGCGAAGGCGACGGAATACGTCGGCTATACACTCATGTAGAAACCGGGGAAGTACAAACAAAATTTATTTGGTAAAATTAATCAAACCCCCTAAGAAAAAACGCATAATGAAGACATAATAAAGGTCAGTAAAAGAGCAAACATTGTTCGTATTAAATAGATAAATATAATTAATGGAATGAATAATTTAGAACCAGTTTTTCGAGTAGGTACACTTTAAAAAAAATTTATTTTTAGCCCGTTCATTACCGTCCCAAAATTTAAACGAAAATACCAACATGAAACCTTTTTATAGTAAATCATAATCGCATCGTCACGATTCTGCATGCAAAAGTAATTCATTGATTATTTAACATTTAATGGGCCTATTATTAATTTATTTATTTGTCTATCTAAAAAATAGGTTAAATAAACATGTACGTCCAATAATTATTGTTGTGAAATTTGTAATACCCAAGATACGATCAAGTTTTTTATGCCTACACCTTTATGCTCCAAACAAGATTAAAATAACATAGTAAATGTTAACCTCCCAGTGTGCAATAAGTAATATAATAAGTAGTGTGACAAGCCCACAAATTTAAAGGCACCTGAATAATTGTTAATATTTCATTACGTGCGTATATGCAACAACAATCATAAATGAGAACAAACAAATACGTAGTAATCATGAAAAGGGACATTTTACTAGATAAGGTGGGTAGTTTGCGGAAAAATCCGAAGGCGAAGCCGAATATATTCGTTTTTAATCGAAGTTAATGTGCTTATTTTTTTTCCAAGTAATATTTAGGGTACGTGATAAATTCTCTAGAATCTAAAGCCAATTCTAAATTAGAGTTTAAGGTATAATACAATCTACCCTAAATTAAACTTTCTTAAAATTTTAAGCTTCCAAAATGGAAAACTTGCACATCAAGCACTGAAATATTTTACTTTCCCTTGTAATCGATCAAATTTGCTAATTGAAACGTTAAAACCACACAAAAGAGCAGGTAAATAAGCTTTTTCCCCATGGCAACAGTTTTTTAGCATTAAAAATATTTACAAAGTTTATAAAAGGGAAGTCAATAAAATAAGAACAGTTAAAAAACATAATAGTGCCTTCTATGTTGATTAAAAAGTCGCGAAACGCTTGTAACCAAAATTTTAAATTTACTCCAATTGCATATTTGATTCGGACGTTTTTAAATTAAAAGGTGCAACTTTGACATTTTGTAGACCCATTTCATCAAATTGCTACTTGTTAAAACTGAGGTGTCATTTTTATGTAATTTGGCACACATTTTTTACGTGTATGGTTAAATTGAACACCTATCGATATCATTGTACCATTGGGCGAATTAATATTTTAACTTGACCTATGCTACAACTCTTTCTTTTATAATATCAACGACCTTCCTCTTCGCTAAACGATAATACATTTGTAATAATGAATATTATACAATATAATTTACCTTTATTTATTCCGTCTGCATACACGACAATTCAAAAGTTACTGGAACGATTAACAAAAGTGCACTGAAAATGCATTTCTGTTGTTGATAATATTCAAGGATTCGAAAATTCAATAAAAGGTTCCGCTCTTAACATTCTCAAGGACCTTTGTTAGATCAAATTTAAACCCTAAGATAAAGAAGAAATCAAAACTAGAGCAAAAGAGCGTTTACCTTTTGTCTGTCTGCTCGATTGTCTGCGATTACAACTAATTAATGGATTAACCTAGACTATTTATGTCAATGTTTTATTTTGAGAAAACGTTGAACTTTAAATGTTAAAAACATTAATAAGAATGTTTATTAATTAATAACATCGTTAAAACGTTAATTAATTATTATTTATGTATTGTTCAGAAATCAGCTGTAACTTAACAATGACAAAAATAATGAAAACGTCTTCTTGTATTTTACAACAATTGGGCGAAGCCGGCAGCAGTTTTCAAGTTGATTCTTTTGCAATTTTACCAAAACCAAGAGATCCCACCCTAACCCAGACCTTCGATTAAAACGAAAGTGGACCACTTTGTACTACATTTTGCAACTACTAAACGACTATATATAATCGGGCGAATATTGGATTATTCATCAGTTTCAGAGTTATTCTTAACTTTTACACTACACCACAATGATTCAGGTACCTACAAAAGTTTTAAATAAGTGCAATAAATTATTTACATCTTTTCTAACCATATACGTAATAACACTACTTTTATATTTTAGACTATCGTTTTCGCCGCCGTTTTGGCTATCGCACAAGCAGGATACTTGGGACCCCAAGCTGCTCTTGGTGCTCCATACGCAACCTACGCAGCAGCCGCACCAGTAGCTCATTATTCTCCAGCCACCGCTGTAAGCAGCTCCTACATCAACCAAGCTCATGCTCCACAATTAGCAGCCGTCCATGCCGCCCCAGCTGTTCATGCCATCCACTCAGCACCTTTAGCAACTTACGCTGCTGCCGCTCCAATCGCCTACCACACCCCATCAGTAGGTTCTTCTCACCAAAGCGTTCTCCGTTCTTTGGGAGGTGACCAAGCTGTTTCCCATTACGCCAAAGCCGTAGACAGTGCTTTCTCGAGCGTCCGTAAATACGATACCCGTATCACCAACGATGCTTTATCCGTCGTTCCAGTTGCTGCTTACGCTCATGCTGCCCCAGTAGCCACCTACGCTCACGCCGCTCCAGTCGCCACCTACGCTCAAGCTGCTTACACTCACGCCGCTCCAGTAGCCACCTACGCTCAAGCTGCTTACACCCATGCCGCTCCAGTAGCCACCTACGCTCACGCCGCTCCAGTAGCAGCCTACTCTCACGCTGCTCCATTAACCACCTACGCTCACGGTGCTCCAGTCATCGCTAAAACCGCCGCAGTCCATTACTCTCCAGCCGCAGTTGTTTCTCACGCAACTTTCTCCGGTTTCGGAGCTCATTATGCCTACTAAATGTTACCAAAAACTTTTAACTTATAGTTTGAACTGTTTATAAGTACCTCTCATTATTTAATGTTTGTAAGAATGTGGATAAGAAATTTTGTGCTATTTTTATTTATGATGTATCATTTTGTATTCTGTTTTCTATTTATTGTGCCTATTTTGTAAGATATTTAGAAAATATAATATTAAATTTATAAGTTTTAACAGTCATTTCTCCTGCTTTGCCTCAGTTTTGACACAAAAAGTTAAGATTTTGAATTCCCAAATTTCAAATTTTTAAACGGTTCCTTTAATTAATTATTTAAATAATTATAATTGAGGAAAAAATCGTGTAATAGTCCAATAAAAAATTAGAACGAAAATATTATAATATTTTAAGAAAAGTACATCAATAATCGAGCCAGAATAATCAAACAATGAAAATAATTACAATACAATTGACTTTTTCTTATTATTTTTAAAATAATATTATATTATGGTATTCTCCATTTATTTCTTTGAAACCAACACTTTGTTGACATATTCTGTTTTCCGTAAATAAATAAAAGGCTTTCCAAATAATAAAAATCATCCATCTTGTGTAGTACGTGAGACGCAAAGTGAAATGAATATTTAGTAATTTCTTCAAAACACGCATTTACTGACAGATCAGGCGAATGAATTCATCACAATAAAAGTTATAGACTCTACATGCGTTCAATTCTCAAGAGAGTTAAATGTTAAACCGTCTTAGACCTTGTTTTGCACAGAACTTACTACACCATTCCCAGCCTAAATTCAGAAAGCGTCAATTGCAATTCAGATTAGCCAATACTTCTGACCAATCCGACCTTATTTTTTAGTTAGCCCATCGTCGGGATGGCCCATGGGGAACCGCCAAAAAAAGCGGTTGTAAAGCCAGAAATAATAATTAATCTGAATTATAATTGACACTTTCTGAATTTCAGCTAAAAATGGGGTAGTAAATTGTGTCTGGTTAGAGCTGGACTTGGACCATCGATCTTATATTACAATAACTGATCTAAGGGTCAGGCCGTGTTTAGAGCCATCCAGGACTAACAAGGAAAAGTTACGAAGTCCGACTCACCAATTGGATTTCTTTTCACTGTACGTGTAGGTCATAGTTAGGACTTCAATAGCTCCAAAATATAAAATGCGCCTTTTGAGACTTTAAGATAAGATAAAATTAAGTATTGTGTAGTTTATGTTCCTGAAAGTTTTTCCTCTAACCTGAACATTTACTAGGCGTTTACGTTGATCTGGGTTTACTTTAAAAGTAAAAAACCAGAAAACCAGAGGGTCTGAGGCCGTAAATAAGAAAAAGATGTTTTCTCAAGAGTTAAATTGGTTCCTTTTTCAATTTTGAAATCAAATTTTTACTTTCTTATACTGTGGGGTCCCCAGAACCCCCGGCTTCTTCACATTTTAGGGGGGTATAGCAGTCTTAACCACCCTTAAGTATAAAATAGAAAAAACAGTTAAAAATGAGATGAAATTAAATATTATGAGCAATCTTTCCCTAATCGGGAAAATATTTTTAAAAGTAAACAATTGAAAAACCGAGGCGTCTGGAGAGAATTAAATTTACGTCATTGTGGGGCCGGCAGACTTTGTTTAAAAAATATATAAAAACATTTTTGTTTTTTGTTGTAGAAACAATTGATATAAAAACTAAACAACATTTTGTACAATTATCTAGAAATTCTCGTTTATTATATAAAATTTTGAGAACCTCCAAAATGAAATTAAATAATTTATCTTAAAACTAAAATCTAATAAAAATTGTTTATTTACATCAGTAACCTATCTTAAAATTTAATCGTCTGTTAGGGCTAACCTTGTCCGTAAAATGTTAACACTGTACACGGACTGCAGCCCAATAATTTTTGGATTTTCCCGAAGAGTTTCGTACAATAAAGACATTGTCAATTTTCCATCAGAATATTTTCGTTTTCCACACAAATACGAAAAAGCAGCTTGCTGTTCAGCATTTTCTAAAGACGGCCTGCAAGTAGGAACAAAAGTGTCATCCTCTTCCGACACCTCCACCTTCGACTCCTGTGTATTATCGATTATATTGTTTGTGTTCCTTATAAACGGATCTGGAACTGGCAGGCCAAAACCGTACTGAAACTTCTTGTCGCGAAGCTTATAACCTTGCTTTCGTGTAATCATCGCCGTGATTATATTTTTAACAAAGGACTGACATGCATGCACCAACAATTCGGTCACACCGTCTTCTGCAGTCTCCAAACCGTTCTCCCATGAAGCGATGGCAATTCGAGTACTAACAAAACCACTGTCGGGTAGAAACAACTCAGCTGCAGCGCTGCGATTTTCAATTTCAGACGGTAAGACGTATGTAGGGCTAGGGGGCGCGTAATAATCAGAAAAATCTACAATCTCGAAGCAACCCTTGTCGCACGTACTTCTACCGCTTTTCGGACGTGTGTTAGTTACTTTCGCAATAATAGCCCTCAAAAATTGGTTGTGATTGTGAAGTTGCTCTTCGGTCGTCATTAACTTCCTGACCGACGCATCGAACTGTAGTTTTGTTATCGAACCACTAAACAGAAACCACTGCTTGAGAATTTTAAAATACTGATTCTTTGTTTCTTCGCTAAGAGAAGCCTCTAAGGTTTTTCTTGCTTCGTTTACGTCGTGCATTGTGATAGAACTGTGTTTTCTTGTATAACAAAAAATTAGGTTAGGTTTTTGAAACTGTCGGTTTCCAAATTGACGTTTTGTAATCAAATTGATTTTTGAACGACTAGTATTTAATATTATGCAAAAGTTGTATGGTTTTTCGATCAGAAATTCAAAAATTATTACTACAAATTAATGGTACATTGCTCACTCTAACATAAAATTACGGTACTATAAAATATAAATATTAATCAAGGTCGCGACCAGTGGCGGATCACCTATAAGAATTGAAGTCCTCTCGACCCCTGAAGTTAAAAATGTTTTGAAAATTCGGACAAAAATTATTACAAAATTAACTTTAGGAAACCGCAGGTTCACAAAACTTTATAAAATAAATAAATTTTAAACGGTCAAATTTTGCCAAAAAAGTCCTTGAGTAAATATGAAATTAAAGATGATCCTGAGGCCAATGAAAACGCAGCTCAGCAATTATCTCTCGTGCATTTTCACGACTTCTTCTCCAGACCTCCAACTACCTATAATCATAGCGACACTGTACTACTGCAGAGTCAATGATTTTTCCAGTATCGAGCATAACAAGTGGACTACCTATGTTTAATTAATCAACATGATAAAAAAATGAAATATGCGCAACATTTGTATTCTTGTATGTGCATGGAGGAAGAAGGGACTCAAATTCGTAGAAAAACATCATAGTATTTATTAAATTACTTACAAAAATTAAGAAACTAAAATAATCACGACCTTATGGATTGTGTTGAAATGTCTTCCAAGCTAACAATTTTACTCAATTGAGACATGTGGTTTTCATCTAAAGTTAATTCTTTTTGTAAACGAACAGCTAAACTTGATACTTGGTGTCCCATGTCGTTTGCAAATTGCAAACAATTCTAAAATTGATGTTTTACTTGATGCAATCAAACAAAAGAGTTAATTTTACTTACAATTGCTTTTGTTGGTAATTTATTTTCAATGCAGCTGTCTATGAAAAGTGAGATGGCATTTAAGCTAGGAAAGCCTACAGTTTTCTGTTGGTTGTTGTCTAATGTATTCAACAAAGTGCAAGCTTTTTCAAAATCTTTGTTTTGCAACAAAACCGTCATAATTTTACCCATCATGTCACCGTTGTACCTGAAAATGAAATATTTTACTAAAATACTACATTTTTTTCTAGTTCTATATTGCCACATAAGAATTTAATAAATAAATTACATCTTAAATAAATAACTGCGGTATTCGGTAACAATGTGGGATCACTAAAGCTAGCCAAGGAGAAAACTAAAGTGCAACGAATTACACTGATAGAAACAAATGTTAAATTTGAGAATTTATACAGGGTGAGCTACAAAAACGTATATCATTGCGATCGAAAGATATGTCTCACCAATATCTTACCCTGAGAGTGCAATAATATATGGGTCATTCCACCAAATAAAATTTTTTTTAAAGTGTGACCCCCGCGAATTTTTTTCAAATTTTGTGGAGTTATTCTCTGTATAAAAATAATGACTCACTGAAAAATTTAGCTCTTAATATTAAGTACTTTCGTAGTAATGATTTTTTGAATTTTGACAATTTTGAAAGGGCATATCCGGATTAATATGAGAAATCTGCCCCGCGACTTTTTTGGCTCATACTCAGGGGATCGATTTGGTGTCAAATAAAAATAATTCACACCAATTTTTAGCTCTTTAACTCTAACGGTTGTCGAGATTTTCAAAAAAACCTGTTTTTTCAATTTTATTTTTATTTTTATAGTAAAATTCACAATTAATCAATGATGAATTTTTTCCTAATTCTTAGGAGTTTAAGACATGAGAAAAAAATAGAATCATGATTTTTTAACGAAAAGCCGATTTTTGGCAGACGATAGAAAATTAAAATCTTTTTTTGTTTAGCCTTTTTGAAATATGTCACTCACCAAAATTCGTCAGAAAATGTCTATTATACTCCTCTACACTCAGGAATTTTTTTGAATTTTTTGAAATGGTGGAACAATATGAAAAAAAATAAAAACTCATTTTTTTTTCTAAAATCTTGCATTCTAAATAACTTATATTTTTTTTAGCTAAAAAAAATTTGTCCAAAATATTTTTATATATATAAAATATAAATAAAGATTACCATAAAAAAATTCATATAAATGTTCATTATATTATATGTTACCGGCAATCCGCGAAATCTGTCAATTTTGCACAATGCCTAGATAATGTCCAAACCAACTAAGTCGTAAAATTAAATACGAAAAAGTGTGATTAAACAATTTTTTATGAACAAAAAGTAAATAATTAACATAATAAATCTTAAAAAAAATTTCAATATGAGTAATATTCAAAAATAAAAGTTTTTTAATCGTAAAGATCGTACATTTTATTTATTTGTACTTAAACAAAAAATTTGCACATCGTAAAAATTAGGTATTTTGTGTAAAAAAATCTCAGCTTTCAGCAAAAAATATCAAATTTGAAAAAAAACTTGCCGCACTGTCAATAATATCAATTTTTTTACTTTAATTAAAATTTTGGGGGTCTTTTGCTAGTTATAATAAAAAATTAATATCTTCATTGAAAAGCTGAGAATTTTTTACAAAAGAAACTGTACTTTTCGGAATTTTATAAATAATCTTTCTACTTCAAAAAAATTAACGAAAAAGTTAAAAATTTCAAAATTGTCAAAATTCAAAAAATCATTACTACGAAAGTACTTAATATTAAGAGCTAAATTTTTCAGTGAGTCATTATTTTTATACAGAGAATAACTCCACAAAATTTGAAAAAAATCCGCGGGGGTCACACTTCAAAAAAAATTTTATTTGGTGGACTGACTCATATAAAGATATGAATGCAGTAGAATAAATATTATGCAACATTAAATCACTTACATGAATCCTCTTGGTTTCATTTCTGCATCCCTCTCTATTTTATTATAAATTTCCCAACCAATTTTAGAAAACTTTTCTTTTAAGTCATCTGTTGTGGGTTCCTCTGTAACCATAATGTTGAGAGTTAGGGTAAGTAAATTCTCTCGGTTCATGTGATCAAAGATTATCATATCTGAGAACAACTTGGGTAAAAACTCGATGGAACCGGAGGCTTCAACACTTCGTAAAATTTCTAACATCACACCAGGCTCGGGAACGTAAATGTGAGGCACCAGGCGATAGTAACAATTCTCCATAAACTCATTAAAAGGTTCAGAAATGCAACGTAGCGTCACGTAGTGGCGACTAAAACAATTGAAATGTTAAATTAAAACGTATCCTCTTGTGGCACCTTCCTAAAACTTACTAATAAATGGATTCTTTATACGAATCACCTATCAGATTGTAATTGTTTTTGTGAAGTAGCAACCGATGAACCTTATTAGCTAAATCTACGTCTTGTAAATGGTAATGGCAGACGTCCATAGCAGTAACAAAAAAGAAAGTATCCTTTAAATCTTGAATGTGAAACTCCTTTCCTTCCAGCTCTTTCATGATCGAATGCAAAATAAAACTTTTAGGTCCACGCTCCTGACACTGTGAAATTAAAACATAATACCACGACCCGAGAGACGGTTCCACACCAAGAGACTTAAATTCAGCCAAAACTTTAAACAAATTTTCTCGAAGTAGTCTACCAGATCCCATGGTACTCATGGTCTGTAAAACACCATTTAAGGTACCAACATTTGGTTTAATTTTATGTTGGGTCATCATATTCAACAAATCTGTGATGTAATTCCATCGCAATTCGTAACTGTCTTTTACCATGTTGCCCACGCCTAAAAGGGCATTAAATGTGTCCAACGACACTATTTTATCTTGTTCGTTAGCATCTTTGAACAATTGCTGTGCCCTATCGATTTGACCGTACTTAATCATACCTTGAATAATTGCGGAATACATTTCCTCATTTGGATTGTCTATACTGATAAAAAGTTCTTCGGCTAACAAACCATCCCTAAAATTGAACAAAACAAAATTTGTGGAAAAAAAACGTAAAAATAATAACTTACTTCCACGTTTTTCTAGTCCTCTCTCTTCCTTTAGAACCCTGCTTAAACCACCGTTCCTCAATAAACTCCTCCGATAAAGGTTCCTCATGATTGAAAAAACACAACAATTCCAACAACTCCAGCACGGTTTGATTGGAAACCTCCACCCCTTTGTCCTTCAGTAACTTGTAAACAAACTGAGCGTCTTCCACAAACCCGTCCTGAATTATACTTTTTAAATCGTCTTCCGTAATCTCACTATTTTCATTGTAAATCGCTTTCGGAACAAATGCCTCAATAACCGGGTCCATTTCACGATGCTGAAATAAATCACTGTGTTCCTTCCTTATCCAATGCGCAGCTTTGCGTCCGGCTTCCTGCGACATCGCAAACGAACGTTTCCCCAAATTAGAGGTGGGTATAAGGTAAGGGTCATCGTGGTACTTGTAATGAGTAGCCGTGGGATCACGCTCGATTGTGCTTTCCAGTGCACTTAGAATATCGGTAGGCCTTCGATGTATCCTCTTCGGAATTATAATCTCCTCGGCTGCCGTTTTAGAAGAGCATTTTCGAGTTAAGCGTAATATACGAGAAAAAGTTGAGGCGGTGTTTATCAAATGTGAACTAAAATTTTAAATTAATACAAATAATATAAATAGAAAATTTGTACTCACGTGTTTGAAAACATTTTAGTGGAACCTAACTCGGTTTTTTATATTCAAATTTGGTTTTATTACATTGATTTAATCATAAATTGTTATAACTGTGTGGTACAGAAAGTATGGTTATGTTTACGTCACTTGTGTGGGCACGAGTACATACGAGGAGCTATCAAAACTTATTTGTACAAATTAGAAATTACAAAATAGATTAATTTTTTTCAGTTACCATCTGATTACAAATCAAAAAAAAACTACAAAAAATTCTTCGATGTGCTGATGTAATTTATTTTTACATTTAAGCATTGGCGTAACCCGGGGTTTCTTTTGGGATGTCCAGTTAAGCATTAATTTATTTAAATACCAGACCAGCATTTTGGCGCAAATCAAACGTGGATTTGGAACACCTGGGAGCAGAATACCCTAAGAATTAAAGTTGTATCGTTATCAATTTTGATACTCAATGGAAAAACATTTTAAAACTATTTGAACTGGGAACTGCGTAAAACTTATTCAAATATTGCACTGAGGCAAAAATTAAAATTATCAAAAAAACAATTTAATAAAATTTCATAACAACTTTCAAACATTTAAATTTCTTCATCTTACGCAACCGAGAAAATACCAAGAGACATTAAATAGTGAATTACGATTATTGGTAGTTTTTTCTTGGATGTAAATTACATTCATCATATAAATTTTCCCCTTATTTATAAATCGTTACACTTAAAAAGGCAGTGTCTTGAACAAGTCAAGATTATGCCTTTAATAATGGATATTTTCAAATGATTCAAAAAGAATTAATTAGGTAAAACATAAAACTATTCTGGTAAAGGCTTAAAATTTGGAAATAAAAATTAATTTCGAAGCAATAATGTCGCTTTTTAGCACTGAAAGTTCATTAGATTTAAATAAGATAATATTGGTTTGAAATTAATTGTAAATTCAAAATTTAAGGCCTTTACCAAAATAGTCTTATGTTTTACCTAAGTAATTCTTTTTGAAACATTTAAAAATATTAATTATTAACAGCGCAATTTTAACTTCTTCAAAACACTGCATCCCTACGAGAGAAGCGCCTTAAAAAAGCTTTCATCCACAATATAATTGTTAAATTATTTCGAATACCCAAAAATTGAAAATCCGAAAGTTTTCATTAAAATTTCACGAGTTCATTAGAAAAATTGAGGATTTTAAATAAGCACGAATTTTTAAATATCAAGTATGTACATGTGATTCAATCGTTCTACTTATATAATTGAATTTTCTTAAATAAATAATCAACTTTTGACCTTTTTTCCAGTTCCTACACTTGCACGAGCTTAATTCGATTTCTTTGAAATTCAGCACACCTGCAAGCATTGATCATTAATAAGTTTTGTGTTCGTTATTACTTCTATTATGATTTTTAATGGAATAACTTAAAAAAAAACCTTCTTATAAGCGAATTTGTTGCGTGATGTGTCGGTTTTTTAAAAATGTCTATCGGACTGATCGTTGGTTTTGCGTTGTTCATCTTTACCAAGGCCGATAAATTTCCATCTTTACTCACAACGAATGCTACTTTGGGTGAGCTTTTTAATAGTTATTTTTTAATTTTTGTCTCCTCCATACAGGGTGGCTCATATGTAATTTAAAGAATTGCTTTACCTAAAAATAAATTAAATGAAAAATGTTATTAAAAAATCTTGCTTATTCCGTAATAATAATAAATTCTTTGCTTCATTGTATTAATAAAATTTGATAATCCGAACAGTCTTAGGTTGTATTATCAAGGTGACATTGTAAATAATAAAAATATGGTGGAATTAAGCGACGTTTACGAGCTGGCAAGAACCAATCAGATTAAAGTATTTCTTAACTATAGAAAAGAGTAGAAGAAAAGAATTTACCTACGGTTTAACGCGGAATCCAAACCACGATGAGACTTGTTCTTTTCGCGTAGAACAAGGGATGCAGTTTTAGGTCATGCCCAGGACCGGATTTAAAGTTTATTTTATTGTAACGAAAAAATAGTGGAAGTGGCAATCTCGTTAGTGAAACTAATGAACATTGCCACTGTCTATGCAAAAAACACTGCACTGGCATAAACATAAGATTTTTTTTTAATATGTTACATTAGAATAAATTCTCAAGAAATTCATCAGCTGTAGGCTCCCCTTGTCAACAAATCACAATTAAACAATACTTATATTATGTATTGTAGGTTAAGCTACTGTTAAATTGTTACTTTGACGTTTATTATCATTATAAAGTAACTGGTTACCATGGAAACGACTCGTTATATTTACTTTTATTTCTCTAGGAATTTAAAATAAATTGCACTTCCACGGTTCCACGGGAAGAGAATCTTCTAGTAATATCTTTAAGTAGTTGGCAAAATCACTTCATTTTAGCAAAATAATTCAAAAATGAAAATTTGGTCCCCCCGCCCCCAACTTGGTTGAATCCGTTCCTGACTGAATCTAAAAATTTCTTATTATGATTTGATAGAAAATAAATTATAGTAATTTAATATTAAATACCAGATGATTTTTATGATGTTTTGCTAAATAAAATTATAATATTTAAATTATCCAGGCTGTGCGGCCTAAAGGCCGCACTGAATACTGAAATTAATTAGTTGACAAAATCACGTGAAAGTTTCCAAATTTGAACAAAATTACTGAATAATTAGAATTGTTTTCTTTGTAAATATAAACCTGTAAATCCAGACAGTAGACCAGTCGCAATCTTATCTAATTCTGGCTTCTGGTTCTGATATGGCTAATATACCGGGTGGCTTACCTTAGATCCAAACATTGAATTATCTCCTTTATTTAAATTTATAAAAAACTTTTGTAGAAATTATTCCACATCTTGGATTGTGATCTTAGGATTCTGATCGTAAATTAAATGCAAAATATCAGCTAAAACATAAATTTCAATTAACCTTAATGAGTGACCGCGGCTTCGGTATTATCTCCGCTTTATCGTAAAATGCGTATCGTAGACTGTGCGAGCGTCCAAAAAATCGACAAATTGGGTAACCCCACAGATTGTTTTATCTACTAAAACAACACAAACCAGTCACTCGTTAAGGTTAATTAGGATGTACTTGGAACATTTTTTTATTTCAGCTATTGTCATCGACAGAGAATTTTTATCAGACGATTATGATCACATCAAGGAAGCAGTAGAAACTTATCTTGTGTATGCCAAACGAGAATTATTGAAGCACGGCGGAGTTAACGTTCAATACTATTCGTGGACAAACATTAACATCAAAAGAGGTACCGTAGGATTACATTAACAAATCTATATGACTATACTGTTAAATATTTGCAGACATAACGGCTTTGATAAGCGTGGCTTCGTGTGAAGATACTTGGAAACTGTTCAACGCAGCCGAAGACGAATACCTCCTACATATGGCAATTTCAGGTGATTTTATTTTGGTACAATATTAAAATTCTATTTTAATTCATTTTCGTGCTTTAGAATCCGATTGTTCGCGCCTGCCCCAAGACCAAGCCATTACGGTTCCGTTAATCCAGAAAGGAGAAGAAATGTCTCAAATGATTTTGGATTTGCGTGTCATTGATGCTTACAAATGGAACTCCGTCGTAATTTTATATGACAAATCTTTAGGTAAGTTGTCAAAAATAACTAAACCCAAAAAATTTTTTCTCTCTTTTCAGAAAGAGACATGGTAACGCGAGTTATTACAAGTTTCACAAGAGGATCCAGGGATTTCAAAAGTTCTGGCACTGCTGTGTCTTTAATTCATTTGAACACATCCGCGAATTCTAATAGTACTCGGAAGGTTTTGAAGGATGTGCTCTCGGCGATTAACAGTAATTCTGTGGGCAAAAATTTTTTAGCAATTGTGAACTACGCTTTAGTAGAACAGTTGATGGTAGTTGCCAAATCGCTGAATTTGGTTACTACCGAAAATCAGTGGATGTACGTGATTTCTGATACTAATTCTTTGAATACTAACGTCAGTAATTTTAAAAAATTGCTCACGGAAGGAGAAAATGTTGCTTTTGTTTATAACACCACAGTGGACAACTTGGAATGCAAGGTAAGCCAAAAACGTTTCAAAAAATTTTGATTTTCTAATATTTTCTTGTCTGACGGTAGAGTGGTTTACAATGCCACATAGAAGAAATGTTGGATGCGTTCACAAAATCGCTGGAAAACGCAATTTTAGAAGAAAACGATTTAGCGAGTCAAGTATCGGATGAAGAGTGGGAGGCCATCCGACCAACGAAATTGGAACGGAGAAATATGCTGCTTGCAAGTGTTAAGGTTGTATTCGTAAAAAAATTTGTTTTTGATGTCTAAGGTCAACGTTTGCAGAATCAACTGTTCCAACATGGTTCTTGCAGTAATTGCACAAACTGGCAGATCCAAGCAGGAGAAACGTGGGGAAAAGAATTCGAAAATAATTCTATGGATTCAGTCGCCGAGTTACTTCAAGTGGGAAGTTGGAGGCCCAGCGACGGTCCAGCGCTGGTAGATAAGGTTTTTCCGCACGTTTCGCATGGATTCCGCAAAAAAACACTGCCCATAGTATCCTTCCACGTAAGAAACATTTGAAAATCGTTTTCTACATTGTAGTATGCAAATAGCGACCTATACTTTTTATATCTGAGTCGTTAATTATACGATATTCTTTTAAATTTATTCATGGTAGTAATCAATGTACAATATCGTGAAAAGTATAGAAATAATTAATGAGCTTGTTCAATATTTATTAAATTTTATTGATCTGTCTAACTGGAGTTCATTATTATTCAATTATTCACACATTTATTTTTATTAAGAAATCACTATACGATCTCGTGAAAAGTCCAATAAACTCATTCCTGTTGAATATATTTCCATCAACATTTTTTTGTTTCTTTTTTCAAGAAATAAATAATTTTGTTTATTTTTAACAAAGTTATGTAAGTTTTATGTAAATATTCCAAAATTGCCAAGATCAAAGTACAAATTTTCTGGTAAATATGTTTATCTCGATTGGGAACTTTTTGACGCATTCAAAAATTTTGTTGCCCTCTTCCATGAACTTCTTTTTGGGAAATTCTTCTGTTAATCAAATTTTGCTTTGCAGAATCCACCATGGCAATTCATCAAACTGAACGAATCCGGTGAAGTAGCCGAGTATGGCGGTTTAGTTTTCGACATAATCAAGGAATTATCAAAAAGTTTAAATTTTACTTATACCGTTCACGTAGCCAAAACGAATATGACAAAGCCAAAGAATGTAACCATGGCCAAAAAGAAATTCCACGACGTCTTAGATGAAGAGAGCACCTTGACGAATTATATTCCTACTTCCATAATCGATTTAATTCAAAATAAAACCATGGCTTTGGGTGCCATTGGGTTCACGGTTAGCGAAGAATATAAACATATGATCCAGTTTACCAGTCCGGTCAATATACAAACCTACACATTCCTTGCAGCTCGCCCAAGAGAGCTCAGCAGAGCTCTTTTATTTATGTCTCCATTTACTTTTGACGTAAGTATCTTTTCTGGATAAGGAAGAACAACATAAGTTACAAATCTAAAACCTACATTAGACGCGCAAGAAGGGATAAACGAGATAACACAAATTTAATTAAAATATTTGCATTCCGGAGGTGGATAAAACCCTATCAACTGACACGTTTTTCTTTTTTAGACGTGGCTTTGTTTGGCAGCTGCTGTTTGCGTAATGGGTCCAATTTTGTTCCTAATTCATCGACTAAGTCCCGTCTACGAATACAGAGGAATCCCTCAGACTGGAGGATTATCTTCGATCCAAAATTGTTTATGGTACATGTACGGTGCCCTTTTACAACAAGGTAATCAAAATGTAATGATTTATAAGTTTGTTTGAATTTTAATCCGGTTTTAAGTTCATTGAGCTTCTATTTTGGAAAAAACTTGTCTCACCAGGTAGACAGTTTTTTTTATTTATCAAAAGTTCAACTTGAACTTTACAAATTTTGACAATACGATTTATAAACAAGAGTCCAAAAGTCGTCCAAAATTTACTTTCCCAAAAACTGAATTTTAAATTACAGGTGGAATGCACCTACCATTTGCCGATAGTGCAAGGCTAATAGTTGGAACCTGGTGGTTAGTAGTCTTGGTGATGTCCACCACTTACTGTGGCAACCTGGTAGCGTTTTTAACCTTCCCAAAAATTGATATTCCAATCACCACGATAGACGAACTCCTAGAACACAGAGACACCGTAACGTGGAGCACTGCAAAAGGAAGTTTTTTCGAACATCTCATAAAAGTTTGTTTTCCTGAAAGCACAGCGCATTTCATTACTTGTTACCCTTTATTTTCCCAACAGGAATCCAGAGAACCAAAATACCGCAATTTATACGAAGGGATGATGAAAGACGATCAAGACCAATTGGTCATGCTTAACAACGTAGAAAAGGGAACGCACGTTTATTTTGATTGGAAAAACAAACTCCACCACCTCATGAAGAAGCAATTCCTCATCAGCGATCGTTGCGATTTGACGTTGGGAAGCGAAGATTACTTTGATGAACAAATCTCTATGATCGTGGCCTTAGACAATCCATACCTCACTTTAATAAATCGCGAGTAAGAACTTTATGGTTTAAAAATTAGTCCACAAAAATCGATTGTTTCAGGATAAAGCGACTTCATCAAGTCGGTTTGATCGAAAAATGGTACACGAGTTACCTCCCCAAAAAGGATCGCTGCTTTAAAGTTAGTCGGATCACCCAGGTGACTAACCACACCGTAAATTTGGACGACATGCAAGGAAGTTTTTTTGTTCTAGTTATAGGTAAATTTTGAGGTCTTAAAATTTTTGGGTTGTTTCCTACTAAATTTTTGTGACTTTAGGTTTTTTCTTTGCTGCGATTTGGTTGTTAAGTGAAAAAGTGATCAGTTACTACCTCAATCGGAAGAGAGAGAAAGTGCGCTCGTTTGTGTCGTAAAATTGAAATAAAATTTAAAATTAAGATTTTATTGTTTCTATGTCATACAATTTATAAATAAATAAATTAGCAGTTATGCATATTAACGAAGTTCTTTTTATCTTTAAAAATCGGACCCCACGGATTTTTCTTTTTATCTTGTTCTT
This sequence comes from Rhagonycha fulva, assembly GCA_905340355.1. Taxonomy (NCBI): domain Eukaryota; kingdom Metazoa; phylum Arthropoda; class Insecta; order Coleoptera; family Cantharidae; genus Rhagonycha; species Rhagonycha fulva. Next base: position 2,653,627 of record HG996556.1, on the reverse strand, counting down.
TCTTCTCTTGCTCTTTACTTTGGATGGCTTGAAATCCTGATTTTCTTGCCGTGTTATCGTATATATTAACTTTTCCAGTTGGACTAGAACTTTCGCTACCTTGAGCCATTTGATGATTTATTTTCAGTACTTTAATCAGATTCAAAACTTTTCTTGGGCAAAACCAACTACGGAACGTGGTGGATTTGTGTTAAAACTTGAAGTTCTAGACGGTTTCCAGAGTTACCTCTGCGACTTCCTTGACGAGTGTAAAGATTTTTATTTAATCTGAGGAAAAAAAACAAAATTTACGTTAGGTTTCGGTAATTTAAAACAGAATATCGTCGCTTTATAACGGCGTGTGGTCATTGCAAATGGCGTCGGCTACGATTAATTAATTTTCTGATCGATTTGTTTGCTTACCTTACAATTAAGATATGTCTTGAGGAAATTGCTAAAACTTTGCGATTCATTGACACATAAGAAAATTGTAATTATTAAAACTGAACAACACCAGCATAACTTGTAGACTGTTAAATGTATGAACTGAAATTGAGGTGAATTCTCTTCCACCGATACTTATATAAACCAATGTGACGTCACAATCAATAAAAGCCAGTTTTTTCTAATTTGAATATTCATAATCAAACACTTAGAAACTGTAAAAATTCCTCTTTAATGCGAAATTTTTAATTAACTTAGTAATTTCCAAATTAAATGCTGAATTTAGTGATTTTTCAGTGAAAAATTTGGCAATTTTCCTTTTTAGAGTTGAAAATTTTCGTGGTTGGGTCAAAAATGGCAAGGGAGAAGTATCAAAACCTGAATCCGCGTTTCAGTTATAATTTGGTAGGCCTCTCCATAAATTGGAGTAGTAAATTATAACAAAAAAGTGACAAAGTTCCAAATTTGATGAACTATGAGATAATTTTAAAATTGTTAAATACCTAAAAAGATAGAATCGTTTCCTTAATAATTACGTCAATATCATAAAAATATTTTGTCTACGTGATCTATAGCACAACAACAACAAACAAATCGTTTTTTGGGAAATTCCTTTATCCTAATTTTCCAATATTTTGTGCTGATCCTGCATTTTTTGTCGTTTCGAAGAAAAGCCCCTTTATCAAACTTTAGTAATTTCCATTTACTATCAAAATTTTCCTTTCATGTTAGCTGCAGCTAAATGCACTCCTCTCTCCCTTTCTCTAAAGAGAGAAACAAAAAAAAGCATTATTTTCTAAGACACTCTGTATAATAATGTTTTTAAAAAATATGAAGAAATTTTCATTATTTTGCACAAATTTTAAACAATTTCTACCACTAGTGCGCATGAATGGATTAACGAAATTCCCGCTACCGACCGCTGACTTACTGAGCATAAATCTATTTTGAAAAAAAAACCTAAGCTTTTACGGTTCAAAACCTATAAGGGCTACATCATTTGTAACACTGTGCTTTTTTCAAAATAAATTTGTGATGTCAGTGAGCGAGCGGTTGATAGCGGGAATTTGGTTAATCCATTCATGGACGTCAGTGGTAAACAGATAACAGGAAATGTCTTAAATTTATTGTATTTCTCATCAAATACTCTAAAAACACATACATAAATACTTTTTTCCCAGTTTTTGTACACGGTTTAGTACGGATAATCCACTCTAAACCTGCACCGAAATACGTAGATGCTTGAACTCTACAAGAACTAATTTTGTCCTCCTCTTCAAAACAGACACGCAACTGACTTTTGTTCCTTCAGGGCAGATTTTAATTTTCCCTGCTTTTTCTCATTGCATGAAATTTTGACATTTGGTGAGCATCAATCGTACTAAAGTTGGTAGGCCATGATAAGAAAAAACTCAAATTACTCTTTGAAACTCTTAAGGTGCATCTCTCGTAGCAATTACAGTGTCTTGAACAAATCAAGACTGTGATGTTATTAATTAATATTTTTAAATGATCTAAAAGAAATTAATTAGGTAAAATCTACAACTATTTTGATAAAGGCTTAAAATTTTGATATTAAAATTAATTTCAAAGTAATAATGTCTTCAAACATGACCATCAAGCGCTGGGGGGTAGGTAATATTTAAAGAAGTTATTGCTTCGAAATTAATATTAATTTCAAAATTTTAAGCCTTTACCAAAATAGTTGTATTTTTTACCTAATTAATTCCTTTTGAATCATTTAAAAATATTTATTATTAACAACACAGTCTTGACTTGTTCAAAACATTGCAGTTTACGCTACTAGAGAAGCGCCTTAACTTTGTATAGAGAAAATGCTTCATTATTTTCTTTGCAGGTTTTCAGCAGCTACCTAACAAAGCAATTTCTACCATGAAATTTTTATCCCATACATTTAACCAAATAAACTCAAAAATAATCAAAATAATAATTTTGCGACGATTTGGAACAGCTAAACTAATTTTTCTCTAAAATTTAGGGTTTTAAAAAAACCTGAGCTGTAATATAGCTCAAAAAATTATGTCCCCCTTGCTTTAAAATTATAAAATTGTGTCTCTGCCTTCAAAAATTTTAATGGCTAATGAAACTCAGCGGAAACGTTTCCATTATATAAAATTGTCACGCTGGGATCAGGTGCAGAAATTTTATCGAAATATTTAAATTACCTAAGAATGTACATGCTAATGGAAATATCTTGTAACAAGGAAAATTTAAAAAAATTTGGGAAACCTTTCCGGTAGAATGAAAAATGTGTGAAAATTCAGGTAACTTTCAGAAAAATGTCTCTTAAATTTTGAAAATCGGACCTTCTCCGCGAGATTTTGTAATAAAAAATATTAATGCATTTGCAAATTTGCTGGACGACTGTAGTGATGTATTCAAACAAGAAGTTGCGTCAGCCAAAACTGATGGTAATTTTTAGATTTTTATGCGTTTAAAAAAAAGAAAAAATTAGAAATGCATGTAAAAATAACTTTATTTTTATTATTTACATCCCATAAATATTTAAGGACAAAAACAAAATTGTTCTAAAAAATTAAAATAAAGCATTTACATTAAGGTACACCAAATATGATGAAAAAATTATTAAAAAGTGTCTCATTAATGCCAAATGATTAAGGTACCTACGTAGGATGCGGAGAGCAGCTCGTTCAGTCGAAATTGATAAAATAAAAAAATAGAAAAAATTCACTAAGATTCAAAAAATAATTAAACCATTTAAGTGGTTTAGTCGACAGTTGACCAAGCTGTCGAAATTTAAAAGTCATTTTCCCCCTTGATACTTGAAATTACTTGAAAAAAAAAACTAAAAAGAATAAACTTGAACCCTGTTAAAAAAAACTCTTGCAATTTGTAGAGGCTAGAAAGCCTACATTTCCTAAAAATAATTATGCACATAAATGGCTGAACGTAATTCGAATGTGGTGTTTTGATGATGAAGCTGCTCCTTGTATGATTTACTTCATTTCTCGCTCTCCTTCCTTGGGACAAGCCAGTTGATGCAGTAATTGAACCAGCGTCCTAGTAGGACGACCAGTCATCCTTCCTTTTGTCAAATAAGTCGTTATTTTATCATCCGCTACCATGCCCACTCCGGTTATATCGAAATGAATCCAATCGATGCATTCGACAAATTCGTTCAGAAACGCTGCCGCTAAGCAAGGATCTCCTCGACCTTGCCCTTTGTTATTTACGTCGTGAGACGTGTAATTTGTCACTTTACGGGTATAAAACTTCCACAATGGCATTCTCCATACACGATCTCCCGTAATAATCCCAGCCTTCCTTACTTGAGACCACATAGTTTGAGAGTTGCAAAAAACTCCACTGGCAGCCGAACCTAGTGCTTTCCGAATGCCTGGAGTTAAACTAGCAACGTCGATTATCAACCGAGGTTTAAACGTATTTTGGCCATAAACCAAAGCGTCTGCCAACATCAACCGACCTTCGTTATCGGTATCTTCAATGTATATCGATTTTCCGTTTAACGATTGAACCACATCTCCACACTTCATTGCCATTCCACTCGGCATGTTTTCGCACAACGGAATACAAGCATTCAAGTTAATCGGAAGACTGAGAGCATTGGCTCCCCTAATAGCCGCAACTATAGCAGCCGCTCCACTCATATCCGCACGATATTTTGCCATCCCTTTACATTTCTTTAAGCACAACCCTCCACTGTCGTAAGTTATCCCCTTTCCAACCAACAAAATCGGTTTGGAATCTTGCGGTCCTCCACAATAAGTAATGTCCAAAAACACGGGAGGCTCGCACGAACCACGAGCTACCGCTAAAAAAGCATTCATGTGCTTATTTTCCACCCAATCCTTATCGTGTACTTCGACTTTGATTCCGCAAGGACACAACTCGTTCACAGTTTCTTGTGCAAAATGCAAAGGAGTCATCAGATTCGGCGGAGTATCGCTCAATCGTCGGGCTAAATTTTGCGATTCCGCTTTAAACAAACCTCTCTGCCAGCTTTCCGTGTCCGAATCCTCAAACAATTCCAGCGATGGTATATTTTTCCAATCTCTTCTGTTCTTATTTTCTTGATACCTCCACAACGCCAAAGCCGCACCTTCCGCTGCTTGTTCAGGATAGCACAACCCATCGACCAGAATTCGAGTAACACCTTGCTTTCTCAACTTTTGAGCACCAACTCCGGCCGCAATCCTGACGCTCTCCAACTTTTGCTCGATCGCTTCCAACTCGTTATAACCCTGTTTTTCCCTTCCAACTCCGACGACTGCGATAGACCAAAAATCTTTCGTTATATTATTAAATATTTTCGTTTGCCCTTTTCCAATTTCACTTCCGGCACTGAAAGTGGTGTTAAAAATTAGTAAGTTTACCACCACCAACTAGACAGCTACACTTACGCTTTAACGAGATCGAATAACTTTCCTCCGGTGGTGTCGTTAAATTTTTGAGCTGCTGGCGTGAAAACGGGTTCGTCATTTTCGCCTTCGTAGAGTCCCAAAATTAAACCTTTCTATAAAAATAAATTTTTAAATTAAAAAATTATTAGTAATAATGAAAAAAAAAAACCTTTTCGGCACATTCGCCATAGCTTCGAGTCAAGTGAAGTAACCCTCTACGTAGTATCGGTATTTTTCCAAATTTTTGAATAGGGACGGCACAAGACATTACTATTTAATTTAACCATTACACATTGTATTTTTTTTTAATTTGGAAAAATAAATTTGATGTAAATGAGAAAATGACTAACAAATTTGGTGCAAAAAATTAGACAAACATCTGTTTATGGTTACTAATTTTAAATTGAACGACGTTGTTAAGGAAACCATGGGAGAGATGATTTTGGAATAAATTGAGTGTCCAATGATGACCTGATTTATCGAGTTTCAGTTTTGAACGATTCGAATATTTGAAAATGTGTATTTTGTATGTGGGACATATAAAGTGGATTTCGCTTATAATGGACTATAATGAACGATTTGGGGAAAAAAGTCGGAAAATCTTTATGAATTCTTGGTGGGGGGAATCAAAACTTTTCTTCTTTTTAATTAGAAAAGGCCGAATTATGTAATAAAATAACTAATAAACAATTTTTGTACCGGTAATGCTTTTAAACCTAACCAATCAGAGGTGCGTTACGAACAGATACAATTTTTAAAATTATATTTTATCAATAAAATTTATTTTTATCGTCTTTTATCGGTTTATCGTCTACTTCACTATATAGACTAAGATAATGTAGGTTTAACCTTTGAGAGGGGGGGGATTTTATATTCATTTTATATCAGCACCCTTTACAAACCTTGTAAAAATCTTGTTGAGGCCCTGCGTTGGGATGCATCAACATTATAATGTCAGTCTCAAAGCATTACTTAAAAATATTACAAATTTTGCTAGGTCAAATGCTTTGATTAATGCAGGAAAAAGTACAAAGTAAATTTTAAATCATACATTGTATCAACATGAAATGAAAAATATTCAATTTTTTAAATAATCTAAAATGGAGGGGCTAGCTATCCCCTAAAGAGTTTCTTTTCTATAAAATTCAAATAAAAAAAAATAAAATGTTTACGACACAGCACAATTAAAGATAATAAAAAACTTAAATGTTTTTAATAATAGAGGGGGTAGTTTGACTATGTGCGGCTCGTAGCTACACATTTGCCAGGGGGGGGGGATTGCATTGGGAAAGTCAAATATAAAAGTAATAATATATTTCTTTAATATCGATAATTTTTATAATAATTCTTTACAATTATTTAGGCCACGAGGTAGTGAACTCCCCAGTTACGTATAGGTCTACGTATACGATCAAATTTCAACCAAGGGGTGGTTTTTAGAGATAATAAAAATAAATGTTGTTTAAGTACTACTCTGAAAGTATGTGAATAAATTAATATTACCCCTATAAATGCAGTAAAAATAGTTTTAAAAAATTGTAATCGTTAAGGGGGTAGTGGCGCCGCGCCACGGACATACAGATTTGTGACGCAAAATAAGTTAAGAGACTTTAGCTACCCTGGAAAATAAAAAAATTTAAAAATTGAGATGAAATGAAATATTCTGTAGTTTATGTTCCTGAAAAAAAATTCCCTGACCTAGGGAGTATTTGTAAAAGCAAACTACTAAAAATCCGGAAGCCCTGGGGGTATGGAATACCCCCCAGTCACAAGTTAGCATAAATTAAATTTCCTTCTTTATCAATTTCCAAAAGTGACCTCGTTGCTTCTTCTTGCTGGGAGGGCTTTCTATAACCCCTAGTTTTGGGCCCGTTTCTTTAAATTTTAAGGGGTCTAAAGCGCTTAGCCACCCTAAACAAGAAAATAGAAAAAACACTTTATATTATTTATACCTACCTATAAATAAAGTATAATATTACAATATTTAACATTTTAAAAAATCTTTAGTTCAAAGATTGGTTTGAGCAAGGGGTGGGGAGACCAAAATAAAACGCTTGCCATAGATGCTTTTTTAGTCTTTTTATCCTTTCAAATTATTTCTAATAAAAAATATAATATAAAAATATTTTTAAAGACAAAAAAAAGTAAAAAAAACGTTCCGATTAGTCAATTTTTGAAATAGTTATGATTGTTTGAAGAAGAAAACATCAGTTTTTCTAAAAATTCGTAACTTTTTTCGGGTTGAGTAAAAAATTTTGAAAAAATTCACAAAACTGTTTTTCGTGGGATAGCATAATATGCAAAAATTTCAGGAAAATCAAAAGGAGTCGGGTTCAAAAGTGGTCGATTTGGTGTGGAATGCCCCATAATATAAGTCGGTTTTAAACGTCTTGTGACGTTGTCCGATACCAAATTACTAACCTTGCAAATTGGCGTTTGGTTTGTTAGCATTTTACATTTTTTACCTACGACGAGGAGCCAGCCCGTCGGTAGAATCCCCAACCTGGAGGACCAACGAGACAGCCAGAATAAGTTGTTACTTACCCGGATTCAAACCGGGTATTGACCATTGCTCTCCATTGCTTGACCATTGCTCTCCGACCGTCTCTTTTTTTTAATAATTTTTTTTTATTGTTTTTTTAATAATTTTAACTTTTGCCCCAGTGCAATATTTGAATAAGTTTTACAGTTCCCAGTTCAAATAGTTTTAAAATGTTTTTCCATTGGGTATCAAAATTAATAACGATACAATTTTAATTCTTAGGGTGTTCTACTCGCAGGTGTTCCAAATTCACGTTTGATTTGCGCCAAAATGCTGGTCTGGCATTTAAATAAATATAAATTAATACTTGACTAGCTTAACTGGACATCTCAAAAGAAACCCCAGGTTACGCCAATATTTAATTAAAAAAAAAAAAAACATCGAAGAATTTTTTGTATTTTTTCCGATCTGTAATCAGATGGTAACTGAAAAAAATTAATCTATTTTGCTTTTCTATTTTGTACAAATAAGTTTTGATAGCTCCTCGTATGTATGTACTCGTGCCATAATCCAATTGTTCTGCCAATTGTATTGGTAAGGGTTTCAAAATGCCGTTTAGATTCCAACAAAAAATTCTTTTCAATTTAAATTACCAAAGCAAAAAGTTAAAAATGTTTAAAAAGAAAACATAACTTTTTTGAAATTTGGAAGTCAATTCAGATTTTGAAAAATAAAACAAGAATAATGTAATATTTAATTAATTATTATAAATACTTATCATCAGTTTCTAAAGTATTTGTCACACATTTTCAACATAAAACGGAGACAGGCAGGAAAAAACTAGAAACAAAAAACCTTAAAAAATTCCGCTTTATTGATATTTCGGTCGTTAAAATAAAAATTAAAACACATACATTTTATTATGAAAGTCAATACTCCCACAAGAAATTTCAATATATCGAAGTTTCACTGTAATGTAAATTTATATTTTTACCTTTTTTATTTGTGCTCTCCCATGTAAAAATCACGGGCCGCCATTACTTTATAATAATATACAGGTAACCCTCGAGTTACACGATTAATTGGTTCTGTGCAAGTCGAAATCGTGTAAGTCGCGACTCAGTAGTACAAAAATTAAAAAAATATTTGGAATACAGCAAAATACAGAAACAGCGTTACAAAAAATATTGGTTAATATTATTTCAAATCATATATTTTAATAAGTATAACTTAATTAAAATACCATGTAATTCAAAAGGTACCTGTAATAAGTATCTAATAATTTAAATGAATAGGTTAGTTATTTATATTCAGAGTGTTTCTAATCGACTAACAATTTTTCTTAGTCTCATTTTTCGAAATGGCGCTTAATTTTAGCTAATTTTTGACTTATCTTTCTTATTTTGTGCCTTAGGAAAATACTAAAAATACAGGGTGGCCTTTTGAAAACGAAACACACGGGATTGTGACCAGCAGAATTTTGTTTTAAGAAATGCAAAAACACGTTAATTTTATCATCGAGGGAGACAACTTTTGCGACTAATGTCACTTCCGTATTGTTTTATCTCTTCGCTGTCATGACAACCCCTAGAATGTTAATAGGGAAGATATGGCAAATGACACCTCATTTGAAAGGTCTTGCTTCCCTGAATTCAGTTCTATAATTTTTTTAAAGTTTTATCAATTATTCAACAAAAAAATTGAAGTAGCAAAAATGCGAAATAAATCCGATATTTCAAGACATTTAAGAATAAAAAAGGGAAAAACGCTTGAACAGGTTGATTGGTCTAGAACTCTACAAATATTAATAAAGTTTTATTCCACATTATATTTTATTATGTAACCATTTCAAAATAGAGGATAAATAAAATGTTTAAGGTCCAATCCTCCAATTTGTCTAAAACCAAGCGATAAATTTCTTTCGAAATAAAATTTATTATTTTTTTCAAGGCTTCATTAACAACTTTGTTTTTGAATTGTAAAAAATAAAACTAACAAAAATTGTAGTACAGTTTGGCATAGTCGACCTAAAACTCTCTGTGTAATAAAAAAATTAAGTTAAAACCGGCGCCAGAAAGTTTTTAGATTAAAATTCCATATTCAAAACTCAGTTAACTATGCATTAATTAAATATCATAATTAAGTGATAAAAAATTTATAGTAATAAAAATTTAATAACGCCTTGCAGTTTATTTCTAAAAGTTCAAAAAACGAATTTTATTTTATCAAAAGCAATTGCTGACAGTTAAAAAAGTTGTAATCGCCTGGCACCTCCACCACGTCGAGAAAACAACCCCAAAACTCACTAAGGGTAGTTTAAGGGTTGTAGTCGCAACAAAATTAGTAGTAATCTTTTGCTACCGCGTTGAACTTCTAGCCCTGTGTCTCCTTATCTTCAAAGCATCGGCGCCAAAATGTGCCGACAAAGTTGCTGAAGACCTTCTAAAGCACTGCCCAGTATACAAGACATGATTTGGTAAACCAATAGATTCCGCAATCGTCTTTGGTAGATTACCAAAAGTATTAATTCCAACCGGTTGAATACCACATTTTCCGTTATGATATTTAACAAAAAATCTATTATGTTTCACATGTCGTGGACGTAAATTAATGTATTTCCTGATAATATCGACAAAATTTAACCCGTCAATGTACCCCACTGTAATTATAAACTCACGAATAACTTTCGTCTTTGTATTCGGAATTTTAACCCGAAAATATGATTCTTCGTCTTCAACATCTTCGACACGCAGAAAGGTCAACTCTGACTTTCGACATGCGCCAGCTATTCCAATGATCATTGCAACCTTAAAAGATAAGTTTATGTGAAAAGATAAAGCGTAGTTAATTTCTGCTTACCTTTGCCATTAAAAACGTTTCATCATCAGTTTCTTTTAAAAACTTGGAGATATTTTCTTTCGTCAAGATGTTTGACTTTTTAGCACGGTACCCGTTCGACTGCCGCTTTAAAAATGCTATCAAACTAGTAAACCGTTTAATATCGATATTCATTCTTAAAGATAGTTCGCTTCGTAACATGGAATAAAGAGTCCACAGAGTAGAAGCTTTAAAAGTCTTCTTTCCCTCGAAATAAGTCAGCAAAACCTTTTCGTTGATATCAGTTAAACTTTTTTCTTCGCACCACTTTTCAAATTTTTCGTAAGCGACATCGTATTTTGGTTTTGAATGTTCCGGAATCACGAACGATTGTGCACTTTCTGCGTCCTCTTCAATATCACTTGGTATATAATCTGATCCTAAATCGAACATTTTTCGGTTATTTTCATAATTTTTTGTAGATATAATAAACACAATAAAATTATTTAAAAAAATAATAATAAAACTAAAAAACAAAAGGCGGATAGTCTGATAGTTAACGCGCTCAGAGAGCGTTCAACTTTCTTATGACCATCTCCGTGCTTCGGAGGGCACGTAAAGTTGACGGGTTGCCGTTAACAAAAAAAAGCAAGGTCGTCGGTACATCTGTGTCCAACAAGCCCTTTAATCTAAAGCGCGACTAGCCTTTATACCGTTCTGAGACCCGGGAACTTTGGAAACAAAATATTGGAGTGTCTGGGCGCTTGGTAAGTCAATAAAACAAAAAAAGAAAGCAGCTTTATTAAATCACCCAAAGAAACAGATAAAAAATAACAGTTTTTATTCTCCGGTTCGCTCCTGTTGCCCTTCAGTTGAAAATATTTCCTTATCGAAACTCTTACATCTACAGAAAAACGGACGCAATTTCACGTTTATACAGAAAAATATTAATTAAAAATTTTATTTATTTATAAATGTCGCTAAAAATACAATAAATATTATTCTGTAGCATGTCGCGCTTTAGCGTGACGGGATAATTTTTGACTCTCGGTAAATGTTTTCCCACAACCAGCGACCATGCACACGTAAGGCCGCTCTCCAGTGTGAATTCGTATGTGTATGGTGAGGTGGTGTTTTTCAAAAAATGTTTTAAAGCATCGATCGCATTTATAAAGTCGGACACCCTAAAAAAACTCGATTTAATAAATTATTTAGCCACAATTGCGAATGTACCTGATGATAACGTTCGTGTTTCGTCAATTCCTTTTTGGTATAAAATTCAGCTGTACATGTCTGACACTTAAATTCTTTCAAACCCACGTGAACCAGCTCGTGTCTTTCTAGACTACACTTGGTGATAAACGATCTCGTACACTGAGAGCAATAAAACCTTCTACCTTCGTGGTATTTTTTCTCGTGGGTTCGTAAATTACTAGAAACTGAAAAACCAATATTGCACTTCTTGCAGATGTACGCTTTCACTTTTGCGTGCGTCTTTTCGTGGCAGGTTAAAGAATTTTTTGTGGTGAATGCTTTACCTGAACAAACAAATTAAATTCAATTTGACTAACAAATTTCAGACTTTACTCACCGCAAGTAACGCACAAGTACGGCGTATTGCCTTCGTGTTTCATTTTGTGGGTCTTTAAAGTGTAAATGGAAGTGCACACTTTTTTACAGTTTTCGTAACTGCAAATGAATGAAGATCCGTGCGTTTTTAAGTGCTCCTGGAGTTCGTAATTAAAATCGAATTTTTGAGGGCACAAAATGCATCTGTACTTGTCTAAACAAAGTTTTTAAATTTTAACCAGGATTTTCTACCCTCGTCACATACTTAAAAGCATCGTGTACCCCTGATTCGCGAAGTTCATGGAGGAAGGGGTTAATTGAGTTTGTCGCGATAAAATGTAAAGGTAAATTTCTAATTTTTTTTTCTTCAATTTTTAAAAGTTTAGGGAGGTTATTATCCTTTTTACTCCTCTTTGTAATTCACAAAATATACCTACAAGCGTGCGACTGTTGCGTCTCGCAAATTATTGAGAAAATTATAAAAATTTTACGGTTTATACTGTCAGTACTACGAAACGTTTAGGGGTTGCATGGACAAAATTATTACAAACACACACATCTAAGTAAGTCAAAAACAATATAAATAAGAATACTCTCATAATTAAAAATAATCAAAACAAAAAGAAAAGTAAATTCTCAAGAAACTAAAGCGGTCCGCCCCTTGTTGCTGCAACCCCTAAGTCAATAATTTATTTGATTTCTTTGAGTAAAAACTACCAATACGAATATTTTGAGTCTGAATTTTTAAAACGTTTTCAAATTTTAAAAGTCCATTACTCTCTGTCCGTCTATTCAAAACGCATAAGGGTGAAAAGTAAAATTTTCAAAATACAAATTTCAAACGTAAATCCTTTAATTTAACTAACGATAATTGGAAACTTTTTTAATATAAATATAAAGTAAGTGAAATTAAGTAAAAAAATTATTTTTACTTATTTGTTTACTCAAAACAATTCCGCATCACTTCTGCTGCTACTACTGGCTTCAGGATTTGGATTTGGCGACAAAGGTTCTATATCAATCTCTGTCTTGATGGTAAAAGGTTCCTCGATGTTGAAGCCTTCAGCTACACTGTTGGATTTCCATGCTTCGTGCCGTTTTAAAGAAGTGACGTTGGCTCCTTCATTCACAAGCAGTGTAGCTGAAGTTCGTCTCAACGAATGTCCCGTATACTCGTTCCAATTTTTAAGTTTTAAATATGACGCTACCTCTCTTGGTACACTACCAATCTTGTGTATTCCCATCACTAATCGATGACATTTTCCGTCTTGATATTTCACGAAAAACCGCCGATCATTCATATCGTCTGGACGTAAAGAAGCATATTTTCTGTAAATGTTTATGAAATTTTCTCCAACAACTATAAATGATCGTGTCTTATTCGATTTGTTGTCAGGAATTTTTATATGAAGCAAAGAACCCAAGTCTTCTATATCGTCGATCTTCATTTTTACCATTTCTTCACAACGGCATGCTCCAGAAATCCCGATTATTAAAACAACCTAATTAAAAATTGGCATATTAGAACCTATTTGCATTTATACTACACTTAAAACTTGCCTTCATAACCAAATACTTTTCATCAGAAGCTTCTGATAAGAATTTGTCAAACTGTTCTTTTGTAAAACCTCTCGATTTTTTGGGGATATAGCCTTCATTTTGCTTTTTCAGATAAGCACGCAGTTTTGAATATCTGCTGATATCTACCGAATGTTTAATATTAAGTAAAGATCTTATCATGGAATATTGAGACCACATTGTCGAACTTTTCATTTTCAATTCAGTCGCCAATTCAGAAAAATACCTCAACAGTACTCTTTCAGTATAATCAGTGATATTTTTCTCTTCACACCATTTAATAAATTTTTTATAAGCAGCGTGATAAACACTGCTCGACTTGGCGGGTAACTCGTTCACGGATGCTGCTCTGGAGCCTTCACTAGCGTCGGCGTAACTTGACGGCGTACATTCCATGAATTCAAATTCCGAGTCTGATATAATAAGAGATGAATCAAATTCCGGGTCTGAAATAATGAAATATGTAACAAATAACCCAGTTTTAATATGAGCAAAATTAGTAAGAAAATAGAGAAATACTTACAAATCACCTGCAAACACACCCAATCTCAACAATTTTCACACTTTTTTTTGTTCGTATATTTACCGCGTCGTTTGTAGTGGAACTTTAGTAATGCCCTCCAAAGCAAGGTAATTTAATTGGTGTAGCTCTTTGAGGTGAGATAAATGTGAACTATTAGGGGTAATTGTAAATAAAGCTGTGTACAGTTTTGCGGGGTATCAAGCGCGAAAAGTGTAAAATCTAGAACATCAAATTGTTTTTAACTTTGAAAAGGTTTTGGATGAAATTAAATCAAAACATTGTATTTTTTCTAGTATTCTGGAATTGAATATTGTGTTTAGTAAAGCAGAAATGAAAAAAATGTTGCATATTTACATAAATGTGTTTTCGTTAATATTCAACATTAGAAGTTCAAACAACCTCATTTTGTATGAATTCTATCTTGGTAAAAATATTTTCTTTGTTTTTGCATTGGGGCGCCACCTATTGACGACATGTCATGTGAATTTCCCTCTTAATAAAAAAATTTGATTAATGGGTGCTTTCCCTTTATATGCAATTTGAATTTTGTGTTGTGTGTTTGCATTGTAATTTAAAAGTAATTTATCTATTTTAACGCACGATAACGATCCCCACCCTGTGAGGCCGAACAACTATGTCCTTCCAGTTCTAGTATTAGAATAATATTTGGTTAAATTCATATCGGTTTCCGCTAACTTTATTAAAAAATGTCAACGGGACGATTTTGTAAGTTTCAAAATTGTAAATAAAAATTATTTTTGAATATTGCAATCATCCATAAACTTATAGTGCATCTGATGCATTAAAAAGAGCTGCACTTTTTGTTTAAAATAGAGATCCACTTGAAAATTCGTCCAAGACCAAAATGATAGATGTTATACCATGGCCACTCTATGGTTATATCTCAGCTTCTGGTAGTTCAATTTCAATTTTGTATTTGTATTCCAATGATCACAAGGTTAACATTTTATTCTGATCAGAATGCTACTTTAACCCATCCGAAATCAGTCACATTTATTAGGATCTCTTAGAAGATTCTAATTTTTTTTGAATCCGTCTTCTAACCCCCCCCCCCCCAAGCCATATTAACTTATGCAACTTTCTTGCAAATTTGAGAGCCTCTCATATGGCCCTAAGCAAGTAGCTGTTGAATTTGTTGGGATCATACAACAATTGAATTTCGACGTTAGTATCCGAGGTGACGATTTTAAGTGTACAGGGTGGCTCAATTTCGATCCTTTTTATGGGGAAATCGGTAACTATGGGAGATATCAAAAAATGGATGGCGCATTCTCGATCTCTTTTTTGAGAAAATCTCAATGGCGAAAACCAGAATTTGCTATCTTTTTTTTGTTTTCGAGTTATAGCCAAAAGTTCGATAATTAGACTTTTCTATAAATGTCGATATCTTGGTTGTTTTTGAAGTTACCAAAAAAGTGTTAACACTTTCTTCAGACACTTTTTTAAGGGCAAAAAATGAGATAAAGAGATTTTAAATATCTAGATTAGTTTCCGAGTTATAACATAAATTTGTGTTTTTTTAAATAAAAACCATAGTTGGCCATGACATTTTTAAATGGCGTTTTTAGGAGGATGCGCCATCCATTTTTTGATATCTCCCATAGTTACCGATTTCCCCATAAGAAGGATCGAAATTGAGCCACCCTGTACTTTCTTAAGATTCGATTAATTATTTATTTCAACAGTTTAATAGTTTTTGAATAGGGTAAAAAGTCACTGGATGTGAAGTAAGAAAGTTAATAATAAACAGAGTACCTAATTATCAGTTAAACTCGTGAGAAAAGTGAAATTTTCAAATTTTTTAAAACTTTGTGGAACTTTTAGGATTTCAAGAACACAAAAAATATTTTTGTTAACAAAAGTTTCGAACAAAGAAAATTGAAATCAGACCACTAGGACTGCAATGTAATGATCATTTCATGGTCATAAATGGTCGCAATTTTGAGCCTTCAGAGATTTTCAAGTGGTTCCCTATCTGAAAAGGTTTTTTTTTCTGACCTATTCTACGACCACAAAAAGTTGTTAAAAGAATTACTATCACCCGTTGCTTGCACGACCGTTATTATTATTGTACATTATTAGTTTCAAATGATCAAGTCAGTTGATATACGTGTGTTCACGAAAACAGTGAATAATTCTTAAATATTACTAGATACAAAAAAAAAGTTTAAATAGTTTTTTATTCAACTCCAAATTTTCTATTAGAAACTGTCAAAGTATATTTTTTTATACTTCAAATTCAACCGGAAGTAAACATTAAATTTTTTTTTCAAATGGCAACATGTCTTTTTTTTAACATTTTTGTAATCTGCAATTTTTTCTCTATAAATACATATAAAATTTTCATAAGGTTACATAAGAAAAAATTCGAGAAAACACAAGATTTAAACAAACAATAATAATTTATTAATTACATGTGTAGAGTGCTATGAAAAACAAAACACCATTATTATGATATGACACCATTAGACTCTTTCTATGGAGTCATTTAAAAATGGTAGTTTAGGCAAATCTATCTTTAAATTTAAAAAATTTAAAAACCAAAATTAATTTAGCATCTATCAATTATCACCAAATCGTCAGAACTTCTGCGAAAATTAGAATCATATCTTGAACAAAACGGTGGCAATTTTGAAAAATTTATCAGATAAATGAAATGTTGTGTTTTCGGTGTCGTAATGTTTTGTTTTTCATGGCACCCTACATACTTATGTGTAAATAATCAGTAAATTATTATTGCTTGTTTAAATCTTACATTTTCTCAAATATTTTCTTATGTAACCTTATGAAAATTTTATATGTATTTATAGAGAAAAAATTGCAGATTACAAAAATGTTAAAAAAAAGACATGTTGCCATTTGAAAAAAAAATTTTATGTTTACTTCCGGTTGAATTTGAAGTATAAAAAAATATACTTTGACAGTTTCCAATAGAAAATTTGGAGTTGAATAAAAAACTATTTAAACTTTTTTTTGTATCTAGTAATATTTAAGAATTATTCACTGTTACCACTTTTCGTGAATACACTGTATAAGTTTTCAGCTCGTAAAAATTAATAATGATTAAATTTTAAAATATCATCGTCTTAATCGAGTCGTTAAAAGACGAAGGTAAGAAGTCGTGCTGCTCTCTGGTAGTTACTTGGCAGAAAATTAACAGTTTCAATATTTAAAAATATTGGACGTGGTTGGTTGTTCAGCTCTAGCCGCACATGACTTTCCCATACATTAACCCAGAGATTTCTAAACTGAAAGGCGCAGACTGGTGTAAAGAGAAGCACAAAATTTTGTTGTTGAGAAAAAAAGTTTTTATTTTATTAATTATATTAATGCATTTTTTACCGTTTAAAAATGTGTGTATTATTTTATAAAAAAAAAAATAAAGGGGCAAATGTCAGCATTAGATCTTTTTCAAGAAGAGTAGTAAATAAGAAGTGGTAGAGAAACCGGGGGTCTGGGGGGTACGGAGTACCCTCCAGAGCAACAATAACTAAGGAACATTTTACTAGGGGGCACAGTAACAAAGTTTGGTATTATAAGAATTTTCCAATTGATCTAATTGTGTTATTAACTCGATAATATTTTAAAATTTTAATCATCATTATATTTTATATTCAATATCTAAACCCCCTTAAGGCTGTGTTCTCACTTAGAATAAAAATTCAATTTTAAATAGAAAATGGACTATTTGGTGTACAATAACGTACAATAAAAAATAAAGTAATGTGTAAAAAAAATTGCGAATGCAAGAGATACGCGCATTTTAGCGTTAATTTTTACAGTATGTCTAAAACGTTATTTTTAATATTATGTCAGAGCCAAAATTTTTTTAAAATTGCGTTAAAAAATTTTTTTTTCGCGATAAAAGCGCTCCGACATAATATTGTAAATAACATTTCAGACATACTGTAAAAATTTTAACTCGTTATTTTCAAAAATAAAGTCAGAAAATTGTAAATAAAAAAGTGGTTGCGAGAGAACAGCCTTAAATTTATGTCAGTTGTTTTGTATGAATTCAGTCAGGGATTCAGCTAGGTTTAGATTATTCATTTCAACAAAGAAAAGAATATCATAAAACATAAAAAAAAAACTTTAAGTGAGGGATGTTATATAAATCTCCCATACCCTTTACACTGGCAAGAAATTCACCTCCAGGTACACGAGGCTCTTAAGGTTTAAAAAGAAAATATTTATTTACCTGCTGCATCTGTCTCTGGATCCTGACTTTCCTCGACCATCAAACATTCTTCCAAACATTGATGATTTTGTCCACTAGCAGAGTCTTCAAACTTCAAATTGCACTTGTAACAGTGCCAAGCTGAATCTTGCACTCGCTCATCAAAGCTCGACACCTCATTAAACTTGACTTCAAAGCAAACATGATTTTGGGCACTCGTCGAGTCTTCAAACTTCACGTTACATTTAGCACAATTCGAATTAGAATGATGAACCTTTTTATGAATTTCCAGCGACTTGGCTGTGGTAAACGTTTTCGTACAACAAGAACATTTAATCTGTGATTTTGTTGCTTTCCCACTTTTGTTATTTTTTTTATTTTCTAATAGTAAATTCGATAAATGGCGATGAAGTTTCGTATTGACGTCTCGAACATTTAAAAGGAAAACATGGAATTGATCGATGCTTAACTTACAAGCACTGCACACTTTTTTAGGCAAAGAATCTCTGTTTTCGTCGTCGATCTGAAAATTACGTTTTTATTACTACAAGCACAAGATATAATTAAAAAGCTGTGTTACATTTATGTTGGTGCATTCAGCTACTTTTTGGATGAAAACTTGGTTTTCCATAAAATTCAAAGTGCCCTCTTGTACTTGACATAAACGACAAAACTCCATTTTGCTTGAATTTTATTAAGAAAAGTTTAATTTACAAAACTCGGAATGAAAGGGGACCCACATTTACCAATAGTAATTAAAATATTTAGGTTGAATGTTAGGCTATAAAAGCTTGACGTTTACAGATACGCCATCTGTTTTTGCAGCATTTTGAGATCCAAGAATCTGAAGCTAACTTCCTTACGTCACATTTTGACGTTTACATAACCTAGTCACAATAGAACTAAAAAATTAAATTACAACCTCATGAAATGGAATTAATTCTTCTGATTGTTATAGCTTCGGCTGCGCTGTTAATTTTGGTATACTTAGGTTTCTTATACAACACGAAACCTGCGAAAAATGGTAAGAATCACCATATGTTTGAGTTTTTTTATTATTTACTTTTTTAATTGTAGTGAGAGAAGTTCAAAATGCTGTTCAAGCGGGACGTGAAGGTGGTCCTCGTAGGGCACAAGTTGTTAGAAACCGTGGAGTACGAAATAGGGCTCGTATGCAGCGCGAGGATGTCGAAGAAGAAGACAACCTTGAAGAACATGAGGCCGATACGATAGATGATAAGCTCGGGGCCAAAAAGCGTGCGAAATTGGAAGCAAAGGCGGAGAAGAAGGCGCAACGTGAGGTGGAAGAACACAAGCGTCAGGAAAAGAAAAAGAAAGATCAGTTGGCTGACGAGGAACGCAAGAAGGTAGAAGAGAAAGAACGAGTGGAAGAGAAGCGGTTGGAAGAGGAACAGAAGAAGATTAAGGAGGAGAAGGAACGTAAGGAATACGAAGAGTATGTGAAAATGAAGGAAGCTTTCAGTGTGGAAGAGGAAGGTTTTGAAGAAGGTATGGAGGATGAAGGTCGAAATTTGTTGCAGGAGTTTGTCGACCACATTAAAACCAACAAAGTGGTCGTTATTGAAGACTTGGCTGCACATTTTAAGCTGAAAACTCAAGCCGCAATCGACCGGATACAGGACCTACTTAAAGACAACATTTTGACTGGTGTCATCGACGATCGAGGTAAATTTATATATGTTTCTGCGCAAGAAATGGAAGCAATTGCTAAATTTATTAAACAAAGAGGCCGTGTTTCCATACAAGAGCTGGCAGAACGCAGTAATGAACTTATTAATTTAAAACCGACGACCGTAGTCAGTTAAATTATTGTAAAATTTGTTTTATTTGAATAGGTAAATTATATTGCAGGCAATTTACAAAGCTGTATTTACAAAATAAATTTTTTATGTTACTAAATTTCATTTATAATTTTGGCGGTTTTCCATGTCCACACATTAAATTGAAATGGACCTCGATAAAATTTTTTCCTGAAAGCAACAAACTGAAAATTGGTAACTAATATTTTCTATATAAAGGCAAAATTAAACGCATTTTAATTGTAGTTTTGTCCCTTGAAAAAGGGGTGGTTTATCCCTTCCAAACAATTGGAATTTTAAACTAAAAATTGCAATATAATAATTTAATGATATTTACTTCTAGAAATCAAACACTTCAGTAAATGAAATTTTAGTTTACAAATTTACATTCAGAAACAAAAAATTTCTAAACATAGGGTTGATGATAATATCAGAGTATTAAATTGGCTCGACGTGAGGCTTCAAATTTAAGGGATGAAAAATTCCATTCAAGTAAAACAAACACAAATGGTGTTAATGATTTGCATGAATAGATAACGAAATTTCCACTACTGATCCCTCACTTGCCGATTGTCTTGAACTCTGTCTGTTCGTAACGCTCTCACACATTTTTGCTTTGTCGTTCATTTATTACAAACCTAAAGTAAATGTGAACTATTCTCAAAAATGTTCTCTAGGTCTTCTTGTTCTGGAGGGTACTCCGTACCCCCCGGTTTCACAACCACTTCTTCATATTTAACATTCAACGCTTGGGAGATAAGTGGGAATTTTTTTAAGTGGCAAGATTCCTTAAAAAGTTGCTTACTAGTAGCTGGGGGTATTGCATACGCCCCCCTTCGGTTATTCTACACCACCTAAACCAAGTTTATTATTTTAACATTTTGTAGTAATTTTAATATTATTAAAAAAGAAAATTAATTTTTAGAAAAAATTGCGATCTAGGTTGAAATTTACATTGATATAGGTAAATTACCCCCCCCCCCCTAAGCCAGTTGGCTGAAAACGCCTCTGATAATAATAAAAAGATCAATCCGGAGCACAGGGCCGGATCCAGCAACTTTTTCAAGGGAGACGATTTTATAGATTGTTAAGAAAAATACCAAAATTGATAGCCCCTTCTATACTTTTTTTCAGTAATCTTGGTTTTTACGTTATATTTATAATGCATAATTTTTCAAAAGGGGGGGACTGGATTCGCCTTTGCCAGAGCAGTACAATTTTCTGTGCTTCTGCAGGAAAACTGCAAACCGAACTTCTTTTTACAAATTTTGACGGATTTACATTATTTGGTTACAAACCCACGAGTTCAAAGAGACCAAACATCAAGAAATGTCTGTGTGTTGCTAAATTTGGTGAGGGCTTCATCTCTAAAAATGTATGATTAGATTTTAAGCCTGTATGACACGGTGCATAATTTTGCATAAAATTTACATGTAAATGGTAACTAACCAATAGAAAGACCGTATTAGTATCCATCAGACGTTTTTCATTGGTTAGGTACCATTTACATGTAAAATTATGCATCGTGTCATACAGGCTTTAGATGAAAATTCACGGAAACTTGAGAGCGGGGTGACGCACAAGAAGGGATTAATGAGATTCAACCGGTTTGTTATCATTGTTTTACCTGTTAAAATTCAAGAATTTCAATTAGGTATCGATCAAAGTTGAAGAAACATGTACCGATCGCTCATCCAGTGG
Source organism: Rhagonycha fulva (assembly GCA_905340355.1). NCBI lineage: Eukaryota > Metazoa > Arthropoda > Insecta > Coleoptera > Cantharidae > Rhagonycha > Rhagonycha fulva. Next base: position 2,632,113 of record HG996556.1, on the reverse strand, counting down.
CGACCGAACAACAATTTCAATTTCAAAATTTCTATTATAGATATAAATTTTCATTTTCTCAGATGCTCGTAATTTTTAATAATAGTTAGAAAATGTATACAGAGTTTAAAAATTAGGTACAGTTACAATTAATCAATAAAAATTTAAATTTATACTTTATAGAACTGAATTAACACAATTACATAAGAAGTAATACTTCCAATTATATTAAGAAGTAAAGAATAGTTAATAGAAAAAAAACCTGCTGCTGAAAACGTTGGAGATTTTTGATTTACCAGGCGATTCAGCAAAAGCAACTCTTCTTTTAGTCCCTCATTTTCACTCGAGTATGGTAGGTTAGTCAAAGCATTGAGGCAAATATCTCCAGTTACTCTTCCCACTTCTTCTGTTTCTGTACACATCACTACAGCAAAACCACCAATTCCCTAAAAAAATTCTATGTAAATTTACAAGGTAAATTAAAATTACATAAATTTGTCATGTAAATTTACTGTTTTAATTAAATTTGTGATTAAATTTTACTTACCAATTGCCAAAAAGTCCAAAGCAGATGTGACAGAATTAAATCAGCCCGCAAATCGACTTCTATGTTGGATAAAAAGAAGAAAATGATCAAATTAATGGAATTAATACATCCCATAACGAAAGATAGAACAAGAAGCAGCAACTGACACCCAAACACCTTATTAAACAATGTAATTTGTTTCACGTGATTTTCATAGAATTGGGAAACATGTCGAATTTCGGAACAAATTTTGTCAATATCGCCCTTTATTGGAAAAACTTCGATAGCCAAACTCTTGGTTCTTCCTTTATTTATACCACCCGATTCGAGCTTCTCTGTTAGATAGTCGTTGGTAATTTCCAATTGTGTTTTTATAAACCTGACAAAAACATAGATCGTTACGACTATGGCAAAACTGTGATAAATTTGAATTTTTTGAAAAATTAAGGCGCTGTATTGTGCCAATCCAAATCCCACAATCCACACGTAACCATCGAATATGAAGAAGATTAATAAAATTATGTGGCATACTGTGATACGTATTGCAAACTGCTTACTCGATGTAATCTTTGATATTTCTTCTATGAAACTACTGGTACACATACGGCTTCCATTGTCCAATATAAGGTCAAAACTTGAAGAGTATAAAAATGTTGCTGCTAGAACCGTGACAATGCCGCATATTGTAGTGGTACCATCCATTAGACCATTAGTGACGATGAGGGTAAAATTTGAAAATTTGGATTGAAAAAGTTGAAAATGACAAATGTGAGTTGTTGTACCCATTAACGTTAGGATAACTATAAGGATAACAGCGTAAAGTTTATAAAATCGCTGGAAAACGGTGTTCTTTTTCCCCGTAATAATGGGATGTGGGGAAATAATACCAAGTAGAATAATCAAGAAAAAGAAAAAATTAAACTTGGATTTTTCTGCGGGTACCATTGCCGATTTCTTCTAGTTTCACTACTAAATTCACCACACAATTGAAAATAAGTAATTTATTTTATCCTAACATCGGCGGTAATTATCAAAATTGCTAACAGTTTTATTACAATAGTAAATTCCATTGAAGTTCCCGAGGGATTTCAAGTAGTTATTGTTATCACGAGATATTTACATTACTCCGTACTATAATAAATAAGTTTAATTTGTAATTAATAGTTATTTGTATACTACTAATAACATAAGTGCGGAACCAAAGTTTTTTTCGCTTGTGGTATACGCACTATTTTTTCTACGACTGAAATTAATACAAAAATTCAAATATTAGTATTAAAATTATAATGCTAATATTTAAATAATTCGTTAGGGTAATAAATAGTAATATTTTTAATATCACACCGTTGTCATGGTAACGAGAATTAAAACATAACTGTTCAAATACTTTCTGCATTAAAAAGGATTATGTAAAATAACATACAATAAAAAATTGTTATTTTTCGTATCCGGATGGAAATCAATTTGTTTAATGTACTAGGTACATATTTGCTCATAAAATTTAGCTTTTACTTTGAAAAATTTTTAATCTAGCTGAAATTAATTTTATTATACCGTTGATTGAAGAAATAATATATTTCAACGATTATTGATGCGATTTTCAATGCCAACGACGCTATTATTAGTAAGCAACTTTTGTATAATCAAATTTGCGCGTCGTTTAGGGACGTGCCTAACCAACTTTTTTCAGGAGGGAGCAATCCCAAATTTGCCAGCTGAATTAATTCAAAATTGCCAACTTTTTGTAAATTTAAACAAAAGTTGCCAAATTGACCAACTTTTGAGTGTTTTTGGCAACTTTCTACAATATTTGGAGCTCCTCCCAGCCAGGGACGTGTCAATAGGGGGGGAACTCCCCCCCCCCCAATGTTGTAGAAAGTTGACAAAAACACCCAAAAGTTTTTTTATTTATAAAAGGCATTTTTTATGTCTAAATTTACAAAAAGCTTTAAAACTTACAAAAAGTTGACAATTTTGAATTAATTCAGTTGGCAAATTTCTTCCCCCCCTGGGCACGTCCCTGGCGTCGTTATTAACTCAGACCCCCCGGTTTCGAGCTATATCATTTTATTTTACACTCGACCCTTTATAGCAGGATGACGAACCTTTTTGAGAAGTAGATCAAATTTTGTTCATTATTTTTTTTGTACTGGCTGGGTCACTATTAGTCAGTGGCGTCACTTGAAAATGGGATGGAGAAAGTGTGATAAAAAAGATACCAATAATTTGGAAACACCAAATATTTGTTAACAGAAAAATTAACAGTTGACCCTTTTTTTTTGGTTCTCACATTTATAATCCTCTGTAAAGGTTTACGTTTCCTTTTTGTTTTAAAACTTTTATTTTTGCAAGTAAAGAGCAAAAAATAAAGGTAGGCTTAAAAAAATGCACATCAATAGAGTAAAAATTAAGGCTGGGAATCAAAATCGAATATAATCAACTAATCGAGTATTCGAATATTCGAATACGAATATTTTCTCAACAGCACTATTCAAATTATTCGATTAATTTGAATATTCGATTAATCTGAATATTCGAATAATTTGAATATTCGATTAATCTGAATATTCGAATAATTTGAATATTTGATTAATCTGAATATTCAAATAATTTGAATATTCGATTAATCTGAATATTCGATTAATCTGAATATTCGATTAATGTGAATATTCGATTAATTTGAATATTCAAATAATTGAAGTATTCGAGTAATTTGATATAGAGAGATATTTATTCAAATATCCAAATTATTTATGGAAATTAAAAATTCAGGGAAAAATTGAAAAAAAAATTTCTTTAACTTGTAATTTGTAAAAGTTGCAGGGAAGCTGCAAATATGTGGAAAGTTGCGCTTAAAACTTCCTTATTATTCACTATATGCAATTAAAATACAATTTTTCGTTGTTTTCAGACCGTTTACGACTCGTAAAAAAAGTTGCATTTGGTGTCAAAAACTTGCCCTAGTATTACCAATTTACAAAATATTTACTATTATCCCCCCTATTCTGTAACTTTTCGTTACCGTTCGTTATCGTTATGAAATCGTTAAGAACCGTAAAGTTTGGTTTACACTCAGAATTGCGTTAAATATTAATGAAATGGTATGTGGAAACCGAACTTTACGGTTCTTAACGATTTTGTAACGATAACGAACGGTAACGAAAAGTTACAGAATAGGGGGGTATATAAGCATTGTAGTTTCATTTTCGTTGGTCATAAAATCTGACATTCAACATTTTTATTGGTCCTCATTTGACAGATGACAGGTGAAATGAATAGTCGAATTTATTCTATTTAAATTAATTATTCGAATATTTTCTTCAAATAATCGAATATTCGAATAATCTGAGTATTCGAATAATCTGAGTATTCGAATAATCTAAGTATTCGAATAATCTGAGTATTCAAATAATCAGAATATTCGAATAATTTGAATATTCAAATAATCAGAGTATTCGAATAATCTAAATATTCGAATAATTTGAATATTCTAGTAATTTGTTGAACGAATATTCGAATACAAAAATGTTAAAAATTCCCAGCCTTAGTAAAAATCAAAGCATCGGTTAATTAAAAAGCCTTCGTGAGTCTTTTTTAAAAATTCCCCTTTCCACAGAGCGCTGAATTTAAATGGAAATAAGTGGTTTGAGAAACCGGGGGGTCTGGGGGGTACGGAGTACCCTCCAGAACAAAAAGATCAGGAAGACATTTTTGTGGAAAATAATCTACATTTACTTTAGGTTTATAATAAATGAGCGACCAATCAAAGATGCAAGAGAGCGTTACTAACAGACAGAGATCAAAAACATTCAGCGAATGAGCGGTTTTGGTAGCAGGAATGTTGTTATAGTCCATTCATGCGAATCAGTGATGGCAAATACCACAATTTTGCTTAGAGATAGAAAATTTCCCGACTTTGCATGACCAAATTAGTAAATTCCCCCAATTTTGCAGATGAGTGGAAACTATGGAATATAATAATCGCTTAAATATTAATATAAATGACTGAAAAGAATATTATAATTAAATTAATTGGAAACCTATTGATAATTGCATTATAATAGGGATCTATTGGAAACCTATTGATAATTGCATTATAATAGGGATCTATTCGAATCTATTTAATGCAATAATTTATTATCCCTGATTAAAATCTTACTTTTCTTTTAATTATTTTTGCTTGTGAATTAAAAAAAAAAAAAGTACACATAGACCATAGCCCCTGAATCACCAAGACAAAAATTATTTAAATAAATATGTGGAATCTTGTTAATCCATTCATGCGCATCTCTCAAGTTTCCGTGAATCAATTTCAACCAAAATCTAAGGTGCATGCTTTGCTCCCCCCAATCGAAATTTTGGGTAAAAATTAGAAAACTGAGATTGATGAAAAGAAAAATTCCTACATTCTAATAACGTGGTATTCAAATAAATAAATCAATTACCTTTAGGCCTAGTTCATCAATCTCTAGTTAATATCTAAAGTAAATCTATCTGATTAAACAAAACAAAAATTATTCGGTAAGCAGTGGATATTGCTATTCACTCAAAACTTTAATTTGAGGGAGAGGAGGCAACGACATGTACCTCAAAATCTAATAAGTTCAATATGTAAGTATTAAATATGAAATGTGGATGTAATAAAAAACTTTTTAACAAAAAATTAAACCGACCTCAAAAAGGAAACTAAAAAGCATAAAATAAATATATTACATTTTGAGTCTTAATAAGTAATGTAAGTAACTAAGTTTGAGTCGGTGCAGAATGGGTGACTTTTGTTTTAATAATTTTTTTAAAGTAATTTAGTAATCGTTGATTTTTTGCACCGACTCAAAATTGTTAAGACTCAAAATGTAATATATTTATTTTATGCTTTTTAGTTTCCTTTTTGAGGTCGGTTTAATTTTTTGTTAAAAAGTTTTTTATTTTTTAATTTTTAGTGATTAAAATCTACTAATTACTACCTTAATTAATTAATTAATTAATTTGCTCGATATAAAGTTTTTCTCCACCCCAACTTTCAACAGAATAGGTTGACAAGTAAAAAATCAATAAATGAAAAACAATCATTCCCTATTTTCTACCCTTACGGGTGCAATTTTCCCTTATTTTTTACCCTTACGAATGGAATTTTTTTGTGAAAATTAAATGGGACCACCATGGAGGTATACTCTATCGCAGGCGTCGGCAACCTATGGCACGCGTGCCAGGCTTGGCACGCGATGGGGTTCTGAATGGCACTCTACAAATAATCAGGGATATATATTAATATATAATAATAGGGAAATAGAATTAAGGCGGCACCCTGAATCATATTGGTAGAGTGGCTTGGCACACCACAGCTAAAAGGTTGCCGACCCCTGCTCTATCGAATAAAAAAAAATTCATCAAAATCGGATCACTCTGTAAAAAGTTATGCCCGAACATACATAAGAAAAAAAAAAAAAAAACATACAAACAGACGAATTGAGAAACTCCTCCTTTTTTTGAAGTCGGTTTAAAAAATCATCTTGATTTGAGATTGATTGAGAGCACATAAACATTTCTTGATGTTTCAAGATCTACCAAAATATAATTTTTTTTAATAAAATTATAAATTTTCCCAGGAGTTTAATATTCTCTTGGCGAAAATTTTATCTCCAAATAATTTTTACACCATCTTAACTTTAATTATTATACAAAGTGGTAAATAATCACAATTTAGGAAAGAAGGGACCAAAAACGTGATATTTGATTAAGTTAGGTCACCAAAACCATGTACATACTATAAAAAAAAAATTAAAATGTGTGCATTTCTTTATTTTATATAACTTTAAAAAAAAAATGTTTTAATGCTTTATTCGCTCATATTTTCATCATCTTCCTCCTCATCGCTTGTAACATCAGGATCGTGCTCCTGCTCTAGACATTTCTCGCACCGACAAACAAACAAATAGTTTTCCATTAAAGCTTTATGCCTAGAATGTCTTGACCGTTCAAGATTGCATTCATCCAAGTAACTTATACAAATTTCTTCGCCGGCTTGGATGTCCCTCAAAGCAACCAAAGAAAGCTGGCTGTTATTGTTCAAAAACGTAGGTTCAGCATTCGGGATGCAGCTATGATTGCAAGCACTTTGCAAAGTGTAAAGTGCAACGCCCTCATTGTTTAAAAAATTACCTGACGCATTATCCATGTCCTGGTATAACTTATCAATGAAATCATCCAACTGCTGCTTGTCTGCATCCGGTAGGGGCAATTCACAACTTTTAGTGACCCACTGACTGACTGCACTGGTACCGACACCCTGTCCATTAGTTCCTATCAAGGCCAACAAACTCTGGAATCCTTCCATTGTTAAAAATTGCTCAACTCCATCATGAGGCATCGAAGTCACCAACAAGTTATGTAATAAACTCAACTGACTCGCAAATTTCTCACCCAACAATTTGTGAGCCAGTTCAGAATCCTCGTTAACTGTCCGATGTGTAAATTGCAGAAACCTTGCCTTCATTTCTTCCATATTACTGGATTGTTGAATCGTGGCCAAAATTCGTGGTATCAGCATGATGGTACTAGTTTCAGGTGGATAATGTATTTGCCTGAAAATAAAAATTTTAAATACCAAAATTCCCTCATGTATTTTTAAGTTAAGTACTTCCATGCTTCATTTAGTTGTTCCAACGAGTTAACATTGCTCCTACTGGCACTCGAAGCACATAAAGTTCGATGATACTGATTAAAAGCATCAATTTGGCACTGAGGGCTACAATACTCCACTCCACAACTTGCGCAAGCAACGATCACACTCTTATTTGTGGTACAACATTCAGGATATGGTAAAACCAACTCGGGATCAGCTGTGAGCCTTCTGGCGTTCTCCTGCGCCAATTCTAGCGGCCTAAAACGTTTCGTTACTCAATTTTCCGACTCAAAATTACAACTCACCTCAAGCAATGATCACAAGCTTTGTATAAATAAGCCGAATTCCATGAAAACTGACAACAAACCAGCGGATCTTCTTCGAATATCACGCTACCACATTGGAAACGTCTCTTTGCAAACAGTCCCTTACCCTATAAGTAAATTAGACTTAACTTTTTTCGCTATTAATTAAACGTTAATTTACCTTTAAGTTATCAATTTGGCGTATTTCCACATCCATTTCGATTAAAATTTGCGTGTGTAACAAGAGGTTATGTTATGAAAATTGTGAGGTTATGTTACAAAAATGTTGACACCACTTGAGATTTAAACGAATCGAATGAATTAAAGGATTATGAAAGGAAAACGGGTGTTTGTGACGGTCGGAACGACCAAGTTTGAAAAACTTGTCGAAACCGTCTCCGACAAAAGTGTAGTGGATGTTTTGGTCAAGTTGGGGTACACCGCTGTGCAGTTTCAAATTGGTGATGGAAAATACGAACCACAGACTTACGACAAGATTAACTTGTATTATAACCGATATTTTGAAAACTTTGAGAAAGAGATTAGAAAGTCGGACTTGGTTATAAGTCACGCAGGAGCCGGTACTTGTCTGCAGGTTCTTCAAATTGGGAAACCTTTGATTGTGGTTATCAATACTGATTTAATGGATAATCATCAAACGGAACTGGCCCAACAAATGCAAGGCGATGGTTATTTGTATTATTGCACTTGTGGTGGTATACAGGAGGTTTTATCGAAAGACTTTAGTGTACTTAGAAAGTATCCTAAACCCAACCCACAATTATTTTCGAATTACTTAGATAAGTGCATTGGTTTTCAATAAAATTAATTTAAAAATATAGAGTGGTTTTCCTATTCAATTTTGAGAAGAATACAGAAAGTTAAAGGGTTGGAGCCCCCAAAAAAACCAGGTTCCCCTGTTACAAATTCAAAATAATTTAATTAAAAAAATTTCTTATTAAAATTTTGAATCTAAAATGGCTTAAATCGTTTGGGCTCTATTTGTTCAATTATCATTTTTGTTTGTACCTAAATAGTATTTTGGATTCAAAATGGGGGGGGGGGGGGGCAGGGCTACCATATCTCCAGCCTCTTTCGGTAAGATATTCTTGTTAACACATAAACAGACGCAAACGATTAATTTGAACTTCATCATGTATGTGTTACCGAGAATCTCGTTACTCCAAATTACTTACAGGGTTACTTTCCTTATGCTGGGGGTATTTTATACCCCCTAGACTCCAGCTACCGACCACAAATTTATCTAAAAAAAGAGCAGTTCAACTTTGCTCTTTTCTTTTAAATAAATCTGGTCAGTAGCTAGAATCTCGTTAATTCATTCATGCGCGCCAGTGGTAGACAAAACAGACAGGGCCATATCTATACATGGGGGGTTCATATGAGAACACAATTATTTATAGAATTACTTATGCCATAGGGGAGTGAACCCTCGAACCCCCCACTTAAATACGACCCTGACAACGAATAAAATTCACATATCTTTTTATGTAATTTGCTTCCAGAGTAATTGTAAAAAATTAAATGAATTGTTTTTCCACAATTTTTGAAATATCTCTTAATATAAATTAAAAAAAATGTGATTTTATTATTAAAATATCACAAAAAGTTAATATTACATTTGGAAAATTTCAAACATTCTAAGGTTGACTCATACAAGGAGAGCAAATGATGGACATAGCTGTGAGGAGTTTGATCCTCTAACTAGGACTTTCTAGATATTCAACTAAAATTTACTTTTTCATTCCCTGGAAAAGGAGGAGGAGGAGGAAATTGATATCTGTCTTAATTGTAACAAACAAGATTTCCTTGTTTTTCTTTATTTTTTACAAACCTCCACTTACAAAAAAAATTACTACTAACTTAAACTAATTTTTTAGCCTCGAAGAAACCTTTAAGATGTTTCATCTGCCAAGCTCCCATTATCAAGAGCACAGCAGTTTGTGTGATTGACCACCATAAAACTCTCGAATTTGTGCTTTCACTAGTTTGACGGAACCGCTCCTCTCGGTACTAAAAAACACAAAATTAATATTTTTTCAAAAAAACCAAATCTCCTCACTCTTTGATAATTTTGCTCTTTAGTGATCTGTTCGACTTGATCTAAAAGTTGTCTGACTCGTAACTGCAACTCTGTAAACTTCTCTTTTTGTACGACATCTCCATAGTTGATTGCATGTTCGCCGACTTGAATGTCCAAGTGAACTCTCAACTGGGATCCACTAAACCAAGCAGTGCTGTTTGAATAAATACAAATTACGTGTTCTCCAGGTGTGTGGGATGTAAACGACAACCGTCCTTCTGAACTATACACTCTCGATAATAACAACTTATCGTCAGGATCTCTCACCTCGACGTGCATTCCGATACCTGGAGATGACGGCATAAATCCACCACTACGTGGATCGTACAATTCAACCTTATAGTTGACTAAATAACACAATTTCGTTAGCACATTTGTATTCTAATTCAGTTTGTATACTCAACCTATGACGTTAGTTTCATCTGGGATTTCTTCAATAAAACATTTCCTTTCCGTTTCACCTATGTGGAAGTATAAACCGGTAGCACAGTTAAACACCGAAAGGGTCGCTATAAGTGTGAAAATATTGTATTTTAACATTTTTTAAGTGAAATGATACACGTCACCCTGGAACGTACTAAAATTGACAAGTGGATTGAGGTTATGTAATTAGCTTTGGTCAAAAATAAGATAAATTCTTGTAGTTAAAGCTGCATACACAATGAACTTTTAGAAAAACGTCAAAGGTTGGGTACACGGCCTTATTTCGTAACCTCAAATTTTTAAAAAACATAAAAGCATTGAACATGGTAATTTCGATAGGTTTTGAAGGCAGTGCCAATAAATTGGGAATAGGAATAATAAACGATGGTGTAGTTTTATCCAACTGTCGGAGGACGTATATAACACCTCCAGGTGCAGGCTTTTTGCCGAAGGAAACAGCTCAGCACCACCGCGAAAACATCCTCGCCCTTCTAAAAGAATCTTTAACAGAGGCCAAAATCGATGTCAAAGATATCGATGTGGTTTGTTACACCAAGGGACCCGGCATGGGGGCACCTTTAGCCTCGGTTGCTATCGTCGCGCGAACTTTGGCACAGTTATGGAATAAGCCATTGTTGGGCGTTAATCACTGCATTGGTCGTAAGTACACCTCAATTTTTAATCTCACTAATAATTATTTCATTGCTCTTTTTGCTTTAGACATCGAAATGGGAAGACTAATTACGGGTGCTAAAAATCCGACAATTTTGTACGTCAGCGGTGGTAACACCCAAGTCATCGCCTATTCTCGGAAGCGCTACAGAATAATGGGTGAAACGATTGACATAGCCGTGGGTAATTGTTTGGACCGTTTTGCTCGTATTTTAAACTTGTCGAATGCACCCAGCCCGGGTTACAACATCGAACAGTTGGCTAAAAATGGTAAAAAGTTTGTGACGCTTCCGTACTGCGTCAAAGGAATGGATGTCAGTTTTTCGGGTATATTATCGTACATGGAGGAGAGAGCAAACAATTTGTTAGAGTCAGGGTACACGAAAGAAGATTTGTGCTTTTCTTTACAGGAGACTTTGTTTGCAATGTTGGTGGAAACTTCGGAGCGTGCTTTGGCTCACTGCAACTCTCAAGAGGTTTTGATTGTAGGGGGTGTTGGGTGCAACGAGCGATTGCAGGATATGATGGGGATTATGTGTAAAGAAAGGGGTGCAACTATGTTTGCAACTGACGAACGGTTTTGTATCGATAACGGTGCTATGATTGCTTATGCGGGTGAAGAAATGTTCAAAAGTGGAGTTAGAATGAAGTGGGAAGATTGTGACATTACGCAGCGCTTTCGAACAGATGCAGTGGAAACGACTTGGAGGAACGATTAAAAATATATTTTTAATGTATGTAAGTTTTAATTTTGTTATTAAAAATATTTAAAAATTTTAAGTTAAATTTACATAGTTTCTATTATTTGTTTTGCCTCGGGGGCCCCCTATCAACGACCGTACTAAAAAATAATCGGATGATAAATAATAATTCTCCCAAGCGCCTCTAGCGTTAAAAAAGTGAACTTCTATAATGAAATTTTTTAACTTAAGAGGACGCTTACGTCAGCTTTCTCACTCCTTGTAAAAAAAAATAAAATTTGTATTATTCACATAATATATTTTATTCCAACAAATATAAATTACAAAAAAATTGTTTTTACTTTAATTAATGTTAAATAAACCACCTTCTACAGTTGAGTACTTTCTTAATTTAATTAGGGCTTCTCAAGGGGGGGAAAGTGTTATCGCAGATTTTATCAGATTTACAAGCTTCTACCAAATTTCTTAAATCATCATTACTTAAATAACTAAATATTTTCTCAGTAAACTTGTATAAAAAGCCAGGAGTGTTGATAAAAAGAAAATGAAAATACTGATAGCCTTGTTCCAGTAAATCTTTTCTTTCATCTTCATTTCTAAAAGAAAGCCTTAAATTTCGTAAATCTTCTTCACTTAGATAACTTAATATTTTTGTTAAACAAACATACGGTAAACCCAGAAAATCATTCGATATGGTATCAAAAAATGTATATATTCTTTCTGAGAATCTTTTTCGTCTTTTCCCTCTTTTAAAATTACATTCTATCATACTAGCATATATTGGAAATTTTATTTTATAATCGTCCGATTCTAAGGCTTGTAGAATATCATTGTTTCCTGCATATAATGCCAAACTGCTTACATGTCTTGACAAGATATCATAAAACGAAGCATTAGTATTAGCAATATATTCACTCTTCATTCTTGATATTTCTTCATTACATTCATTTTGAAAAACCCTTATTTGTGTATTTTTCTTAACGAAGCTTAATGAACCTAAGATTTTTTTACTTAAATATAGGTTTGCAGCTTTCAACTTGGTTATATGACGATGGAGAACGACAGTAGCCTCTCGATTAGCAAGGGACAATTGTGAACATTGAGCTTTATTTTCAATGTTAATATCAGCACCAAAATTTAACAAGGCTATAACATTTCTTGTTGGATCATACTTAACAACATTGTGGAGCACTGTTCTGCCATTAAATTCATTTCTAGAATTAATGTCTGCACCGTTTTCTATGAGAACCTCGAAAATTTCTAAATGGTTGTTTGTTAGTGGAGGATTAAATATTGAACAATCTTTTGGTGTTATGTCAGAAATGATTTTAGAACCAACTCTAGCACCACATCTAAGTAATACTTCTGTAATCTCTTTGTGACCTTTATAAACTGCAAAATGAAGTGGAGTAGAATTATTCAGTTTTAGTGTAGCATTAACATTAGCTCCTTTACTCAAAAGCATTTTGGTAATTACCACATGGCCTCCTCTGGCAGAACAATGGAGTGGTGTCATTTCATCGGCAAATGCGGAATTAACATCTACATGGTCTAAAAGAGCTTCGAGACTTTCTACATGATTACCTCGAATAGAAAGTTCAAATGCTGTGAATCCAGATATAGTTACAGCATTTATGTTAGCACCTCTATTTAGAAGTAGTTTGACTATTTCCTTATAAACATTATACTTATGAGGACCTACTAATGAAAATTTTCCAACACCAAATGGATATTTGACAGCAATACGATGTAATGGTGTTCTTCCCTTGATATCGGCAGCATTTATATCAACATCACTTTGAGCAACATTCAATAATTCAGAGGTGGCTCTTGCAATAGCTCTATGATTTAAGAGTAGCTTGGTCATGTTTAAATCACCGTTCTCGATAGCATAAAATATTGGAGTTTTTCTAGAATCATCTTTAGCGTTTACATCAGCTGCATAGCTAATCAATAATTTGGCTATTTCTTCTTGTTTGGATTTCACTGCAACATGTAAAGGGCTCAGCTGATCAGAGCTAAATTTCATATTAACATCAACACCGTATTTTAAAAGCGCCACAACAATTTTCAAGTAACCTTTTTCAACAGCAGTATAAAAAAATGGAGGATTATGTACATCTTCAGGGTTGACGGTAAAACCATTTTGAAGCAGAATTTCGACAATCTCGCTGTAATGTTTTCCAACGCAAAATACTGCAGCATGAAGAACCTTCCTGTTAATATCTTTATTATCAGTATTAGCCCCGCTTTCCAAAAGTAACTTCACCATTTTTATGTCTCTTTTTGCAACAGGAAGCCACAGTGGTGAGCTATTTAAAGAATTAACTCTATCTCGTCTTGAAAGATACTTCACAACTTCCATATTCCAAATTTCACAATCAAGAGTTTCCTTACCATGTTTGAAATGATCTCCGAGTAATTTACTATATCCTTTTTTATTACTTATAACGTAATATACGAACGGAGCTGAATTTCGCCAAATTGGAACTTTATTGCCAGAATGTCTTTCTAGAAGCTTGTTCATCATTTCTACATCATTATTTACATCACCAAAATGAAGAAATGTGTTATAATTTCCCTCAACTACTCTCGGAACTACATTTGTAATTAACTTTCTTATAAATTGTAAACTTCTTTGAAGAACTGCGTAGCTGAACTTCTCTTCCATAATTAATTCTTATAATCGCCTGTTTGCTGGTAAAATCAGTAAATCTACCTAAAAAATTTTTAATTAAAATCATTGATTTGATATTGATTACCTATACAAGTTGGGGGTTATGAATAAAAATCAAAAATAATTAAGTACCTATATGAGTAGATACTCTTATAATAAGCGTACCTGCTCATGCTAAGTATCTACATATAAATTTTATTTGTATAATTTGAGGTATTTAATTCAAAATTTTGAGTATATTATACTTCATGCTCACTTTTATTCATAACTCCCGTTATGATTTCAATAGTTACAGTAAATAACGTTATTTTACGTACATTGTTTGGAAAGAGATATTTTGGTATACTCGGAAGGTACAGAACTAGCACTCGGCTCTTTCCGTAAACTACTTGCATTGTCAAATAAAATGTCCTTTTCCAATTAATAAATAAATGAATTAATTAACCATGATATTATAAGCAAACGAGCAGCAGATAAGATATCTATTATATTAAAAACATAATCAGTACACAATTGGCGTTTTACATTAGTGAAGTAACACATATCGAAGGAAGGAAGGAAGGAGTAAAAAAACCAAACTAACCAATCAACACCCCTAATATTCAAATGGACTATACTTATGCAGGGACGGCTTCCATACACTACAGCCAAATAAAAATGAGATAGTCCCGTCCCAACGAAAAGCTACTATTCCAAAAGTACCCTTTTTTTGACTCTCATGTGACTAGTCCCTGGATAAAAATAAACAAATGTACCTAGTTCTGAAAAGAAAAGCATTCGATATTATTAAAAAAACCTCATTTTTTTAATAATAATATATCACATATATAAAAGACCAGCACGCTGCTGCTGCTGCTCCTCCTCCAGCGTGTCATTTTTTTAGGACACATAAAGCACTCTGATTGGTTGTTGGCGTTGGTCGTACCAACTTAAAATTACCTTAGGGAACGTACCCACACTACGTGACCCGTTTAGGGGGGGGGGGGGTCTTCAAAATACCACGCTTGGTCACCGCGGCGGGGGAGGGGTCTTAAGTTTTTGTTACGCCACGTCAATAATCATTGATTTTTCAAATTTTTCCACTTTTGATTTTTTTATTTCAAAAAAAAACTATGATTTATTCCGCGTATAACAACGCAAACCCCATAATGGGCCGACATTTCTTTCTATTCTTTCTGTTTAATTAAAAAATATTTTGTTTTATTTTTCGCAAAAATATTTTTCAATTAAACAAAATAAATAGTAAGAAATGTCGGCCCATTATGGGTTTTGCATTGTTATACGCGGAATAAATCAGAGTTTTTTTTTCAAATAACAAAAATCAAAACTGTCGAAATTTGAAAAATCAATAATTATTTCCGAAAAAATGAAAAATTTTGTAGAATACAATTTTGAATATTTTTTTTTCTGAAAAGTACGTTTAAAGACCAAAAACGTTCCAATTAGTCAATTTTTGAAATATTATGATCGTTTGAAGGAAAAAACATCTGTTTTTCTAAAAATTCGTAATTTTTTTTGTTTCGAGTAAAAAATTTTGAAAAAATTCACAAAACTGTTTTTGGTGGGATAGTATAATATGTAAAAATTTCAGGAAAATCAAAAGGGGTCGGGTTCAAAAGTGGTCGATTTGGTGTGGAATGCCCCATATATTTCTTATGAAATAAGTATGTATTTTATTATTTAAAAAAGTGTTATACTATGTATGGAAATATAATCATTATAATAAAAATTATTTATTAAACAACGCTAGCGAAATTATTAATATTTATTAGAAATACATTGCATTGAAATTCAAATGAATATTTTGGAATTCTGCGCCATCTAGTTGTAATAGTTTTGCGTAATTCGCTCGCCATTTTGACTCTTAAGCCTGTATGACACGTTGCATAAAATAATTTAAAATTCTAGCTTAATTAAAGGATATTTGACGGAAAATGTGACGATTTGTAAAAATTGTTAAAAGGTCGGCACTGATTTTTACTAAAAAATTTCGTAAATTTAAGAGTTGACAACACTGATTTGGACCTTAATACGAAAGCGCGCGTGCTAAATTTGTCATAAAAAATTGCACACGTTGCATACAGAAAATTATTTTTAGCTGCATAAAAATATGAGCAAATTTACATGTAAATTTTATGCAAAATTATGCATCGTGTCATAAGGGCTTAAATTTAGAACATGTTGTAAATATTTTGCATAATAAAAATTTAGCACAAAATTTGCTGTATGAAAATTATGCACAGTGTCACGTGCAACGAATTTATAATAAAGCCGTAAAAAATAATACAAATGACAAAATCTTAAACCAATAAAGTCAAAACAACACTAAATAATTACCTTAATTATTATTAATTGATTTACAACACATTGAAGACCTTATTATCACCAACTACTATAGCATTTGCTAACTAACGCCAAATACAATCGTATACAATAGACTATTTATTTACTAACACATATCAGAAAGCCACAGAAGAATAGAGTTGGCATTTCCAAAGTCGCTTAGGCTGGCAAGAGCGTGGCGGGTGGTGGCAAAATTGCAAAGTAATTTAAATTTGGTTTGCTTTATTTTTTTTTACAAATTCAACCACGTGGTGATACAAAAAAATAAATCAGTTTAGTATTTATTATGGGTGCGTTCCACTTAAAGCCCACGACGACCGCAGCGTGGTCCCGTGGTTCTTTGATTGGACTAAAGATCGAGAGCGGTTATTTGATTGGACTGACGAACGACCGTGGTCGTCGTAGGCTTTAAGTGGAACGCACCCTATATAAAGGATTATTACCTTTATTAGCTTTGTTTGGTACCACAGTCCTAGTGCTACACTAACTACACTACTACAAATTGATTGGTGTACAATTACCAACCCACTTTTTACACCAATCAATTTTTGCAATTTTTTACACTAACTTACTCCGAGTAGTTCGGTGTAGCATACCAAACAGACCTATTATTTATCTATGGTTCAGGTTATTACAGGACCTAGGACCAGTATTTCAGTGAAATAAAGTAGTTAAATTTTAAAATTCATTTGAAAAAAGTCATTGATTTTTGATTTTTTTAAATAAAAACAAATACTATAGATTATAATACGTACAACTTAGGCCTATAACAATAGAATTTTCGTAGCACGAAAAAGTGCGCTATCTGTTTGCATGAGTTAGTACTAAAGCTAAAGCCCGTATAACACGATGCATAATTTTACTTAAAATTGACATGTAAATGGTAACTAACCAATGAAAAACATTCGTTGGCTACCAATAAACTCTTTCTATTGGTTAGTTAGCATTTACATGTACTATCGAAATTATTGTTCAACTCGCATAAGGCATTTCTGCAATCTTCATGCGGCAGTCTGCTGCAGACCCAACCCATTACATACATTTTGGAATTTTTCTCCGCTAAAGGTATTATAATCTATAGTATTTGATAAAAATCATGATTTTTTTCAACCTTGATTTACATCGTTTGATTGTAAACCCTAGAACTGTTGGTCATGTGATATAAACGTTTTTTATGATTATAGCCATGACTTCGTATTGCGACCATTTTTTTTAAATTTTAAATTGAACACCTCTCAATGGAGGGGCTCATCAAAACTCTTGCAAAATACAAAAAATGGCCAAAAACTTATGAGCACTCGATGTGACTCTTAAATTACGGAGCACCGTGTATATAATTAATCCTTAGCCGTACGATAAAAAGTTTCAAATGACCCTTTCGGTTAAAATGTTATACAAGAGGCCTATTTTGTCCAAAAAATACAATAACTGACCCCTTTTCTGTTCAAGCCTTGGTTCACAATTTAGCCGGTAGATGACAGCACCTGTCCAGGTTGTATCGATTTTCTTACAGTTCCAGTTTGTTGTCGCCATTTCGTGATTTTAAGAAATCTATCTAAGCTTATAACATTTTTTTTTAAGAAAATAATCAAAAGGTTATGTTAAATGTATGTTTTAGTTTAGTGTAAAGCGATGATGACCACATTTCAACAGGAACATTTAAGCTTGAACGGACTTGGATCGAATAACGTAAGTTTTTGCGACGCCCCTAATTGCGTACCCCAACTGTAAGTAGTACACCCGCTATAATTTTAAAACTTTTAGAAATCGTACGAAATGCACGTAGAAAACACAGAGGATCCGGAACCGCCCGTGCCGGGGACGGAAGAGCCGCCTGCGAAACGTAGGACAGGAGGTAAGTATTTTTTTAATTTTAAAATTTCATAAAAGAGTTTAAAAAAAACTACCAACTACCGGCCTTCATACTAATGTGCGATGTTTCGGTCTGCTTGCGATGTTCCAGAATTGAGATCACTTGGCTCGTTTACCACGTGTGGAGTTGCACAAGCCCGATTATGCTGTAACCGTTGCCGTCACGGTTACATGGTAGGAATCTTAACAAAACGACCCTTTTATGAGTTTGAGTATCAAATTTTATCACTCTTTTATTGTATATCGAAATTTTGTTTACTCAGGCTACATGAAGGTAGTCACTCAAACTTGCTTCGAATTCTAAATTTGTCGTCATCCGTTTTATGATTATGCTCTGTCAAGAAAATGATTAAGAATTCGAGGTTTGTTTCTTAAATAAAAACATTTTATACTTTTTCATTTTTTCCAAAGTGAAAGAGGGGGGTTTGTGTTTAGACAAAGCTACTTTTCTTTTATTTTTCCAGATGCAAATAGGTGCAAGCTATCGCTTGGCAGCACACGGTGTAGAGTCCTGTGTGTCGTGCTCTACTTGAGATTGACCAAAACTCGCTCTAAAGATTGATTGATTCAGCTGTTTTATTTTTACTTATGGGTTATTTGATTTATAAATTTATTTAAATAAGTATTTTCCATAATTTTTTATGTTTACTTAATTTAATGGCAACATGTAAGGAAAACTATTCCCTAAATTTTAAAAAAAGTACAAAAAAAATTCTAATTAATTTACCAATTTTCTTGTATAAATTTTACAATTTATTCAACAAAAATAGGTACATGTCACCGACCCCCCCCTCAAATCGCGAAGGTTTTAATCAAATTTCCATATTGCAGACTTGTAAATTTATTCTGAAATTCTAAAATAATCTAAAAATATTTTTAGCACTCTGGGAGAGGTACGAAAGTACCTCCTCGACGTTTATGCCACAATGGTTGCAAAAATGGATTCTTATCTATTATGTGCAGGTCCACCACGTGACTGGATTAATGAGATTCCCCCCGCCGACCGCTCACTCACTGACTGACCTCAAATTTATTCTTAAAAAAATGAAATAACCCAAGTTCTTACTTTTCTAAACTCTTCAGTTTGTTATTTGAAATAAATTTGTGGTGTCAGTGAGTAAGCGGTCGGTAGTGAAGATCTCGTTAATACATTCATGCGCGTCAGAAGTGGACACAACTGACAAAATCCCAAAAAAGGTTTGATGTAAAGAGTAAACCTGGATTATAAATTTTGTTTTGTTGAGTCACAATTTGACTCATTTGTGCTTTCATCTTATAAAAGTGAGAACAATTGAAAATTCAGTAGAAGGGCTATGCCTCAACCGTACCACTTTTGCAGTTACAAATTGATTAATTTTAATTAAACTCCAATTTAAATATGGTTTCGCGATTTTTCTTATTGTTGATTTGATCAAAGTGGTCAAAAGTTGCCTTTGGGGCAGGTTTATTTTATAAATTTACTAATACTTTGGTATCAGTTCGACTGCTAACTTTGTTTAATCTTTTTGTTGCTCATCCCTTCAAAAAATTTCACCAATATCCTTGTCACAACCATTGAGACACAAACGATCGGCACCTTAAAAAAGAAAAGATGGTGGGCTGGTGGCAAGTACTTAATAAAGATTGTGAAATTACGAGGGTTTTCTTACGTTTCAACAACTTTTTGTAACGTAATTGTACCATAAAATTGTATTGTTTTCCTGCGAATTGCGGCTCATTTGCTTTAAATTTTATTTTGTTATAGATTTGGGCGACACCGATGATACTTTTAGTGATCTAATGCAAACTGGTGAAGTTATAACTGGTAAGTTTGTTTCCTAATTTTAAAAGTATCTGCCATGTTTTGGTATCCAGGTGCTAAAGCAGTGGTTTCCAAACTTCATGTTACTATGCCTCCCTTGAAAAAATATTTAATTTGCCTTTATTTTATGAAATATGCATTTGTTTCTCAAGTAGTATTTTGAAGCTGAATTGCAGTTAAAAATTGCTTTAATATTGTAGCGAAATTGCTGATTTGGCCCCACCATTTAATCCTCAGTTGATGATGTTGTAACTTGAAAATTAAAAAATTGCGATCAATATTATTGTTAGGTGCTATTTGCTAGCAATTTGCATGTTATTTCAACTTCCTGTTTGGAACTCAGTTCAGTCAATCAACATCTCGCATTTAACCATTTTGATTTTTTCGTCACACAGTTTTTCGTTCGTCCACAGTATTAAAAATTTTGTTTTGGATATCCCATGGCTTCATTTTTTGGATAAGTTTATGTGTCCACCAACTCTCAGCTGCCATGTCCTACAGGACCTACCGTTTTAGTAGTATATTTTCCCTCAGTTGACTGAAAACCTCTTATTAATTGTATAATCAACTGCTAAAATAAAAAATAAATGAATAAAAAAATCGTGAATCTCAAACTAACTAACATTTTTATAGGTCCTGGAGCAAGAAGCAGCACAATAGCGGGCATCTTAGGGGGTGCCTTAGCCAAGTTGTCGTCGAGTCAGAGCGATGCGGTGAACCGAGCAAAGAAGTACGCCATGGAACAGAGCATCAAGATGGTCCTCATGAAACAAACCCTAGCACACAAACAACACGTACGTCATTTTTATCAGTCAATCGTGCACGTATCGTATATATTTTTTAGTTCACCATATGAAAGATTCTTAATTATAATTTAATTTTGATTAAGTTTTTCATAAATGTGGCATATAATTTCTGTAGCTTCTCCAGTGAATTTGCATTCCAGGAGTTGATATTTGCGGTCTTTTTTGTTTTGAATTTTAACTTTTTATTTATTAGATGTTCAAGATGATTCTTTTTGTTGTAACGTGTCAGAAGCGTTGCAAATAGTAAAAATAATAATCACAATTTCTTCACAGAAAAATAAGACCTTCCAGAGACATCAAGTTTTAGTTTTAATGTGCAGGTTAGTGGTGCGTAGTAGTTAGATACACGCGCCCGCACAGGGGGCGAGAGCTCGCCCCCAAAATTGATTTGTAACTTCTTGTGACGTGGTAATTGTCCTCTGTTCCAGCAAATGGAAAGTCAGAGGACTCAGGTTCAACGGCAACAGGCTCTCGCCCTTATGTGCAGGTTAGCGTTAATTTAATTTTCTTGTAGCACCTTACTGATGGAAAAACTAATATTCTCATTGTTTCTGCATTTCTAAAAGTAACGTGCTACAATTTATCCACCTTTTACTTTTACTTGCATGTTATCGTTTTAGTGTGATGATAAACTAAAAAAATTTAGAAGTTGTCGAGATTATTTACATTTTCTCCGACTTGTGATGTTTTTGCTGATAAGATCTGACTAAATTCGATTGAATTTAAATCTTTATTTTCTTTCAAACAGAAATTTAAATTTTGATTCGAAATTTTTTCTTTTTTTTTTCTTTATGTAACATTTTTATTCCTTTTTGTGTTAGGGTGTATGTCGGAAGTATTAGTTTTGAATTGAAGGAAGATACAATTCGTCAAGCATTTTTGCCGTTTGGACCGATCAAATCGATAAATATGTCGTGGGACCCGGTCACTCAAAAACACAAAGGGTTCGCTTTTGTGGAATACGAAATACCAGAGGCGGCGCAGTTGGCGCTCGAACAAATGAACGGGGTCATGATAGGTGGACGAAACATTAAGGTGGTCGGACGACCTAGCAATATGCCCCAGGCTCAAACTGTAATCGACGAAATACAAGAAGAAGCAAAGAGTTACAATCGAATTTACGTTGCTTCTATTCATCCCGACTTGACGGAAGACGATATCAAAAGGTTTGTTTTCGTTTTCTACAATTCGTTTTATAATACGACATTTTTAGCGTCTTCGAGGCGTTCGGTCCAATCATTTACTGCAAACTTGCGCAGGGCAGTTCGGCGTTAAAACACAAAGGATACGGTTTTATCGAATACGAAACTGGTCAAGCAGCAAACGAGGCGATTGCAAGTATGAACTTGTTTGATCTGGGAGGTCAGTATTTACGCGTAGGACGAGCTATTACACCTCCAAATGCTCTAATGGGTCCCTCAACGGGGTCGAGTGTGATGCCTACCGCGGCTGCCGTTGCCGCGGCCGCAGCTACTGCGAAAATCCAGGCGATGGACGCCGTGGCAAGCAACGCAGTGGCTCTTGGATTGTCAAAATTGAGTCAACCTTCGATTCCGGTCGTGCAGAACCCTCCATCCGTGTTGCCGCCACCAGGACTGGCCATACCTCAGCTACCACCTCAAACCTTAGCCCAACCGACCTTAGTAACCCCCATCATAACCACAGTCCCACCGCCCCCTACAAACAGTATTCCTCCTCCGATGGTAATCAACCCCACCTCCTTAGAACCGCCTCCGCCCATCGTAAATCCTGCAAAGGAAGCCATGAAGAAAGCCCAAGAAGCTCAAATGAAACAACAAGAAGAATTACAAAAGAAACTTTTAGACCAAAACGAACCCCAAACGTTACAACAACAAGAAAACATGTCCATCAAGGGCCAAAACGCCCGCCACCTTGTCATGCAAAAACTGATGCGTAAAGTCGAATCCAAAGTTGTCATCCTGAGGAACATGGTGGGTCCCGAAGACGTTGACGAAACTCTCCAAGAGGAAATTCAAGAGGAGTGCAGGAAATTTGGCGACGTGGAACGCGTCATAATTTATAACGAAAAACAATCTGAAGATGACGATGATACCGAAATTATCGTCAAAATTTTTGTAGAATTTACGGAAACAAAAGGTAATTATTAAATTTCGTTCATGTGTTTCCATATTTTGATGATGTTTGTTTTTAGAAGCCGAAAAAGCGCGAGACGCGCTGAATGGTAGGTATTTCGCCGGACGAATGGTACAAGCAGCCTTATACGATCCAACGCTGTTTGATCACAGCGACCTCTCGGGTTAGTTTAAAATTCGCTTCTTAGTTAAATGAAAAAATAATTGTTCATTAATTTTTTTTAAATTAATAACACAAAATTATATTACAATTACATTTTAATGTTTTTTGTCTTTATTTAACTGCATCATGTACAATTTTATATTCTATTTTCTTTTTTTTTGTTATAAAAATTTTTACATTTGTAAATAAAATGGCGAAAAGTAGCATACAATTTACTTAAGGTTGAATTAATTTAATTCGTTTGGCAGAAGGACTTAAATATGAAGTGACATAGTTGAATAAGTTCCTAGGGTACATGACCATCTCCCTAGGTTAAAATACTCAAAAATATTAATAAGTTCATTAAATTATTTACAAATTATTATTGTCATTTTTTCCCCTTCTTTTTCCTTATTTTAAATTTAAAACGACCACTACCTTATCATAATTATATTATTAAGTTCCTGTTGCAAAATATTTATTTTATAGAAATTTATTTCATTAAAATTTGATGTCTTTTAAGAAAAAGTGTAAGTGCATCAAATTTTATCCAAAAAGAACGTTTGAAATTTTTGACTGCCCCAAACGTCCAATGGCCACAAATCAAAGACCTCGTATTTCCAGTAGCGCATCTAGCAGTGATTGGGTTTCAGTGCAAAAAACATTCATGGGACCTAATTTACAAATATTTATGGCTATAGGCTTATGATAAAACTTACTGAAGAGAGCCAAATTAAAAGTTGTTTGTCGAATTTACAACTGAATTACATATTGACCACAAAATTATTCTAAAAAAAAGAGCAAAGTTTGACAAATAACCTAAGGTGTTGTCCATAAAGGGGTTCGGAATTTTGTCTTCCCCCTTATTAGTTTACATATACCCGACCGATCGACTTATAAAAAAATAAAACGCACAATGGTTAAAAATAAATTTATTTTACAGTCCTACAATTTATTTACTATTTACATAAATTCACTTTTGAGGTTTCCCTGGCATAATTTCATATTCGGGCCTAACCGGAAAAGTCTCCATCCCTTTTTCTAGTGGTGTCGCCTTCCCCGACTTTTGACTAACTGCAACGGCATTTCGCCTTTTCATTTCGATTATTGCCAAATTTTTCTTAATTTCTTCATCGGTAGGTGGATGCTTCCTACGGAAACGCAGCCAGGACTCCCATTCTGCAGGCATTTCTTGCTCAAAATTTTCCTTTTCTGGTGGGATAAACCACCGCGAAGGTTTTGTTTTACCCCGTGACGTATCGGCAGGAATCTCGTAATATCTAGTGCCAAAATAATCGGAACCCTTTAAGTCGCCAATAAATTGGCGCGGTTTCAACGAATTTATAAAATTTCTCCAAATTATTCGGAAGAGATGCCGATGAGCGGGCGGCGGTTGAGCCATTTTGTTTTATTCGCACTATATGTAGAAATAAACTAGAACTTTATTTTTTCTTCACGTATATTTTAGATTACCATTTTTTAGGTTACCTTGTTTTGACGTTTCTATCAACCGTTTTCTTCTGTGTAGATGGCGCTAACTGTTAAATTGTGTATACGGTGTTTCGTAAGATTAATACAAGCAGCTGATAAGAGCAAAATTACAAATCGACTTTGAAATAATTTAAACGGTATTTAAATTTAATTAAAATTGCAGAATGATTAGGATTTCCTAAATTTCACCTTTGAACATTAAAATAGACCAAGCAAACAAAATACGAAAGTTGTTTGTTCAAACATGAAGTTTATTGTTCAAATTGAAAAACAAACAACATTTTTTATAATAATCAAGTGGTAATTTGAGATAAGCAGATTTTAAGTAATAAAATTTTTTGAAAAGTTGATGTGATGGCATGCGCTATCCGTGATGTCACTTTCAGGCGTGGTGCAGCGCGGGGGTCACGGGGATCTGTTAAGGGAAAATTGGCATGGCTGACCATTTCGAGTACAGATGAAATAATGCAAAAATGTGATTAAAAGATTTAAGTAATTGTGATTTTCTTCGCCAGTGTGTTGAAGTTAATTTTGTATGGTGACTTTTAGTTGATTTTGCGTACGTAAAATATTATTTAGATTATTTTTGACAACCGTGTTCGTTTCGTCCTTTCACCAATAAACCAGTCCGATTTAAGTACATTTGTACTTTTAATAACATTCCAATTTATTCCCATATTTTGCGATTTCCCAAATTCCGATTTTGTTGTTTAGTCCTTGGTCAAATTTAAGGATTAGTGAGTGATTGGCACAAATCGAAATTTACCACTTACTGCCTGCCTACCTGTTTGATAAAAAATTAATTTGTGTCAACTGAGTTTGAGGAAATATTTTGATTCTCTTAATATTCGAGTACACACGTAGATGATGTCACGTTTTTTATAGATAAAACTAAAAGGAAGCGCAATATGCTGGTCAAATTTTTGCTATAAAGTGATTGTAATCGAATGTGATAATGTCGTTTTTTAATAACATAAAAAAAGCGTTGCATTTCGGTGGTAACGATGCTAAAAAGAAGAAAGTTTTTAATAATGTTCGGATGGAATGTGATCCCGAAGAATTTTGGGACTTGATAGGCGAATTGGGTGACGGCGCGTATGGTAAAGTTTACAAGGCACAACACAAACATAATGGTCTACTTGCTGCGGCAAAGATGTGTCGGTTGGATGGTGAAGAGGATTTATCAGATTTTATGGTGGAAATTGATATTTTGTCAGAGTGCAAGCATCCGAATGTGGTGGAACTCATCGAGGCTTTTCAGAAGGAACAGCAGTTGTGGATGTTGATTGAGTATTGCAACGGTGGAGCTGTCGATAGTATCATGACGGAACTCGAAAAGCCGTTAAACGAATCTCAAATTGCTTATGTGTGCCAAAGTATGACTGAAGGACTTCAATTTTTGCATAAAGTACATGTAATTCATCGTGATATTAAGGCTGGAAATGTCTTGCTGACCATGGATGGTGGTGTTAAATTAGGTGAGTCACTTTTAACCTCAATTTTTTTCTTATCAATAATCTACCACTAGGTGCTTTCCGTGAATCACAGCCTATGAGAAATATTGTTTCAACTTTTTTGCAAGGCATGACAACTTGGGGTAACTTTAACGCCAAACTTTGTTACAATTCCTCAAATTTTCATTATGTCCCCCCCCCCCCCGGCAGTCTATATACTGTATCATTTATGTAACTAAATAACCTGAACAACAGAGGGAGCTGATACATAGAGGGAATTATTTATTCACAGCCGTAGATCTAACAAGGGGCAAACCGGAGTACCTGCCCCGAGCGGCAATTCAAGGGGGCGCCAAATTCATATATTTGAGCTATTAAACTTAAACTTATTTGATCTTTAATCTCAAATGTTGGAGGAAAGGGGCGCCAATGTCAAGTTCTTGCTCCGGTTCGGAAAAAACGTAGATTCGCAGCTGTCTATCCAACGGATGCACCTAAGCTTCTCTCCAAAAGTTTAACCAAATAAACGCATCAAACAGTTTCCAATTATCATAGTTATCAAAGTAAATAGTTATTAAAAATGACGTTAGGTTGTAAATGGGAGTTTTAAAATTGAAGCAATAGAAAAATTCTTTTCAAATATTGCTAGCTTTTTTTGAAAAGAGCAGGGCCGGATTAGCACAGTGGCAAATGTTACTGGCTTCGAGTCCGGCAGAAAAGCGTAGTAAAAAATGTAATTCTCGCCTCGGGAAAATCAGCGCTTTTAGTTAGGAAAGGTAATTCAAAAATATAGGAAGACCTCGCGACAACATTTGCTACGGGCTCCCTCCAACCTTACACAACTTTTAAATTTTTTCTATTCTAGTACTTTGTTAAAACGAAGCGTTAAAGTTATGGGCGAACGTCAAATATCTATTAATTTAGGAAAAAAATTGATTGTAAAGTTTTTACCACTTAAATTTGCTGGTTTAATTATCCCGGTTTTGGAGTTGCGTGGGTCTTAGGGATATTTTTTTAAGTGAACGAGCTTGGAGATCTCGTTATTCTGAAAAGTTTCCGTTAGTCCTGAAAGTTTGTACATTCATGATTATTGCAGGTGATTTACTAAAGGATTACTTTACAGTATTTCTTGTCCTTTTCAATAAGGAATACTGGGCCTAGCCTTTACTTACTTCTTACACCATACTTTGGTAAACAGAAATTCTTGGAGGGGTATGCTCGATTGGTCGGAATAGACGGGCGAGGTCAAACGTTCACCTTGCTAACCTGGAGCGCTGTTGTGCCCTGCGAGCACCTGAATCGCATTTAATCGTTCTGAAATACTACAACAGCGTCATCATTCGTTCAATGTTCGCCTCATGCATCTTGGAATCGCCAACGGATGAAATGAATGCTGGTTTTACAGTATTCCAGTTTTAAGGTGCTCGCACACTTAGGCGACGCGACACCACACTACACACAGAAGCACACAGCACACACAAAAATGTGCGGACCCTACCAAACTGTCGCGTCGCCTGGTGTGTGGTGTGTTGTGGGCTTCTGTCTGTGGTGTGGTGTCGCGTCGCTTAAGTGTGCGGGCACCTTGAACCCCGTGGGACCTACAGTTTTACGTAGAATCCGAACCACATAGCCTAATAAAGTATGTGGATGGGTTGGCGATCGAACCTCTCTGTTTAGAGTCTGGTTTTTGGCCCGTTTACCTATCTCACCTTATCTAAAAGAAATTTGTATATTGTATCTTCTATAATATATGAACTGGAGGTTCCGAGGGTGGGCGAAACGAAGCTACTTATAACAAAGAACCAGTACAATACTTGCATATTATTTTTATGGTTTTTGGTTAATTTCGAATGATCCATAAAATTCTAGGTTTATATTTGTTATTTACACCCTCAACGACTATAATTTCAATAGAAAAATTTTAAAATCCTGGACGCGCCTAGCGTGCTCACCCCAATTTCTTTAACCAACACAATATAAAGTCACAGAAATTTGCAGTGAAATAATAGGTTTGTTCCAACCAGTCAATAAACCGCACAATGTACGTTGATTCTACTTATTGCGCACGAGCAAGACCGTACATTGTACGGTTTATCGGCTAGTTGAAACAAACCTAATGTAAATTATGTAGACGAGGGGGGGGGTAAATTAATTAAAGTAGACTGCTATAGCCTATGACATGGTTCGCTTCTATTAAATGCTCAGACAGAATTATTATTGACATAAAAATCTAAATTAATTTAGAAAAAAATAATTCAAATACGGTATAGCTGTGTTTGCATTGAAATCCTGATCGTGCCTTGCCTAGGTAAAGCTGATCAAAAAACTATCAGATTTAAGTCAATATATTTTAACCATAGCAAAGGATCAAGCAAAATACTTCAAACTGAAAATTAATGATCATTAACTCGGCACTGTGTCGATGTGATGGAACCAACGGTCCCATCACTCCACAGTAGTGACTGGGTGAAAAGGTTAAATACATAAAAAATAAAGTGGAAAAATTGCGACTAGAAATACTAAAGTTTATGCGAGATGTACCAAAAACCATTAAATTAATAAACAGCCATTTGTTAACTTTTTGCTGTTGAAAATAGCTGTAGGCGTTGTTGTAGCCAATAAAATTGCTAATAAATTGCAGTAATATTACTAAATTATTTTACTAATAAATTTTAATTAAACTATTTTTTAAATTATACTAATGCAGAATCCCTAAGATTTATCAATTTCTGAAGTTTTCATTTCAGTGTAAAAGTTCAAAATATTTTTGAGGTATTCAGGGAGGCGTTTTATTTTAATTCTTCTTTTTTGCGTTTTATTGCAATACATTTCTCTCCTCACTCCGCAAAATTTGATCAACTTAGTTTTTATGTATAAATTAATATTAAACTTGTTTGCATTTATTTATCATTAAAAAATGATGAAATCACTTAAACTAATATTTTTTTTGCGAGAATCATTAAAATAAATGTAGGAAAATTTTTATTATTTCTGAATAAAATTAATGAGTTGTTTTACAAACACCGCAAATTTTATAAAACAAACATAAACTAAGTTTATACTTTTGTGTAAGTTCTCATTATTTAGCATCCTGTCTAAAAATATTTAAATTGATGTTATTAATAAAAATTAAGATTTTAATTATTCATGATTCATATTAGTTAGTATTGGGCGGATGCAATTGAATTTACCAATACGAGAGTATTAACTTAGTTTAGATCAATTGAAAAGTTCTCCTCAATTAAATTACTCTCGATTGTTTAAAATTTATTCAAAAAATTTGATATATTTCGAAAATTTTACCTCGAAACGTTGTTATAACCATAATGGGCGAAGTGGGTGATTAATTATGCTTAAAACTGGAAATTTTTACATTTGAATAATTATTAATTTATTTCATAAATTCTGAATTATTTAAACTTTGGTTGCATTTCAAAGGTTTCCTCCTTTAAATAGTTAAGAGGATTTAAAAAATCGATAGAAAGTTGAAACTAATTTGTCTAGGTTGTACTTAAATTGGAGTAAATGAATGGCTTCGGATTTATTTCATTCAAATCTACCAAAGGACTATAATTTCCTAACAAAAAATTATTTTTTTATAGCCGATTTTGGCGTTTCTGCAAAAAACAAATCGACGCTTCAAAAGCACGACACTTTTATAGGAACGCCTTATTGGATGGCACCCGAAGTGGTTTTGTGCGAAACATTCCGCGACAACCCGTATGATTTGAAAGTAGATATTTGGTCGATGGGGATCACCTTAATAGAATTTGCACAAATGGAACCGCCAAATCACGAAATGTCTCCCATGCGAGTTTTGCTAAAGATTCAAAAATCCGATCCTCCAAAACTCGAACAGCCTTCCAAATGGACGAAAGATTTTAACGATTTTATTGGTAAATGTTTGATAAAAGATCCACAAAAGCGACCCACTTGTGATGATTTATTGAAGCACCCGTTTATAAATTGCACCTTGGATTCTAAATCTATTAGGGATTTGCTTTTGGAGTATAAGGCTGAAGTAGTGGAAGAAGATTTAACGGATGACGATCCAGAGGTAGGTTTTCCTTTTTTCTTTTTACTTGAGTCCTTAATGTGCGTGTATTTAAATGCTTTCATGCTTAGAGAGGTAGGAAGCATCGTAAAAATAAGGAACTCTATCAGAGAATTGGTAAGTGTGGTTTCTGAGATCAAAATTTTGTCAATTTTTTTTTATGACTGAAATAGTTGAGGTAAAATTTAATTAATATTATCACGACATATTTGTTGTACATGCGGCTCTCCTGATCCTCCACAGTCTCCAATACCAACAAAGGTAAAGTTCTAACATTGTAATTTAGAAAGGATTATTTTTCTTTTGGTAACTGCGTGGTGTAAGAGTGGTTTGATTTTCAGGAACGAACAACCAATGTTCCACTAGACATCGAAGAAGATTCAACTTCTGTACGAAGTACAGATGCTGAAAAACGTAAGTTATAGTTTGAGGTTTGTTTCGAGTTACTAGAGTTTGATCTTAATTTAGCAAATCAAGCTGAGCCCACTGCTAAACGAGAAATTGAAGCCGAAGATGTTGAATGTAAGAAATTGAAAAAAGATCCGGAATCTCCCATTAGTGGAGCCGAAGCAGACAAAAAGGTTAGAAAACTTCTTTGTTTTAAATCCTATTTGGTTTCTTTTGTGCTCAAAATTTTTTTATGTTTATATAGGGTGATAAAAAGGATGAAGGTCAACGTCGATCTTCCAGAGAAAAAGGCCCTGCACCTTTACCACCGCCTTCGGTACCCGAGTCTTCCAGTGTAGCGGAAAAACCCGTCGCACCATCTCCTGCATTACCACTTCCTGTGCTTCCAACCCCCCCATCTTCACCTATCACTCCACCTTCCACTCCATCACCAGTTGAAGTATCTCCTGTAACAGTTACCGCGTCTTCTGTTCCTCCTCCGCCTCCTCCTCCCGTTTTACCCTTAAATTTAAGTGAGATCAACGAGAAAAGTGAACCTTTCATATTGAAACCAACAGACTCTTTAGACGCCAGCACAAGTACAAAATCTTTTAATAGTATAAAAAATATATTCGAAGGATTAGCACAAAGTGAGAAACCAGCTGAGAAAGTTGGAAAAGATGGAGTGGTTGTTAACAGTGCTGAAGAAGTTGGAAATTTGGTTGTGGTTTCAACTCCCCAAATGGACCGTAACAAATTGAACACTTCAACTGTTACTATAATCACTGATTTACCCGATCCTTCCAACAGTTTAGCTTCAAACATCAGTCAGGTATAGTAGAAGAAATTTAATTTTATTATCTAACAAGGAAATAATTGCAACACAAATGTAAAATTATAATATGATGGAAAAGATTCTTTTTCGGGGGGGAATCGTGGGACACTACATGGGCTTGTTCTTTTCTTTAAGAACAAGGGATGCAGTTTTAGGTCTTACCCAGGACCAATCTTTCTTTGAAAAAATGTTTATTAATTGATTTTTGACTACCATTTTCCAAGGTGACCTTTTTTAACATTATGTAGTTGCAATTGTTTCCATGTTGGACTTTTAATTTTTTTGTTAAATAACCGAAAGAGAAAAAATTCAAAAATTAAGGTTCCTTTTTTTTTAATATGTTTAGGTGACCGTTGTTACAACGCACCCACCCGTTTTAGTAGACAACACCCACAATTTAGCCCCTCGAGCGTCCAACAGTGAGGTGGTCATAGTTTCTAATGAAACCAACAAAACTCACGTCAACGAATCATCGACTGATGATGAATGCTGCCCCTCATTAGATTCTTTAGAATTCCCACCACCTAACGAATTTAGAGACAAACCATCGAATGCCAAAAAATTGGACGACAGTGAGGTTTTAATCGAAGATTCCAGTTACGTTATAAACGATTCTGGTTTAGACGTGTCGGGCGACAATTTACGTCTCTTGGACACGAGTCATGTATCGGTAGTTAAAATTGATGAAGAGAAGGTGCAAGTGAAAGATTCCGCCTCGATTTTGTATAACAAGTCGGGCGGTGAGAGTCAACTCAGAGAATCAACCAGTGACTTGTCGTCGGCACAAAGCGGTAGCGTTAAAAGTGAATGTGGAGACGAAATTCGTTCTACTTCCATTATAGTGGACGGTTCCGTTTCCAAGCATAAAATGAACGGTCAAATCGTTTACTCTTCCAGTCAGGATGATATTTATAAGAAGAATAACTTAAATGGTAAGTCGAACATTGCTTTCTGTGGTTTTGTTTAATTTTTGGGATGTTAGGTTCCAGGTCGCATAGCGATAGCGGATCCGTGCGAAGTACAGATTCCAATCGACGTCCACCATCCGGTAAGAGTATGGAGCACTCGGATGTTGAGAGTATTTCTTTAGCTAGTCATGATAGTCGAGGTAGTAGTGGTAAAGGACAAAGAAGTGAATCGGGAGAGAACGAAGAAGATGTAGTCGTATTGAGGAAAAGACTGCCGCCTTCACGAACAAAAGACGAATTGCACATTAGGAATCAAAATCGAAAGACTCGTAAACGTACAAGAAAGTTTGTTATCGACGGAGTGGTAATTACAACGACAACCAGTAAGGTTATTTATGATGATGAAGAAAACAGTAATACTCTGGATCCGCACGTTTTTAGAAAGCAAGAGCTGCGTGAATTGAAGTACCTCCAGAAATTGGAACAGAAACAGTTCCAAGATTTATACTTGAAAGAAAATTTAGCCAGCGAGCAACAGGAGAAAAGGTTCGAACAAGAAAGGTTAAGTTTGGAACGAACGTACGAAAGTGACCTTGAGATGTTGAGTAGGCAACAAAGGCTTCAAATAGAACGAGCCGAGGCGCAACAGGAAACAGATCTACGTGCGTTATCTAAAAAGATACGCTGTGATCAGGAGCGCGAATTGAAACAATTCCGCGACGGCTTGAAACAAGAACTGAGGTTGCTGAAAGCGGAAATTGATCGATTGCCCAAGGATTCGCGAAAAAATGAGTTTAAATCGCGTAAGGAAAAGTTGGATATTGAACATTTGGAGAGGGAGAAGACTTTCTTGGAGAAATTAAACGAAAATCATGAAAGTTCTTTGCGTCGACTGAGCGACTCGCATCGCGAGAAGATCGCGCTCATGGAGCGTCAATTTTTGCAACAAAAGCAGCAGTTGGCTCGAACACGCGAAGCCGCTCTCTGGGAGGTCGAGGAGAAGCAGATCCATGAGAAACATCAACTAGTAAAGAGACAATTAAAGGACATTTTCTTCTTACAACGACACCAGATGCTCATAAGGCACGATAAGGAGATGGAACAAGTGAAGCGACGCGCAGCGCGCAAGGAGGAAGACTTGATGAAGAAGCAAACCGTTGAAAAACGATCTTTGCCCAAGAGAATACGAGCGGAAATGAAGGCTAGAGAAATGATGTTCAGGGAATCCATGAGGATTTCGGTTTCAGGTACAAACGATCCGGAAGTCGATAAGAGTAAAATTAGAGAGGTAATTTATTTTATAGGTAAATTTTTCAATTTGTCCCTAACTTTTTGCTCTTGCAGTTCCAAGAAAATGAAAAGAAACGTTATCAAGCTGAACAACAAAGGTTTGAATTGAAACATCAGAGGCAGTTGGAAGAACTGAGAGCAATGAGTGACGCCACCATCAAGGAACTGGAACAGTTGCAGAACGAGAAGCGTAAGATGTTGATGGAACACGAAACTTTGAAATTGAAGCAGAGAGATGAGGCTGTTTCAAAGGAGTTGAAAGAATGGAAGGGTCAGTTGAAACCACGAAAACAGGTAAGACAAATTTGATTTCCATAAAATCACAATTTAATTTTGTTTTTGTAAGATTGCAGTTTATAGGGTTAAAAGCTTAGCATGATTTATTAATTTGGGGCGGTTGATCTTAATATTCAGTTAACCTTGTAGTATACAATTTAGGAGACTATCTAATTTTTATGTTCCTGAGCACATGAAAACAGAAAACTGTGGTTTTAATAATTTTAAAATGAATTAAGCCCACTGAACTGTACAGAATATATATTCAATTTTTAAATTGCACCTCATTCTTTTACACTCACACCACCTATATATCAATTCATCGGTTTTCGAGAATAGTGACGCAATTTGAAATTGATTTGAAAGTTTTATTTCAAAATAAAAATTATTTTCAAGTTTTTTGGGACATTTCTGAATTTTTTGAGATTTTTTTGATATCTTTTAGTACAAAAAAGATAAAGAATTGTGAAGCAATTGTTTTTTCTTCTAAAGCAACAGGAATTAAATTGAAAGGCTAAAATTTTGTACACGACGGCACAGAACAGGGCCTTTTGCGCATAGTGCCATCTGTATTTCAATCCATGAATTACTTGAAAAACACAAAGCGTGACTTTATTCAGTAAAAACATTTATAAGTAAATACGATTATTTTATTCGCAAAACAGACACAAAACAAAATGTAACGTTATTGTAGCAAAACCTGTCGTAAAAATATCGACATAATTCGAAATGTGGCGTTGTTTTACTGCTAATATCACTTTTCTGTAAATTAGGAATCGTTTCTGGCGAATATATGTAGTTCAAAAGTGACATTTTTCACATTGGCATACTCGATGTGTCTCTCTATGATTTTTCCATATAACATTGAGTTGTGTAGTGCTGATTCTACCATAAATTTATTATACCTAAAAAAAAACAGTTAATAAACACAGTTCAGTGATAACTAGTAAAATATACAGGGTGATTTTAATTTGATTTTGCTGCAAATTTGTAGGAAGTAAGAAAATGTTCTTTCTCAAAATACTCAGCGAGAATTATCAAAAAACCTAAGAAAATGTTTAGAAAATGGCTGGAGAGGTTTGTTCCAGTAAGTGTGACCAATTTGATTGTTAAATCCATCTTGGTGCTACTTAGCTAGAAAATTATTAAGACCGACATTATATGCATTTCTTAACTTTTGAATCAACAATGCTAACTTAATTATTTCAAAGCAGGTCTCTATTATCGTCCCACAATCGGTTGTTTTTCGACGCGTAAGAGTGGATTAACCAGATATTCAGGGGTATTATGTATCACCAACGTTATCATAAAGGTGACAGTTATGACATAAAATAAAGTTTTTTGGTAAATCCTACCAATGAAATCGATACGATTTACCGAAATATGTTATAACGGTCACCTTTATGATAACGTTGGTGATACATAATACCCCTGTTTTTTGCATCGCCATATTTTAATAACAAAAGTGTCAACTGTTTGTGCTTTAATGTGCTTCCATTTTTGTCATTTGTGTGACTATGGTTGCAAAAATATTGATGCAATAATTACAGAATATTTTAATTGAAATTTCTTTTTTTGGTGGGGCGGTGACACGGATCGTTCAAAAGTTGAGAAGGGAGAAAAATTAGTAAGCAATTTTAGCTCCCCAAAACTATCGCTTATCTACCATTTTGTAGTTTTTACATTTCTGCTTCCTCGTCCAAATTAAAATTTGTTTGTTCTCGAGTAGTGATTTTTGTGTAAATTTTAATAGAATAACCGTTTAGCTTATGTATTATACTAACAAGTGCATGCATTATTGTAGAAACTAGAAGAAGAACTTTATCAAGATTCGAGGAAGGGTCGTTACTTGCAATATTTGCCGAAATTATCGGAGAAGTCGAGAAATAGCACTTCAAACGCTTCCTCAACAATACTTCCTTATTCCACTCCCTCTACACCCACTGACATTTCACGTACCAGTTGGGGTCATGCGAGATCTTGGAGCACCGGCGGCACGTCCTTACGCTCACGTTTCGACAAATCTTTAACTTCCTTGTCTGAATCTAAACCACAAAAATCCTCAAATTGATTGTTGTGTCGTTTTTTAAATGTCGTTTATTGTGCTAATGTTTTATTCTAACCTACCGAAAGCTTTTTTGTCCAGCTGTATTACTTTTTTTTTTATTGTTTGGTTTGGGTTTTGGTTGTGGGTTTTGTTTTTCGTTTTACCTTAATACAAAATCCTTGATGCATTTACGAGGCTCAGTTTCTTATCAAACGATCAGGTTTGTTTATTAATTAGATTGTTATATTACAATTTTTTAATTATTTGAAAGTAAGAACAGTTAATTTTGTAGAGGATTAATTTGTAGCACTTATGGGCGATTTGGTTATGGGAATTTATAGTAGTTTGGTAAAATTGTAAATAATATGTCTAACCTTGTATGTTTAATTTTTTACTACCTAAACTTTTCGATTACTTCACAGAAAATGTTTTAGAACCTCTGAGTTTTAGAGTTGAAACAAAAAATGTGAACGATTAATTAACTGTTCTTGTTTAAAAATATATGGGGTGTTCAATAAATAAGTAGATAATTTGAAAATTCACAAACTTTCATTATTAAATTTTCAAAAATTTGCTGATATTTTACAATTTGTTGAACATCTCTCGCTTAAAAATATAAAATTGCAGCAATAAAAATAAAAATTTGTTTTCAGAAATTGGAAGAAATCTTTGCACAACAATTAGACGAACAAGAAAGAGTTTACGGTCCTATAATGCCGCTGGCGTTGCCATCAGATTTACCGGAATTAAATCAAGATTCTTGTTTGATGGTCGGTTCGACTCGTAGCAGTATGTCTTCTGTGTCGGAAGGTTGAAAATGATTAATTTAAATTTTTCGCGTTGGTAGTTGAAAATAATAGAAAAGTAAATAATAACAAACAAAGGCCTAGAAAATGCTTAAATTGTACATAATTATTTAGTGTATAATATGGGCCGAGCAGACTGAATACAATAAAGTTTAGAGTTAATAGGAAATGAAGATAATTATTGTTGTTAGCATTTTTAACATTTTTACGTTTGAAAGTGCCTCGTTTTATAATCTAATAAAAAAGAAAAACCACGGACAAGAAAAGCGTCAAAAATCGGTCGAGTTGCTTCTTCCAATTAAATTGTGTCATAATAAATTTTTTAAATTAACTAATTTTAGTGATGTATGTACCTATTAGACTGATGGAAAGAGGCGGTGGGTGCGTGCATATTTTTGATACTTTTAATTTGATTTGAATGAAATTTTGTAATTTTTAGGAATAATAGCTTAAGAGTTATTTCGATTGTTTTATTCGAATTTAAAAAGCAAACAACTCGGTTGTACAAAGTAATGAGTAATTAGAGAATTAAAATTAAATGGAGAACAATGTTTAATCTATTTTAACATTAAAAAAAATTATGTATATTTAATTATTTTACTAACGATTTTAAATTTATTCTACTTAAAAGTAAGGTGATAAATAAAATAAAAACATTATTGGAAGACATATCGAACTATCATACTTAATGATGATTAATTTGTGTATTTTTGAGATTTAATATGAGAACAGTGCAATCATTTACAAATTTTTTAAGTTATTTTTTATCTCTACACTCTCTTTTTGGTTTTAGTTTATGATTGTTCTGTTTTCTTTACATTATGTACAGTATAATTTGTATATTATTACATTTACCTTTGTGCATATTATATTTACCGAATAATTATTTTAATAAATTTACTCAAGAAATTTTTTCATCCGTTTTTATTTTCCCTCATAAAACGTACGTTTCCGCCTTACAAAAAGAAAATATTGTCGTATTATTTTGGAATGAAGTTTTTATTTAAGTAATATTTTTGAAACTGATGGTTCTTAAAATTTGAAATTTTTATAAGATTTTGAAAAATGCGTGAGACGCCTCTGGCTTAGAGTCGAGGTGGGAAAGAAATTTTACCTACCCTATAATTTTGTCTTACCTCTCCCCCCCTAATTAAGGGAGTTTACATGTCGCCCATAAAATTTAAACCATAATTCACAACACAAAATTTTATTGTTTCAAAAATGGAGGGGGTTCTTGAATCAGCGACTGTGGTAAATTATCAAATTGTAAAATAATTAAGTGCACTTGCATATAATAATTAGATCATTCCTGCTACAATGTACGATCAAATTTCAATGAAGGGGTGGGTTTTAGGGGGAATAAATAAAATTACACTCATCTGAATGATTTTAAAACTTCGTTAATAAGCTAATATTAAACCAGTGAATACAACAAAAATAGTGAAAAAATTCTAATCATTCAGGGGGTTGCTTTTAAGGGGCTAAAAATTAAAAACATTGTGTTTTTTTTCTCAAATTACCCTACCCATCAGCCTGAGAATATAATTATTATTATCTACCGTATTCCAAAAAAATCCATATATCACAAATTCGATATTTTCAATAAAAAAATTCTGGTATAATGATGTTTAAAAATATACAGTTCATAGAGAACGAAACTGTGCCATTATGAGAAAAGATGCGAAATAATGTTAATTTTATGATGTCTTTGGTTTCAAAACTGCAAAGTAAAAAATAAAAGGTAACTTTGTATTTCCATTCATAAGTCAATATTTATTCTTTACCTATAAAAAAAATAAATGAAACTATGGATTATCATATCACAAATTTTATGTATAATTCGGTAACGTTTCATATCAACAAAAAATGTCAAAATTAGGTTTATTTTAATAAAATAGCAATAATTGTCGTCTTAGTTAGGCAAGGTTAGTAATAAAACACGAAAAATACCATTTGAGCAAATTTGTACACTTTGAATAATTAAACTATGTGTTAAATATTCTACATCGAGGTTAATAAAATAATAAAAAGAAGCAGTAAATAATAATAAAAAGTACCCTATGCAATTGTCCCTTACACTAAAAATACACCACTATACATAAAGTTACACCACAAAAAAAATAATAAAAAATATACATGTTAAGCACTTACACAATTCAACAAATTAAATATCTGAATTTATTATTCCTTATTTATTAAGTTTATATAATGCATTATATAATATGTAACATACTAAATTAAAATACAAATTTCAAATTCGAGTTTCAATTTAAGCAATAAGTGTCGTCTTCTACCTCGTATTTTACCAAAACAAATTTTTGTTTTATTAAAAAATCTTAAAATTAAATTATTCTTTAAGTCTCCCCCCAAGTTTGTGCCGGAAATATAACTTGCGGGAGGGGGTTATGGGGATACGTAATCGGGCAAGGCCCCCCGGCCGCGACCTCTGCCTCTACCCCTTCCTCTACCTCTCCCCCTCCCGCGTCCGCGTCACCTTCGTCCATCCGTCATGCCTAAAACAAACAACATAAAATTTCAATTGTTTTTTCAGAGGGGGGGGGGAAATAAAATTAACAGAAAACCTCACCTATGTTGCTCGTGGTTTTTTCTAAATACGCCAGTGGACCTTGCAAAAGTCCACCCTGCTGTGCAAATTGAGGTCTGGGACCGCTCATGCCCTGCTGCATGAACATGGCCTGTTGAGGTGACATCATCCCTGGACCAACTCCAACCCCAGATGCACCCATTCCTGGGGGGACCTACAAAAATAAAAAATGTAACCAAGCACTTAAGAATATTTACAAAAATTGATCGATGAAGCATTATTCACGTGAAAGTTTTCAAGAGCAAGATTTTTGAGAAAAGTTAATGTAATTTAGAAAAAAAAAATGAAATAAAACTGCGATTGTATTTTTACACTTCAATGCATTTATTGACAAATTTTAACTATACAATCTTTTAAGTTTATAAGGCCAAAATAAAAACTATTAACAACGATTGCAGAATCGTAACAAACATACTTAATTAATTTCCTATCAAAGGCACATTTGAGCAAACAATTTCTAATGTACTACTTATCGATACAATAATCACATTATCATTATACATAAATTGCAGTTTGGAAAGCCCTGAGATTAATAAAGAAAACGGAGGATTCCCTGAAACGGATCAAATTAAATGCCATCTCTCACGTCTTTGGCACGAGTTTATTAAATTAAATAACGCGAAACTAGAATACTAAAAAATAGAAAAAACAAAAATCTAACTACAACAGTAAATCATGCCCCAAGAGATCAACGACGGTCTACCTGCATCTGTTGCTGCAACTGCTGCATTTGTTGTTGTTGCTGTTGGAGCTGCATCTGCTGCTGTTGTTGCATTTGCTGCAGCTGCTGTTGTTGCTGCATTTGTTGTTGTATAGTCGGCGACATTCCAGAAACCATCATCGGATTAGGCGTTTGATTACCAGGAATACCAATCGGTGACTGCGGTATCGAACTGCTTCCTGCAGTGTTACCACCGTTACTGATCATAGATTGAGAAGTACCAGCCTGCGCGGGGCTCTTCGAGTAGCCCTGCAAATCTGCCAACAAATTTTGCCACACTGCAATTTTTTCGTAATGTCTTTTAAGCAACTCTTCCTTCCGTGCCAATTCCAACTTTAATTCACTGATATCCTCCTTTACCACCATTTCGGGCTTCAAGGCGGATAACAGAAAGCGCTTCTGCAAGAAGAACGCCTCCATTTGTCGAGCCAAATCGACAAAACGCAGTGTCGTTTGTTCAACTTCTGTTCGGATGTCATCTTTATCCGTGCTTCCTACGGCTTCCTCTTTCGTCAAGACGTTGAGGCAATGCTGAAAAGAGAAGTAAATTAATTTGTGTTGCTTATAAAGACCAATTTGCCCTAAAATACCTGAAATGCTTCTTCAAATTCGTCCACTAAATTCCCGCTACTGTTGGTTGGAGTTGCCATTGCAGAAACGGGTGGTGATGCTGAAGCTTCCTTCATTGATCAATTTGTATTGTAAATGTTTGCATTTTACACTCTTAACTGTCTTTAAATGAGTGATCTACATTTCATTCTACGGTAAAATCTTCCGTTTTTACGAACAACAAAACAAACACAAGAAAAACGTCAACTACGATATTAGCGCCACTGAACACTGATGGTGGATTCGCAAACTAATGTAAATACGAATTAAAGTTATGTACAGGGTACTTATCAATTACTCAAGTTCCCCAAAAACCGAGATCCACCTTCAAAATTATAATATAACCAACAAATTTCCTAAGCTTTAAAAATAACATCTGTAAAATATGAATCTCTTTAAGAATTTGTTATTATTGTTAACAATCTAAATGCGAATCTAAAATAATAGTTAACTTTACAAAATCAATTTTGGATGTTATTATCCTTATGCATCAATCACTGACGCGCATGAATGGATTAATAAGATTCCCGCTACCGACCGCTCACTCGCTGACCATAAATTTATTTAAAAAAAAAAGAGCACAGTTTAATAAATAATAACGTAAAAATTTAGATTATTTGTTGTTTTATTTCATTTTAAAGAAATTTGTGGTCAGTGACAGTGTTATGGGTAGCAGGAATCTTGTTAATCCATTCCTGCGCATTTAGTGAACACATAACGATATAATCTGGAATATTATATTAAAGATTGTTTGAAATCAATTTATTTATGGTTATATAATGACACTCTTCATTATGGCATGCGCATAATGAGGATATAAAAGTTTCCAAATTATAGTCAAAACCTTATAAAGTATTCATTCAAATTTTATTCTGACTAATAATTACGAAATTTAATGTTTTATGTTTTAGTCAAGATAAACCATTACTCAGCAATGAACACTTTGAAATCTATTTGTGTAAACAACATAAAATTTATTAAAGGTTTTAGCATACTTTTGGGCATAATCCCACCT
This sequence comes from Rhagonycha fulva, assembly GCA_905340355.1. Classification (NCBI taxonomy): domain Eukaryota; kingdom Metazoa; phylum Arthropoda; class Insecta; order Coleoptera; family Cantharidae; genus Rhagonycha; species Rhagonycha fulva. Next base: position 2,590,531 of record HG996556.1, on the reverse strand, counting down.
AGTGAAAATTCAAAATTAAGGGTTTACAAATTTTACGCGGGGTTTTTATTTTTTTTAATTGGAGTTGCGGATGTAGCGTCCGTTTACATAAAACTGGTGTATTACTATGACAAAGTAATGCAAAAAATGACAAAAAATAAATAATTTTTATGGGCCTTTTGATTCAATTTATGCTCAAAAAGTTATTCAACTACACCAAGCTTTTAAACTTCTGTTAAGAAACCAAGCGCTGCTGAATTTGGTTTTTGGATGGATTTTCATTTTTATTATATTCACAATTTTTATTGAGATAATGGAAATAATGAACAATGCCATATTGTCATTTCGGCACGGGAATTATGAATTAGTTGAACATATAGTTATGTTCAATGCTCCCTAGGAAGGATCAACTTCATCGGATGATGCGACTCTTCTTTCAATATAATCATCATTTCTAGAATAAGCTGTTTACTTGCAATATTAATTAAGTTTAAGTCAGTCTTCATATTAGTTTTAAACTAGTGAGGTCTCGAGCCAAGATTTTGTACAAGTTATTTAAAAATAAATAATTTTTAAAAACAGTCTTTTTGGCTCAATAAACATAATTGGCGCTGCAAAGAGGATTTCCGAAACGGCACTATCGAAGTACCGGAGATTTTTAAATCCTTATTTGGAAATTCGAACCTAAAAATTTGGTGCAAGATCCACTTTGGTCAACTACTGAGCTACTTCAACTTCCGAGGGTACTCAACTGTAAAACCAAGGAAACTACACCGACAACTCGCTAGGCATAACGACGGGATGCTATTAGCCACATTAGTTTTGTAAGTACACCTTAATTTTCCTTAAAAAATTTTATTGAAAATTCCTATCGCTTTTATAATTTTAATTTACGTGTTAATAATATTACATGAGTGTTACTCGCGATAGATCGCCTTTAAGTAGAATAAATAACGATTCAGATAGTTCAGAAGACACTACGCATAATTTTAATCAAGTAGTAAATCAAATAATAAATCAATCAATCATGTCTAATACAAATTTCACCGAAATAAATTTAGCTAAAGAAATGATTCCTAAATACGAAGGAGGAAGTAAAAATTTATCGTACTTTATTATACAATGTGAAAAATTTATTTGCACTTATAGAAATTCCACAGTAGGTCAAGAAAATTGTACGTTAAACAAACTTTTATTTGAACTTTGTTGTTCGAAATTAACTGACGCTGCTAGAGATACGTTAGTCGTTTCTAATTGCAAAACTTGGGATCAAGTAAAAACTACATTACTGAATAGATTTGGAGATCCGCGGAATGAAACCTTATTATTAAATGATTTAACCACTTGTTATCAAAGTAATGACGAAAATTATGATGCGTACTTTGAAAAAATTAAAGGTAAATTGCAACAATTATTAGAGCACATTTCAATAAGGGAAACTGATTTAAATTTAGCCCAATATAAAATTATAGCTCACACACAAACCGCGTTAAATACTTTTAAGGCCGGTTTATTAGAACCTTATCGTTCTCATATTGCAGATCAAACAGTAAATTCAATTGAAGAATGCTTATTGCAATTACGAAATTATGATAACTATCGACAACAAGTAGATTTCTTAAATTTTATGAGAAACAAATCCGGAAAACAAAATGTTAATACACCCATTAAAAAACCACAACAATTTCAACCATCATTTAATGCGCAAACTAAGAGGGTTGGTAATTCTAATTTTTATCCAAATTTCAATTCGAATTTCAATCCAAACTTAAATCAAAATTTTAATTCAAAATTTAATAATCAACATTCGCGTGGTTTTCCTCAAAATGGACCTAAACAAAATAGCTCGCAAATAGTAGGAAACAATTCTCGTCAGGAACCTACCCCAATGTCGATTTCAACCAGAAATACTTTTAGACAAACACAAAACAGACCGAATAACCATTTCCAAAGTCGCGGTCCGTGTAACTTTATTTCAGAAGAACTTAATAACGTTCAAAACACCAATGAGGAGTACGATGGTAATTATTTCGAATTTCAACAACCCGAAAATTATGAAACAGAAGAAGAAGCTACAAATTTCCCCCCGAACTTTGATCAAACCGAAAATTTTGAAATTCAAGAGGATCATGAAAATTTTCGTATACATGCCTCGGAAAATCAATAGATTTAAATTCAATAACCATTAAACCTAAATTACCATTTATTTCAATTCCAAGCTTAAATCTCAAAATTTTAATAGATAGTGGTGCCTCGAATTCAATTATGAATCCGAAAACCGCACACAAATACTTTAAAAATTTCATTTTTGAAAAACATTTTTCAGTAAAAGGTTTTAATAAAATAGAATCCAATAATGAAAATGTTTCTTATCCTATTTTATCTGAATTTGGTATACATAAAAAATTTAACTTTCACGTAATTAAATGGCACGACAAGTTTGATGCATTAATAGGTAGCGAAGATTTTGAGAAATTAGGCGCAAAAATAAATTATGAAACCTACGTTTTAGAAATAAAAGATTTAAAAATTCCATTCTTCATGGAACTAAATTCGAAAAATTTCGTACCCTGTAGTCAGTTAGCAAAAACACACGCAACCATTCCGGTCAACATAGATAATGGACAAGTTATAATACCCGAACTAATCGTTAATAATTATTGTATCCCCGAATCTATAGCGATTGCAAAAAACGGATTTTGTACGATCCCTATAGAAGAAGATCGAGAAATTCAAATTAATTTCTTACAACCAATCGAGGTAGACCCAATAATTAATATTGAAATGAATCAAAAACCTAATTCAAATTTTGTAGATTTAAATATCTCAAATGTCATTCGCACACAACATTTGAATTCAGAGGAAAAACAAAACATTTTAGGTTTATGCCAAAAATACAAAGATATTTTTTATAACGAAAATTGCGACTTGAGTTTCACCAATGCTGTAAAGCACAAAATTAGAACGACAGATGATGAACCAGTTTACCGAAAATCGTTTAGATATCCCCACCATCTAAAATCGGAAATTCAAAATCAAATTCGAAAATTATTAGACAATAAAATTATTCGTCCAAGTATATCCCCCTTTAGTTCACCCGTATGGATCGTTCCGAAAAAGATCGATGCAAGCGGAAAAAAGAAATGGAGATTAGTTATAGATTATCGAAAATTAAATGATAAGACCGTAGAGGACAAATACCCTCTCCCGAGGATAGAGGAAATTCTCGATAATTTAGGAAAATGTACGTACTTTTCGACTCTTGATTTGGCACAAGGTTTTCATCAAATTGAATTACACCCTGATTCTATAGAAAAAACCGCATTTACGGTAGACAACGGGCACTGGGAATATGTTAGGATGCCCTTTGGGTTAAAAAATGCTCCCTCCACATTTCAACGTGTTATGGACAATGTTTTACGGGAATATCTTTATAAATTTTGTTTTGTTTATATGGACGACGTTGTAATTTTTTCTAAATCTCTCCATGAACATTTAATTCATCTAAATAAAATTTTTGACAAATTCAGAGAATTTAATCTAAAAGTTCAATTAGATAAATCGGAATTTTTGTGCAAAGAAGTAGCGTTTCTTGGTCACATTATTACTCCAAATGGTATTAAACCCAATCCTGAAAAGATAAAAGCTATTCAAGCATACCCCCTTCCTAAATCGGTTAAGGAAATTAGAGCGTTTTTAGGACTAATAGGATATTATCGAAGATTCATTCAAAATTTTGCTAAAGTTGTTCAACCCTTCACTAAATGTCTTAAGAAAGGCGCAAAAATTGACCAAAACAACGGTGACTATTTACAAGCATTTCATAACTGCAAGGAGTTGATAATGAACGCCCCTATATTAACGTATCCCGATTTTAATAAGACTTTTCGTATTACCACGGACTCGTCCAATTTCGCCATAGGTGGAGTTTTGTCTCAAAATAACAAACCAATTGCCTTTTATTCAAGGACGCTAAATAGCGCCGAAAGAAATTACTCAACGATAGAACGGGAATTACTAGGCATCGTTGAAAACACAAAACATTTTAGGCCTTACATTTTCGGAAAACAATTTATAATTGAAACGGATCACAAGCCGCTGGTGTGGTTATTTTCTTTAAAAGATCCGAACTCGAGGTTAGTGAAATGGAGACTGAGGTTAGAAGAATTTGACTATAAAATTCAATACAAGAAAGGTAAAGAAAATTCGGTAGCAGACGCTCTATCACGAATAGAAATAAACGCCAACGAGACAACGGACGATGACATGCTGGACCTTTTGTCAATGATCCCAAATGTTGAGGATGAACCTGATTTAACAGCTGAAGATCTTGACGAATTATTAGTAGACGGAATTCGCCAGAATGAACCGGAAAATACACAACACACAGCACACGAAGACCCTGTTTTTACAATGCCCATTACGGATAAACCAATTAATCAATTCAATTATCGTATTATTTTAAAGTTAGGAGATCAATTTAACGTGAAATTAGAGAGACCATTTTCAAAACATAATTATATTGTTACAATTAGGAGAGGAAGCGAAATACAAAATCTATCAGAAGCTTTGAAGGAAATTATAAACCCAACAAACATGTACTGTATTTACTTTCAAGATGAACTTTTGGAATCAAAATTCTTAACCTTAACAAAACATTTATTTGACAATAAAGTAAAAATTATCAAAAGCAATATCGCTGCTAAAGATTTAGTCAAACCAGATGATCAGTATAACGTAGTTCACGAATATCACTCTAGTAATCATAACGGAATTTTGGAAACTTATATTAATTTAAAATCACGATACTATTGGCCCGACATGAAATCAAAAATCAATCAAGTAATAAACGATTGCGAAACATGTATGTTAAGTAAATACGACAGAAATCCATATAAAGTAAAATTTTCAGGACCCCTACTTGCCAAACGACCTTTTGACATAATTCATATAGATACTTTTAGTTTTGAAGGAAATAAATTTTTAACGATAATTGACCTTTTTTCACGTTACACTCAAGCTTATTTTATTATTGATGGGTCAGGAATATCCATGCTAAATAAATTACGGCATTATTGTTCTCATCACTCATATCCAAGAAAAATAGTTTGTGATGAAGGAAAGGAGTTCAAAAACAAAATTTTTGAAGAATTTTGTTCCTTATTTAAAATTGAGTTACATTTTACAACTAATTACAATAGCTCTTCAAATTCTCCCGTAGAAAGAGTACACTCGACCATTCTAGAAAAATTACGTACTCTTAAAATTCAAAACGAATCGGAAAACCCACAAAATTTAATGATATCAGCTATTTTGATTTATAACCAGTCAATTCATTCTGCTACAGGCCACACCCCCTTTACATTACTTTATGGACCTTTTGAAAATTTAAACGCTCACGCAATCGACATGGACAAAACGGTTTACGAAATTTATAACGAAAAACGTAAAAACGAGATTTTACCTTTTTACGAGCAACTTTATCAAAAACAGCTTAGAAACGGAACTCGGATTTTAGAAAACCGAAATAAAAACAAAGAAACCGATATCGAATTTAATGAACCAACTGCGTACTTTAAAAAACAACAAATTAGAAAAACGGACCCATGTTATGAGAAAGTTAACGTTACATCGGTTGACAAAAATAAAATTCAAGGAATTCGAGAAAAATCGAAAAGACCAGCAAACACTAATCTTAGGAAAGTTCGCCGTATTAAAAAGAGTTTTCCATTACAAAACCATGGGACTGATCAATCGGATCCAGGGCCTTCAAATAGAAAAGATCAGCACTAGTGGCTATTTCCCTGAAGATCTAGGTTCAACGAAGTTCCTAAATCATTACCACAAATTTTATTTTTATTTTAACATAACCGACTTAGATGTAAGTTATCACCTATTATTAAATAATGTAATTACTTAAAAAAAATTATAAACCCCCTTTCTAGAAAAGTATTCGGCACATTAAAAGATAATTGTAAGTCCATCGAAAATCAGTTGCAGAAATTTAAACACCGTAATAAACGTGGTCTCGCTGACATTTTAGGATCCGCGATTAAATTCATCACCGGAAATCCAGATAATAATGATCTGATCGAAATTAATAAAAATTTAGATTCATTGTATAAAAATCAAAATAATATAATTAAACAAATTAATCGGTACACCACTTTCGCTAATCATATTACAGCAAGATATTCAAAAGATCTTCAAATCATTCGGAATGACCTCAACTCATCTCTATCTGCGATAGTTGACATAAACAATCTTCTGTACAACCTACTGGTAGTTGAATATTACAATTTCATAAGTTTAAAATTATTAAACGCTCTCCGGAGTATTGAAAGAACCGTATCATTAGCTTTTTCTGAAATAACTAATTTGGAAATCATTTCTGACTCTGAATTACATGAAATTGTTAATCATTTAAAATTAATTTATAAAAGAACAGAACTACTTGAATTGGATACCTTACACGCTTTCAAAATTTTAGAATTTTCAAAATTTCAAATCGTTTCAACAAAAGATATTATTACATGTATTTTAAAAATACCTATCCTCGATTCCTCGCCATTCCAATATACCAGAATTTATTCAATTCCTGACAAACAAAACAATGTGCTGATACCACCAGGCAAATATCATCTACAAGGTACAAGAAGAGAGATCTGGACCGACGAAAAGTGCAAAGTGATTGAAAATCAAATTGTGTGTTTCGAAAAACCGCGAATTAGTGAGTGTTCATTTACAGATTTCAAAAACTGCACGATTGCAATGGCTAATAACAATTACAAACTTTTCACACAACTCCAAAATGGAAAAATTTTAGTTTCATGTAAAATTCGCTTTCATCTTGCTGAAGAATGCAAAAATAATGTTTATAATTATGAAATTATTGACAATGTCTTGGTTTCATCAAAAGATAATTGTAAAATAATAATTGGTGATGATGTTTTTGTAAATACGTTCAGTAATTTTACTTTTGAAAATTCCTTAGTTATAAGTAATATTAATCCTCATAAAACTAATTTGGGTATACAATTACAACAAAAGCATTTGGATGATTTAAAAGACTTAAAAGAGGATTTAAAAAATTTTAAGTAATAACGATTTTAGTTTAGATCCAATATTGCGTGTAACACATTTTTCTTTAACCTTATCAATAATAGTAATATCTTGTATTTCAATCTTACTATTGTATGTATTTAGAAACAGGTTAAAAGATTTTATCTATAATCAAAAATTGAAAGAAAGTTATGAATCAAGGCCAACACCTACTCCCCAAATACACGAGGGCGTGTTATCTTAAGGATGGAGGAGTTATGTTCAATGCTCCCTAGGAAGGATCAACTTCATCGGATGATGCGACTCTTCTTTCAATATAATCATCATTTCTAGAATAAGCTGTTTACTTGCAATATTAATTAAGTTTAAGTCAGTCTTCATATTAGTTTTAAACTAGTGAGGTCTCGAGCCAAGATTTTGTACAAGTTATTTAAAAATAAATAATTTTTAAAAACAGTCTTTTTGGCTCAATAAACATAATTATATGCAGCTTGGAATATGGTGCATTTTATTAATTGTAAGTGGTTTACTTATTTACAAATAATTTTGTAATACATTCGAAAACCTTTGTGAAAAATACTCAAATGACGATTCATTCTGTTATTTAAGCTATAAATAAATCAAATTATTCGTAAATATTAATTTTAAAATAAGAGTTAAATAATGGTCATTTATTTTTAATTACAGTAGATAAACTATGCGTGTTCAAACTCATATAAAAAAATTCCAATTGAAATCTATTAAAATTTAGCTGTTATTTAAATACATTTATTGGGATGTTCTTTAGTTTATAAAATTTTGTATTATTTAAATGCTAAAGTGTAATGTTGCTTGTAGATTTTGGGATCAGCCTCAATTGTAATATGTGCTATGACCACCAACGAAGGAGAAACCACAACAAATATCTGTTACACTTTTCTATCAAAAATACCGGCAGCCAAATACCGACATTTTATGTTAAAAAAGCACTTGATATTTTTCGCAAAACACTCGATTAGCCAACGACCCAATTTTTCAGCAGCTGGATTTTTTAATATAACTTATAGTATGCTTCTGGGCCTCCTCGCTACTGTTACTTCTTATATTATTGTATTACTACAGATTAATCAATAACAAAATAAGTGTTATAAGAGGAACATTAATTTTATAGATTTATTATTATCTGGGTATCATTTACTGATATAATGTAAGTTTTAAAATTATATTCTAGAATAAACTGTAATCAATTTTTACTATTTTTGCAGTATTCATAAGTTTAATAGAAATATAATTAAAGGAGTTTCAAAACTTTTTAACAAAATTTTAAACTCTTATCCTCCTCGGAAATCACTTCTTAGCAATTGGAATTTTTTCACTCTTTGTGTAGTATTGACAAGTTTAATATTATTAAAATTAAAAAGTTTTAAAATTTTTAAACAAAATTTGTATTATTTAACCTCCTAAAAAATGACCCTTTGGCGATAATAATTTTTTCACTATTGTTGAAGTTTTTATAACTAAATTTTGTTTCAAAATTATTAAGTAAAATTTTTAATCATACCTCCTCAAAAATTACACCTATAACTCAAAGATTGAGTTTTGAATATAAATTTAATTAAAGAGTTTTAAAATTTTTCAACGAATTTTTCAAACGTTTTAAATTTTACTCCTCCTCTCTCAAATTACCCCTAAAGGCCGTATGACACGACGTTAAATTTTGCATAAAATTTAGCAGTAAATGGTAACTAACCAATAGAAAGAGCGTATTAGTATTCATCAGACGTTTTTCATTGCTTAGTTACCATTTAAATGGTATACTGCTAAATTTTATGAAAAATTCAACGTCGCGCCATACGGCCTTTAGCGATTAGAATTTTCCACTATTTTTGTAGTATTTAGACAGCACGAATCTCAAATTCTGCAGGTCTAATAAGTATGGCAATTTGAAGCAACAAAAAAATTGTCCTACTAATAAGATTTGTAATTTTTACTTTACCATACTACGAAGTACGTGTATTTAAAAAAAAAAAATTAAAAATTTTTTTTTCAGTTTTTCACGGATTTAGAGTCCTTGAGGTCAAACGAACTGAAAGAGATCAAACATCATAAAATGTCTGTGTGTCACTTAATTTTGTGTGCGCTCTAGCGCCCAAACTAATAAGAATTTCTCAACCAAATTTCATATTTAATAAAAATGTTATACTATCATAACGTTAATGTAAAGTCATGTGATGGCCATATCTCCAATTTTTCTAATTGAAATACGCCGAATTTAGACTCTTCGGTTTCGTGTACCAATATTGTTTGCTCCATGGATTTTTTTGTTCTGGCGGTTCTGCTCGAGAATATGTAAAAAAATTGTTTAAATTAAATAATCAATTTATTTATGGTTATATAATGACAGCATTTAATTATTGGGGCAAGCGCATAATGAGGATAACAAAACGTATATTAGCTATCAAGTTTTAAATTATAGTCAAAAACCAATAAATCGTTCAAATTTCCTTCTGCGTAATAGTTTGAAAATTTTATATTTTAGTCAAGATAAATCATTATTCAGCAATGAATACTTCTAAAGTTGTTTGTGTAAATAACATAAAATTTATTAAAACTTTTAGCATACTTTTGGGCATAATTCCACCTAGTGAAAATTCAAAATTGAGGGTTTACAGATTTTACGCTGGGTTTTTATTTTTTTTAATTGGGTTTGCCGATATGGCGTCCGCTTACATAAAAGTGATATATTACTACGACAGTGTAATGCCTTACAATACGTTAAACCTAGTGAATCAATTTTTTTCTGGTATATTCGTACTTATTCTTATTTACAGATCAGCCTGTGTGAGTAGCGGTAAAATGCATGAAATCGAATTACTCTTTGAAAAAGTCGACGTGGACTTGCAGATCTTCAAAAAACGCAACAATTTTGAAATTTTGCTTAAAATTATTGGATTTTTATTTTTAAGTCTGGTGGCTTATGATAATTTTGGCATGATCACAGATCTTGGAGTTGGAATCTTCATGTGCAATAATGTTAAAAATTTCGGTGATTTGTGTTTCGTAATTTCTATAATATTAATTTACAAATATACATCCCGACTTAAATTACAAATAGAAACGTTAAACGACCATTTAATGTTATTATATCCAACAGAAGTTTTGAATTTTTATGGGCATTTTGATTCAATTTATGCCCAAAAAGTTATTCGACTACACCAAACTTTTAAACTCCTGTTAAGAAATCAAGCGTTGCTGAATTTGGTTTTTGGGTGGACTTTTATTTTTATTGTATTCACAATTTTTATTGAAATAATGGAAATAGTGAACTTTGCCATTTTGTCGGTTAGGTACGAGGATTTTGAATTAGATTCATTTATAGTGTTTGGAATATGGTGCATTCTATTGATTGTAAGTGATTTCCTTATTATTAATATGAAAAATACTCCAATTATCATTCATTCATTCTACTGTTATTTAAAATATAAAGAAATCAAATTAAAGATCATTAATTTTCAGCGTAAGTAGATGGACTATGCGGGTTCTAACTCACTCTTTGCCAAAAAGTTCCAATTCAATCTATTAATAATTAACTGTTTTTTATGCAATGTATTTGGATGTTCTGTAGTTTATAAAAGTTTGATTTAATCTAAATGTTAAAGTTTTAAAGAAAATATTGTTTATAGATTTTGGGATCATCTTCAATTGCAATATGTGCTATGACCACCAATGAAGGAGAACGCACAACAAATATTTGCTTCACTTTACTATCAAGAATACCGGCAGCCAAATACCAACATTCTATGTTAAAAGGGCACTTGATATCATTTGCAAAACTTTCGATTAACCAACGTCCCAATTTTTCAGCAGCCGGATTTTTTAATATAACTTATAGTATGCTGTTGGGCCTCCTCGCTACTGTTACATCTTATATTATTGTACTACTACAAATTAATCAATAATAAAATAAGCGTTATTATAATAAAAACATTAATTTTATAGATTAATTATTGCTAAGGTATTATCATTTACTGATACAATGTGAGTTTTAAAATTTTCAACAATATTTTAAACTTTATCCCCCTCTAAAATGATCTCTTAGCGATTAGAATTTTTTCACTATTTTTGGAGTAATCACCACTTTAATATTAATATAATTAAATAGTTTTAAAGTTGTTGCGATACTAATTTTTTTGCTATTTGTAAGTATGTATCTACAAATTGAATATTAATACAATTAAATTTTGTTTCAAAATTTTTATTTTTTATCCCACCTCCTCAAAAATTACCCCTGCAGCTCAGTCACTGTTTTTTGAGTATTCATAAGTTCAATATAAATTTAATTGAAAAGTTTTCAATAAAATTTTAAATTTTTACCCCCTCGAAAATTGACCCTTCACGATTAGTTTTTTTTTCACTTTTTTTGTGTATCCATAAAAAAAATTCAATATTATTAAATTTTTAACCTCTTCAAAAATTACCATTTAGCGATTACATTTTCTTATCCACAAGTTCAATATTAATTCCAACTTTTCAAAATTTTTAACAAAATTTCTATTTTTATACCCCTCAAAGATTATCCATTAGAACATTTTTATTATTTTTGGAGTATTCGCAAGTTTAAAATCATTAAACAAAATTTTTAATTTTAATTCCGTCCAAAATTACTAGTTAGTGATTATAATTTTTGAACTATTTGCAGGTTTTAAAACAAAAATTCGAATCTAAAATAGTTAACTTTGCAGAATCAAATTTCGATCTTATTCCTTATGCATCCATCACTGACGCGCATGAATGGATTAATAAGATTACCGCTGCCGATGACCTCTTGTTATTTTATTTCTGTTTTTAAAGAAAATTATGGTCAGTATAAGTGTACGGTGGACAGCAGGAATTTCGAATTCTGCAGATCTAATAAGACCTGTAATTTTTCTAATTGAAATACGCCAAGTCGAGATCTTGGGCTCTTAGGTCTCATTTCTTAAACCAATATTTTATTTGTTCCATAGATTTTTCTGTTCTGGCGGTTCTGCTCTGGAATACATATTATGTAAGAGATTGTTGAAACTGAATATAATCAATTTATTTATGGTTATATAATGACAGCCTTCATTAGGACACGTGCACAATGAGGATAAAAAGAGTGTAATATAGTTATCAAGTTTTTAAATTATAGTCAAAAACCAATAAATCATTCAAATTTTATTCTGCGTAATAGTTTGAAAAATTGATATTTTATGTTTCAGTCAAGATAAATCATTATTCAGCAATGAATACTTCTAAAGTTGTTTGTGTAAATAATATAAAATTTATTAAAGCTTTTAGCATACTTTTGGGCATAATCCCACCTAGTGAAAATTCAAAATTGAGGGTTTACAAATTTTACGCTGGGTTTTTATTTTTTTTAATTGGAGTTGCCGATATGGCGTCCGTTTACATAAAAGTGATATATTACTATGACAATGTAATGCCTTACAATACGTTAAACCTAGTGAACCAATGTTTTTCCGGTATATTCGTACTTATTCTTATTTACAGATCAGCCTCTGTGAGTAGCGGTAAAATGAATGAAATCGAATTACTCTTTGAAAAAGTCGACGTTGACTTGCAGCTCTTCAAAAAACGCAACAATTTTGAAATTTTGCTTAAATTTATCGGATTTATATTTTTAAGCCTGGTGGCTTATGATAATTTTGGCATGATCACATATCTTGGAGTTGGAATCTTCATGTGCAATAATGTTAAAAATTTCGGTGATTTGTGTTTCGTAATTGCTATAATATTAATTTACAAATACACATCCCGACTTAAATTACAAATAGAAACGTTAAATGAACATTTAATGTTATTATATCCAACAAAAGTTTTGGATTTTTATGGGGATTTTGATTCAATTTATGCTCAAAAAGTTATTCAACTACACAAAACTTTTAAACTTCTGTTAAGAAACCAAGTGCTGCTGAATTTGGTTTTCGGATGGATTTTCATTTTTATTATATTCACAATTTTTATTGAAATAATGGAAATGGTAAACTTTGCCATTTTGTCGGTTAGGTACGAGAATTTTGAATTAGATTCATTTATAGTGGTTGGAATATGGTGCACTACATTGATCGTAAGTGGATTCCTTATTATTAGTAACATGAAAATTTTATGAAAAATACTCAAATTACCGTTCATTCTGTTATTTAAGCTATAAATAAATCAAATTAAAGACCATTAATTTTCAGTATGAGTAGTTGGACTATGCGGGTTCCAACTCACTCTTTGCCAAAAAGTTCCAATTCAATCTAGCTGTTTTTTTATGCAATGATTTTAAATGTTCTGTAGTTTATAAAAGTTTGATTTAATCTAAATGTTAAAGTGTAATATTGTTTATAGATTTTGGGATCATCTTCAATTGCAATATGTGCTATGACCACCAATGAAGGAGAACGCACGACAAATATTTGCTTCACTTTACTATCAAGAATACCGGCAGCCAAATACCAACATTCTAAGTTAAAAGGGCACTTGATATCATTTGCAAAACTTTCGATTAACCAACGTCCCAATTTTTCAGCAGCCGGATTTTTTAATATAAATTATAGTATGCTATTGGGCCTCCTCGCTACTGTTACATCTTATATTATTGTACTACTACAAATTAATCAATAATAAAATAAGTGTTATTATAATAATAAAATTTTTAGTTATTATTACAGACGTTTACTGATATAATGTGAGTTTTAAAATTATATACTAGAATAAAGTGTAATCAATTTTCAATAATAATTTATAGGTACCATCATAAAACCTAAACACCATTAATATTACCTACTTTTATAAAGATATTTAATGCAACAATTTAAAATTAAACTGCAATTATTTCAAAACTTGCTTTTCTGACTTATACCCTTTTACCCGCCACTTGTTTATCTATTAATTAAAAGTGCCATTATAACAACCAAATCAGATTTAAATTTTTTAAAAAATATTTTCAAGGAACAAATAGTTTTGTATTATTTATGTAGCAACGTAGCAAGCCAATACCAGAATCCCTTTAGAATCGATGTTACCTCTCGGGGCTTTTGGGAAGCTTTCCCCAAATTTTTTTTGAATGACCGTTTTTTACCCCTTAGCCTAATTTGCACACCGGTAGTTACGCCACTGCCTTGGATGATGCTGCCTCAAAATAGGGGAAACTGGGAATATACACCTAATAAATTACCTTATTTCTACATATTTAAATACAAATGAATTGCGCCAGCACATTTGCTTTGCTATAAAAGACTAATGATTTCAATTAATAGTTTACTAAATGAACTTTGCTTTCTGGCAATTTCATATTTTTTGGAGGTGCCTATCAGAGACTTAGATCATCTATATCATCTCTATATATAATCTAAAGTTACAGAGCTTCACTTACAGAAAATTTAAAATATTCATGCTTAGGTCAGAAGAGAAGAGTAAATTTCTGGAGGATAAATGTTTAACGTGTCACCTCCTTGGGGTAGAGCAACATCTGGTACAAATTTAACCTCTTAGAAATCACTCCTTCATTGCAAAATAAAATTGTAAAAATAGCGTTGTTTTCTGACCAAGACAGAAAAATTACCACCAAGGATAAACAGGAGATCCAAAAAATTTTTAAATTTTATTAAAAACAATTTATTTTTCTAACACTAGATGAAAAAAAATATACACAAAACAAAAATATTCACCCGCATGGATTCATACAACTTTCCATCTTGATAAATTCTACTATGGTTCTGGTTGGACGACCAGTCATACCCTTGACCAGATAAGGTAGTTCCGTAGCTGGACCCATAACACTTGCAATATCTACATGTAACCAGTTGATTTCCTTTGGCACAAATTCTCTAAGAAAAGCGGCTGCCGTACAGGAACCACCACCACCTCCCTTTCCAATATTATTAACATCGTAAGCGGCATCTTTAGTTATTTCTTTAGTATAGTGGTTCCACAACGGAAAACGCCAAACACGATCGCCGGTAATTTTACTAGCTGCTTCCAACTGCTCATAAAGACTATCACAATTTGTAAAAACCCCTGAAGCAGATGTACCAAGCGCTACCCTCATAGCACCCGTCAAAGTTGCAATATCCATGATCCATTTAGGATTGAATCTTGACGCGTAACATAAAGCATCCGCCAAAATTAATCGCCCCTCGGCGTCTGTGTTATTAACTCCAATCGTTTTTCCATTCATTGCTTGTACAACATCGCCAGGTTTTACCGCCTTACCAGAAGGCATATTCTCACATAGCGGAATCAAAACTCTTACGTTGGCTTTTAGCCTCTGATCAACGACGGCTTTTAAAGCTGCCACGCAAGTAGCAGCACCACCCATATCGGCTCGCATTTCGTCCATAGCGTTCGAGGGTTTAATAGAAATACCGCCAGTATCAAAAGTCACTCCCTTCCCTACCAAAATAAAAGGTTTATTTTGCCCACCTTTACTGTATGAAAGTTCAAGAAAGTAGGGTGGTTCGTTAGATCCTTGCGCAACTGCCAAAAATGCGTTCATTCCCAACTTTTCCGCCCATTTCTTGTCGTGGACTTGAACACAAACCTCTTTACCTTCAAAAATCTTTTTTACGTTTTCTGTAAATAAGTACGGCGTCATCAGATTTGCCGGCATGTCCGCCAACCATCGCGCCTGATTCTGTGCCGCACCTTTAATTACACCTCGTTTCCACTCGGCGACATCTTCCGCACAAACATCTTTCGGCGAGTACAAATCAAACTCGGGAGCGCATTCTTGTTTAGACTTACAGTGCTGGAATTTAAACAATGCAAGAGTACTACCTTCAGCTGCAGCTTCAGGATCTCCCATATCATCCACACATATCGACTTCACGCCGACCGTTTGTAGAGCTCTACATCCAGCTGGAACAAATGTAAACGATGCATCAAAGAAATGAGATACTTAAAATTACCTTGTACCTGCAGCGGCGATGCGAATCGACTCTTTTTTCAGGTCAAAATTTTCAAAGTCGTCGTGTTTCACACCTTTATCACCCAAACCGACTACAGCTATCGCATCATACTTGCAATCGAGTTTCCAAAAAACAAAACATTTTCCAGCCGTTAATTTTTCTTGAACCCTAAAGAAAAAAAATTGCGTACAACGTTAGCGATTAGAAATTATATATAATCAAAAAAGCTCTACAATAGGACTAAGCTTGAAATTTTTTGAAGAAAAGTTTTTTTTAGAAGAATTAAAAATAAGAACATAGCAATTATTTTAGTTAAACTTAAAAATTGAAAGAGTATTTTGTTTAAAGTTAAAAAATATAATGTTGTATAAAGGTCAAGATCCCACCCTAAGTTTCTCATAAAATTTTTTTACCCATTTTGTTACAGAAGTAGAAACTGAGAATATCGTTAATTCACCTGCGCATCAGTATTGTAAGAAATATCCTGAATATCAGGACAATGACTCGCTTAAATGGATTAACGCGAGTTTTACTGGTCTACTAGTTTAACGATATTCTCAATGGATTGGTATACAAGTGGGTCGCATTAATCCACAGAATAAAAAGTGGAAATCTCGTTAATTCATTTAAGGGTAAAGAAAGTTCCCTATATTAACTTCGAAGTTAGCAAATTTGAAAATTTTCCTCACCAAGCCTCGAGTAGTACTTATACCCTTGTTTAAAAAAAGCAAAAACCACCGAATGACAAGATATCCTAGTTTTAAAGAAATAAAAATTGTAGGGTTGTAGAATCTTTATTGCTCTAATGCTACAATGGTAAAAAGGAAACATTTAAAACAATAAATCGCCTACTAATGGTCAGTACATTGAATTACCTACCACTTTTACATTTTAATTTTAGAAATTTCACTTGAGTGTTTACAATCACAAAAAAAACATTGAATCACCATTAAATTTTTTTTATAAATTTTGATACAAAATATAATTTAAATTTGATCCAAAAAATCACAATTTTTATTTTCAATAAAAAAACAAAAGTCAAGTTTAATCGTTTTTTTTTTACATTTAGCTTTTATATCTACACAAACAGGAATAATATTTACATTTATTAAAATAAAATTTATTTATTTTTACATTAATCACTTAAAATTACAGCGAAGTCACGACCTACATTTTAATATTAAAAACGGAAACCTCGTAATTTAAAAACTGACCTGAAATTTGTCTTCTTCCGGCTAGGAATGCATAAATCAACAAAAACCGTTTGCAGAAAACTAGCAACAAATTCAAGAGCGTAATCCAGTGCTATAATAAATAACTCACGTTTTATTATTAATATTATACAAAAATAGTCTCCACCAACCTAAAATCATCTGCTTATTATGCAAACACGAAAAAATTGATTTACTCAAAAAAATACCGCATAACACAAAAATTAAGTTTGGGAATACCCGAATCCTAGTTTTCAGTTTACGCCATGTTCCTATGGGTAAATTGCATTTTACATCACACAGTAGCACACGAATTACTCAATATAGCAATGAAAAATGCTCGTAATAAAAATAACAAAAATGTAATAATCACATATTTTTCGTCAATGTTTTCACCGTAAAATATTTAAATTTATTAAAATCTTTCTTGTGGGGGTTTCCCACACGTAACAAACGAAAACGTTAACATCCAACTAATGAATACTTTTGGCACACACAATTAATTTAATCTAATCTGTAGTGAGCAAAATTTTTCCTAATTAGCTGGTTTATAAAATTATTTTACAACGTCGTCTTTGTGCGTATTACCGAATAAATTCAGATTTATTTTATTTATTTAACTCAATCCAGACGCGAATTTTTAACTTACAATTATGTAATACACATCGAAATGCTACGTTGCAGCTACCGTTAAAAAAACAACACGAGCGGTTAGGAGGCGGGAATTTTACACAAGTTCGAGTATGTTGATGATTCCTTGACTATTAGCTGCCACAATAACGTTCGATTGTTGCTTACAACAAACGGCAGAAACAAACTCGGTAAGATCCTCGTCGCGCCGTTCTTTCTCTAAAATTCCTCGAGCGGCTTCAAACTTATAACTAAATAATTTTTTGGTAAGACCTTTATAATATAAGTACATTGCGTTGTTTTCGGAACCGCAAACAACGTAGTCGCCGTCCGTGGCCAAACCAACAAAATTCTTTTCGTTAATGTGCCCCACGAAAGAACGTAAACAATATGGAGTGCTAATATTCCACATTTTTAATTGGGAATCGGTAGACGCAGACACAATTTCTTCGCTATTTAAAAATTTAACATAACTAACGGCCTTTTTGTGACCTTTAAAAATAGTCACGGCTTCTTTCATGTAGCGCATGTCGTAATAATGAACACAATGGTCGGCGCTGCCAAATGCGAGGTGATACGAGCTGCGCGGATTGAATTTCACGCAACAGACATTCGCCTTTGCTTCTAAAGTCGCTATGGAGTGATCCG
Source organism: Rhagonycha fulva (assembly GCA_905340355.1). Taxonomy (NCBI): domain Eukaryota; kingdom Metazoa; phylum Arthropoda; class Insecta; order Coleoptera; family Cantharidae; genus Rhagonycha; species Rhagonycha fulva. The sequence continues at coordinate 2,572,083 of HG996556.1, read as the reverse complement.
AATTTAAAGAGTAGAGCTTAACGCGAGCGTCGTCGGACCCCGAAGCGATCAACCGCGTTTCTACTTCGTTGAAGTCGACGCTCCAGCAACGTTTCTCGTGTTCTTGGAACGTTCTTGTGCGTTGCCCCGTAGAAGCGTCCCAAATTGTTACCGTTCCTTCGTAATCGCTTGATGCCAATGTACCTGAAGATAAAAATGATTAATTTTTGTGTTTATGTGGAAATGGCCCAATCAGCAGTGCTTTTGCTGTAAAAAATGTAGAGTTGCAAATTTGTTTAATTTCTTAAAATATGCAAAAAAAATATTAAAATTATAAATGGGTCATTCCACCAAATAAAATTTTTTTTGAAGTGTGACCCCCGCGGATTTTTTTCAAATTTTGTGGAATTATTCTCTGTATAAAAATAATGACTCAATGAAAAATTTAGCTCTTAATATTAAGTACTTTCGTAGTAACGATTTTTTGAATTTTGACAATTTTGAAATTATTAACTTTGTGTTCTTTAACCTTTTGGACGCTTAAATCGACTAAAGTCACTTGAAGTCTTATTTAATTATTTATTTGAATAAAAATATTTCCAGTAAACATAGGCACAATATGAATAATGACAATAAATGTCTAGACCAAGATTTGCAGCAAAAGCCAAGTTACCCAATTTAACAAGATTTTTTAAAGTTAATTTAACCGTTACAGAACCTTCAATATTTCATCTTGGTTCGTTTCGTTTTTCTAGTTATTCAGCGTTGCCAAGAATTACATTTAAAATTTGTGTGAATCCGACATTGGCCTAGGGGGTAAAAAGTAAAAGTTAGAAGCTTGCAAAAACTGATCAAAATGTTCTCTATTAATTCATACATCAAATTACACAAATTTGCAACTCTTCAACATTTCTTGCTCCACAAAAAGCACCTATTGATCGAATTCAAACAAAAGAGCGCACGAAATTGTTACTTACCCTTTTGATAACTGTTCCAACTGATGCAAGATATCTTCGAATTGGAAATCATTTCAATGCAGGGATAATGAAGATCGACGGTTGATTTTATCACAGCTCCATAATCAAAAACTTTAATGCGTTTAGTAACACCCGCAATAGCAAAAAATTCGTTATCCTTATCAAATTCAATACTAGAAACAATCGTCGAATTGCTGAACAAATCGCTAGAATAATTAAGCGTTGCCAACAAGCGCAAATTATTGTATCGCGAAAATTTCACTAAATTTTCTCTAAATTCATCCAAACCCGAATTTGCATTCGTCCTGGTCATTTTTTCCGTTCCTTCTTTATGTAAAAACAAGTCCTGTGATCTGGACGAAAAATAGCATTGAACAAAATCGTCGAAATGAGCGTGCATTCGCCGACGCCTTGCAGTAAACGAAGACAACCCCATGCGTTTGCCTATGCTGTCTGAAGAATTCGGTTCTTCTTTTTTTGTAGTGGATCCAATATTGTCGATAAGATGCAGCATTTCTTTCTTCATAATGCTCGCAGCTGAAGCATCCCCTTCCGAAACCGATGCAACCGCCCGTTCCACCTCCTCCAAAGTGGGACACTTATTGTGCACGTCTTTCAAAATTTGTTCGACTTCCGCTATGTCTTTATTTATAATCACAACTTCCTTAACAATCTGATTCTTTTGATCTTCTTTTTGTTGTAATAATTGCTTCAAAAATTCGAGGAGAAGTTTGTTTTGTGCTGCACACGATTCCGCCTCCAACAGTTGCTTCCTCTGCGTTAAAACCTCGAGCATGACGTTCACATCTGGAAGGGTCAAATTTTGCGATTCTGAAGCGACAAAATCACGCAAACCGTCCGCAGCGGCGGGAAACTCGGTAGAATTATCGCGGCTCATTCCGAGAGCTTCTAAACCGTTGACTCGAATTTTATGTTTTTTTACTAAATCGTTTAATAAATAATTCGGAAAAATCATTTCCTCGCTTGTAATCGAAACGTTACACTTAGGGCAACGCTTCAAATTTTCGATCGACTTCATGATGCATTCGTAACAAAACGTGTGTCCACATTTGGTCAGATACGCCTCGTCGATTAAGTTAAAGCAGACAGGACATAATAAATCACTATTTTTTTCTTCAAAGGAACTACTTGTGGCAGGGCGCTGTCGTTTAGGGGTGCGTACAGACGAACGATTCGCGGGAAGGTTGCTGCCGCTGTGAGAAGATGCGGAACTGCTACGGCCGTCTCTGTTATTGGCCATCATGCTAATTCCGTCTTTTAAAGCTTTTACTTAAGATGTGGCGACCGACCTGAAACAATATTATTACTATTACTTCGTTTTACTATTAATCTAACTAAAATTAAGGGGGGGAGGTTTTAAAAACTACAAAAATAATAAACATTGGGTAAGTTTCAGGTCAGTTTCCAAATCAAAAAGGGAAGCAGCAAAATAAAAAACTACAATAACTTCAAAATTTGCATTGATTTTGCCGAATTATCTATAAACATGTAGAGCCTCGGGCGATTTTTTGAAACTGTCACAGTAAAACGAGGGCTCACCATAGGTGCATGTCCTCCAATTTCGAGTCCAAAATTTCATAAAAGACGTGTAAGGAGGTGCCCAAATAATTTACAAGAAATTTCAAAAATTACCTGGGGGGCTGGAGATATGCTAGCCCCCCATTTCAAATTTTGAATCCAAAACAGTCTAAATCGTTTGTGATTTATTTATGCCTCTATGTGCAAAAATTATTTTCGTTTGTACCCAAGTAGTTTTCAAGAAATTTCAAAAATTAGCAGGAAGGGGACTAGACAAATTAGAGAAAAATACGGAATTACTTTTTCTTGTTCCGTCCCTCGGAAATAACCAAACATAGTCGTGCATTTTACTGGTTTTTGCAAATATATACGCATTTTTATAACTTTATATCTTTAACCTTTAACAAAAATTGGGATTAAAAAAGAGATATATGGGAAAAACTAGATTTTGCCGTGATTTTGGCTAGTTTTTTCAAAATGACGAGGTGCACATAGGCGTACAAAGGTCGAAAACTTGAATTAACATTACATCAGATTATAGAACTGTCTTTTATTAGCTCCACAATTAGCCTAAGAACAATTTTACTAAAGAAGATGCAGGCAGGACCACCTGGTTTTAAATCTGATGGATTTTCTGTTCCTCCCGGTGGACAGGTTTATCACTGCATTACAATAACGCACCTACAATTAGTTTTTAAACTTTATTTTAGATTGGTAATAAATGAATGAACCAAACACAGGTATGTTATTGTATTGTAATGATAACTCTTCCTACCAGGAAGTGTAGAAAGCCATCTGTCAAATCAAGTTTTAAAATTTGGTGGTCCCATTATGTATACACCCTCTGTGGTATTTCTACAAGTAAATTGAAACAATATGCAGTACTGATAATAGATTAGGTATTACTAAACAACATAGATAAAAAAAATTATCGTTAAAACTATTTAAAACCATAAGAACTTTATTTAAAAAAATGTGCTCATCATTCTTGTTCATAGAGCCATAAGTGATTTTTAAACAAATTTAAGAGTAAGCTGACATGGATAAATTATACGCTTTTCCCACATTGAATGAAAAGGGAAGTTGTTACAAAGTTAGCTTTAAATTCCCCGTAGAGATGGGAAGCCAGAAAAGTTCAGAGAAAACTAATTTTGTTTTCCTACTTGGCGCAGGATTCAATTCATAATTAAGCTTAAATTTTTTAAATTAAATACTTCAAGGTTGAAATATCAACAGATAAGTGCTATCAAGTTACCTGCGGTGAAACCTGAATTTCTCATTATCGGTGCGATAAAATATTGGAAAGACAAATGCAGACTACACAAAAGATAAGAAGACATATTTCTTAAATGAAAAATGTACTCACAATTTTATAGATTCGCGTAATTTGCCTTGACTGATTTTATTGTATTCTGTGGCTCCAGGAGTGAGTTCGAATTCTTTGCATTTATTGGTATGTCCTCCAAGAACCAGACCTAACTATAAAGAACGATAATTAGAGAAAGGTACAGAAAAAATGGAAAAGCTTACCATTTCTGGACGAGAACTGAACAATTTTAAACTGTTCGACAGAGAACTTAACCTAATAAATTTTGAACATTTTAATAAAACTGCCATCCCATTAAAAATATGTGAACTATCTGAAGCTACTGTTAAATTTTGTAGTAGATCGACCAAAGGATTAACGGTTTATTTCATTAAAATTGATAGTTTAAAAATCTACTTCTACAATCAACTTAGAAAAAATAAATCCACATAAATTGATTTTGACAAAATGTCAACTTGTGTTGAGTCGGCAAAAAACACAAGTTCGCAAGTTCCAGAAATTTTGTGGAGCGTTCACAATTTGTTCGATCAGAAGTTTTCAAAATGTGGAAATAATTTCTGAAGTTAATTTTTCGCTTTACACAAACTCTAGGCATTTTTTCGATTTTTTGTATAGTTGCAATTTCATTCCCTTAGAACCAAAAGTGAGGCTGAGCAATTCCAAATCCATTAACTTAGTCGACGGTTGGGGGGTACCCCCCGGATTCAAAAACCATTAGGAAAATGTGTGTTCTGAGATTGTTTTTTCTACGTAAATTATGAATGATTAACGTGATTATTCGGCCTTCTGCCTCATTTAGGGGTAATACGGCCGCATGTAAAGGCTCCCCAATTTAAAGCTCCAAGAATATCGTCGAAGATTTCAGTGCTTTGATGAAGTTTAAGATAATCGTTTGAATTATAGTTGGAATCCTCGAGAACCTTGATATACCTTACAAGACTCCACTTGTTTGGGTTTTCTGCTTTTACCCCTTCCGTGGCGACGAACAAACCACGCGCTTTAACAACGTCCTTGAAGAAAATTTGCAAAACAAAAACACGGAATTAACTAAAATTAAACCTGTTACAAATTTTTTTTAAGTTTTTCGTGCCTTTTTTGACCTCAAAAGCTGGAATTAATTCTTTTTACTATAAAATTAGCAAAATAAACTACCAGAATTTTTAAAAATTTGAGTGCATTTTTCGTTTTAGAAATTTTTAGAGTAGTTTAATTTATAGGTCATTGGCTTAAAAAAAATAAATAAAATTCTTATTTGTTACGAACTTGTGGAGATGACCAGATATTGGCGGAGTTACACCGCAGGGGGGGGATTTTGATAGGTGCTAAACACATCAGCCTTATGGACCCAGGGTCTATATGAACAATCGAATGATCATACAATAATTTGTCATTTTTTTAAGAAATAAATTTTCAGAGACCAATGGAATCTCGTCAATCCATTCATGTGCGTCATCAAAAATCAACGAAGCAAAAATAGAATACATTTCATAGAACGAATTTTGTAAATGGGTAATTCGATCCAAAATTTGCATAGTAAAATGTTTGCCGATTTCAAACTGCAAAAAGTTCAGTTAAAATTTTGAATAACCTCTTCCTTGTCCCCATACGTAGCAACCACTAATTTAGATAATAAAATTACTTTCTTTTTATGAACACTTTAATATCTTATTGCAAAAATTGTAACGTACAAAACTATCAAATTTGGACATTATACTTAATTAACTTGGATTTTATATGGGGCATTCCACACCAAATCGACCACTTTTGAATCTGACCCCTTTTGATTTTTCTGAAATTTTTACATATTATACTATCGTACCAAAAACAGTTTTGTGAATTTTTTCAAAATTTTTTATTCAACCCAAAAAGAGTTACGAATTTTTAGAAAAACTGATGTTGTTTTTCTTCAAACGATCGTAACTATGTCAAAAATTGACTAATCGGAACGTTTTTTTTTTGTTTTTGTTTGTCTTTAAACGTACTTTTCAGGAAAAAATACAAAAAAAATATTCAAACTTGGATTCTACAAAATTTTTCATTTTTTCGGAGAAAATCATTGATATTTCAAATTTTTCCACTTTTGATTTTTGATTATTTTATTTCAAAAACAACTCTGATTTATTCCGCGTATAAGAACGCAAACCCCATAATAGGTCGAAATTTTTTTCTATTTTTTTTGTTTAATTAAAAAATATTTTGTTTTATTTTTACGCAAATAATATTTTTCAATTAAACAAAAGAAATAGAAAGAAATGTCGGCTCATTATGGGGTTTGCGTCGTTATACGCGGAATAAATCAGAGTTCTTTTTGAAATAAAAAAATCAAAAATCAAAAGTGTCGAAATTTGAAAAATCAATGATTTTCTCCGAAAAAATGAAAAATTTTGTAGAATCTAAGTTTGAATATATTTTTGTATTTTTTCCTGAAAAGTACGTTTAAAGACAAACGAAACCAAAAAAAAAAAAACGTTCCGATTAGTCAATTTTTGAAATAGTTACGATCGTTTGAAAAAAAAACAGCAGTTTTTCTAAAAATTCGTAACTTTTTTTGGGATGAGTAAAAAATTTTGAAAAAATTCACAGAACTGTTGTTGATGAGATAGTATAATATGTAAAAATTTCAGGAAAATCAAAAGGGGTCGGGTTCAAAAGTGGTCGATTTGGTGTGGAATGCCCCATATACATTTTCAGCTTTAAAGCTCCACCTTTTAGTTATCAATAACATATAAAGCAAAGAATCCTCATATTTTAACATTTCTGGCCATCATTACTGACAGCAATGTCTTTCTCCAGCTGTAGGAGAATTTCAGATGATTCACTCCCCTCAATCTTAAATAATAAATTAAGCATTTCTATCTTTTTTAAAATCTCCAAAACACTGGGATGATTTGGTCCAAGAACAGTTTTCATTGGATCTAAGGCTTCTCTATAGGTTTTAAAGGCACCAATCCATTTACCTTGAGCAAAAAGTACATTTCCCATGTTGTATTGAGTATTCAAGGTATCAGGGTGATTCGAACCCAAGACGTCTTTCTGGAAATTTAAAACCTCCTGATGAGCTTTCAAGGCTTCGTGATATTTCTTTTGGTTGCAGAGTACTCCAGCAATGTTATGTAACGTTCTCAAAGTATCAGAATGATGGATACCTAAAACAACTTTCTTCTTCTCAAAAACCTCTTTATAAATTTGAAGTGATTCTTCGTAATTGCCCTGGCTAGCAAGTACCATCGCTATATTATTTTGAGCACGCACAACGGTGGGGTCGTTTACACCTAACGTTTCTTTCCTTTTTTCAAAAACTGCTCTATTAATATTTAACGCTTCTTCGTATCTTCCTAGTCTTTCCAAAACAAGTGCCAGGTGAAACTGAGTGTTTAGGGTATCTGAATGATTTAGCCCTAGTATTTCTTTTTGTTTCTCATAAACTTCCTGATAAATTTTAAAAGCCTCTTCATCTTTTCCCAATCTATGCAGCACTAAAGCGATTGTACTTCTTGTATTTAACGTATCCTTATTATTCAAACCCAGCGTTGCTTTTTGTTTCTCAAAAATTTTTTTGTAAATATTTAAAGCTTCGTGGTAAGCTCCTTGTGCGTATAACACATGAGCTATGTTTGTCTGAATGTCTAAAGTGCCAGGATTATCTGATCCCAGTATTTCTTTTCGTTTTTCAAAAGCGTTTTTGAAAATGGACAAAGCCTTTTGGTAATTACCTTTGTTAAAAAGCTCGGAAGCTGCATTAAGCTGGACGGATATATCACCTTGTGATATCTCTTTTAACTGTTCGATTTGGGAAAAATTGCTATGCACTGCAGCTGCCACCAATGTTTTGTTTTCTCTATTACAAGCTCCCATTATTGCTTTTACCGTATCAATATCCTTTATCTTGTTGAGGTCACGAACAACTTGATAATTACCGTTTTTAATATTCCTAAACGAATCATCCACTAATTTAAACAAGCTAGTTAAACTTTTATCTTCAGTAAACTCTGATGGTGTTTTACCACTATCAGAAGCAGAGTTATATACTGCATAATTAGACAAGAGAGCTTTTACAACTTTTAAGTGAGAGAACTTGGCAGCATAATGGAGAGGAGTAATTCCCTTGTTACTAGCTACATTGGGATTAGCTTTATTTTGTAACAGAATTTTGACAACTTCTTCATAGCCTTTCCATGCAGCATAATGTAACGGTGTTACAGTTTCAATATTTTTGGCGTTAACAAATGCTCCAGCTTTAATGTAATTTTCAGCATCTGAAGGGCTATTACGTTTTACAACCTCAAATAATTTCTCAGTTGATGCTAACAGTTTGATGACCTTCTTATCCTTGGCCATTTGTAAAGGTCTTCCACCAACCCTGTCAGTCGCGTTATAAACAGCGCCATTTTGCAACAAAACTTCAATAACATCTTTATAACCAAAATTAGCAGCGATGTGTGTAGGAGTTAGGCCATCAGCATCTTTACTGTTAACGTCAGCACCTTGAAGTATCAAATACTCTACAGTTTTCAAATGACCTTTCATTGCAGCATAGTGCAACGGTGTCCGATTATTTGCACCATGAACGTTAATACTCAACCCCTTACCAAGAAAAAACTCGACAGTGTCCTTATGACCTTCTTTGGCTGCAACGTGTATGGCCTTTGAACCAAAAGCATTTTTAGCATTTATATCGCACCCTTCATCTACTAGATATTTTACCATTGCTAAGTTACTTTCTTGTGAAGCGATGTGCAATATCGTATAATCATTATTACCTTTAGCGGCCATACTTCCTCGCATGCATTGCAGCAAAGTTTTAACCACTTGTAAACGACCTAGTGAAACTGATAATTCTAAGGGTGTTCTATTCTGATTGTCCGTCACATCGATAATTGCTCGATTATCTAGTAAAATTTTTACAACATTACTATGACCCCTTGTTGCTGCCATATGTAATGGGGTAAAACCTTCCTCAGATTTAACATTAACGTTAGCTCCACCTGCTATTAAATCCTCTACGACTGCCCCATAACCCTCTTCAGCTGCAAGATGCAATGAGGTCAAATTATTAGCAGTTGCGGCAGTAACATCAGCTCCTCTTCTTATCAGCGCATTAGCCATCTTTCTACGACCTCTTTTAGCAGCCAAATGCAAAGGTGTTAGATTTCCACTTACTTTCATATTAACACACGCTTTGTTTTTCAGCAAAATTTCCACAATATCTGTGTATCCAGAAAGAACTGCTAGTGACAAAGCTTCACTGTTTTCTGCATTAACGTTAGCTCCTCCATTTGCTATGAGAAAATCGACAATTTCCGCGTGATTATATCTAACAGCACAAAGCAGCGGAGTTAAGTTCCGGATCTTAACATTAATATTGGCTCCATTTGCTACCAAAATTTCAACAATTTCCTTATGACCTGCTTCTACAGCTGTGTGTAACAGTGTACCATCAGAAACGCCAACTCGAGGTTTATTTTTCATCAAAAGGTTTACAACATCTTTGTGGCCTTCTAGAACAGCTCCATGTAACGGTGTAAGACCAGAATTATCCCCAACATTAATTTCTGCTTTATTTTTTATTAAACAATCGATAACATCCTCATTGCTCTTTCCAACAGCTACATGCAATGGTGTCATGCCATCAATGGATCTAGAATTAATTTCAGCTTCATTTTTTATTAAAAGTTCGATAACATCTTTGTGACATTTCAGAGCAGCTACATGCAATGGCGTTTGATTTTTAACGGTTTTGGCATTAACTTCTGCTCCGTTTCTTAGTAAAAGTTTTGCTGCTTCATTTTGACCGGTTTCTACAGCATAGTGTAACGGTGTAGCATTATTTTTATCTTTGGCGTGAATATCGACACCATGTTTAAGAAGATCAGACGCTATTTCTAAATGGCCCCCCTTTACTGCCAAATGTAGTGGGGTTATACCTTCAATAGTAGCAACACTCGCATTTGCTTTATTTTTCAGTAGGGTCTTAACAATTCCTTCGCTCCCACCATTAGCCGCAGAGTGTAAAGCTGTACTATTATAAATTTTCTCAACAGCATTAACATTGGCTCCATGTTTCAACAGAATATTAACTATCTTCTCGCAACCGTTTTCCACTGCATAATGCAAGGGGGTACAACCATTTATAACTGTAGCGTTAACATTAGCTCCGGTTAGAATTAAAGCATTTACTATTTCCAAATAGCCATTGAACGCTGCCGCATGTAAAGGCATCCAATTTCTATCGTTCTTAGCGTTAACATCGGCCTTATTTTGCAGTAAAAAATTAACCAATTCGAGATGACCACTCTCTGTTGCTTCGTGCAACGGAGTAAAGCCACCCATAGCTTCGTTAACATCATCGTTTTTCAGCAAAACCTTAGCAACATCGTAATGATTATTCCTTATTGCATAGTATAAAGGTGATAGACCACTTGCATCTTGAGTAACAGCGTTTGCTTTATTTTTTAACAGAACTTCAACAGTATCCGTGTGACCATTTTGAGCAGCAACATGTAGTGGTGTCTTACCACTATTATCCAGACTATCAGCAAGTAAAATTGTCTCCTTTAGAAAAAACTCAACAATATTACTCCTTCCACATGCAGCAGCTATATGGAGTGGGTTTCGACCATCGATATCCTTTACATCGGCGCTCAAACCTTGATCAAGAATAAATTTTGTAACAGCCAGATTGAGTCCTTTGGCGGCAAAATGTAATGTGGTCCATCCGTGAATACTTCTAGCATTAATATCTGTTCCTTTTTTGAGGCAAATTTTTAAACTCTCTAAATTTCCTTCCTCCAAAGCTGCAAACATTCTTTCCTGATTGGTAATGGTAACTAGGTCTCGATCATATTTCTCTCTTAGTTTCAAAGAATCGTCGGTTACTAACTTACCAATTCCTTTCTTACTTATTATATTGTCTTCAGTAAGTATTTTAGCGTTTAGAACAACTGCTATTGAAGAATCAGATGATAATATATCAACTAAGGCATTATCGTGTGCTAAATGATTACGTAAACATTTTCCGGTTAATATGGGGGTATTATCGTCTAAAAACAGTAGATTATTTTCTAGGCAATTCTTCAAACTACCTAAAATTGACATTATATCCAGAACAAGCATTTCTACTACTGCTTGCAGTTTTTTATCACTTTTGTAGAAAGACACTTTTTCTAGACACGAATTCTTGCATAAAATACTTTTCAATTCAGAAAGCTTTAGTGTAAGCTGAGTTTTATACTCTTCTTCCTCTAAATTTTCGTTTGCTTTTACAGCTTTTCGTTGTTTATGTTCAACTTTTTTGTTCAACTTTTCTCTTAATTCTTCAATCCATTTTATATCTCCTGTTCCAAATTCAACAATATAAAATATTTCGCAGATTAATCTGTATACTTCATCAAATTGGTCTTCTTCCATTCTTGACTGGACGCTGTGAAAAATTGTTCTTACTAAACCGGCAATTTCCTTAAAGCTATAAGCTTCCATTTTTGGATTAATAATCTTCAATATATGATTCGCACGAAATTTCATTCCTCTAGTTAAGTTGTGATCAGTCTTATTATAGTTGAAACCATAACTTAAGCTTTTTAACGATGCCAATCCTGTAATATAATCCAATCGGATATTTTCTGATTGAGTTCCTGCACTATCAATTATACTATTAATTTTATCAAACATTTGAATTTCAAAATTCGTCTTGTTATTTACATTTTCGCTTAGGTTTTTAGCAAGTTTTTCGAGCTTCTCGTGTTCCAGTATCCTAAAATTTTTCCAGATCATTTCCTCAATCTCAACAGTGCCAAGCACTTCGGCTACCTCTATTATTTCATCAAAATTTTCACTATTACAAATTTTTTTCAAAAGCATTTTGATCGTTTTGATTTTGTTGCTGTAAAGAATATCAGCAATCACATCACCAACTTTTCTGGTGTCATTTTGTACATTAATAAAAAAATTAGCATCAGAATTTTTTTCAATCTCGATTCTCTTCGAGAATGAATGAGCATGCGATAGCGAATTACGTAAATCCATAATGATTTTCCTTGCGTTTTTTTGTAATGATAATAATAAAAGGTCACTTGTAGTATTAGACAATTTAGGAGATTCCAAAGTGTTTTTTAAATGTTCACCGACAACCTGTAAAGCCCTTGTAATAACCAACTGTCCTTCCCTTTCGTTAGGATCAACCGATAATGCCAACTTTACATAAACACTTATTTTCTCTAAAGAATGGATATCCCTTATTTGTTGATAATCTTTATACAATTCTTCAAAGTGGGAGGAATTGTTCATAATCTCTGCAACAACTGTCCCACGTTTTAATTTGGGTAGAACAGTAAGTTTGGCAATATTTTCACCTATACAATAAAAAATTGTTAGGTAGGTAATAGTGAAAACTAATTTCAAATTAAAATTTAAAAATTAACAATCCAAGTAGTAAACAAGAAAAATGTTTCGGTTTTTTCTCTTTGTTAGACGATTAGAACATATAAATAACAGATTTATGCTAGTCAATGAAAAAACAGAATGATTTTAGCTACAAAATGAATTTAAATGAGGAGATAATCAAATTTTAGTTATCAATATTCAATGAACCGGACTTAAAAGGAACTAAATAAATCAGATCTGATCGACTTCCGATTAAGTTCCATTTAAAATTGCAATTTGATTGATAGAATTGTTGAAACATTATCAATTGTTTCTCTGGTTGTTAATTTTATTAAAAGGTTATCCTACTGTAAAATTAAAAAATTAAGCTTTCTAAATATGGAAAATTTTAGCACAAATATTCATTTAGCGATCCATTTGTAGCACAAAAAGCAAACATAGTTTTAGAAAATTGTTATCGCATTATCCTAATTTCTAACTAATAATTCAAGATATTTCAAAATTTTGAAAAATTTAAACTTTCCAAAGATGGAAATTTTTATACCAAGGTAACTTTATTAAACATTTTAAACAATAAAAGTAAAATTTTTTTAGAAAATTGTAAACCGGGCTTTTCAATTTCCAGCAAAATATCGTTCCAAATTTTGAAAATATTAAACTTTTTGAACATGAAAATTTTAGCACGAATATTTATTTAGTGAACAATTTGTACTGCTAAAAGCAAAAATTGTTTTAGAAAATTGTTATCGCATCATCCTAATTTAAAGCTAATTTAAAATATTTCAATATTTTGAAAAAATTAAGCTTTCTACACATGGAAAATTTTATATTAATAAGTTATCTTTAGTAAACATTTTAGACAACAAAAATGAAACTTTTTTTTAGAATTGTAAACCGGACTTGGAAATTTGGAAATTCCAAGTCCGGTTTACAATTCTAAAAAAAAGTTTCATTTCATTCAAACGTGAAGATGCTTCATTTTAATGTAAGAAATTCCAATTAAAATGAGCATCTTCATGTTTGGGGAAGAGGTGGGGTGAGAGTAGTCATAGATGATGATATACATGAGTGATTAACATATTTAATTAACATGAAAATGATGGTAATAAATAGTTATAGAAGCAAAACCTTCGTTTTTGTCAATTTTTTTACATTTCGAGAAACTTTGATTGGCCATATCTCGGTTAATATAATCGCTTCGCCAACCAAATTTTAGCAAATTTAGTGCTCTATAACTTTGTAATAAACAATGGTACCCAAAATATGCTCAGTTTACAAGATATAAGCAAAAATCTGAAAAGTCCAAAATTTTCGAGGTTTTTAGCCCCCCCCTCTCCTAAGTTACCACAGGGTCCTCAAAGACAAAAACTTAGGATAGACATCCTAGAGTGCCCCCAAACAACCTGTCAAAATTCCATTAACTTCCAGGTAAAAAGTGGATATTGACTGAATTACAACCCTTAAAAAAAATCATTAGCAGAAGGTTTCTAAAATCTAAATGTACAATTTTTAATTTTTAATATAAGTTATTTAAAAAATCCGGAAATATCAAAATCCATTCATTATAGCTGAATTCAGAGGTATACATTTTTCTAAATAAACTTATTATCATTTCAAAATTTTGAAAAAATTAAACCTTTCCAAACATGGAAATTTTTATACAATAAACAACAAAAATAAAATTTTTTTAGAAAATTCTAAGCCGGGCTCGCAATTTCCACCAAAAAATCACTCCAAAATTTTAAGAAATTGAGCTTTCCACACATGAAAAGTTTTATACGAAGATATCTTTAGTAAACATTTTAAATTGTCAACCTTGCTTTGCAATTTCTACCAAAAAATCACTTCAAAATTTTGAAGAAATTAAACTTTTCAAACGGAAACTTTATCACAGATATTTATTTATCAATCCATTTCTACCCCAAAAAGCAAAAATAGTTTTAGAAAATTGTTATCTCATCATCCTAATTTCTAACTAAAAGTCAAAATATCATTCCAAAATTTTAAAGCACGGATATTTAATTAACGGTCCATTTGCACCACAAAAAGCAAAAATAATTTTGAAGAATTGTTGTCCCTTTGAGAGACATTTAAATTTCAATATTTTTGAATAAATTGTAATTAATTCCTACAGTAGGATAATCCATTAAATTAAAATTCAAACCTTTTATAACATCTTTTTCGTCTTCAAGTTTCTTAGCAAAATTTTCCAAGTGGATTAGTATTTTCCGTTTATCCAATGTGGCACGATAAAATAGATTAATTTCTTGTCGTTTTGTATGAGAAGAAACAAAACTGACCAAACAAAATTCCAGTTCTTCCCAAGGTAATCTAATGTAGGTCGCCTTCAACTGCCTCTTCAATATATGAATATTTTGAGCAATAAATTTGACTACAAATAAAAATGTTTGATCCACTTCTTTCGTGCACGAGTAATCAGTCATGAGAAAGCTAACGTTTTCAAGTATTAACTTAATTCGTTCTTTAACATTATCAAAATCGCAGGGAAAACTTGGGTCCTGTTGGACAGTATCACAGAAGAATCGCAAGTTTATTAATTTATTTTCAACAAAAATTTGCATTTCATCAGATAACGGTACGTTCTTTAACTTTAAATCTTCATAAGCTTTTGAGAGAATATCATCCAGTTTTTCTAAATGAACAGCAAAATAACTATTGGGCCATTTGTTAATCAGCGTACTAAGAAGTTGAGTGTTACCCAAACGTATGGCATAATAAAAAGCATTATGCAGTGCTTCATCTTTATCGTCTGGTAATACAGCAGGTAAATTATTTAGAATTCTACTATCACTGTTAAACAAATATTCTAGAATTTCTACTTGATTATGCTTACAAGCCAAAATAACTAAATTAGTACTTCTAATAGGGTTGCTAGCATCATCGTAAAAATCCCTTAAAGTCACCTGACTTTCTATATTATTTGTGTAGCGAATTAAATTGTTTAATTTTCTGATGTTATCAATGTTACCCTCCAATGCTGCCTTTTTGAGTTCAGTTAAAACCAGAAGATGGTTGCTCGGTTTTTCCTCTTTCCTGGTGGAACCCTTCATGATTTTTTACAAATTCCTTTTTTTAGTTGCTAAAAATAATTCTATTATGTATAACACTAAATTAGAACCACATAATTATTTAAAATATATTATGTTAGTATAAGCGAAGGGTAAATAGAGGGAAGTGAGTGAGAATCGAGAGTAAAGACACGGGAGTTGTAATAAAAATTAATCAAATTAGTAAATAATTTTACATTAATTAATGAAGGATTTTTAATTTATTTTAGTAACTAGCATTTCATGCCCCTATAACTGAATTTTTGTATTTTTTTTACATACTTTATAAGACATCAGATGGTTTCAATTCAATTTTATTAAATATGCAGCACTTTTATAATAAACAACACTAATGACGGTAAAGAATATTTTATTTATAAAATAATTACTATTGAACAATTTGAATTTTCTTTAATTTAAAAAAAAATCCAGAATCTTTTGAGGTTAGAATTATCAATGGGTTGCGTTCGGTTTGAAACTTTGACAGCTTTCAAATGTATTTTAACCGTTCAGTTTAGAGCTTTTGTATGCATTTGAACAGGAACATTAGAGCTTTGCTCAATTTGGAAGCGAAACCCTCTGAACGCAAGATTGTGGTATAAATTTTTAAAACTATTAAATTATACCGCGAGCTGAAATAAATATTTCAATATTATAGGGTTAATGTGAAAATTCAAAATTTACAAAATGTAAAAAGTATATAATTATTTCGTGGCGTTGGCCCGGCGAACCGGGCTCAAGTGGCCATTCTGAAATGTAATTTCTGCATTAAAATACCTAAAACATTAGTAAAAATCTGTTTAATTTGAAACCTTTAAATGTTGGGTAGTTCCTATTTTATATGTTCTGAAATTAGTGCAAATTTCTGAACTTATCCAGTGAGAAGCTGAAACTTTTCTTACCGTATATATTTCGAGATACATTTTAATTAAAATCTATCCCATTTGCACTTGACACATTTATCAATTTGTTATTCACTTTACCTACATCACTGGACAAAGATTAAGTTTCACAGACCTTTTTTGCTGAAAATCCACCATTACGAACCTACCTGCATCAAAAAAAATTTTTTAGTATTATTTATAAATGATTAGAAAAACTTGTGATTACCTTTAATCCGGATGTCCTGTCGCACGATGCCTCTCCGTGGCCTGCTCCACATCCACCATCGCTTCCATCACCACACACCCACAACGAACACACGCGAAATTAACACTTTTCACTTTGAAAATTAAAAACCGAAATGATCCGCGAAATTTAAAGCTTCCATCAAGCTTTTTGCTTAACGAACTCGACACTTTCACCCCGATCGCGGAACTTAGAAACAATTGAAACGATTAAAGATAATCCTGCAAATGGAGATGTCATTATTATAGGGATAACGTAATAATTTAAAATTTGTTGCTTACCTAAGATTATTTACGGTTTTTCGGGGGTACTATACAGCCGAGAAAAACCACCTCTTCTCTGGAAATCTTTTCTACTTTTGGGCCAAATAAAAAATTTCCACCCAACTTGGAAGAAATAAAAAAAATAATCCTGGAAATAAAAATTACATTATTATCGAAATAAAGTGAAAATTTAAAATATCTTGCTTACCGACGATTATTTATGGCCACTCAGCGTACTAAACATTTTGAAGATCTCCATTTTTCTCTGACCTCTTCCTTAGTCAGTTTTAAAGTGCACATCAAAATCTGTTACTTGCAAAATAAAAATTCTGCAGTGAAGCACCCGAGTTAATAATTAAATAATAGCTAAAAAAATCCTAAAAATTAAAAACTTGCATCTGAAACAGAAGGAAAAATGGTTGATTTTATGTCATCTGTTCTGAAATTAGTGAAAAGTTCAGAACGTACTCAATGAAGAAATATTAAAAATTTTCCTACCGATCGTTTCTTCGGGGGTTTCGGGGTAAATTTAAATAAAAATCTACCCCTTATCTGGACATGACACACTAAACACTTTGAAAATCACTTTTACCTACATCACTGGAAAAACGATTAATTTTCACCAACCTTTTTCGTTGTTAAACCATCCGCCATTACGGACCTACCTGCATTAAACAAAAAAAAAAACAAATTAGTTATTTTATTTATAAGAGGTTAGTAAAAATTTGTGATTACCTTTAATCCTGTAGTCCTTTAGCCCGATGCCACTCCGCGGCACAGCTCCATCACCACCATCTCTTCTTTCTATCACCATCCCGCACAAAACTAACACTTTTCACTACTTTTTCACTAGAAAAATTATAAACCAAAGCGATTTCCCGAAATTTAAAGCTTCCATCAAGCTAATCTCATAACATTCGAACTCGACACGTTTAACTCCCGACCGCGAAAATTAGAAACGAAAACGATTCGCGACTTTTAGAGCTTCCAACAAGAAGCTTTTCACTATAAAATATGTACGTACTCGACACAAATCACTCCCGACCGCGGGGGATTTCGAAATAATTATCGCGAACACGTATTTATTATTTAAAAAAAAATCCTGTAAATAAATAAAAATGCAATTATTATAGGGACAAAATAAAAATTCAAAATTTGTTGCTTACCTAAGATTATTTAAAGGACACTCAGCGTGGTAAAATTTTGAAGATCAGAGCATCTACGACCTTTTGGCTTCTTGGGTTGCTACCGAAATTTCCACCAACAGTGGAAGGAATACAAATTAATCCTGTAAATAAGATTGTATTAGTATAGGATAGTGGTGAAAATGAAAATTTGCAGTTTACCTGATTTTATTTTAATTATTGATAAATTTGTAGGGACCTTCCTTACAATAACTTAAATTTGAACTTGGTTTTTGCTCAACTGCAGGTTGTGACTTGCAATATGACGTAGATATTATTTGTAAAGCCGTTATGACTCAACTCACTGCAAATTATTTACATTTATTTAAGCGATAAATTTCAAATTTTTAATACATATTATAAATTGTTTAAGGATAATTAAAATGATCAAACTAGCAATTAAGCAAAAGTGCAAGAACTCGAGGAAATGCAGTTTACCAAAAATTTTTTATGTATTACAAATTTAGAAAAAAAAGAAAGTATTACTTACTTTTTATTAATTTGAAGATCGGCCCTTAGCAACAACAAGTGATTGGTTACTCCTGTAAAAGAAAGACAAATTTCGTTAAAAAGAAAATCATAAAAGCAGTTTAATAAATTTAAATTACCTCGCAGAAATTTTCACAAATTTTAGGTAACAATTTTTACCAGTAACTTTTCTAAAGTGATCTGGTCTTGATGGCAAATTATAATTACAAATTACAAAAGCAATATAAACCAATTGTTAAAATTGTGACCGAATTGCGATGTTATAAAAAGGTAGTTCGATGAAGATTTTGACATCATAGAGGGGGGGGAGGTCAATTACGAACAAAATAGAAGTCGAAACCAAATTTCTTAGAAAAGCGTGCAAATAAAATTTTTTTGTAATTTGATAGCTTGGGAAATGTAGGAATTGGTTATTTAAAACTAAATTAATTATGGAAAGCAGCAAAACAAATTGAAGCAAGAAAATGTCATTTTCAGATTTCTACAGTTCATAAATATTATTTAAATAAATTCAAAAGCTTACCTTTTTGGTTGTTCACTACTCTGAATAAATCCCAATTTTGCTATTCATTACAAACAGGAGCTAGGATTGTTGCGTCTTCCGCTTTTTGAAGTGCTACCACCAACGAATGCACTGCTTTGTATTAATTTGGTAGAAAATTGTCATTTGACTTCTAAAACGGCTTACAAATTTCTGCAACAAAATATTTTATTCTAAACTTTAAAAAATGTAAAGTTTTGCAAAAACATCACACAAAAAGCTAATTGTTCGAAATTAGACACTTGAAAACCAAATAAAAATCACGAAACACCGAAAAATAATTAAACCATGCAGTATTTACCTAAATCTAGAACTGGAAAACTTGACCAGTAAAACTGAAATTTTACCCAGACACATTTTTTCACATTTTCACTAAAGTATACACAACCAATTTTGTAGGGGGCTGCAAATTCAAAAGTTTTCCCTAAACGATGTTACTTCGAAGACATTTAACCATCGAATGACAAATTTAACGGTGGCTTCGTAAAAATTCGAATGTAAATTTTTTGTTTCCCCAAAGGCGTTCGGTTGATAAGACGTTTTTTTAGTATAATTGCTTACACAATCACGTAAACAATGTCTCATCGTTCACTGGTAGAAAAACTTTCCAAATGTTTTTAATAAATGTCAAATTTTATTTTACACGTAAAGGGTGAAATCAAAAATTAACCAACATTTTTCTTTCTGTTAATAGTAGAAATTTTGGTTTAATTTGATTTAAAAATATGAACTCTTTGACTACAAAAGTTAACATTAAAATTCAGATTGAGAATATAAACCTCCGCTCTGTAGTCAATAACTTTTGACAGCAAACTACTGATGCAGATTTATTCCGGTTAATTATATTGGAGGATGTAAAAAAGGATGGAACTTCCGAATAAAGTTCAAATTTTCCCCCCACTGACTCCCCCAAGCTACGGAAAACCAAAAATTTGTTTTAAAAAGAAAAAGTTGCTTTTATTGTGCCCACTTGTTTGACTTTTCAAATGTCGTTTTTTGAACAATTTTGCAAGAAATTTTAAATTGAGCTATGTGAGCGTCACTGTAAATACTCCTACATAAATTGCGCTGTTCTAAAAATTAAAATACATATTTCAATTACTTACATCTAATCCTTGAATATTCTGGAAAAATTCTGTAGTCCTATAAGTAAAGAATCTTATAGAAGTATCAACCGTCATCAGTGGAGGATCCAAAGACCCCTCTCGCCATGAAGATGTAAATGCTTAAAATGCCTTGCAAAATGCAAAATATTTTCTTGACTTGCATCTTAAAAGTCAACCTTTGACTTCTTATTCTTGGATTCACTTATCACAATCGTCTAGGCTAAGCTTCTTGTACCATTGCAAACCTTTGGATTTTCTTCGAGAAGATTTTGTTGTAGCATGTTTTGTACAAACAAAATTTTTTTTTAACTAACACCTACACCTTCAGAATAATATTTGATACTAACTTATTGTAGAGCTTTCTTTGTATGTTACGTTGTTACCTCGAAGTCGTGAAACAAACAAATGACTAATAATAACGGTGGCGTTAATTTCGATTTAAAATTTTTTATTCCTAAAAAGTGTTTAAATTTTATTGATAACACTTTAACAGTTAATTGCTTACATTCATATAAACAATGTCTCATCGAATGTCGATAAAAAACTTACTAAAAGTGAAGTTATTGTAATTTTAAATATACGGAGTGAAGTACAAAAGTAACTTAACTTCTTTTTCGTAGCTCCGTTTGTTGAAACTAATTCGCTTTGAATCAAATTGAATTTTTGAATAACATCAGTCAGGAAAATATTTGCAAAAATTTTTGGAGAAGAGGGGCTTTACACATGTGTTGGCTTCCCAAGTCGAATTTTAGTGTAAAATTGTTGTAGAAAAATTGAGCTTCTATTTTTTCTCATTGTTTTAAAACAATTTTTCCAAAAACCGATAAAATCTCGTTAATCTATTAACGCGCGTAACTTCCACTTTCGAGTTTCCGTTCTTTTTTATTAAAGGTTTGCCAAATTGGTAATTTAGTCTACTGAATACTTTTCAGACCAGCATAAGACGATTATTCCAAACTCACCTAATTTTCAAAGTGCTCGCAAAAGGGAAGATAAGTCGGATGAATCATATCATAACAATAAAGTCGTTATATCTGTGTAAAAGGAGAAAAACTAGGATAATAAAACTAACATAGAATTAATAATTTATTATTATTAGGTATTATAATCTAAAATAGAATTTTACACCTTATAAAAAATATTTTAACATAACTTCATCATTCAGGTCGTCTGCATATTCATTTTGCATGTTTAGCATTTCTAACAATTTTTTAGCAATGTTATTGTGTTTATTTTTTACAGAAACTAACAAAAACTTTTTACCTTCTTCATTACGAGCATTTGTTACAGCTATAAACTCATCAGCTTTTATTGCTTCTAGCTTATTGATCATATCAACATTACCTTCCTTTGCATCTTCAAATAAATCTTTGACCAGTTTCAGCAAATC
Organism: Rhagonycha fulva; assembly: GCA_905340355.1. Classification (NCBI taxonomy): domain Eukaryota; kingdom Metazoa; phylum Arthropoda; class Insecta; order Coleoptera; family Cantharidae; genus Rhagonycha; species Rhagonycha fulva. Next base: position 2,550,713 of record HG996556.1, on the reverse strand, counting down.
AGTAATTTTTTGATCTTTGGAGAGATTGAGCGGCGTTTTGCCTTGTTTATTTTCAACGTTATAAATAGCGCCTCGTTTTAATAAGAATTTGACAATATCCAAATAACCATTTTTAGCTGCAATATGAAGCGACGTAGCACCACCAGCAGTAGTTTTAGCGTTAATAAAGTCATCTTTCATTTTGTGATTCACATGTTGTATCAAAACTTCTGCTATTCCTCTACAACCTTTACTAATAGCACCGTGTAATGGTGTGTAGCCTTTATGGGTAACTTGAGTAACATCAGCTCCGTATTTGATCAAAATTTTCACAACATCCATATGTCCATTGCTAGCAGCGTGATGTAATGGTGTCCATCCACTAACGTCCTTTTCATTACCAACATCTGCAACTTTTAGTAACCGTCGAACAATTTCTATATCGCCATTGCTAGCAGCAATATGAACAATGCCTTTCTGAGGATTCTGAGGAATATCCGATACTCTCAAATAAATTATTTCTAACTTACTTAAAATATCCCGAACTTTGGGATGGCAAGGCCCAAATGTAGTCCAAAAACAATCTAAATTTTCTCTATAAGTTTCAAATGCACCAATCCATTTACCTTGAGCAAGAAGTGCATTTGCTATGCTGTATTGAGTATCAAAAGTATCAGGGTGGTTTGGTCCCAAAACTTTTTTCTGATTATCGAAAACAATTTGAAGATTTTGTAAGGCTTCATGATACTTCCCTTGTTTAAAAAAAACTTCAGCAATACCACGAGAAATTTTCAAACTATCCAAATGATTGCTCTTCTCAGAAAGTTTGTGATAAATTTCCAATGATTCTGCATAATTACCCTGGTTAGCAAGTACCACCGCTATATTAAATTGAACTGACGTAGCTACAGGGTGGTTTACAATATCAAAGGTTTTTTGTATTTTTCTCAGCACTTCTAACGCTTCTTGGTATTTCGTTTGTGTATTTAGTATTAGTGCCATGCGCAACTGCGTATCCAAGGTATCTGGATCATTTGGCCCTAGTATTTCCGTCTGCTTTTGATAAACTTCTTGGAAAATAATAAACGCTTCTTCATCCCTTCCTTGCCTGTGCAGTACTAAAACGATTTTGCTTCTAGTACTTAAAGTATTCTTATCGTTCAATCCAAGGATTTCTTTTTGGTTCCAAAAAATTTTTTCGTATGTACTTAAAGCCTTTTTGTAATCTCCTTGTTTATATAATACATCAGCAATGCATATCTGAATATCTAAAGTGCCCGGATTAGTTAATCCTAATATTTCTTTTCTTTTTTCAAATACACTGTTATAAATATTTAAGACGGTTTGGTAATCGTCTTGATTTAAGAGTTCTACAGCCACCGCCATCTGGGAGGATACGTCACCTTGGAAGATCTGTTTCAGTTGTTCGACTTGAGAAAAGTTACTCTGCATTGCAGCAACTACTAACGTTTTGTTTTCTCTATTACAAGCACCCATTATTGCTTTTACTGTATCAATATCTTCGATCTTGTTTAGGTCACCAATGGTCACTTTATCATTGCCATTTTTAATATTTGTAAAGGAATCATCTACTAACTCAAATAATCTCTTTATACTTTCATCTGTAGTATAATCTGAAGGTGTTTTGCCACCGTCAGAGAGGGAATTATAGACTGCTCGATGAGACAATAAGACCTTTACAACTTTTAAGTGAGCATACTTGGCTGCATAATGCAGAGGAGTTAACTTTTTGTTAAGAATTATATTAGGATTTGCCTTATTTCGCAATAGAATATTGACAACTTCGTCGTAGCCCTTCCATGCAGAATAATGTAAAGGTGTTAAACCATTAGAATTTTTAGCGTTAACAAACGCTCCCGATTTAATGCATTCTTCAACCTCTGAAGGACTATGTCGTTTTAAAACCTCAAAGAATCTCTCAGTTGATCTTAATAGATTAAAAACTGCTAGGTCCCTAGATATTTCTAAAGGTATATTTTTGGAATCTTTAGAGATTATAATAGTGATATAATCTGCTCCATTTTGCAATAAAACTTCAATTATGTCCAGATAACTTTGATGAACCGCAATGTGCATGGGAGTTTCGCCCCCCTTTCCTTGAGCGTTGACGTCGGAACCTTGTGCTATTAAATATTTTACAGTTTCAACATGACCTCTCAATGTAGCGTAGTGCAGTAATGTCCAATTAGCTCTACCGGGCTCATTCATTTCTAGCCCTTTATCTAGGAAAAACTTGACCGTATCAAGATGTCCTTCCTCAGCTGCAATGTGTATGGGTTTTGAACCCAAATCATCCCTAGCATGGATATCGTATCCTAAATCTACTACATACTTTACTACCTCTAAATTACTGTTTCGTGAAACCAAATGCAATACCATGCAATTAGGGTCTTCTTTGTAGTACTGCAGTAACAATTTAACCATTTTTAAACTACCATATTTCATTCCTAACTGTAAAATTGTACAACCTTCAGGAACTTTTATATTAAGGCTACTTGCGTTATCTTTCAGCAAAATTTTTATAATATTTGTGTACTCGGCAATAAGTGCCGTGGTCAACGCTACACCAAATTCTGCATTAACATCTGCTTTATTTGCTAAAAGAGTTTTAACCATTTCCTCGTTATTCATTTGTATAGCAAGAGCCAGAGGGGTGACATTGCAATACTTAGCATTAACATTGGCTCCATACGTTGCTGCCAAAATCTCAACGATATCTTTATGACCGTTTTGTACGGCTAAGTGTAAAGGTGTTATGTTTTGAAGAGCTTCTATATCGATTTCGGCTTCATTTTTTAACAAAATGTTTACAATTTCTTTGCGGTTCCATCGAACAGCTACATGTAACGGTGTAAGGCCATATGTAGACGTAGCATTGATTTTAGCTCCTTTTTCTAAGAGAAAATTTACTACTTCCTCTTGTCCATTTTTAGCAGCTACATGTAATGGTGTCACACCTTTACTGTTTGTAGATTGAAAATCTGCATTCTTGTTGATCAGAAGAACAACAATATCTTTGTTGTCGTTCATGGCTACTGCATGTAACGGTGCGTTCCCTTTAGTGTCTTGAGCATTCACTTCAGCTTGGTTTTCTATTAGTAGATTAGTTAGATCTGTATGGTTTTTCCGAACGGCTAAATGCAGAGGTGTTAAATTATTATTGGCTTTGGCATTGACGTTTGCTCCATTTGCTATCAAAAACTCAGCAACTTTCACATAACCATTTTCTGATGCGTAGTGTAGCGACGTATAATTATTTTTATCTTTGAAGTTAACTTCAGGTTTGTGGAGGACTATAGTTTTAACTATTTCTAAGTAGCCATTTTGTGCTGCTAAATGTAGTGGAGTTGTGCCTTCAACAGTGGCCACATTGGGGTTAGCACTATTTTTGAATAGAGTCTCGACAATTCCTTTGTGACCATTTCTTGCCGCATAGTGCAACGGTGTATTGTGATAGATCGTATCAACCGCATGAACATTCTTCACGTTTCCATGTTTTAACAAAATATTTGTTATTTTTTCGTGGCCACTTTCTACTGCATAGTGTAATGGTGTACAACCATTTGTAAGTCGAGCATTAACATCAGCTCCTTTTAGGATTAACGCGTTCACCACGTTCAGGTGGCCGTTAAAAGCTGCTACGTGTAACGGCGTTTTATCCTCATCACTAGATTTAACGTTAGGATCTGACTTATTTTCAAATAAGAAATTAACCAATTCGAGGTTACCATTCTCCGCAGCTTTGTACAACGAGGTAAAGCCATCCATATCATCGGTTCCGTATTTTTCTATTAACATCTTAGCAGTATCGACATGATTATTTTTTATTGCATAGTGTAAAGGCGAAAGACCAAATTTATCTTGAGTATTCTGATGAAGACCATTTTGAGCAATAAAAAACCCTACAATATTTGTTCTTCCATGTGCAGCTGCTATATGCAGTGGGTTTTGGCCAGTAATATTCGTTTCACTGACGCTTAAATTTTGATCAAAAAGAAATTTTACAATTTCAAGACTGGGCCCTTTTGCGGCAAAATGTAATGTGGTCCATTCGTTAATACTTCTACCCTTAACATCTGCTCCTTTTTTGAGACAATCCTTCAAAATCTGTAGATTTCCTTTTTCCAAAGCTAAAAACATTCGTTTTTGATTAGTTATCGTAGCTAGGTTTCGATTATATTTTTTCCTCAACTTGATACGATCATCTTTTACTAACTTTCCAATTTTATTTTTCTTTTTCAATATTTTTTCTTTTTCTGCTGCAAGCTTTTCAGCGTTTAAAATAATTGCTGTGGGAGGGTCAGATAATTGTATATCAGCTACGGCATTATCGTGTGCTAAATAATTACGTAAACATTTTCCATTTAATAAAGGAGCGTTGTCATCCAAAAATAATTGATTGTTTTCGAGGTAATCGTTTGAACTTTCCAAGATGGACATTACATCCAGAACTATCATTTCGACTAACGCTTGCAGCTTTTTGTCTCTCTTATAGAGAGGTAATTTTTGAACCAGTGGATTATTATTTAAAATTGTAATCAATTCATCTAGCTTTAGGTTTAGGTAAAGCTCGTGATTGTGGTCTGTCGTTTTCTGTACGGAAGGACATTTTTCATTCAATTGGTCACTTAATTCTTCAATCGATTTGATGAAGGTGATTTCAAAATCGGTAATACGAGCGATTTCATAAATTAATCTCGTTACTTGATTGTCGTGTAGCATTCTTGACTTGGAAACAAATATTCTGGTAAGCAGGGTAATATTTTTAAGTATATTGGGTTCTATTTTTGGAGTGATATTTTCTAATATTTGATTAGCACTGAATTTAATTCCACCAATAACAACACTGTGTGAAATCTTATTGCTCAAGTCAATAATGCAATTTTTCAACGATGCAAATCCAGTAATATAATTGGTGCTGATATTTTCTGATCGACTTCCTGTGTAATCGATTATTCTATTAATTTTAAGAAAGACTTTCTTTTCATAATTCGTCTTATCAGTTATATTATCGCTTAATTCTTGAACGAGTTTCCGAAGCTTCTCATGTTCCATCACTTTAAAAGTTCCTGAAATCATTTTTTCATCAAATTCAACATTGCTTAGTACCTCAGCCACCTCTTTAATTTCATCTGAATTTTCGCTATTAAAAATTCTTTTTAACAGTATTCTGATTGTCTTAATTTTTATGTCGTAAAGAATATCAGTAATCACATCCCCGACTTTTTTAGTATCATTTTGAACACTAACAAAAAAATTGACATCTGCATCTTTTTCAATCTGGATTCTCTTGTCGAGATATTCAGCGTGCGATAGCGAATCCCGTAAATCTTTAAAGATTTTTCTCGTGTTTTTTGACAGCGACAGTAAAAGAAAGTCACTTGTAGTATTAGATAACTTAGGAGACTTCACCGTGTTTTTCAAATGTTCACCGATTACCTGTAAAACCCTTGAAATAATTAACTGCCCATCTTTTTTTTTAGGGTTCGCAGATAACGCCAATGTTATGTGGTTATTTATTTTCTCTAAAGACCGGATATCCCTAATTTGTTGATAATCTTTATACAACTCTTCAAATTCAGGATACCTTTCAATGATTTTCTTAACAACTTCTTCACGTTTCAAGCTTTGGGGTTGCTCTTCCTTACTATCGTTTTCGCCTTCAAGATCCTTTACAAAATTTTCTATGTGGCTTAATATTCTGAATTTATCCAATGCAGCTCGAAAAAATGGATTCATTTCATGTTTTTTTGTATAAGCAGTAATGAAACACCCCAAACAAAGCTCCATTTCTTTCCAAAGTTTTGGTGTGGTGGATTTCAACTGTTGATTTAATTTATTGATAATTTTTTCGATAGATTTTGTCGCAAATATGAACGTTTTATCAACTTCTGTCGTGTTTGAGTAATCCTTTCTTAACCGCGATACGCTTTGAAGTATCAGTTGAATCTGCGTATTTTTATCATTATCGCCCTCAGAACTTGAATCCTTTCTAGAACTAGTAAAAAAGGACTTGAGATTTATTAACATCTTATCATCAAATATTTCCGTTTTGTCTGTATTATTTAATTTCTTCAAAATAAGAATAATTTCATTACCAACTTTTCTAATATCTTCGAGAACATCGGGGAAAACAATTAAATCTCCATTTTTTTCTGTCCCAATTTTTTCAAAAAGTAGAGATATCAAATTAAGCAAATTATTAATAGATAACTTAGAAAACTCCAAAACGCCCTTTAATTGTTCACATACAAACTTTTTGATAATTAACCGTCCCTTCTCTTTGTTAGGATTAGCCAATAATACCGATTTGTTAATAAGTTCCCTTATTTTCAGTAAAGAATGGACTTCCATAATTTGTTGATAATCATTAAGCAACTCTTCAAATTTACGATCAACAACTTTCACATGTTTTGACTTTGGAGATTGACCATTTTCGTCTTCAAGCTTTTTTCCAAAATTTCCCAAATGTTTCAGTATTTTCCATTTATTCAACGTAGCCCGATAAAATAAATTAATTTCTTGCCTTTTTTGGTAAGATGAAACAAAACTGACCAAACAAAACTCTATTTCTTCCCAAGGTAATCTATCGTACGTTGAGTTTAACAATCCTTTTAAGATATTAATATTTTGTGCAATAGATCTTACTATAAACAAGAACTCGTCATCCACCTCTTCCATATTTGAAAAATCTCTTTTTAGCGATTCAATGCTCTGAAGTACCAATTCAATCCGTTCATTGATGTTTGAATTTTTATTACTCTTATCGTCCTTTTGATCCTTTTCAGAACTGCCATCAGAGAAAAAACGGAGGTTTATTAACTTATTTTTCACAAATACTTCCATTTCTTCCGACAGTGGTACGTTCTTCAATTTTAAGTCTTCGTAAGTGCTCGAAACGATTTCGTCCAATTCGTTAAAATGATGGTCAAAATAATTATTGGGCCATTTTTTAATGAGAATCTCAAGAATCTCAATGCTACCCGAACGTAAAGCATAATAAAAGGCATTATAATTTGGTGGAATATTTAGATTTCCACTATCATTTTCTAATAGATGCTCAAGAATTTTTACTTTATTATGTTTACTGGCAAGGATAACTAAATCAGTACTTCTGATAGGATTGCTATGATTATTATCATAATAATCTCTCAAATCTGCTTGATTTTCTATGGCCTTTTCGAGTTCGGTTAGGTAAAGTTCTTCCTCTTTTGCTTTTCCATTGTACTGCCTTTTATATTCTCTTACAAATACTTCATGTGATGTATATGAATCTGATAAAAACATTGTTTAGATAACACCTAAAAAATTAGGATAAGAAGGTAAAATCACTGAAACCTCTACCACACCCGGTTTATCACTAAATTCAAGTAGGTACTAATTCGTCGATGTTTGGAGCTTCCTTTTTTCAAAACTACAAAATACATTAAAACATAAAATTATTTTTTATGGTTTAATAACATACAAACCTCATATCCGTTGTGGAGAAACCTCTTTGAAAGATTTTGAATGAATTAATGGACAAAATTATCAGTTTTCATGCAGTGTTTATTTTAGAATTTTTATAATAACTCGCGACGACTCGAAATAATAATATAACAATTTTTATTCGCATTCTACACTACCGAATTTGAACGATTAGATTATTTATATCAGAGGTTTTCAAAGTGCGATTCGTGGAGTTTTTGGGCTACAAGGAAATGCCACAGAACTTCCATGTAAATTTTGAGCATCCTAATACAAGATTGAACTTTTTACAATGAATGTTATTCACTGTTTTAACTTTTTTTTATTAACATTGGGGATTTAAATTTTTTTGTCCTAAAAAAGTTTGAAAAACACTGATAAATTAGATAATATTATAATATGAAAATATTTCACCTTGATAAATTGCATCGTGTGTTGCTTACACAGGATGCTTTCGATTTCTTCAAAATATCAAAAAATTGGAATCCCTCTAAAAGTAAAATTTAAATAGTATACACAAAATTTTCATCATCAGTTTTACTTTTATTCCGAAAATTTTTAAGACAGATTGTAATTTTTTTGAAATTTTTCATAAAAAGGAAACGAAACTCCACAGTTGTTTAAAATATTAAATTAAAATAATGGAAATAATAGCTCATTAGGCTCAAACATTGACATCAATACCACTTATAAGGACCATTGTTGTGAATCGGAAAAAAAATTTGAAATTAAAATTTGAAATTTAAATTCTGGCATTTTTGGCTAGTGTATTAAGGACCGCGATCGCGCTTTTTGGCACTCAGAGGGTTAAATATGATCCTGTAATTTCTTGTGAGGTAGAGCTGTTATTCTTTGCGTACAAACAAATTTTAAAAACGTTTTAATTTTTTGTACTTTACTAACAAAATAATATTTTAATACTGCCGTGGTTGTCTTTATTTTAATTTAATTATACATTTTGGACTGTCTATTAGTGCCTGTAGTCAAATTTTTTGATGCCTAATTGCCTGCTTATTTTGGAAGTTTTTAGTGCCTAGAAATCCGGGTTTCAGACTGATTATGCAAGCAATTACTACACTAAAAAAGTCTTATCAACCGAACACCTTCGAGGAAACAAAAAAATTGTTTACATTCGTAGTTTTACGAAGCCACTGTTAAATTTGTCATTATTTAGTTTAATGTCTTCGAAGTAACATCGTTTAAAGAAAACTTAAGGAAAAATTTAAATTTGCAACCCCCTGTTTAATTGTTTGTGTATACTTCAGTGAAAATGTGAAAAAATGTGTCTGGATATGATTTTAGTTTTTCTGGTCAAGTCTTTCAGTTAATAAATTTAGGTAACTACTGCATGGTTTAATTATTTTTTGGTGTTTTGTGATTTTCATTATTATTGGGCAAAGTAAAACCAACTTTTCTTTCAAAACTAATTTTCAGTTTTTCGTAGCTTGGGGGGGGTCAGTGGGGTAAAATTTAAACTTTATTCGGAAGTTCCATCCTTTTTTACATTCTCCAATATAATTAACCGCAATAAATCTGCATCAGTAGTTTGCTGTCAAAAGTTATTGACTACAGAGCGGAGGTTTATATTCTCAATCTGAATTTTAATGGTAACTTTTGTAGTCAAAGAGTTCATATTTTTAAATCAAATTAAACCAAAATTTCTACTATTAACAGAAAGAACAATGTTGGTTATTTTTTGATTTCACCCTTTACGTGTAAAATAAAATTTGACATTTATTAAAAACATTTGGAAAATTTTTCTACCAGTGAACGATGAGACATTGTTTACGTGATTGTGTAAGCAATTATACTAAAAAAACGTCTTATCAACCGAACGCCTTTGGGGAAACAAAAAATTTACATTCGAATTTTTACGAAGTCACCGTTAAATTTGTCATTCGATGGTTAAATGTCTTCGAAGTAACATCGTTTAGGGAAAACTTTTGAATTTGCAGCCCCCTACAAAATTGGTTGTGTATACTTTAGTGAAAATGTGAAAAAAAGTGTCTGGATAAAATTTCAGTTTTACTGGTCAAGTTTTCCAGTTCTAGATTTAGGTAAATACTACATGGTTTAATTATTTTTCGGTGTTTGTAATTTTTATTAGGTTTTCAAGTGTCTAATTTCAAACAATTAGCTTTTTGTGTGATGTTTTGGCAAAACTTTACATTTTTTAAAGTTTAGAATAAAATATTTTGTTGCAGAAATTTGTAAGCCGTTTTAGAAGTCAAATGACAATTTTCTACCAAATTAATACAAAGCAGTGCATTCGTTGGTGGTAGCACTTCAAAAAGCGGAAGACGCAACAATCCTGGCTCCTGTTTGTAATGAATAGCAAAATTGGGATTTATTCAGAGTAGTGAACAACCAACAGGTAAGCTTTTGAATTTATTTAAATAATATTTATGAACTGTAGAAATCTGAAAATGACATTTTCTTGCTTCAATTTGTTTTGCTGCTTTCCAAAATTAATTTAGTTTTAAATAACCAATTCCTAATTTCCTAATCTATCAAATTACAACAAATTTTTATTTGTACGCTTTTCTAAGAAATTTGGTTTCGACTTCTATTTTGTTCGTAATTGACCTCCCCCCTCTATGATGTCAAAATCTTCATCGAACTACCTTTTTATAACATCGCAATTCGGTCACAATTTTAACAATTGGTTTATATTGCTTTTGTAATTTGTAATTATAATTTGCCATCAAGACCAGGTCACTTTAGAAAAGTAAGTGGTAAAAATTGTTACCTAAAATTTGTGAAAATTTCTGCGAGGTAATTTAAATTTATTAAACTGCTTTTATGATTTTCCTTTTAACGAAATTTGTATTTCTTTTACAGAAGTAACCAATCACTTGTTGTTGCTAAGGGCCGATCTTCAAATTAATAAAAAGTAAGTAATATTTTCTTTTATTTCTAAATTTGCAATACATAAAAATTTTTTTGGTAAACTACATTTCCTCGAGTTCTTGCACTTTTGCTTAATTGTTAGCTTGATCATTTTAGTTATCCTTAAACAATTTATAGTATGTATTAAAAATTTTAAATTTGTCGCTTACATAAATGTAAATAATTTGCAGCGAGTTGAGTCATAACGGCTTTACAAATAATATCTACGTCATATTGCAAGTCACAACCTGCAGTTGAGCAAAAACCAAGTTCAAATTTAAGTTATTGTAAGGAAAGTCCTACTTTATCTATAATTAAGATAAAATCAGGTAAACTGCAAATTTTTATTTTCACCACTACCCTATACTAATACAATCTTATTTACAGGATTAATTTGAATTCCTTCCACTGTTGGTGGAAATTTCCGTATCAACCCAAAAAGCCAAAAGGTCATAGATGCTCTGATCTTCTAAATTTTACCACGCTGAGTGTCTTTTAAATAATCTTAGGTAAGCAAAAAATTTTGAATTTTTATTTTGTCCCTATAATAATTGCATTTTTATTTATTTACAGGATTATTTTTTTTAAATAATAAATGCGTGTTCGCGATAATTATTTCGAAATCCCCCGCGGTCGGGAGTGAATTGTGTCGAGTACGTACATATTTTGTAGTGAAAAGCTTCTTGTTGGAAGCTCTAAAATTCGTGAATCGTTTTCGTTTCTAATTTTCGCGGTCGGTATAGTGAAAAGTGTCGAGTTCGAATTTTATGAGATTAGCTTGATGGAAGCTTTAAATTTCGGGAAATCGCTTTGGTTTATAATTTTTCTAGTGAAAAAGTAGTGAAAAGTGTTAGTTTTGTGCGTGATGGTGATGGAAAGAAGAGATGGTGGTGATGGAGCTGTGCCGCGGAGTGGCATCGGGCTAAAGGACTACAGGATTAAAGGTAATCACAAATTTTTACTAACCTCTTATAAATAAAATAACTAATTTGTTTTTTTTTTGTTTAATGCAGGTAGGTCCGTAATGGCGGATGGTTTAACAACGAAAAAGGTTGGTGAAAATTAATCGTTTTTCCAGTGATGTAGGTAAAAGTGATTTGCAAAGTGTTTAGTGTGTCACGTCCAGATAAGGGGTAGATTTTATTTAAATTTACCCTAAAACCCCCGAAGAAGCGATCGTTAGGAAAATTTTTAATATTTCTTCATTGAGTACGTTCTGAAGTTTTCACTAATTTCAGAACAGATGACATAAAATCAACCATTTTTCCTTCTGTTTCAGATGCAAGTTTTTAATTTTTAGGATTTTCTTAGCTATTATTTAATTATTAACTGGGGTGCTTTACTGCAGAATTTTCATTTTGCAAGTAACAGATTTTGATGTGCACTTTAAAACTGACTAAGGAAGAGGTCAGAGAAAAATGGAGATCTTCAAAATGTTTAGTACGCTGAGTGGCCATAAATAATCGTCGGTAAGCAAGATATTTTAAATTTTCACTGTATTTCGATAATAATGTAATTTTTATTTCCAGGATTATTTTTTTTATTTCTTCCAAGTTGGGTGGAAATTTTTTATTTGGCCCAAAAGTAGAAAAAATTTCCGGAAAAGAGGTGGTTTTTCTCGGCTGTATAGTACCCCCGAAAAACCGTAAATAATCTTAGGTAAGCAACAAATTTTAAATTATTACGTTATCTCTATAATAATGACATCTCCATTTGTAGGATTATCTTTAATCGTTTTAATTGTTTCTAAGTTCCGCGATCGGGGTGAAAGTGTCGAGTTCGTTAAGCAAAAAGCTTGATGGAAGCTTTAAATTTCGCGGATCATTTCGGTTTTTAATTTTCAAAGTGAAAAGTGTTAATTTCGCGTGTGTTCGTTGTGGGTGTGTGGTGATGGAAGCGATGGTGGATGTGGAGCAGGCCACGGAGAGGCATCGTGCGACAGGACATCCGGATTAAAGGTAATCACAAATTTTTTTAATCATTTATAAATAATACTAAAAATTTTTTTTTTTTTATGCAGGTAGGTTCGTAATGGTGGATTTTCAGCAAAAAAGGTCAGTGAAACTTAATCTTTGTCCGGTGATGTAGGTAAAGTGAATAACAAGTGAAAAATGTGTCAATTGCAAATGGGATAGATTTTAATTAAAATGTATCTCGAAATATATACGGTAAGAAAAGTTTCAGCTTCTCACTGGATAAGTTCTGAAATTTGAAGTAATTTCAGAACAGATAAAATAGAAAAACCTCTATAGTTGTGTTTCAGATAAGAGATATTATACTTCAGGATGGCCACTTGAGCCCGGTTCGCCGGGCCAACGCCATGGACAAAGTTTATACTTTTTACATTTTGAAAATGTTTATTTTTTACGTTTATTTTTTGTAACGTTTAACGGATTGTTAAATTCAGTTACAAACGTTTGTGAATATGGACCTAAGTGCTCTATTTATAAGGGCCCTGTTAAACTTCATTAGCCCCAGGCTCCATAAAAGCTTAATCCGGCCGCGTCTGCAAGTTAGGCAACTTTCCGCACGAATTATCTTGAAACTGTCAGTCGTCAGTTTTTATTAACATTTTACAGGTTAAATCGGTTAAATGGCTGTCATAGCGAGATCCACCTGAAAAAAAATGTCTAGTGAAGAAAATAAAATAAATGTTTTATTAGAACGTTTAACTGGTTTAACCACAGTCAATCCTACTTTACGTTCTCAACAATTGCCTAATATTTCCAATGGTTCCGAACGGGGGAGCGGACGCAAACCAAATCGTCCCAGTTTAGGATGTATGTACTTGCCTTAAGTTTTCTTTTACTATTCGCCTAATATAAATACTATGGTGCCTACTAATCACGTTTATTCGTAGTGGAAAACTTATCATCAAACTCGCCAGTAATGAGGAGACCAAAGGAATTACCATTTTCACCAAAACGTAACGACAATCTTGAGACTGACAGAAAATTGAAAGAAATAATGAAAAATAGTGGCAAACTTAAAATTAAGGGTATCACATACATGACTGAGTTGAAGGATATGGAACATATCGAGGAGTTAGGGAACGGTACATGCGGACACGTAGTCAAAATGAGGCACAGACCTAGCGGAGAAATTATCGCAGTTAAAGTAATTTGTGGTGAATTGCGACGTAAAAACAGCGAAATTTAACTTTTCTTTGTAGCAAATGAGGCGATCGGGGAATAGCGAAGAAAACAAACGCATAATTATGGACATCGAGGTGGTTATAAAGTCGCACGACTGTGCTTACATAGTACAGTGTTTGGGATGCTTTATAACCGACGCCGAAGTCTGGATATGCATGGAACTTATGGCCACCTGTTTCGATAAATTGTTGAAACGGTTGAAGCAAGCCATACCGGAATACATCATCGGGAAAGTGACAGTTGCTGTAATTTTAGTGACCGTTTCTTTTGTCAGTTTTTACTACTCTTATTTTAGACCGTAAAGGCGCTGTCTTACTTGAAAGAAAAGCACGGTGTGATTCACAGGGATGTAAAACCGTCAAACATACTCTTGGATGAGCGTGGAAATATTAAGCTGTGTGATTTTGGTATAAGTGGACGCTTGGTGGATTCGATGGCAAAAACACGAAGTGCCGGATGTGCAGCATACATGGCAGTAAGTTGAAATGTCGGGGTAACAAGTTGGTCATTTACTTTGACACTTTCAGCCCGAGCGTATCGAGCCGGACCCTAACAATCCGGACTATGACATCAGGGCTGATGTGTGGTCTCTCGGGATTACTTTAGTCGAACTGGCTACCGGGGTTTATCCTTACCAGGATTGTAAGACTGATTTTGAGGTTTTAACTAAAGTGATCGGACAAGCTCCGCCTGTTTTACCAGAGAGGCTTGAGTTTACCCCCGAGTTTCGACAGTTTATTAATTTATGGTGAGGAGTTTATTGTGTAATAAGGAAGTGTTGTTAATTTTTAAATATTTTAGTCTCACAAAAGATCCAAAGCAAAGACCCAAGTACAATAAATTACAAAATGAAAAATTTATCAAAAAATTTGAAACTGCCAACGTGAACGTTGGTGAATGGTTTCAAAAAGCTTTGGAACAAGCAGACTTACTGGCAAATAAGAAAGCATTGCCTAGGTACGTTGCATGGTTAGTTTCATTTTTTTTATTTCTAATTTTAGCAGATTGTGTGTGAGTTTGCTTTTAACAGTTTGGCAGCTGCATGCATGCACTGTCGTAAGTTTTTCTAATCCTAACCAAAGACTAAATAAGCATAGATTTAAAAAGATTGGTAAAATTTGAAATCGTTATTCACAAAACAGTGTAAGTTAGTGGTCTCTGATCTTAAACATCGATCATTTATTGTTTACCTACTATTAAAATGTTCATGAACTTGAAATACTTTGCAAACAATAAACAATTGCACAGATCTAGGTTGTGAGGCTTTTGGATGTGTTAAATGACAAAATATGATGGCAATTTTTTACCATGACGTGGGGGGAGAAGCAGAAATTGATTTACCACAGTTTTGACTACAAAACAGTGTCGTATTCATTATAAAATAAGAAGCTGAAAGTTAAAAGGATAAAATCACCATATGCACATTTGAACTGTTAACAGGTAGTACCTTAGGGGCGTGGGGGGTAATCATCTCCATTATCAGTCCATTATTCAATTTCAACTTCTCACCCTTTTATTTCATAAAATAATACACACATTTCTAAACACAATAGAAATTGCATTAATAAAATGTAACTTTTTTTTAAACAAAATTTTGCACAAGTCTGCACCACTAGGGCTATGCCCTCAGGAACAGGAAAGACTTTTTATCTTTACTTAAAAATAAAAGCACTTATTTTGTGTTATGCAGGGGGGGGGGGGCATGTAGCATTTGCAACTTCTGCTACTGTGTTAATCTGGCACTGCCCTCATTACATTTTTTTTACATTTTTAAAGGGTCTAGGGGGCTCAGCTACCCTAGACTAGAAAATAGAAAAACAACACTAGAGATAAAATTAAGTATTATGTAGTTTAGGTGTCTGAAAAAATCTTAGCCTGACTTGGAGGGTAAAGTAAACAACAATTGGAAATCCGGGGGTTGGAAATCACATCAATCTCAATGGCTAACCATTTCAAACTTTTTCCAATTTTTTTCGTTTATTATATGATTATTTAGTCTATGCTGAAACTGAAATATTATTTTTTTCCTAGACACACAGCTTCACCGTTACTGTCAAGTCGGCGTCAAAACTTTACGTACCAAAGGCCTCAATTAGATTCAGCTCAAGCACCCTTAACAAATGGTAGCATAAAATCACCTCCGTCATCTCGAGTGGACACCACAAATCCATTTAATTCATTAGAATATCAAATTAAGCACTCTTATCAAATTAGCGGAAATTCTTTACCACCAGACGGTCGTTCCCACCACGCTTCACGTTTTACCAATTTTCACAATTCCGCTAGTCACCAAAGAGATAGTTCATTACCTTACACCTGCCAAAGCATACACCTAGCTTATAACCAAAGTGAGACAAGTAACGCTTCGTCGTCCAATCGAAGTTTTTCGCCTTATCGACCTTACCACGCTACTTATCAACCCAACAATTATTTACAAACCGTGCAAGGCGATAACAGAAACGAACTCAAGTCACCTTACCAGCAGAGAAAGATCTTAAACGAGAACAGGTGGCATTCTCCGGTCGGTTCACCTCTTCCGGTTCGAAATCAAGCAAATCAAGAACACCACGCTTATGGTAACACTAGTCCAATAGTTTTGCAACGTTTTTATCACCAACAGAAGCAACAACAAAAGGCGCAAGAGGCGGAGGAGGCCGCAAAAGAAGATTTAGGTAATAGAAAACTTTTTCTCCGAAATCGTGAAGTACTTCACAAGTTTTGATTTTAGGCAAACGAAAATTCGGTTCCTACATTAAACTTCAACTAAGTGACGACCGTAGTGGACGCTCTTCGAGGCATCAAAGTCCCGATCCGCCTCCTCGCTACAATCGCGGTTTAAGCGCCGACGGTCAAAGTCCTTTAGCTGCCCGTCAAAATTTTATCGAGTCGACCACTTCGCCTAGTCTGTGTAGAAGGTAAGTTTTGCTTTTATAAATTGGCGGTGGAAAAAATATTGAAAAAATTAAGATGACAAAATTTGTGTAGATACATTTCTCCATCTCCTCCGATTCCGCCTCCGAGAAGACTATCGGAAAGTACGTCTGTGCCTGGTTCTCCTCAACACTTGAGGGCACGTTTTAATTACACACCAGAACCTCAGCGACGTTTGTTCCAAAACAATGATATTTCGTCATAACAATTGCATTGTTACCGATTTGCTAGTCTCGTGTAAAATATCTAGGCAGGGTGTTGTAAGAAACTGTGTGTTCAACTCTGTAAAATTTTTGAAACTTGTCGGATTTTTCTAAAAATGTAAAAAACTTGGATTGTAGCTTTTTTACAGAGGAAGCTCGTAAAGCAACTGTGTATGTATAGAGTTTACCCTTCCGTGGAGAAAAAGTTGTGTGTTGTATTCATGATTATTCATATTATGTGTTGTGGAAGTCAAAAATTAGGTGGAGTATGATTGTTGCCTTTATTGCATGCTCAATACGGGAAAAGGTGCCTAATTTTGAAGAAAATTCTTTTTAGGTCGTTCAAATTGCTGTTTTAACATTGACTGTAAATTTAAATTTATTTTGGGCTACTTGCAAACAGAAAAGTTTATGTGGATGGTTTGAAATTAGGAGATACAGTGTAATCCGCTTATAATGGACTTTTGAAGGGACCAAAATATTAATCCATTATAAACGGAAGTTTATTTTAACTTAAACATAAAAGTTTAGTCCAAAAATTCGTTCATTAATAGGTGGATTACATTTTGGTAAATTTCATCAACTTATCAAAGCTTGCAATGTCTCTGTGGTATTCATTGTACTCGTCAAATGAACTCACTTTGTTTTGGAATGTACAAAAATAATGTTTCACTTTTCTAAAAACAAAATTTAACTAATCTTAGACTCAATCAAATTTTTACCATATGATAGAAGAAACAATTTAAAAACTAAATACTTGAGACGCCTCTCACGCATAAAGTTTTGGAAATAAATAGATTATGCTGTCCAGAACTTTTTTGGTAGAAAATAAACTTTTGTTTATTTGATTTGAAACTTTTCTAAAAAAAATGTCTAATCTGACTGGCCTATTCTGTTGCTTGTCTCCATAATCACAAAATTACGCACCTTGCCTCGTTATAATGCAGAAGCAATTTTTACTACGATAGTTGCCTCACATTAATTTATTTTAAATTCAAAAACGACGGTAGGAAATGGTGAAGAATTTTATAAAAAATTTTGTAACTCAAAATTTTGATTTATTATGCCTAAGAACCATAATATGCATTGCGTTGAATTTTGTAGTGGCATGATGATTGTATATAGCCAATTATAATGTTGGTGAGACTGCTTTTAACATTTTTTAACTTTAAATGTTTTTAAAGTTAACTAAATTGTGTTCTATACTGCCTCGATTGTGCAGCATTTTTACTAGTCTGAATTCCGTCAGGATGTTAATTTTGGTGGTTGCAGAAGGTGTATTATAATAAATTATTTTAAACTTATTTTTATCACGTTCCATAAATTTCACTTTCAAGTTTCAAATGACAATTTTTTTTGTTTTGCTTTTAGATTTTTGTTTGTATTTTTGTTTTGCTTTTTAAATATTTGTCGATTTGATTTTGAGCCATTGGACTAGAAATCCAAGTAATTCAATTCTTTCTTACTTTATTTTATCACTTAATAGTATTAAAATTGGATTTGCTTATTGAAAAAAAAATGTTTGAAAAATTTGTGTATAATTTTTATATTTGTTTTATATTTTTTATTTATTTTAAAAAATGTGATTTTTTGTTCTAGACAAGCAATATAAAAACTTTTGAATGCATTTTTCAAGATTATTTTTGCATTTTGTTGGGTAATAAAGACTTGACAAGGTTTGATGATTTCTCTTCTTTAATGTGAACTTAAATGAATTATTACTTGAAAATTGCACAAATCTTGTCAAGCTAATAAAATATTTTTAATATTAGAAGTTGCCATAAATATGATATTGTGTATATTTAATTAATTGTGTAAATATACCTGATCAAAATAAAAGCATTTTAAGCATCAAAGAATGTACCAAACTCATTTTAACCCTTTATTGTTTGCTGTTTTCCTTTGTAGTTTTTCGAGTCTCCAGATGGTAGTTTCATGGGATTTGAATGGCCACAATTCAACCACATTATTACAAAGGCAAAGAAGAGTTTCGATAAGCTAGGAATTCCTCATAAGGATTTTTTCTACTAATAAGTGGTGAAGAAAAATCAACAAATCTGAAATAGTTTGTGAAATTTTACAAGAGGGTGGTAAATAAAACTGAATTTCATCTTTATTTTTTCTTCTCAAATCCGTTTAAATTTTAGGAGTTTTACTGTTTTTTTGAATTTTTTACTGGAATTATGAGCAACGGTAATGGTGAATTTTTTTTCTCATTCTTTTTATTTTTTTATTAATTTGTTTTATTTATTTCTAATTATGTTTATTATACTTGAATATGCCCTAAGAAACCTGAAGGATTCAAGTGCTGATTTGGAGCAGTTTGCAGTTGTACAAGGTGAGTTGTAATAATAATTATTATGATTAATATTTGTATTATTGATTTAGTGATATGTTTTGAGGAGGTTCATTTTTTTTATTTGTACCAATTATGTTTTCAAAAGTATTTTTGGGTTGATAATAACGAATGAATAATCAGGAGTGTGAGAGAGCGTTACGAATAGACAGAGTTTTTTAACAATATCAATCAATCTTTTATAATCAAACTTCTGCTATTTCAAAATTTTTTTTCAAAAACTTTAAATTAAAACAGGACAAGTCTGTCCAAGCGTCCTCTTTTAAAAAGCATACATTTGTGCAAATTTTTTGAGTAATAAGCAAAATAACAGCGAATTACGAAAGTGTGTTTTCCAACTTATTTTTTAAAATTTAAACGTCAAACAGAATAATATTTAAATCAAGGACGATCGTTTCAACGTTTTTAAAGGTTATAAAGCCCTAATTTAAAAATATTGAAATAAAGAAGAACAATGTCGGATTCAGAAGATGATTACATGTCCAATAAACTCATCCTACAATGCGAAAATCAGGATGTAAGACCAGGATTGCTTTTTAATAAAGCACTAAAACGTCAACATGAATTTTTAAAAAAGGAGGAGGAAAGTAAGAGAAGAAAACCTAAGAAATACCACGAAGAGGAGCAAGAGTTGCGAGAAAAGGGTTTGAATACTGCAATTTCAAAGGATAACGTTGGTTTTAAATTGCTTCAAAAAATGGGATTTGAATCAGGAAATTCTCTAGGAAAATCAGCTACAGGAATTAAAGAGCCCATACTGATCAATATTAAAAATAACTCTTTGGGTGTCGGTCGTGAAGAACACGTCAAAAGTATTATTAAGGAAAAGCAGGAAGTAAAGAGTGAAATCCTTCGAATGGCTGAAAGTAACTTCAAAGCGATGAATGCAGAAAAGAGGAGTTTTATGACACTGCAAAAGGATTACTTTCAAGCTCAACGGATATGTGAAGAATTGGATTTCAAAATGAATGTTGCTGAACCTACATTACCATATTTCTGGACTAAACTTACCAGAAGTAAATTTAAGGAGGAAGAAGAGGATGAGAAAGAAGAGGAAATTAGCGAATTTAATTTAAACGAAATTTTGACTTATTTACGAACGCAGTATTCTTACTGCATTTATTGCGGCGATTTCGTAGAAGAAAATGAAAAACTATGTCCAGGGTATTTTCGATCAAATCACGACGAATAATTATTAAGAAAATTGTAGAAATATTTTCGAATTAAAATATCCCTATGAAATGTTTGACAAAAAGAAAGAATTAAGTGGTCTTTTCATTTTTATGGAAAATCATCAATTTTTCCCACTAGGTTGGCACATCTGCGGTGTTTTCAGTAGTTTAATTTTCTGCTATTTTGTATTAATTTTTCTTTTTATATTATATTCAAATATCGATAAAAGCGGTTAAATTATAGTATGAAAATTTTCATTCGGTTAATGAATTTTCCTTTGGGTTGATCCGGTTATTACAGTTCGTGGCGTCCTCTGACGGATTTTTGAAACCAAACGAGAACAACCTTAAATTTTATGTTTTTAACATAGCCTATGGGAACATTTGGAATTTATTTTTAATTTATATCTGGTTTCTTAGTTCGGTTTCAACAAAAATCCGATAGAGGGCTAATAACCGAATCAGTCCGGCTACTTATTCGAAAAAAATTGAAATTCTGCAAATTTGTACGTAACAGTTTTCCACTTTACTGTGAAAAATTCTCAGGAAAACTAAGTAAATTTCATTCATCAATAATTGTCTACCTGCTGGACCTAGTTAATATTATAAATGGTCCATCTACATACTTCCATGGTCCGGAATTAACGGTGTAAAGATTGTTTCTTTTCGTGGTTCGGAATCCACGGCTATAGAAACCGAATACCTATAATGAAAAAGTTGATTATTCAAATTAAACAACAAATTGATATAAAAAAACGCTTCTTTATTTTTCTAATGCTTTTTTTCTATAAATACATTAAACTATAAATCAACAACAGGCTGTAATTTATTGTAAAATTGCAAAATTAAAAACTATTTTCAACGAATACGAGCAAATTAAAAACAGTAAGTTAACTTTAAAAATACAATTTTTGCCTGAAAAAGTAACAAATACTGCGGATTTTTGTTTTCAGTTTTATTTTTTTGGTTTATGTACAAGTTTAACTTTAAAAAATCTACAATCTAAAAACGATGACTTGAAAACGACGGCTTCTTCCATCGATGTATTTCTGTAAACGTAACTGGGTTTTCAAACGCGACTTAATAACCCAATTTTTTCAACGATTTTAGATCGACGTCTTTGTAGTATTCTTCGCTGTTAAAAGATTAAAAATGTGATAAATTTTAACAGATTTTTCAGAAATTACAATTTTGGGAATCGTATTATTTTTTTTTTTTGAAAAAAATATTTGTACATTATTTGACCCAAAATTTTTTTTCCGTCTATTCTTCTTTATTTGGGTATTGACGAGGAAGAAACTTTTACGGTAAATTACTCAAGATTTTTCTTTCCCTATCTTTGGAAGGTTAAAAGGAAATTTTGGTTACATTTTCTTGAAGAACCCTAAGTTTTTTCTTCTATCCTTGGCGAGCTTTTTGCAAATGAGGAAATGAAGGGATCGGTTCGACCTAATTATATAATAAAATGTGGACAATCTCACCCCAGCATAATGCTCCTTTTTGAACTTTTTAGGCCCGACACCTCGAATAAATTGTTTTGAATATTTAAGCATTTTTCCCCTCTCTTTTTAATTGATTTAACCGTTACTTTTGGAAATAACCTAGCATATCATGGTTTTTACAGTCTTGTCAAGGAAATAAAGGATTCCAAAATCAAAGACATTCGAAAGCAAGAACTGTTTTTCAGTTTCAGTTCAACGGTGATTAAAGATTAGGTTTAACTAAACCACAGCAGCTGGGTGTCATCGAAACACATAGCTTTAATTAGCGAAGTAGTTGCAATTTTTTTTTATTAAATTAGCACACCACAGCTGCTATGGTTATTTGCATTAATTCAGACAGTGAAAGTTCGATGACCTTGAAATCTCAATGACCTTGAATTGACAAAATGCCTTTTAATTTTTGAATTGGAAAATACGAAAAACTAATTGGGAATTTAGGAATTGGACGTTAAGCGTTTCTAAAATACATTTAAACCGTCAAGCATCAAAATAGCAAAATAATCCTGAAGGATTTTGTAAGCCAAAGCAAAAATTCAGTTTTTAAGTCAAATTGATGTACAAATATTACAAATTTTAACATGCAGCTTCAGCTCGTGGCACCCTTCACAAATTTTATTTGAGCTGAGCCTGCTCAGAACCGCATCCTTATTTTTTTGCGTTACCAACCATAAATACCAACTAAACAGTGATGTTAATTCTTCAACCTTTTAATTTATTTTGTATGATAATGAGTGGGAAGTGTTACAATATTAATTGTTACGATGGAAAAGAAGTAATGTCTACCACAAGTATGTTAATTTGATTAAAAACTATAATATATAAAATTAGGATGTTTAAATAAAAAGAAAAGAAAGTAAAAATTATTTGTTTATTAAATTATACAAAATATTTGTACCGAATGGAAAATAAAAAAAAACTTTTCATTATGAATATAATTTTCACTATAAACACAATTTAATTCTTTAACTAGTTTTTTTATCATTAGAGCAGCGAGTCAATCGGTCAAGTGAATACTTCTGACTATTTAAAAATAATAGCAACTAAAGTAATTAAATATTTGTATATCAGTTGTTCGAGTGACACCTGCTAGGTGAGAATTTGAAATTTAATTATCCGAAGATTCTGGGACGTTGCGTGATGGTTGAGCTGGTCTTGGTTTACCAGGTGGTCTGGGTGCAGATGGTGCTGGTTTCGACGAACCACCACCTCTCTCTAAACCTGCCAATAATTCACTCTTGCGGATACTCTTCAAATCCAAATCGCCGTAGTAGTCTTCACTGTAATCCCCATCAAGTTTTGGTTTTTCATTTTTTTAAATTTATGTAGGTTAGGGTTAGAAAGGAAAATTTTTTGAACATGATTTTCAAAAGGCAAGAACAAAATTTGACCTAATTTCTTATCGAGGAACGATTTTTAAGTTAATAATAAAAAAATGTTAGTTAAAATTGGATTACGAAGATAGAATGCATGCAATGAATTAGTTTAAGATTTGAACGAAAGAAAATTTTGCTTACCATCCTTGAACATCTTCGGGATCTTCACAGTTTCCTGTACCATCGGAGTCTCCAATTTTGAAAACGGTTCCAATGGGACATCCATATTCACGTGGAGTTCCTTCTAAACAGATGTAGTACTTTCTGCAGTCATCTGGGTGAGCGTGTCTTGTGAAGCTACCAGTGTGGGTTGTGGTACCTGTGTTTGGGCATTGGAATCCTCCAGCTACTTCTGCAAAATTAAACAAATTTTAATTTGAACTTGGTTACTCCTTTCGCTTCTTACCTTCGTTTTTACATTCTGGGACTTCATCAGCCCACATACAAACGCGAGCTTCGCGATCGTATGCAAGACCGGGAGAACATTGATAACGGGAAGCTTCTCCGTTCCAACAATTCCAGAAGACGTCGCATTTTGCTTCGTCGGCGAAAATGCCGTATAATCGAGTACAATGTGGTGTCGTAATTGGTGGTTCTAAAACATCGTTGTTGTTAATAAATTTGACCATCAAATTTTCTTCTCACACTTACCTAACTCTAATCTATCACCACAGTCGACGTTGTGAAGGTAGTCACAGTTTTCAGTCAAGAATTTGGAATCGGAAGCGTCGAAGGCCAAACCATTTCCGCATGTTTTTAATTCGGCTTGGTTATTATCGCACTTCCAGTATTTATCACAGGATTTGTGGTGTGGGTAGAAACCAAAGTCATCTGGACATTTGAAGTTGTCTTGTGCCAAAGCTGAAATAATTTTTAAATGTTTAGAATTTCTGCTCGATTAAGTAAGAATTCTTGAGACTTTTATAATTACACCTAGCATTCCAGAAGTGTTAGTTACAGGGCGTTACCATCAAGGACGCAGTCGTGGTCATTCATGCGACAAGAGAAATAAATTTTCTCAACTTTCGATTTTGCTACTCGCATATTTTCATAACGAAAAACATATCTCTCGAGATTTGAGAGGAATGAAAAGGCAAGAAAGGTTGGGCGTGGTGGGCATTTGCATGTTGTGTAGGTGAAAGACCGTAATCTGGGACACTTTTCAATTTAACTTTTAGTTGGTAAAGCATGGTTAGGCAGAGAAAAAACTGGCGCGGCACCACATATGAAATATTTACCGGGTGGCGGATTTTATTGCCCATAATGGTGGCGTAACTCAACTTGAGTTACCATATCGACTTATGGGCATCGCAAATAATCTACTTTCCATTTTTCTTAATTACATGTACGCTTTTTGCCGAAAGTTAAATTGGAATTTGGGTTACGTAAAATTTGACGAGACAATTTGCACGCACCTCTTTAAATTGCTTTGACGACTTTCGCAAGGGCAAGAAGGTTAAGTAATTTAAAAACGAAGGTGCAATGATCGGCATTTTCATCTTTCCACATGGAAAATTGCCAATTTTTTATTCGAACTACTTTTTTAATTAATTAATAAAAAAATATGTTGTTGGTTCATCATTTGAATGCATCTCAAATTTGAAAACTAGTTTTGGAAATATACTAATTCTAATTATAGATAAACTGGTTAATTTGTTTTTGAAAAATTAAGGTCAACAGGTATTTTTAGTAGAATTCTTCGCAAATATTTGTATAATTAATTAATCGATTTCAATTAATTATGCACTCTTATTTATTACAACTTTTTATTATTTTAATATTCATGTTTAATTTTTAATTTTTTTCCTTGCGTGACGACTTTACTGTTACTATGTACGAAATGGGTGAAGCTTGAAAGCATGGAAACTGCAAGGAAAGTAAGTTATCACGCGCGGTTACGACTTGAATGGGTGACCCATTCGGTATCTGGCACGGTTTTGTCAAAAAGTCTAGCAAGGTTAGCGTCTCGCTAGAATGAATCATTCAAAATCATTAGGAAAAAGAAAAATAGCCTGGATTATCAAAAAGAAGGTTTGATTGAAGAAAATGAAAGACTAGGAAAACTATTTGGTTGATGGAATTGAATTGGAAGTTGAGCTATCTCAGACCAGGAAATGGGAAAGTTCATTGCATTGCAAAAGGGAATAGTAGTTATAATTGGAGAGGATGGGAAAATTATCCAGGTTTCAGTCATGGAAGGAATTGAATTAGGTGGTGAAAAACCATAAGAGGAGAGATGTCAAAAATAAGCAGAATAGGAACCAAAACCTTGTAGGTTAAGAAACCGAAGAAAACTAAATCACGTCAATGCCTCTTTTAAAACCTTGAATTGACCCCAGGAAACCATAGAACTTGTCTAGGAATGCAGGAAATTTTACAAGACCTTGACAGACTACATCATCGTGATGTGATGATTTCCTGGTTTCTAGAGATCCAGAATCGGTCAGGAGATGGGACTAGAACCACTTTTGACCAAGTAAGCAGGGCCTGGTGGAATGAAATAAAATTGTCCAACAGGCAAGTTTTTTTTGAAGAAAAAGTACTAAATATTTGGTTACCAGGTGAAAATGAAGGGTAAATATGTGCAGAAAATTACAGTTTCAATTCAAAGATGAATTGTTTCAGCTTAAATTATTTATTATCTGCTGAAGACGATCCAATTGAATCTTTTAATTTTGTGGCTTGAGAATACTTGACTGAATTGAATCAACAATGTGAGTTTCTTTTTTTTTTTTTTTTCTTCTTTTTAGGATTTGAGTCTCCAATGTTCCTACTAGCTGCCGTATATTTTTCTTTCAATATTTCAGGAGCTATATGTGTTTTGATATGTTTTATCTTCCATCCATTACTATTCGTTTTATTTTGTACCATTCAAATTAATGGTAAATTTTTGAAAATGGAAAAGTTTTCTTCCATAACAATTTTTTTATTGCTCTTTGGAATACTTGAATCATTTCTCATCAAATTTCGTTCCCAAACTGAAATTTTGGATAAGTGGCAGCTTGGCAGCTTTGAATATCCAAATATTTTTATCTCAAATATTTCTTCAAATGTTATTCCGGGTTATCGACTGATGAAGTGTTTGGATATGAAATAATAGCTGAGTAAACATTTTGCTTGCAAAGAAATAAATTATGCAAGAGAAAAGTGGATCGGCAAATCTTCGATGGAAACGCCAAACGAGTGCTTTTGACCCGAGAAAAATTTGCAATTCGAAGAAACACTCGAAATCAAGTTTTGCTGATGAAAAGTACATAAACGAAAGTAAAGTGAAGTGAACTCATCGATATTCTAAAAATACTTCATCCGCACCTTAAAAATGTAACAATTACGTGGTGCGTCTTAAACAACGAAAGTGATTACTTAAAAAATGGAAAAATTGGTAGTATCGAAAGTTACTTGAAAAAGTAAAAACCTTGAAAATTTAACGGTGTTCTGAAGAATAATCGGAATAAATGCAAGATAAAAAGAATTCAAATTTCTTGTAACGAATGGTTTGTTGATGTTGGATATCCTGTAACTTTCTAGTAGACTCAATTAAGGTGAATGTTAAGGTCGTTTGATATTTTTTGTCAAGTAGAAAATTATAAATTACTTTTATTGGTTCTTAGATCTTGTGAAATTGAAACAATAAAATTTTGATTCCATCTCGAGAGCAAAAAGCTTTCAGCTGCAGGCTGCTTTTATATTAATCAGTCTTAAAATTTTTTAATATTTGATCAAGTTAATTATTATTATTATATTTTTGAACTGATATTACGCCATACAAAAAGCACACTTTCACGTCGTCGAATGTTGTTCACATTTGGTCGAGCAGGAAATACTACAATGATATAATCCAGTTGTAAATTAATACAAAAGTAATTAAAAATCACAACAACAAAACATTGGAGGTAATACATAATTTCATTTATTGTATAACGCTCGATATTTAAATTTAATAATTTTCATATCTTTCGGTTACGCAACGAAAAACTTCTCGACCAAAAAATTCATAATTTATGCAAAAACAATTTCATAATAATTATTTCTGTTTATATAAGAATTTTTAATACTTGTAAGAACGATCAGGGGCGGATTTAGGGGTCGACCGGTTCGACTGAAAAACGCAATTTCGAAAGTAAAGGATTTCACATGAAAGTTGTGTCTTTTAGAACTAAATGTGTTAATTGAGCTGAAAAATTAGAACATGAAATGTAATATTAATTGAAACGCAAGTGGAAAATGGTAAATTATACGCCACGGATATCATATAAAATTGTTACTTTAATGTTTTTATTGTAAATCATTGAGCATTAAATCGTCGATTTTGTAATTATGTAAAAGCAAATCGACAGATAATATAATAATAATTAATTAATTGAATTTAAAATAATTAAACCTTGAGTTAAATTTCTAATATTATAATCAGATAATTTTATATTTTAATTTGTGTTAATAAAGTTTAATTCTTAAGGATTCACGAAGGTTTTTACTACTGGAGGCTTCAATGCCGGACGAAACGACAAACCCGAAATAATTTTTTTTTTTAATTTTTAAGATGAAGCGAGTTAAAAATTTTATTCCACAAAACACTTTTTTTAGATTTAACACAAATTAAAATTGGGAGCCCTATTTTTTTATTGTAAATCCGCGTTAACGTGTAGAAGAAGACACTAAATTACATACCAATTGATGTGAGTGCACTTAGCACTAATAAACACGATATCCTCTTCATTTTGTTCACTAAAGAATATGTATAACTGTCGATTTGCAAGCGGCCTCCTTACTTTATACCTACCGCTGCAGGCCCCCCCGCTTGTCGATTCTTTTAGTAAGCTTTCCGTCATTGAGAAAGCATTGTGCATTCTGCAACTCTTAAAGACATTGAATTGCCATCTTATTGGATTTTTATTTCGTTTTCGGCTTTTTCATTATTTTTTGAATTGTTCCAGAGGCACTTGGCATTTTTTTTGTACATTATTAACTTTTCAAAGTTTTTAGGTAGGAGGTGTAGACCGAACGAAATATTGGTTACTCACAAAAATTTTAATTTAATTTTATGATTTTTTTTTTGCGAAAATTTGCACACCACGGTTTTAATCTTCACGCTGTGTTTGTTTCATGGATCATTATTTATTGTTTAATGTTGTTTTATCTTATTTTTAATTGTATTGAACTTTTGATTACTAATGTGTCTAAATTAACCCAATTTTTTAGAAAAGCGTTTTATGGTTTTTAACTTTCTATCAAAGAGTTTTGAATTTTTTGAGATCTGTATGGTTAACTGAAATTAATTTCATTTTCGTTTGCTTCATTTTTCTGATTTTTAAAATTATTTGACATTTTAAAATCGATAATTTTGAGAGAATTAACATTAAGTTAATGAAAGTTATTTTTGGAACTTTACGCTCTTGGTTGTATTATTTGCATAAACGGTTCCTGTTGAATGTGAAATCTTTCAATTTCCTAAGAAAATGCACGTAGAGTACCTGATGTGTATTGAATAATGCATTTTTGAGCAACTCTTGGAAGCATGTGGGAATTATTATCTATAGTTTGGATCGTCTACTTTGTTATTGCATTTTAAACTGAAATTTGACGATTTAATCGGAATCTTAAAATTATAGTGTTAAGCATTCAGTTTTAGCGCTAAGTTATTCAATCACAAATTATTTAATCTTCCAATTTATCGGCTGCTGCAATTGTTTTAAAATTTTGTTTTTTATTTTGAATAAGATTCCATTTTCCTCCTCTCTTCTGTAAATACACTAAAACGGTGCTTGCCAAACAAATAAATTTTTGGTATTTGCTGGGGATCATGGATTTAAGTATTTTATGAAAAAAAAACTATAAAAATTATTATCTAACGTTTAGGGGTTTGTGTATGACATTTCAAGTGTCAGCTCTTCACTTAGCGTCAATTGCTTTATAATTTTAATTATTAACATTTAATTTACAAGGCGATACAAGACTAAGTAAATTTGCTTTCAATTTTTTTTCTTCAGCGTTAACGCATGGTTCTATCTCCGGTAGGCGAAGCGGTAATCGATGTTGAAACGACTTGACCTTCACTTTTGTGGTTTCATTTTATACGATGATCTATGGATTTTCCGGATGGTAAGAAAGAATTGAAATGAAAAATTGAACATTAAATTGTAGCAGAGGGGTGAGTTGAATTGCAATTACTGTACTTATTTTAAATGGATGATAACGTTTACAATTTTTTTTTCTATTTTTTTTTTATTTTCTATTTACGAGTTAAAATAGTAGCGGTAAAAAAGCTTTTTCCATGTTTGTATTATCTTGTCGTCTTCGTCATATTATGTGGGTAATTCAAAAAAATTTTCAGATTTTGTTCCCTCTCATTTTTCTTTTGTCTAAGAATTGATTACATTTTTTTGTTAAATTATTTATGGCAAATTTAGACTCTTCTTTACCCAAGAAAGTATTTAAAGGGAGTTTAATGGATTATCTCCCCCCCCCCCCTACATTGACAAAAATATTAATACAAGTTCACGTTATCGCGACTTTACTGTATTATTTTTTTGTATTTTTTGTATTTTTTTGTATTATTTTTTACTATCTTGGCAAAAGCTTTATGTTATTTTTGACGGTTATTAGATTTTAAAGGGGTTTTCTGGTCTAGACGGTCAAATTTTAGGTGTTTTTCTAGGCGTAATAAATAAAAAACGTTAAACATTTTTAGGATCGGTTTTTTTATCAGTTTTTTATTAACATTTGAAAAGTACAAAAAAGTTTAAAAAACAGGAAAAAAATCAAAATTAAAAAATGTACAGGCCGGCAAAGTAGGGACTTAAAAAAAAACGCTTTACCCTGGTTGACATAATTTCGACCCCTTCGGTGATGTAAAATAAATTTTTTTAGTGAATTCCTACAGGGTAAGGATGTCATTTTTGTTTGACGAAAGCGATTTGAAAAAAAAATTTTTGTTGAAATAGCGTCTATGTAAAAATAAAATTTGTTTTTTTCTTGGTTTTTTCATCTTTGGGAATTTTTTTAAAATAGTAAAAAAACAAATTTTCAAAAAAGCCCTCGTCAAACAAATTTTGAATATACTAAGAAACTCTGTAAAAAATTTCAAAGCAATCGGTCCATTAGAACTTGAGAAATCATGTCAACCGATTCAAAAAACGTAGTTTTGAGAAAAATGAGTTTGGAGTCATTTAATGGTGTATTATACTTACATTTTTTTAAACAGCTGTAATTCCGAAAATAATTTCAATTTCTAAAAATCCTTTTACAGGCATATTTTTCAAGGTCTAAACTTTGAAAATATGCAAGAAAAAAATCGATTTTTTTTTTAATTCTAGATCAGAATACTGCCTTAAAACGTTTAATTTGAACAATGTTTCAAAAAATCACCCGCGGCGCTAGTTATTTTTACTTTATTTTTTACAAAATTTTTAGAGTGAATCAGAATTGCTTCTTCATCATTGATTTATTTTAAAACCGAAAAGCCTAAAAATGCATTCTCAAAAACCAAATTAACATTTATAATAAGTAATGGTAATTATTGCCCATTTCGAATGATTTCAAGCCTAATGCAGTTAAAGAGGTGGCAGCATCCTTTAATTAAAATTTTATTTAAAAATTCAAATTACTTTAAAGACAACAATAACAAATTATTCTGTTTGAGCTTTCTTACGTTAAATTAAAACGTTAATATTAGTTCTTAATTTTGATATTATGAGTGCAGCTTTAGATTAACGGTCAATTTTAAAAAATTGATTTCCTGTAATAATTTCCTGTAATACTACTACAGATTAATGTGCACACTGACCGTAGGTACTGCTAAAAGACTTTCTCTACAAGAAATTTTTTCCGCAATATTAAACTCATGTTTTGGAAAAGTCGATCAAAATCAAGGTTTGGTACAATTTTAGTTTTTGATGTTTACCACAAAAATTTTATTCGGTTATTTAAAATGCTTTTATAACCGAATTGTGTCCCCTCCGTACAATCCCGTTTCTGAAATTTTTATTTCTTTGATTGATTAGGGTTAACTGTTACTAAAAATGTACCGAATTAAATTTTTCATATAAGAGGAAAACTCTTAAGGAGACGTTTAAATTCGGTTAAAATTTTTTAATTTTATAATTATTTTGGGTCTTCCTTACTTAGGTTCAAAAAAGGACTGTAATAGGAAATAAGGTTCACCAAACAAAGGGCAGTATCGCCGGCCCCTCATTGCAATTTTTTTTAAATTTATTATCAGTCGTATAGAAAGCGTAAGCGGAACTTAGTGGGTTGAGTATTAGTAGGTGGGCTATGAGGCTTTTTGGGCACTGCTGATATCATTTTAACTGGAGTTTTGATTTCTATCTATGATTTCAAGGGTGTAATTAAAAAAATATCGCGGTTTTCTGTTTAATTAAATTGATTCGGGTAGTTTAATTTTAAAATCTTGTGATTTTTTGTACCTAGTATGTAATTAAAATTATTAAAATGTTTAATCAAAAAATTTATAAGCTTTATGTTTAACTGAATTGAATTTGGAAATCTAATAGTTGATTGCCGTGTAATTAATTTGATTGGTGGTTTGAGGAACTGCTCACTAAAGATGTTATTTACAAAAAATTAACGAGATCTGATAGATAACATTAAAAGCTATGGATGAACGTCAAATATTGATTAATTTAGGAAATAATCGAGATTGTAAAGTTTTGATTTAGCTTATTATTTTTGTGGTTTTTGGTTCTATTTCACCCAAATATTTGACTGATCCATAAAATTTGATATTTACACTCTCAACTACCATAATTTCAATAGAAAATTTTTGAAATTCTGTGGACAGTTATCATCTTCACCCCAATAATGTCCGTCTTTTATTGATATATCTATTTCTTGATTCCTTTTTTTTATTAATATAATATTAAAATGGACACACATCTTCAAGAATTATGATTTTAGGCGGTTTTAATTTTTAATTTAATTGCCTGTAAATAATTTTTTTTTACTTTATTGTAGGTTCCAAAGCAGACGTGTAAATCCCAAAGCAAAATGTAGACCCCAGATCCTACCTTACCTCAGCCAAGAAGTAAAGGTCCATGGCATCTATTTGTGCAAATTAATCGTGGTAAGACTAAAGAAAAATTATTTTGTAATTGTAAATCAATTACAGTCATTCAAAAATTCGTTTCTTTGAAGTTATTTGAATTTTTTCATATAGTGCTTAATTTTTTTAAGTTTTCTTAAACTCCGTTAAGCCACAAAGCCCATCTACCGATCAATACATTTTTCTTCGTTTAAGCTTGAATTTGCCTTGTGTTATCTATCGTTGACTACAATTTTAGAAAAATTCGTCCTGCTATAGTTTATTTTTTACTATCTTTTTTTGAATCGAGTAAAAGTTTTAAAATTGAAAATGTTCAACTTTGTTAAGCCTAGCCTGAAAATTTTCAATTGTTTTAAACAATTTTAATTCTTTTGGCATCAAAACTCCAGTTTGGAGATTTAAATATTTCCTCTAAGTTTTCGTAACTTCTTTTTAAGTTTCTTCATCAATTCCACCAAATTGAGTTTGATTCTTACTTGATCTTGGAAATTATTTCATCAGCTCAACAGCGATCGTTTGGATCTTCCTGTTCGTAAGTTTTGACAGGATGTTCATTCAATTAGTTAAATAATTTTTGTTTTATAATAATTTTACGTAATGAAAAATTATGTTAAATTTGTAAATTTTCAAATAGTTGTTTAGCAAGTTGACAAATTTGTTAATATTTTAGTGAAAGGTGAAATTACCTTCCCGGCACCCAATAAATTACATCCAATAACCTTACGTATCTGAATCAAGTATGACGATATAATAACTTTTAATAGTAATGACTAAGTTACTTTTCATTGTAAGCAGATACTTTTTTTTAATGACTTGGACGTTATTTTTAATAGGAAGTTAAATTTTGAATCGACAATTAACTTTGGAATAAATCGTTTAAGCGGTGGTGACCATAGCACATGAGAAATTGGATCAAGGTAAACTCGACTTTAGGTGTGGCACGCAGTAAATTGTCCTGCATGTTGATGAGGAAACGATCCATCTTCACACTTTTTCTGTTCCAACACTGATTGGCTTTGCAGTACTTGTTAAGTTTTTCTTTTTCAAATTTTTTGTTGTGAAACTTGATTGGGACATTAAAATTGTATAATTTTGTCATAACAGCGATACAGGTG
The DNA here is from genome assembly GCA_905340355.1 of Rhagonycha fulva. NCBI lineage: Eukaryota > Metazoa > Arthropoda > Insecta > Coleoptera > Cantharidae > Rhagonycha > Rhagonycha fulva. Next base: position 2,517,492 of record HG996556.1, on the reverse strand, counting down.
CTTGGTTAGGGGCAATGTCGTCCAGAAGAAGGCTTGGTTTGGTCTTGATCCAATTTTTCGACTAAAAACACCTTGGACGACTAAAATCGTTAAATTGGGATTTTACCAAAAACTTGCCATAACGCAAAATTGTAACATTGTCTAAATTTATTTAATTTTATGATTTACGAGTATTTTGACCTCAATTTGTCACCTCGGTGTGGTTTTTTGCAATTATCGTGAGGAGTAAAGGTTGAGAATTGTAAATTCTGTAATTTGTTGATTTATTTAAAAAAAATTAATAACGTTGATTGACACAACAGCTAAAATGTTACTTGTTTTAATTTTGTTACTGAAATTTCCTTAACGCGGAAAACTTTGGTTACAAAGTTATAAACAACGAGGACTGCCAACTGCCATCGTCCGTGACATTTTGAAAAATATCTACATCCCATGGTGGAACTTCTTAATAGGTTAGTGCAGTTTTCACGATCTGTTTATGCGATAAAAGGAAAAAGATCGTTCCTAGATATCCTAAAATGCAGTGTGAATCATAATAAACTACTATTCAAAAAAGTACAACAATTTACCTTGAATTTTTCGTTTACATAGTTAATTTTGTAGAATCGGTCGTTTTCCTTCAAGGATATTTGCAGTACAGATTCAATTAGTAATCAGAGAACCACTCCCATTTTCAGTATTAATATTATTGTTATAAACTGTTTAATAAAAATAACGGTTATTTAATTTTTCTGCACTTAGACAATACTGTTATTATCGAACGTTAGCAATTTACCGGTAGAGCATTCAACTTTAATTTTATTTTAGCGAATAAATTCGATAATAATCATAATTATTTTACAGCGTTCGATAATCCATTTAAGGATTTGTTTCTTTTTTAAAAAAATTCTCGAGCCTTGCCCCATTTGCGATGTTGATTTATGTAATTTATAAATAATGATTCAGGGTCGGGTCGGTGAAGATTTTATACTTTTTGCTTCTTTTGTAGCCCCTCACGTGTTTCCTTGTTTGAAAGCAGAGTTATTCGCAAATGTAGGTTATTTTCCGACTCGATCGTGAGTTTATAAACAAACATTCTGTAATTATCAATTTTTAATTTGAATTTTAAATAATTCACACTTTTTTATTATAAATATTAATTTTTGTAACCTGTTCAAGAAAGTGTGATACAAATACGCATTTGTATACCTTAACACATTCCTAATTATGAAAAATTTTTATCATAGAAAGTTAATGAGTACATACGAATTTTATAATGCAACCAGATTAGAAAATTACATAAGATAAATAATCCGCCAATTGTAACCCCCTTTCGAACCGGTAGCTCCGAGCAAGTTACACTCACGGTATTATTCGAATTTCCCCCCACGTGCTTTTTACTTAAAAAATGGAAATCGATATAAAAATCAATTTATTTTCTTAAATATATTAACAAAAGTATCCATAAATAGACGATTAGCTTCAGGGCAGATGTCATTTGTTATGTAATAGAACTCATTTCTCAAATGAGAAAGTGAGAAACGCAACCTTTATAAGTTAAATGTTCATAATTGGTGTACATATAAAAATTGTAAAATTGGTATTTCTTTAAAATTAAATGTCAAAATTAGTATTATTCAAAATAGTCGATCGAAAAATTAATTTATGTTGTCGAACGCAATTTCAAAAAAAAAATTATTAACTTGATTGCATTTGGGTTAAAATTAATTATCAATATTTTAAAGTAAATGTTTTGACTTTTAATTTCAAAAAATTACAAAATGCACAAACATCTCGTTGCAACATTATTTCGCATGGCATCGTCGTTCTTAATGTCGTCAATTTTTATATTATCTTTTACGTAATTGCATGCTTTTCTATAAGAACATAAATTTAATTTTTATCAACAAGAGTCTTATAATTTAGTTCCCACTGGGGGGAGGGGTGGAATCTCGGGAACTGTACCTACAGTCCCCGATAATTTAAGGAAAATTGTGTTACCTTCTTCCAATTTTTTATATTTCTGCACTTTGATCACAAAACTGTAACAAAATTACCTTACTGGTTTGAATGCGAATTCGCGAATCGAATAAAATTCAAACGATTTAATTTAGAACGGTTTTGTAGGGGATCAATAAATATTTTTTGTTGATGACATTTTTGTTAACATTTACGAAAAACACCGGCAAGGTTAAACAGATTACGATTATTTAATGTCAATATTGGAAAGATCATAAACAATTTTTTTTGCTAGCCATAAAGTATTTTTAATTAAAATTTCGAATATTAACGGTTTGGTACCATGCCAGTGTGTCACGATTTACAATCAACCGAATCACGAATAAGACCCATCTTCAAGGAGAACCACTTTTCATTTAGCTTTTGCTTTTCTTTATTATTAAATTCAGGTTTAAAAAACACATCATTTAAGCCTGCCGCATACCATTCCCTAACTCAAATTATGTTTTCACTTTTTTTTATTCAAAAGACTCTTCCAAGTTACAGAACAAAATTAATAATTCTTAGTAAGGCTGAGTTATTCACATCGGATAGGATACGTTCCATAGTTCTGATTGGTCTATAACGTTAATCAACGCACAGTAAAAGTAGTCAGGCGCAGCTGAAAATTGTCGACTTAATCTGATCTCCCTTCTTAAGAAACTAAACAAATTACATGAATGTAATAAATAACTTTTTTAATGGCGCTGTCACGTCTGCATTCCATATTTTCTTAAAAATTCTATTGTAACCTACAAAACTTGGTATAATAAGTTACGTTTGAATTTTTCTTCATTATAATATTGACTCTCAATTTTATTTAGAAAACTCAAGAATGTTAGAAAATAAACCATAAATTAAATTTAATGTTTGTAATGTAGATCACTGCATTTAATATATGCAAATGCTATTAATGGGTTTTAATTAACAACAAACTTGCAATATGTGATCCAACTTGTATCATTAGTACTTAAAGTAGGTAACCTTTTCTTATTAATACAGAAAGCGCAATTAAACCTAATTAATTTTTTATTCGCTCATTCATTCGATGTATTAGCGTGAAATATCATTTACATCGTAAATTATGGAAAATTAGCTTCAGGGACGAAACGAACTTTTTTCGGAGTGAAAAAACTTTCTGCACTCACTCCGTATCATAATTTTTGACTATATTTTGCAATAAACGTTTGTTCTTCACTACCCACTCCCTCATTATGATATGTTAAATTTTAATTGTTGAGGATGGTACTACCTATAGGCCCACATAAAAATGCAATGCAATAAAACAATAAAACGGTGATGTAATTTTGACCACGAAGGAAAATTAAAATTTAGCTATTAATTTGGTCATAATTTTGCATAACTTACTAAAATGTCAACTTCCAGTGTGACATTTGCCCTTTCACTTTCTTCGGATATATATCTAACATTCGATTTAAAATGAAACAAAAGTTAACATTTTCTGAAGACGCATTTGCTAAAAAAATTTAAATTTTAGCACCTATAAGGGGACGTAAAGGACGTCGATCCCGTCCGTGACTTCCTCTCCATTCGGGAAACGTGAGTTACCGTGTTAACGTGTCTCGTCAATTGACTCACTGATAGTAACATAACGGATAACAGAGTATCTTGGCTTTTTATAATAAATAATTCAGGTATTTTATGACCACTATAAAATTAATAATGCATTCGTAATCATTAAACCATTCATCGAAAAAGTTACGCAATTCAAATTATTGACATCCCACATTTTAAGTACGTGCCTGGTACCCTGGCTATTTTAGTAGATTCAAAAAGGCGTTAGGATATTGCAACTTTGGTTAATTTAAATAATACATTTTTCTTTGTGTTCAAAGGGTGTAGGTGCTTTGTTATATTTGGAAATGGACAAAATTAGAAGAAATGTTGAAACGTTTTCCACTTGCGGTTTTTTGTTGGCTGCTTGAAAAAAAATTCCTCTATGAAGTGGAATTTCAGGGATCGAATCGAATTAACAATAAATAATTTTATTAAGTGCTCTTGGGAACTTATTATTAATCGATGAAGGGGGGGTACTGAAATTTTGTTCTTTTATAAACTAAAAATTCTCTTTTACCTCCCAACTGATTTTATGTGACCTCCAACTGATGGTATTCCCGATTTTATATTAAAATTACTGAAGTATTGAAATTTACAGTTGGGTTTGTGACATCCTCGGTGATAATCATATCACTATAGTGATATTGTAGTTGAAAATTAATTGATGATGATGGGGCGAGACTTAAAAACCAATCAATGTTTGTTTCAAACTAATTAAATTTTAAATTAATATTTTTTGACCCGTGAAACCGAATTTAATTAGAATCTTTAAAACCCTAAATTTCAAGAACATTCCGGCCTATGCAAAGATTTTCCACATTCTTAATGTGGCCAGTCCACCTCTGGTAGTGATATAATATCATTTTCATAACAACGTGATAATTTTTTAATATTATTTCATTTTAATGCATAACAATGAGTTCAATAACTTTAATATTAGATGAGGTAAAGGTGAAAGTTTTCAAAACTAAATTTGAAAAAAATCTATTGGATGTTTAGAAACATTTCAACTAAATTTATGTGCACCTAAAAGAAAATTTTTTTATGCAGGGACGGCTTAAATTAAAAAATTTCCCTGTTTGAAGATTTTGGTACATTTTGTTTCAAGGTCATAGAAATTGGTCCCTCTGGATTTCCTAACAATTTAGACCAGTTCTTCTTTTAAATACTTTGCAATAGTTGGAATATTGACCAATTTTTTTGCCTAATATTGGAACTGCTGCGTATGGTGGAAAATTTTGTATCAATCCGTTGACAAACCTTCAACCCAAACGAAAATTGTCTTGCAGTTTAATAGCATTTTAATGTAAATTTATAGGAAAAAACATGAAAGTGCATACAATCTTTTTGTTTACACTTTTGAATACATAATTTATCTTTCTCTACCAACATCTCACGACCTTGACAGCATATGACTTCCGAATTATGTTAAGTAATATTTAATCAAAATTGCAATCAAACTTATATCATAAACGCCCCACTTATAGAATATTAATGAAAGTGGAGGTGCGCGTTGGCGGTGAGCTGTCTACCCTCAAGGGGAAGTACCCAGAAGAACCAAATGATTTATTAAACTGATTTTTTTCTAAGAAAAATATTAGATCATTAATTATGAAAGAATTTAAAATTAGAGACACGTTTCGAAAGTAACAGTTTTGTAATGGAAATTATATACAATATGGACATTTCTTTGATTGGTATGCCATACAAGGCTAACACTAAAATATGTACAAGTTGAACTTTAGGTAAAGAAATATATCCACACATATTTCCTTTGATGTGCTAAAATCCCATCGCAGAAAAGTTAAGTGATAACAAAATGCTGAAACGTTAAATAACAAATTTAAAATTTAAATTGAAAAAAGCTAATTTATTTATGATTTCCTATTTTTGTTAATTTATCAAATAGGAAACGTAAACCAATTTGCTAAATTATTGATTATTTAACATAACATAAAATTTTTTTCCTTCGAATTTTGATTTAAAAAAATTATACTGCAAGGTTAACCGTAACATTTTTTAATCCGGAAAATTATTAGATAATTTTTGTGCTAATTGATCATTACCGGGCTTATTTATTATATTTTTTCAATAATAATTAGAATAGTTTATTTAAATGTTTTGGTCATTTACTTTCACTTGCAATTAACATTTTAAGGTTCTTTTCAAAAAAAAATAAATAAAAGAAATTGATTAGAACTTTTCAATTTCGTTTGAATTATGCTTATACTTGGATATGCTATTGCCTTCTCCGCGACAAATTTTTATCGAGTTTCCTCGAGAGGCGATATTTTTCAACTTGACTTTACCTATAAATATTTAAAATATTTTACGCGCCAGTTTATTTTTATCATAATAATAGTATAATAATATTTGCGTTTCTGTATTCTAATTTCATAGTTTGATATAAAAGGAGTTTAAAATGGGACGAGGGGGTGAAATGCTAAGCTGAAACACATCAACCTGACATTATGGATGAATTTTTATTATAAGTTTAGCTCTTGTAGGGTATGGTGGGGCAAGATGGGATCAGCAGATAAAACCTACCTATTGTGCTACTATCTGGTGGCATTGTTCATATTTACTGCTACAGCTTTCTTGCTTCATTCTATTGACAATTCAAACTTATAGACACGCCTTGACTTTCAAGCAGTGAAGTTAAACCAGAGAATCCACAGCAATGCGTAAGTGTCCACGATTTTGGGGTGCCCTCAGAAACATCAGTGCTTTTTTCTGTTAAATAATTAAACAGTAATTCCTAAAAAATCAAACACTTTGTTTGAGAGCTTTTACATTCCCGCATCCAATCGCCTCTTCTGATGTTGAGGATTAAGCGCCATTTCCATAATGATGCACCGATTTTCAATTTTTTGTTAAGTCATCCCGTTTAATTTAGAACTAAAAGTTTCTCTCACCAAGACAACTCCTTAAAATTTTTGCCTCCGGAGTTTCCATTTTTTTGAATATTTCAAAACCAGTTTATCAAAAAAACCCAAGAAGACAAATTAGTGCATTTCTTTACTCTTCGCGTGGGAACCACTTTTTATTTTTTGCGTCACATGAATGTCTCAGGTGTTGACTTACGTTTTTTCTTCTAATTACAGTGGTATCTGATCAAGTTTTTCAACAAGAAAATTAGTGGTGTCGGGTGGTAATTTCAAATATTGGCCAATCCTGAGAATTTTAAAAATAAAATAATATAAACAAAGACAGGATATGTTTTAAGTTTATTGTTTAAAGTTGATTTAATTAAAGAGATAAATAGTAAATCATTTATTAACATTGCCAATTAAATATTTCGTAATTATTTTATAGGATGTTTAATGATAATTATCTTCATTGTACAATAGCCGACTGGGCTAGTCGTGCGGTCAGGTTGCAGACTCTTCAAGGGTTTTTTGTGACAGTAATAGATCGAATCCATTATTTTACAAATTAATTCATGCAGAAGTAATTATATCTGAGGTGGATTACTTAACACTTAATTCCATTCACAAAAATTGTATTATCCAAAATTGGATTCGAATGCAATTCTCTAGGTTTACACTACTTTTTCACGCTTCGAATAAATTGTATGAATGCGTTTTAATGATTAGAGTAATTAAAAAGTAATTAGCGCTAATAAAACATTTATGACCCACTTTTATTGTTATGAAAATTTCACATATAGCAATGCTCGCACTGTGCCTTTACTTTTTATGATTTAATTTTGATAATCCTCCGCAACTTGCTCGGAGTAAGTGAAATCTTAGCAACGAATTTGAATATTGGGTTTCTTGCAAATAAAAGTTTTATTGATTTCTAAACCGCAAAGACAGTTTTTAGTTGAATTAAATTTTGGTTTGATAAACAAGATCACGTACATGTATAGGTAAAATACAGAGCGGTACCGTGAGTGAAAGTACATTGTCACAAGCCCTTTGCACATTATGCGAATTGACACTTTCTCCATCAATAAGTAATCGTTTTGTCTTATTTTGTCATTGCACAAGCCGAGATTCACCTTTAACAATTATTTTCATGAATATTTAATCGCTAACGTAACGTGACCTTTTTTGACCATGTTGAGTGAAGAAAATGAATCCATGAACTTTAAATAACGGATGTGTATTTTTTATTATTCGATTTTAGTTAAAACAGTTAATTAGATAATGGATTATGATGAATTTAAAATTATTTTAGATGGGAAATGTCCTAATACTTTTCCTTATTACCCAATTACATGATCATTAAAAAATCTTTTATAATTATTTAAAATTTTATTTATTTTTAAATTACGTTGTTACTTTAACCCATCACCAAACCCTCTTTCAGAAACGCAATTTTATAAAAAACTAAAAAGGCATTTCTGAAATTTAAATACAGTGCAACCTCGATAGCAGGAGCAACACGATTTTCTTTGTTAAAAATCCGCGAAGGGTGCACTGTAGATATCAGCAAAATTGACAATTTTTTGATTGCCTAAATTGCATTTTTACAATTATTTACAAACAGTTAATTCGTTAATTATTACTAATTCAAGTAGTTTCTGCTGGCCGTATATTTTGAGCCCCAGCGAATTTTTTCTAAGTCTTCAGTCTTCCAAATTTCTTACAATTATTTTTTTAGCCATCTCTCTTATGCTTTACGGTCAAAGCTGTAACAAAAATTTTGATTAAATTAAATTCGTACATAGGCAACTTTAATTTCTTGTAAAGCAGGTTGCATAATATTGTAATTTCTAATTTGCCAGTGGCGTATCCCACGGTTTTGGTTTGTAGGTCTTACAGATCATGGAAAATTATTATTGTCGGGATAAAGGGGCGTGCAGAAAATTAGACAAAATAAGAATAATAGTAGCAAACAAGCAAAACACAAAAAGAAGCCTCATGGAATCGTTGGTAAAGAAAGCACAGCCCGGTTTAAGAACCTCAGCGTGCAAAAAAAATTAAATTACCATCTAGCATATTGTGGATATACACAGCGATCAGTCGGCGTATCATAAGCTGATCCTTCTGGGCAGGTTGCCACTTCAGTGCCATCTTCTCTGCAGATTGCCACACTGGTGCAGTTCAAATTCAGCCTAAATATTCGTCCTGGTATACAATTCAGATTTTGGTCTGCCAATTCTAAAAAGTCGTGATCAAATGTAAAAAATACAGTAAACTCGGTAACAACTGTTTCATACCTGCAGGAACTCCTTGAACCGAATTGACGTTATTATTAACTGGAACGGAACATTCAACCCGATTGGCAAAATCACAAACTCCTAAAACCTAAAATTCAAAACAAATTTAACACATACAAATTCGAAGTTTTCAAAATCTCACCTCGTTGTAACGAAGTCCGTTTGGGCACTCATGCTGGGACGTTACAAGTCCACCACTGCATACAAAGTATTGACTACAGTTGAATGCATTTCTATACGTTCCATCTACGCATTGTGGTTCGATTTTTTGTTCTGTAAGTATAAAACCATTAGAATTGTAAACATTTTGTCACACTGTGACGCATTACCTGGTACGACCCTATTTTTACAATCAACTTTGTGACTGAATTCACAGTATCCCTGAATTTGTGAAAAAAACAAACCAGGAGGACATTCACGTTCTACTGCCGCATCTTCCCAGCACTCCAAATACGTATTACATCTTTCAGTCAAAAATTGTCCTTTCTGGCCTTTGCACCGTTCGAACAAATTTTTGTTTCCCAAATTTCCCAAAACCGGCGCTCCCGTTCCTTGAAATTGATATGGTACCGTGCGTCCTTGACAGTCCACGTTTTGTGCAAAATCGCAGTATCCATTTTCTGAAAAGAACAGATCGCGAGCGCATTCTTGTTCCACGGCAAGTCCATTCCAACAGTTGACGTATTTATCACAAGAATAGCTAGGGAAAAGTCCATTGCTTTTTAGGCACTTTTTGTTCAGTTCTTGATCTAAAAATTAGTTTTAGTTTGTTTATGAGAGAAAACCAATTTTAAGTAAAAGTTGGGCCTTTTAGGTCATATACAATTTATTAAAAGATAGAGACAATCTTGAATTAAGCAGAACATAGCAAGCTCATATGATAGAACGCTGATGCATTTCTCTAAACCAATTGTGGCATCACACCATGAGAAATATCCATTCATATGAGCTTTGTGGGTATACAATGTCAGGTGATATATTAACCTTGATGAGTGACCGGTATTATCTACATAATATGCTATCGTAGAATTTACCTCTTCAAGAAAATATAAATCCACTTACCGCATTTTATCTATCTTTTGATAGATTGCATCAACCAAGACCCAAATTTAATTTAATTGAAACTAATTTTGTTTACCTGAACCAATTGGAGGTTGCGTCGATGAATTGATTGGACCTTGGGTGACTTTGTTTCCTTCTTGGTTAACTACTTGTGGTTGAAGTAAGAACCCATTATTCTGAGATACGGGTTTTTTTTGAAAATAGTCTTCTAAAAGTGAACGTTCATGTAACGAAGTCAATTTTTAAGAAATGAGCAAGCACTCACCATAAGTTAACCGACCGTTGCAGTTAACTCTGCTAGGATAATCACAGTATCCTTCCTCGGAAAAGTATAAATTTGTTGGGCAATATTCTTCCACTACATTATCATCCCAACAGTTAATGAACGTAAAGCAGTGGTCGCTGAGGAACAATCCTCGTGATTGTGCGCATCTCTTCTTCAGTTGTGGATTAACTAAACGACAAAATTTTATGCTCGTGGTTTCTTTATTTTACTTAAAATTACCTTCAAACTGTGGTATTTCCGTTCTTCCACTTGAAGATGTGAGCGAAGTGTCGACAGTTCTTCCCTGGCAATTGACATTGCCGGGGAAGTCACAAAAACCAGCTGTGTTAAAAACAAGTCCTTCGGGGCAAGATTCTTCTAGGATCACTTCGTCCCAACAATTAACGTAGGAGTTGCAGTTACTGGTTGGAAATTGACCTCTTGGTTGCAAGCAGAGTTGTCTTAGACCGTAATCATCTGGGAAGGATGGATTGATTAAGTGTTCTCAATAATTGAAACTAAACTTACTTTCTGAAAATACTGGCAGTTGTGGACTTTTTGGCAAATCTGGAATTTGTGGATATTCTATAGGTGTAGATGGTTCTGGTAGCTTTGGCGATTGTGGAGGTTTCGTAACGTAGGTAAATTCAGACGATGCCGGCCTTACTGTATTTCGATCTATTATTAATGGGAAAATTGGTGGAGAAAGTTGTAGCGTACTTTGAGTTTGAGGAAGGAATGGCGGTAAAATTGAACTTGTTGGCGGACTAAAAGGCTTATAATTTTGTAAATTGCTGGGTTCTAATATTTGAACGTTGTGATTGTGTGAAGATGGTAAAACTGGAAGCGATTGTGGATTTACAAAATTAAAGTTATTTTGAGGAACTTGGGAATTTAACCCAACATTTCCATTATTTACCGAGGGTGGTAAAATGGCTTGAATATTTACTACGTTATTTTCTGGTTGCTGCGTGTAATGAATTTGCCCAACAGATCCGGGCGGTGAGGGGTTGATGCTGATTCCATTGTTTATTTGAGGTGCAATAACTGAAAAATGAAAAAGAATTTTGTAAAACAAAAAAAATTATACCGTCATAAAAGTTTATAAAAAATGTTTTCACTGAATTCGTTAAGTTGATCAGGCCAATTTAACGTTTTTTCAGTTTACCTTGTTCTTCACTCCAGGTTAATTTTTCTACTTGTCTAATCACAAAAAGTGGAATAAACAATTTTAACCTTCTAGTAAATGTATTTAACGTGCCTAGTTGAAAAACTGACAATTCTGTACATTTTCAAAAACTTGACACCTATCAAATTTTGACTAAATTTTTGTGAAAGTTTCATATAAAAAACAATTTAAAAAATGTGCAACATTTACCGATGTAATGAGGATGGAGTTGAAAAGGTTACAGGAGATGAAAATGTAGATTTTGCATCAGTGGATTATTTTGCGCAAAATTACGAAGAAGATAACTCGTCGGTGTACTTAGAACCTATCGATGAGGCCGAAGAGGTAAATTTTGATGACGATGATAATTATTACAATAAAGTAAAATGGCCTGGCGATGAACTCGAATCCAATACGCCGAATTTAAGTCACCTAGTAAATAAAGTAGAAGAATTTGAAAATTTTTATCAAATTTTGAAAGAAAGAGAGCGGCAGTGCATGCTGATGGTGTCTGAAATTGAAGACAAATCTTGTTTTTGTTCGCTGAGCAGTGCCAGTAGTGAAGCCATAAAAGGAGAACTTTCAACCATCGTACAAGAAAGGAAAGAAATAGAAGAGAGTATCAAAAAAATACAGTGCATGGAAAAAGGAGATAATTTGGAGTTGCTGGATCACGAGGTTGTTAACGTCGTTAAAAATGTTAAGAAGCAGATCGCCACCATTAAGATGGGCTCTTTTTATAGGGATAAATATACGTCAAAAATTCCAATACTGAAATCAAAAAGTATCCAGAACAGTACCGTCAAATCAAAAACAAAAAATTCCAAATCGTGTAAATTACATCATAGCAGATAGGTTAACTTTTAAGAAAATTTGTCAATTACCTAATAAAAGTAAATGTTTATTTTTATTATTTTATTTAATCTCCCAATTAAATTTTTTTTTATAAATTTATGTAAAAAGGTGACCAATATTCGGAAAACTCATAATGACCTCGTTTAGGTGACATTGTAGAGCAAATATTTTTAGGTGTGTTGGAGGTTTTTAAAATTAATCTAGAGCTTTAAATTTTTTATTTTATTTTTATTCAAAAAATACTTTCAAGATGTTGACTTTCCGTCGTTTGGCTTGTGAGAACCAGAAAAAAATTTTTAAATTGCGGGAAAAATAATACAAAAAAGTTTTTAAAAAAATGTATAATTTTAAAAATATGTTAATTATGTAAATATTATAAAAATAAAAGTTGATCCATTAAATTTTAAAAATATCAACTAAAGTGTTGTAAATATCAACAAAAATATATAGCTTTTTAAACTAAAGAATTAAAACTAGCAATATTTAAAATATAAAACTCGTGAAATTAATAATAAAAAAATTAAATTAATAAAAAAAAATATTATTTATTTAATTTATTAGTAATTTACAAAATAAATTAATAGGATCTTATCGGTTAAGTGTTCCCACTGACTCACATGAATGGATTTAACGAGATTCCCGCTACCGACCGCTCACTCGTTTAAAAGAGCACATTTTAACAAATAACGTAAATTTTGATTGGTTTAGGAAAGTATAACAGCTTAAGTTATTTGTTGTTGTTTTTTTTTTGAATTTTGTGTTTACTAAGTGAGCAGTCGGTAGCGGAAATCTCGTTAATCGTGATAGGCACACGTTTAACGGATGAGATCTAAAAATTCTATGGTTCTGTGTTTCAAATAGAAAAGTTGATATTAATTTTGATTTAATTTTTATACAAATTTGAAGTAAACAAGGTAAACAAACTAACACAACAGGTAAACAATAACAAAGATAAACAAAATAACAAACAATAAATTTTAAGGAAAAAATGACTGATTGTTTAATTTTATTTAAAAATTGTCATTTAGGATCGAGCAGTGGTAGATTTAAGGGAGGCGGAAGGCTAGAGCACCTCATGAAGATGAAATGGCTAAATATTAGTATAAAAATTGTAATAGGTATATTAACTTTTCGACTTTCGAGTTTTAAATCCGTCACAAAAATACTAAATTCGTAGAGATTTTTTACATCGACAATTAGCTTAATTATTTTTTCTGAAATTTTGCATAAAAAATTGTGTCATTCATTTAAATTTTCGAGTACCTACTCTTTAATTTTAATTTTATAAAAAGTGAAATTAAGTTAATGATCATTAAGGATTGTTTTGTTAAAATTTGCTAATTTCTTAAGCCGATCACAAAACTCAATTACTGTTAAAAATTCAAAAAAACTATCAAAAACTTTATACAAGATTAATTTTTCACCGTTTTTTATTTTCGAGTAATGACGTCATTGATTTTTTTAGAATGGCAATCATTACTTTTCTTCACAAATTTTAGATAGAGTAGGTACACTGTTTTGAGTACTTATGTACAAATTTTTATGTAAACAAAAATTTATTTTTCAGAAATGAGATTTTAAAATGTCATTTAGAGAGCAAAATTGTTTAGATTTTTTTACGGGAAGAGGATAATATTTATAATTAATACTTTTTACGATATTCATTTTCCAAAATTATATCATGTTTGAAAAATTATTCTCTTTCTACTTAAAAAAATCAGCTTAATTTACACACCCTATAAATGACGTTTTGAAACTGTCATTAGGGGGCAAAAATCGCAGCCTTAAATGAGTATTTCGTATTGCCTACTTTGATGTCTTACATTTACAACCTCGATATTGGTAATGTAAATATTTAAATTTTCATATAATTTTGCAATTTAAGCAAAATTTTAAATTCTCCTTGGCACAAAAATTATTTTTGTTATTCGTGTACGACGATTTTCAATAAATATCTTGACTGATTTTATAATATACAGATGACATTTCAATGTTTGTAATTTATGGTCTTATGGTTAAATTTTGCCTATTTAAACTGATTTAAATGTAAATTAAGGCGGCACCAGCCGCAGGAAATCCGTGTTTTAATATGATATAATTATGACCATAATAATATTAAAATTAATTTAGTTTAAATTATTTTGCTAATTTATATTTGCAATTACCCCATTAAAATTCTTTTTCTTGAAATAAACATGAAAAACCTCAAAAATATTCAATTTGTCGGGGCGGTTGGGGGGCGGTAATTTAAATAAAAATTTCTTTTAGTATTAAAAATATAACGTATAGATAAATTTTAGATTGAGTTTTGAGATTACTTTTATGGTTCAGTAACCACATAATGGGTTACATTTTGAGGTAATTGTACCCTTTGATTATTATTTCTAATAATGGTATAGATATTAGCAAAGGTATTATTATTGTTCACCATGAACAAAATAAATTTAAAAAATTTATTTGTGTTGGATTTTTATTTAACCTGAGATCTACCGGTGCTCAGGGTGGGTGAACTATAGTTCACATTTTTTTAATAGCTTTTTTAATTGTTAAAAACGCCAGGAGCACTAGGTACCTCAGATTGTACGGTGATTTTATGGAAAAAAAATTGGAAAAGATTAATTTATTTTATTCTAAAACCTTTAAAATTACTAATGTTTCCTGTATAATTTTAAAATTTTGGGCGTGATATCCATGAGACAATAAAAAACCACGCGGAAATGATAATTTCGATATTTTTAACTTTATTTTAAAATTCTTTAAATTTTTTCTTAATTATTCGCACCAATTCGAATATTAAATTTAAATATTTTATCGATTACCATAACAAAGAGGATCTCAAATTTCGAGTGTTGACATAACTAGTTAACCAGATATGAATCAAAAGAAGAGCCCTGTATGAAGATAGAAACAATTTCGTTATGCAAATCTTGAGTCGATTTTTTATGGACTGTTTATTTCCAATTACGAATTATTCACTTGTACGTGGGATTTTGTAGGCGGTTTTACTTGTGGGATTCATTTTATTTTATCTAATATATAAAATACCAGTCCACGCCTCCACCCTTTAAATTATGACAAAAAGGTAAATATATTATTGGCCTTTCCATATTTGGATGTTGAAGAAAGACGTTTAATTAAATTCGTCAGCGTAAAACCGCAATTAATTTTTAGATGCAAGGAGTTCCAAGTTATTGAAGCCTGCAAGTGCTTACAAATGAAGAAAAATCATTTTTACCATTATAACGACCCCACATAGCGTGAGCTCATTACCTTCTCACCAACTGCTATATTGTTTAATTAATTTGATGTTAGTGGCGCTCGAGGCGAAATGTAATTGCACTATTAAAATTAAAAGATTTATGAACTGATACCAAAAAATAAAAATTCGATTTGATTACACTTTTAATATAATATTAAATTTTGTTTTCGAGAATTTTGGAAAACTGAACTAATTACAACTGATTTGCATTAATTAAAAAAAATGTTATATGAATTTCGTAAATTAATTATTAAAAAATTCAAAAATTAAATCAGTTACCTTTATGAAATAAAAACGGATTGTTTTCGAAGATGGGACTTCCATTCACCTCCTTCCATATCAGAAGGTACCAAACTGCACTAACCAATAGGTAATTCATCGTGGGATAGAATTGCATGAACTAACTTCTCACTATACGAGAACTCGAAAAATTTTGCAAAATTTTGTTTCAATGTCAAGATCGTGACTTTTTATACCACTTCTTCAGACATCTCCCCCACCTATTTACTCATCTGCAATGTTATTAGAGATGCTAATCGATATAGAACGTAACTTGTGATGGGGACCTTACATTTAATTATCAACATTCGATAATTAAATTTTGAAATTATTTCAAAATTCCACTTGAATAGCCAAATTGTTATTCGTAATTATAAATTCCTGCAGTATTTTATGGAAATAAAACAATTTGAATTAATTTTTGTCGCTGCTTATTGGGTAATTTTTGATATATATTTATGCACAGAAATTAAAGCATAGTACTAAATTTCTTATCTGATTTTTATTTATATTTTAATTTGCATATAAATATGCAGTAATTTTCTCTTTCGATGTGGAAAGCATTAAGGAATTGATAATAATTATCGTTGTTCTAACTTTTGGGGTGAAATTGACCACTTGATTTACGTTTTGTTACAGCAATGATTATTAAAATTGTGAATTTTTTTAATCAGCGCTTATAGCCCTTGAATTGCAACAAATAAAACAGCGGAATCCTGTTAATCCATTCATGCGCGCGTCATTCTCACTTCAAGTTTCCGTGAAACGATGTCAACCAAATATAAAAATAAGCACTAAATTTGAAATTTAGTTAAAAATTCCTATTAGTTTCAGTGGTGAGCGCACACAAAATTCAGTTACACATCAACATTTTTTGGTGTTTAGCCTCATTATTCAATTTTTGTCTCACCTACAGTGAGGTTCTTTTTAAAAAAAAACGAAGTTAAACTTAAAATTTGTAAAATTGGTCATAGTTAGTTAGAAAAATTTTTCAAAAAATTTTTGAAGGAGCGTACAAATCAAAAATTTATTTTATTTTTAATTTAAAATATCATTAGAATGAGATTAGGTTTAAACATTGTAGAATTACAGAGTGTTAGTTAAAAATATTAATTAAAGTTAATTGGCAATATAAAAATTTTCTATACATTTTGTTTGTTGTGGCGGATTTAAAACTTAAGTCAGGGGGGGCAAAGGCCTTAATTACAAAAAAAATCAATATTCTACAATTTCTATGCTAATTTTTAGGAATTTCATCTTCATGGGGTGCTTTGACCCACTGGCTACCACTAATCGACCCTAAACGACAATTTTTTGTATGAAAATCAAACCAAAATTACTACCAACTTTTCTACTTGAAACACAAGACCCTGGAATTTTTCTTATTGATTTCTTTTGAAAGAAGTCACATAAACGAAAAAAGAGCCAGCTTAACTCATTTTCATGTTGAAATCCTTTATCCTTCTTGTTTATTCGGGAAAATCAAATTCAAACCAACTGTTAACTTTTTTTTCTTCTCAAAAATCCTTTTGAGGTCGTTTCACTCTCTACAACGGAATTTACAAAATTACTCATATTGTATTTGGCATTCCAACAGTTGTACTTTTTATCCTTTTTTGGCAAATACCTAGCACCGGTTTTTAACTTGTAATGTTAGGTTCCGTGACACCGTTTTATTCCAAAACTCCAGTTTACTCGTTTCCTTCAATAGAAGACACCGACCACCATGAATTCGCTAAATAATTTCAGTTTCGAGTTTTTTTGGGATCCCCAGGAGAGCTAATCTTGTAACGTTCTCCGAGTACACTGAAGCGTGAAAACGACCCCGTGCCTAAACGAACAATTAAATTTATAAGGAACTACTTAATAAGGATCAAAAATTGAATAAACCACAATATAAGTTTGATTGCAGGTATCCATTAGTTTGGTTAGTGAGAGTATTGAACTCGGAGTTGTAGGGGTTTCTCTATATGTCTCGCTAAATTTTCTCAACTTTTGTAAAGCGTGGCGTGGGTATTACAGAAATAATCATGTCTTACGATTTGTATAGTCAGCACTAAAAATTAATATTATAAAAAACAGAACCGAAGAAATGGCAGGTGTATGAAACGTCAAATTAATCTTTCAGTTGTATAATCTATCGATATTAGCATGACGGTGCATTTTTATTCTGCCCACGAAATGATTACCAAAGAAATAACTAATGTTATTTTTTACACTCGCTTATCGGCTAGAAGATGGGTTATAGATATTTATCAACAAACGATTTCGATTTCGTTGGAATGTTTATAAGATAATCGAGCGTAGTTTTTTCACTACTTCATCTCCATCGCGGAATATTATCACATTTATCATATTTTGACTATACTACATAAAGTAAGATTTAAAGTCAACTAAAAATAGGATTACGTTTGTTTCCTTTACAATCAAAAATTAATTTGGGTTTACTGACCTTTCTTAAAGTTAAAAATAACAAAAATTTCGTAGGATGAATATATTAATGGTGCACATTTGGTGGAGATAATAAATATAATAAATTAATGTTGAAATTTTGTACTTTAACATTTTAATATATGTATTTTTACAAGTCACTTTGTTATATGTTCGTTAGATAAGATCAAAATTTTACAAGATTTTATTTTTAAGATTTTTTTTTCGTTTACCATATAACCCACCAACAATGCACACTTATTTTTGCTTTTTTATGATTTTATATGGAAAAACTGCAAATTGTTCCTTTTTAACTTTTTAGATTGCTGTAAAGCAGAGTACCTAGTAAAATTTTTTTTTGGTAATAAAGTTTTTTCCTTCCATTTTGCTTCCAAGGGATAGTCAATTAACCTATGACCTCATTTCCATATAAATAATGTAAACCTAGGTGGCTTTCTCGTAAGTTATAATTTTTCCTGTTATGATCCTTCGCAAGCAATGCTATGACTAATTATTATTGTGCATCTGAGGATTATTTATATTCTAAATTAATTTATTTTAAAATTTTTGTATTGAAGAAAAATATTAGTAAAACCGTCTTAACATTTTTTTACTACTTGTTTTTTTAAAATTTATTTTTTGTTTCCTTTTTAAATGACCTCTTGTGCGCTTAGAATTTTTTTGTTATTTTTGGTGTATTTGCAGGATTAATATTAATTATCAAATGATTTTGAAATCAACGAAACAAAATTTTAATTTTTACCTCCCCCCCTCCCCATTTAATCATTATATTTTTTAACTATTTTTGAAAAAAAGCGTGAGGTTACCTAACAAGAGGGTAAAGTAAAGAATTCCTGGGGAAGGGGGTTGAATATTTAAAACGTGCGTTAAAAATTTTGTTTTTCTTTCAAATTTAGTGATCGGAAGCATGAAAAATAAATAATATATCAGGATAGTAACTCATGATTTAAGTGACTTTTCATCATTCGTTTAAAGATTTACTGCGGAAAATAATTTTTGATTTTCATTCTCAAAAGTTCATTCAAAGGGAGGCGAAGACGAGTGAATGAGCGTAATTATTATTTTATCGTAAAGTTTAGTGCAAGTTTTTACTCACGAGTGAATAATTTTCCCGAGACATGAAAAGTTACCTTTGTTTCTATACTCTGTTTTATTTAAGAAAAATGTAAAACGTTTGCACTAAACAGATGACCTTTAAATGTTAACCAATAAACTTGCTTTGAATAAACACTAAATCTCGTATAATTTCCTTATTGTGAGTGAGTCTTTATTCAAAGCAATTTCATTGGTTAACATTTAAATGTCATCTGTTTAGTGCAAACGTTTTACATTTTTCTTAAATAAAACAGAGTATAAGTTTATAATTATAATACTACCTTTCTCTCTCTCTATCAAAATAATACAAAAATTATTTATGGTATAGGTGTAGAATCCCCACTTGGGGCTTCAATTATACAGGGTGAACCTCTGAAAACGAAACACGGGATTGCGGGGGGCAGAATTTTTTTTCAAAAAATGCAAAAACAGATTAATTTTATCGTAGAGGGGGACAACTTTTGTTGCGACCAATGTCACTCCCGTATTGTTTCATCCCTTCGCGCTGTGATAACAACCCTTGAAATGTTAATTAGGGATGATATGGCAAGTGACACCTCATTTGAAAGGTTTTGCTTTCCTGAATTCAGTACTATAATTTTTTTGAAGTTTTATCAATTATTCAACAAAAAATTGAATCTGCAGAAATGCGAAATAAATCCGATATTTCAAGACATTTAAGAATAAAAAATTGTCATTACAGCGCGAAGGGATGAAACCTTCGATCATATATGCAATAGATAGGACATAGACCCATTTGTTATGAAGCTCAAAAAAGAACAACAAAGTTTGTTTTCCTTTTATAGTGCATCACAGGTTGCATACCTTCAAAGGAAAAGTGACATTTTAACGAGTGTAACAAAACAGTAAAAACATTAACAAATTATAAATTTTATTAATATTTAATTAGTTTTTGTGTGTAAGCTTATTTTGTAACTTTTCTGAAGTTGCCTTTGATCTGTAATGTAATCTAATATTTGAAAAACATTTGGATATTGATTTAACCAGTTTTATAGCCATGGTTATACAATGGAACTTTATTAATGACCCATTGCACTATTAATATCATCAATCTTAAAAATAAACCATAATAATAAATTAATACAAATTTGAAAATAAACGTAACCGAATTTTGCATTTATTGTGTAATTATTAATTGATTTCAAATTTACCAATTTCTAAATAGTATAATTTATTTAAGTATTAATTAATTTCGTCATGTTTGCGATATTTTGCTTTGTTTTGAGAATGATTTGAGTCTTTGTTTGCAATAAAAACATGTCAATGTGTATATTTAGTTGCAGCCGTTACAGGGGCTAACCAAAAGGAAAACAAACCCCGCGCACCCCACCAAAAATTTTTGAGCTTCAAAACAAACTGCTTCAGGTATACGGCTATGACCTATCTATTGTATAGATGATCTAAGGATGAAACAATACGGGAGTGACATTGGTCGCAAAAGTTGTCCCCCTCGATGATAAAATTGACCTGTTTTTTGAAAAAAAATTTTCCTGGCCACAATCCCATGTGTTTCATTTTCAGAGGGCCACCCTGTATGTTACGATATTCTCGAATACAATATTTATTATTATCACTAGATGTCGCTGCTAGTCGCAGTCCTTGAAGAATATTACAAATTACGTGAAGATAAGCGAAGATTTTGTTTCAAAAATCAGATCCTTCTATGTTCATACGAAATGATGATAGGTTTTTTCTAGATTCATTCTGGAAGTCTGCAGCCATTCTTGTTACGATTGTGGCAGACAATACCTAACTGATCTTTTCATAAAGGATCTCAACACAAAAAAGTAAAAATAAAACAAATTCCTTCTTTTCTTCTTCGAATTTTTATCCTTTTAAAATCCTTTTTTGTTTTTCCAAAAAAAAGTAAATCCTGGATCAATATTAATTTTACCATCCAAAATTTTTATAAGACATGAACCCCCCTATTCTGTAACTTTTCGTATCGTTATCGAATCGTTAAGAACCGTAAATTTTGGTTTCCATATACCATTAATTACATTTTAATGCAATTCCGAGTGTAAACCAAATTTTACCGTTCTTAACGATTTGATAACGATAACGTGATTTGATAACGATAAATCCGTTTAGAAAAAGACAAAGAATTTTTCAACAGCTTTTGGTGAATTTTTAATTTATTTACATTAAAATTTCTGTAAAGTTAAATTTTTGATTTATGCGTGACTGATAAAAATGCTATTTTCAAAATATGTATCTATTTTAAATTTTATTTTGATTTGGGTGTAAAAAATCTAATCATTTATTGAATTTGTTACAAAGTGTAAAACTCCTCTTCTTTTAAAATTTATATGTGGGACATTGAATAATCTTTTACCATAATTAATCATGATTAATTTTAAAAGTTTTTTGAAATTTATCCGAAAATATAAATGTATCCCACTCCGCATTACTTCTATTTCATGCCCTACCTATTGCTGAGTTCAATTTACAAAGGGGGGGGGGGGGGAAAATGTATTAATATGAGCCCAGATGAGATCAAGATGTTGCTCACCCCCATATTAATTAAATTTATAATTGCGTGAAACAGAATTTTAATAGTTACGAATGTGAGGCATTAAGAACAATAAATTATGGATTAACCCAAATAGTAATTATTACTACATAATAGTCATTTCATTATAATATGAAAATTTTGTGGACTCTTCTATTTTTTTTTACTCCGATTTTTTCAGACGGTCTTAAGCTGCTTTATAATATAGGATGTTATTTTTTGATACCAGAGATGTTTCCATACCCCCCCCCTCCCCACAATACGGTCGTTGACAGATTTTGCCAATAGCAAACTTCTATGTTTTATATGAAATTTTGTAATCGAAACAATTGGCAAAATATTAATTCATGATGTACATTGAGGATTTATATTCTCAATAGTTTTCACCAATAACTTATTGATATATAAAATATTGGTATAAATGTTAGGCAACCAATCATACGCTATAGTTAAAAAATATTTATTGACTTTAGTAGGAAGTCAACCGTGCTCAATAAACAATAACTTATACCGGAAAACTAAGTAGAGGAAAACCGTGCTTCAGAAGATCATGGAATTTCAGAAATGAAATGATGACACTTATCTTCC
Organism: Rhagonycha fulva; assembly: GCA_905340355.1. Classification (NCBI taxonomy): domain Eukaryota; kingdom Metazoa; phylum Arthropoda; class Insecta; order Coleoptera; family Cantharidae; genus Rhagonycha; species Rhagonycha fulva. The sequence goes on along the minus strand of HG996556.1, from coordinate 2,495,215 downwards.
AAAATCATACAGTCTTTTTTTTATTAAATTTTAAGTGGGACGTAACAGAAAGAAAAGCATCACAAACTAGACAAAATAATCTAGACAAAACCTCCCTAGCTTCCCCTTAAATCGACTTCTTGAGTAAAAATGTCAAACGTTTGATAATAATCAATCAGTTTTCATTTTTTGAGGTTTTCTGTTTTTGATTGTTTTAGTTCTTTGTTTGGGCCTGATGAACTGAAGAGCCTCAATAAGTTTCCATTTTTTTTAAATTTTTTTTTGATCTTCTTACGATTCTTACGAAGGCAATTAAATTTTGTATAAAAATGTTTTATGCATATTTTACCCTGGTCAAATTTTCCCCCATGGCATAAGTAACGCATGTTGCTCGGAGCAAATGTAGGTGAGGGATTCAACAAGTTCAATTATGAAATAAAGTTAAGAAAAGGCAATAAAAAAAATTGGGACACCTCCTCCATGACCAATGTCTAGCTACGACTCTGCTATTACTGTTTATAAAATAATGGTCTGAAGAAATAAATAAATAGAATATTTTTCAAAAACAAGACTTTTAGGCGGACGTCATATTTAACTAATTTAACTACCCCGTTCTTCTAACCGAGTTAGAACTCTTCTTCTAACTTCACTTTCGAAGTGCGTTCCACTTAAGCCCATGGGCGACCGCGGCTTGGTCCTGTGGTTCTTTGATTGGACTAAAGATCAAAAGCAGTTATTTGATTGGTCTGACGAACGACCGTGGTCGTCGTGGGCTTTAAGTGGAACGCACCTAGGTGACCAAAGGGGGTCACACTTACATTAGTCACCCTATTAGTTAGTGCTTCCATCTGAGCAAGAGCGCAGCCATGAGGGGCTGAAAAAACCTAAAACCCCTCCTCTGACTCATTGGACCTGAACTCAATAGTGATACAAATTTTATCAAAAAATTTGACACGGGGGACTAACGTATCTAAAGTGTCCTCCATCCCCAAAGATTTTGTGTTTTGCTACTCGATGGTTGAAGTTTAAAAAAAGAGTTCGTTGAGGCTCAAACGTTGGGTTTTAGGTTGGGGTCCTGGTGGCATGACCTAAAACTGCATCCCTTGTTTTTTTTTTATAAAGAACAAGTCCATTTTTCACGTAGTGCGGTAATGCCACAACAATGAAGATGACTAGTGATTATCCCAGGATATGATGCCGTGGTTTGGATTTTATGTTAAACTGTAGCTCCTCATGTTAATCCCTGTTTCCAAAAAACGGTTCTGAAAGGTAAAGTCCACGACGCGACGTCCTGGTAACCAAGTCGATCCTGCACTCGCATTTTCCGTGCCCACCGTAGTTATGACATGGAACAAAACCAATGGATGTTGCTGCCTACGCGTTGTTCTAATTGGCAATGCTGAAACGGAAATCGTTAGGTGTTGGAAGAGTACACAGCTTCAAGTAACCAAGTCAGCTTGCCACCAAGTCAAGCAAGTCAGCAGTCAGGGCCGTAGCCAGGGGGGGCACCTGGGGGCACGTGCACTCTTTGAAATGTAAAAAAAAATTATTATTTTTTTAAACAAAGGAAAATTTGTTTATAATAATAAAAAAATTTCGAAAGTGGAACCACCAACAATTATACTTTTTACAAGTGCGCCTCTCCCCCCGAAATGAAATCCTAGCTACGGTACTGCAGCAAGTATTATTTAATAACATCCCACGAGGATTAAATGGTGTTTACTAGGGCTTTCATTTCCCCCAAGCTTCAAATCTTGGGATTCCGGAATACAAATTTTTACATTCTGAGGTTCATTACTAATAGCATTATCATCTAATGCTTCTCGTGCACTCTGAAAAAAGTGCCCTTCTTAATCGAAAAATAGTTCTAGTGCGGCCTTTAGGTCGCTCAGCCTAGGCAATCTAATTAATAAATAATTTTTATTTTAATAATAATAACTCGAATAATATTTAATAATATACAAGTAAAAATTAAAAAACTTAAACGTCAAATATGAATGAACGAGTGACAGTTTAATTTGAGTGATTTTGAAATTGTGGTATAATTGAAAAATAAAATGTTTTTGTTTATCCCTGTACATCTAGGGTCGGTAACATACGAAGTTGTTCGATCAAATATTGGCCAATGAAGAGAACCATTTTCGGCCATTTTGGTATAAATGTAGGGAGTGCACTTGTCTGCAGTGTTTGTTACTGAATTTTGTGTTATTTATTCATTTACAAGACGCAGGACACGATAATTAAACTAATAGTGGAAAACATATGGCTTGTTTAAATACATTAAAACAAGAAATTAGGACATTAGAATCGATATTTCCTAAAAATCATGAACGATTTCAGATCTTGTCCGCGAGTGTTGACGAACTGAGCTGCAGATTTATAGGCAAAAATGGTAAAAAATACGAAATTCACGCCAACATTACGGTAAGCGTTGATTTTTCTAACCCTTTTGAGTGTTAACAATCATAATTCAACATCTTTTGCGCCCGTCGACGTAAATAATTAAATCATAACAAAGGGACTTGATTTCTCCATGTTTGTTTTTGACATTTAAAACATATGTAGCCACCGAACAGCTGAGCGCTCGTACAACATGTGACTATTATTTTTATTTATTATTGTGCACATTTCAACCTTCTTATTCTCTTTTTATTATTCCTTTAGGAAACGTACCCCTCTGTGCCACCCGTTTGGTTTGCAGATTCGGAGGAGACCAGCATCACAAATGCCGTTCAAGTCCTGAGTAACACCGAAGGTTTAGATAATCATGTCATTTTGCAAGTGTCAATACTATTACGTGAATTATGTCGCCTACACGCCGTCCCAGAACCCCCCGATTTAGAAAGACTGACAATTCCCATGCCTCTGGTTACGACTACTAACAGGTTTTTAACTTCCCTTGTTTTGTGTGTAGAAAATTTCCTAAAGTGTCTGTTAATGTTGTAGTGATAATTTAAGTAATGCAAGTGATCAGATGGAAGATGAAGGTCTGGATAGTGAAGCCGAAATGGTTGACAGTGACGCCGAAGGTGCCGATAGCGACGGCGACGAGGATTTAGCCATGGAAATGGAAGATGGACATAAATCGGACGAAATGTGTGTAGAACACTTAGCCACATTAGAACGTTTGAGACAGAATCAAAGACAGGACTATTTAAAAGTAAGTTATTGATTATTATTTCTTTCATTTCATTATTTTACAACCTGACAACCTTGACCTCTATTACAGCTAAGTACTGTACTTGTACTGGAGTTTGTTTAACGTTTACCCTTCCCTTCTTGGACCCAATATTAATTTGCCATTCGCACTTTTTTTCAAAATGGCCGAAGGTGCTGCTTTTTATTTTTGTTTGTTTATTTCCCGTTATTATTTTATGATTTATTCGTTTGTGCCTCTGCAAAAACAATAACATTTACATGTCATAATATTTACTCATTAAAATGTTTTACTTTATTAATCATGAGTCAACGTTTCGCATATCTGCTACACAAAACGCAACTCATCTAAAACTGTATTTATGTGGTTTTTATGAAAATCAGGCGTTACAAATTTGTCCTACTTATTGAAATATGGGTGAAGTAACTGAAGTATAATTTAGAATTGAATTTTATAATGTAAACAAGATTGATTTGACAGGCTGTGTAATCTTAATGAGTGTTACAATTGATTAATGTATTGTTATAATTTGTCATAACTGAGAAATTTTATTTATGAACATTGTAGAATTGCTGCAGGGTGACGGTTTCTAGTACAGGTGCATAATTTCGTACACCTGCTTGTCTGTATCTGAAGGTCAAAAAACCATTCATCAGATTGGGGGGGGGGCGTGTAATGTTTTTAACTTTCCAAACAAAATTTAGAACCTAACCCCCTATTTATTAGCGTTAACAAATGTTTTTTCTAGCGGTTTGTTAAATTTACATGTGTCTAAATTAGTACATTTTTTGAAGATATAGTAAAATCAGTAGAAATTTTTAAATACAGGCATAGAAAATTGTCTCGACTAAGCTGTACAGGTCACACTAAATCTAAATGTTTCTTATTATCTATACATAATATAGTCACGAGTTCTCACCGGTGGCAAAGCGACTAATCCCCTCCCCCAATTTGAAATCAGACCTCTAAATTTTTTGACGTTTTGTTACTTTGAATAGTAGGTTTGTTTGTTTATCTTACTCTAAACTACTCTGAGCAAAGTAGTCTAAAATTGATTGGTGTAAAAAGTGGGTCGGTGATTTTACACAACTTTTTTGTAATTTTCTACACTAACTTATTCTGAGTAGTTTGGAGTAGACAAACGAACAGGCCTATTATGTTTTCAAAGCCTTGGGGCTTAAGCCCCTCTAAAATTGGAAGGCTAACTTCGCCACTGGTTTACACTCACTCAAAGAAAATCGAGATTAGTTGAAATTGTCGTAAATGAAATGCAAAGTGATACAAAATGTTAAACTTAAATTTCTTAATTTGTTGAGTGAGGCCAAACCAATGAGAGAGCAAGAGCCCGCTAAACTGCATTATATTTGTGACCAAATTTTAAATTGCACACCTCTCAATTGGGGAAGTTTTTCCACTGGGCCGAACAGCTATTACTGACACAATTTAAATAATTATTATTATTTATTACAGCATTTCATTCCTGTCGGAATATTTGCTATCTTCGTAGAGATTTTACAAAATCTTTTATTGGGGTGGTTTATCCCCATTTACTCTACATTTCACATCACAATCCAATATCCGTTCTCGCCCCACTTGTTACTCTCCTCCATGTTACTCTATCCATTACTTTTGTTCTCCAATTTACGATTTTCATCATTTTTATGTCTTCTGACACCTGGTCCCACCATCGAATCCTAGGTCTTCCCCTTGCACGGACCTCCATTGGCCTCCATTCTGTGACTCTTCTTGCAATTGTCTCTTCATCACTTCTCATCATGTGTCCGAGCCACTTCATTCTCATAGATTTTATTATTCTCACAATGTTTTCATTTCCCATTTCTCGTAGTATCTCTAAATTCATCATAGGTCTCTGTTCTTGCTCATTTATTTTCTTTGGTCCCAGTATTCTTCTCAGTATTTTTTTCTCAAAAACCAGTAACATCTCCTCCTCCCTCTTATTTAAACATAGAGCTTCTGCCGCATATGTAAGTACCGGCCTTATTAACGTTTTATATATCTTTACCTTAGTTGTTCTTGATAAGTTCTTGTCACCCAGCAATTGTTTGTTAGCATAATATGCTCTGTTACCAAGTTGTATTCTTCTCTTTATTTCTTGATGTCTCTCGTTTCTGTTATTCACCTGTGTTTCCAAATAATTAAACTCATTCACCTCTTTATATATGTGGTTATCTATCTTCAATCCGCTTTTTGTGTCTTCTCTCGGGCACTTCATGTATTTGGTCTTATCTCTATTAATTAGCAACCCCATAGTTTTTGCAGTTTCTTCTATCTTTTTGCAGATTTCGATTAATTTTTTCTTGGATCTTGATATTACTACCACGTCGTCTGCGTAATTTAAATAATAAATTATTTTAATTGTTTCCTTTGATAAGTTTTGATGTGGGGCCACATAGTACTTTCAATATCTTATCCCAATGTGACCTTTTGTTAAAAGCGTTGGAGGACTTTTATTTTGGAATCATTCGGTGTATTTCAGCATGTGGTCCTAAATTAGAAGGCTCAATAAATTGCTTTATCAAATCAAATAAAAAATTTATTAATTATTATTAACCACTCCATGCACATCATCGTATATAAGACACCCCAAAAATAACCGTTTTTTTTACTAATTTTTTTGTTTTGATGAAAGGAAAGGTAACAGAATGATAATATTTGAGGAAGTTACTAAGCATAAAATATTGAGTAAGAAAATTATCGACAAATATTAACAAATGACGCCACCGGAGCTATTCTTGTGAGGCATATTGAATGTGAGTTGCTTTATCTGATTATCTGAAAAATTTACAGTGGAGTTAAGCGGCATTTACAATGAAATGGGGTCTTGCCTTACTTCGGTAGATAACTAGCAAGGGCCAATAGATTAATTGTAGATTGTCATACAAGTAAAGAAAAGTGACAGTTTTTTATTAACTTACTTTTCTTACACATTAAACACGCTATATTTTCGAATTGTAATGGAAAAGCATTAATTAATAAAAGTATTTTTCAAAATCAAGATATTTTCATTCAGTAGAAAACTGTCACTTTTCTTTACTTGTAGAACAATCTACTATTATTCTATCCTTTTCTATGATTTATAAATTGTTCATTTTAATTGGCTCTTACCGGCTTTCTACTGAAGAAAGGCGAGACCCCACTTCATTATATGAACGCCTTTTTACCCTGTAAGTGGATGAAAGATTGCAAATTTCTCTGTTTTATAGGGATATCCAGCTAAGGTAAATGCCGTTTAGCGGTAAATTTAGACCTTTAGCATTGTCTCAAGTTACGCTGTAGCATAAAATCAACCAGCATTGATTTGTTTGGGTGCAAACCAATGTTTTTATCTATTGATGACATCATCACTTGGTCAGTCTAGTCTCTAGGTCTAGTAAAATTTATTTTGCAATTATATTGTAATACTTAACTAATGGAATTGAAATTATAATAATATAGATATTGAAAGAATTGCATGTTGCAGAATGAAATTTTTAAAAATCTGCAAAAATTTTTTCGTTTATTATTGAAATTCTTGGTTACAAGAATTGAAACTAAAGTAATTTATTACCTTCCAATTTAGTACTGCCATTTGTTGAGGGTGTTTTGAATAACTGCCATGAAGTTTATGTATCTGTTACCTTTGATTAAAATAGGCGAAGCTTATGAGAATTTTGAAAATTCGTTGAAATTTGTTGACATTCTTTTTACACTACATCAGGTTTTTTAACAATGGTTTGCTTTTCTGATACTTTTAATTATAATACAGCAAAACTAGGATTATAGTTAAAAACTACATTGTATTTATACATATCCCAACAGTAAGATTTTGATATGATCGTCACATTTGGATAACTCCCCTAAGTCACAAGGGGATTGCCAACATTAGCCATCACAGATTTACATCTTTATTATTATACTATTATACGTGTCCTTCGTAATTGATAAAATTGTAATTATGAAGATCACGAATAATAATAAAGGTGTAAATAGGTGATGTTCAATGTTGGCAGTCCTCTTGCTAATCACATTTTGTTACTCCCCCCCCCAAGGACGTTTTTTATGGACACGCCTTATCTTTGAGAAAGATTTTATTAAATTATTCATATTCTACATTAATGATATTTGATTTTGTAAATGTTTTAAATTATTGTCTATTTTTATTGTACGACGATGATCTTAAGATTTTTAGAATTCAACTCAAATTGAGGATTGTGAACTAATCAATAAGGAGTTTTGAGTTTCACTAAAAAATTTAAAAGTATTCATTTTCTTTATCAGCTTTCAAGACTTCAGTATTCATATAATATACTGAAAATTAACTTTTTTAGGTCATTTTAATGATGTTCTAATAAAATATTAGGTTTCTTTATTCGGCAATCTAACGAATTTAGTGAGCTAAAATGATTTATTATTCTGTATATTTCTTCTTATGAATCCATATTAGAATATTCTACCTTACAGAAAAATGTGAATAGAATAGATAAAATACAAAGGTTCATAAAGTATTTATGTTACAAATTCCAAGTTCCATATTATTATAGTGCAAACTAAGATAATATCCTAAAATATTTTGGTATATCTAACCTTTGTACAAGAAGATCTTATTTAGAAAATTGAACTTTCTCTATCAAGTTTTGAATATGTTGACAATTCGTCCATTTTGAGTAGTATTAATTTTTAGATTAAGATTTAGTCAGACTTTGCAATGTTTATGATCAAGTACCACAGATCTTCATACGATAAAAACTGTTCACTTGTATCAAGAATTTTGAGAATAGCAAATGTTCTTAATGTTGAAATTTTTACAAATTTTTAAATGTAATTTGTTATTTAGTTGTGTATTCATACTTATCTTGATATTGATCTGTTATTACTTTAATTCTATAATATATTATTTTTAATATTTAATTGGAATAATTTCGTTTCTGTTATTAGAAAAATCATTACATTTATTCAATATTTACTTATCCCTCTTCTCATTTTAATAATTTGTTTAACCCTTTTAAATAATTCAGACTAAAACACTGCAGGTCAATGTTGAAGCTCTTTTTCTATACCGTTTCGATTTTATTATATAATACTGTTAAGGGTGGTATTGTTTAATATACAAATAATGTGCATGTTTCATACAATTCTGTAAAATTTCATAAAGTTAACACAAACTTACATTATGTACACATGTATAATTTAGTATACAAATATGCTTAGGTTTATTATTTAATTCTAATAATATAATGCAACCTCTTGAGTGGGTAAAATACATTTTGATGGGTCAGTTCAATAGGGGAACAACTAAAAAAAGAATCATTTAGTTAATATTAATGCCAACACATACACCTAAAAATCTGAAAAACAAAAAATTTTTGAGTTGTTCCCCTATTAATGATCGATTTGTATTTTTGGTTGATTTATTATAATTCCAAGTTATCATGTGTTTTTTTTCTACTTTTAATCCAAAATGCAAATGTATTTTTCTCACCCCCTGGAGAAATCCTGATATGCCTCTGCTAGCAATGCCAATTTATTGTAATTGAAATAAATTACCTGTTTTAAATATAATAATCAGTTTTTAGCTCAAAATTATGTGAATTTAAATTGAAGGTACCTGGTACCAAGTATACCTTTTTATTATAAAGCGAAAAAAGTGCTTTTGTTAAATTGTAGTAACTTGCAAAATATTAAGTTAGGTCGATATTGACAAAAAAAATTGCCTGAAATCTAACAACATTTTTATGTTATGGTCTTTGCTGTCCCAGTCTCTCCTTTTCCCTACATGGAAATCTACCATAAATGATGTCGAATATACAATTGCAGTGTCTATGACGTAAAATTTTCGAAAAATAACGAATACAAAAGTTGAAATATTTTTTGTATAAAAATAATTTCTTATACTTCTTTTTCTTAATCGCACTAGAAGATTGAAAATTTTTCAGATAATTATCTATTAAGTAAAGTTTTATATCATCTCCGGAATTGAACCGAGCATTCTCAATATTAAATCAGCCTCTTACATTATTGCACTATTTTAGGTTATACTATAAATACAATCTCTTGAAGCTAAACTTACTTGGCAAGATTACGCGGTTACAAGATGAATTTAATAAGGTTACATGCACCCATCACCCCTAATCTTAACTCAAGAGACAATGGGTAGCGGATACAAAATGATACAAGTAGAATCAACACCTCCAGGTCAAATAATCAAGGAAAAGAAGTTTGGTCTAGAAGATAATCGCAATGCATGAATTTATTATATCATAATCAAAATAACGTTACAATATATTCGAATCCAATTATATAGTAAATCTTATAGGTATCAAAAATTTTCATCCCAAATGTTTCCTAACTAATAAAAAAAACCACAGATAACAACACAAATTTTTACTAAAGATAGAATTTAATGAGATTTTGAAAATTTTAGGGTTCAGTTTCGGGCTCTGTGCAAGCAACAGATCGTCTAATGAAAGAATTACGTGACATTTATAGATCCGACTCCTTTAAGAATAAAATATATCAAATTGAATTAGTAAACGATTCAATTTATGAATGGAATGTAAGATTACTGACGGTGGATCCCGACAGTCCGCTCAGTCACGATTTAGCGATGCTCAAAGAAAAAGAAGGCAAGGATGCCATTTTACTGAACATGCTATTTAAAGACACTTATCCATTTGAACCACCTTTTGTGCGAGTAGTACATCCCGTCATATCAGGTACCATGTATAGTTTTAGTTGTCCTGGAAGTGTGCTTGAACTTGTTTTTTACTTTTGAGGTGGTTACGTATTAGTGGGAGGCGCGATCTGTATGGAATTATTAACAAAACAAGGCTGGAGTAGTGCGTATACCGTAGAAGCCGTAATTATGCAAATATCCGCAACTCTCGTTAAAGGTAAAGCACGCATTCAATTTGGAGCTCCTAAGGTTGTATCACAAGCGCAATACAGCCTAGCAAGGGCCCAACAAAGCTTTAAATCACTTGTACAAATTCACGAAAAAAATGGTAAGTCGGTAAATGGAAAGAAAGAAAAGAAATTTATTGATGCAAATAATTTTATAATTTCAGGTTGGTTCACACCACCCAAAGAGGATGGTTAAGTACTAAATAAAAGACTGTGCCAACATAGACCTTCAATCATTTCCCTGTAATAAAATCGGAAACGATGTCATTTGTCCTATTTTTGTTTAAACGTATTTTAATATTTTGAAAATAAAAAATAAATTTAAATATTTGTGTATTAGTGCCTCATAATGAAAATGTAATTCTTGATCTGCATTTTTGAATCGAACATTTTAAAATTAATTTAATAAATTAAAATTGGTAAAACTTACTTTTTGACTGGTTTAGGTATGAAAAATAATTCAAAAGTAAATAAGTAAATAAATATGATGTGTATATATTGCAACAAAATCGTTTATAATGTTCATAGTGTAAAAGGAGGTTTTGTATGATGGCTTATTTTAATGAACTTGGATTTAATTTTGGTTTCCTTACTATGTTACTAATTTTTTTGTTGGGTAATTCTGTAGTAAGCGTATTGGATACCTAATTCTGGGTACTTTTTTGCACTGTGATAAACGTTTTTCTAATGCTTTCTTGATGAATTCTAAGTTATCGGCCAGTAGTAGGAACACAAGAGAGTTCATTAACGTAAGTCACATTTTATTGCCTTAACAATGAATAGTAATTGTTTCGATGTGCAATTACTTTGTTAGAATATGTTGCGACATTGATGATTTTGTTTTAAGTATAGTGAATTTTTGTGAACGTGAAACTGCTTTTTATTTAATTATTAAACCAACTCTGACTTTACTACTACTACAGTGTAATATTCTAAAACAGTGATTAAAAATATACGATTGTTATATTGTATGTTTTTGTGCCTGGCTGCATTCAATTAATTATTTGTGATGTTTTCATCTTGTTCATTTTTTTCATCAAAAAAGGAATCTTAAGGTTGCTTCCATTTTTTTATGTTATTGTTAATATTAGCTTCATGTATCTTGAGTACCTATTTAAGTTTTATTTAAGTATCGTTTCGAGTAATAAAATGACGAGGCAATCTTAAATTGTCACACATTTAATTATAATAATTTTTAGTGTTTAAATATTTACTTTTTTTTAGTTACATATTACAACAATTAATAAAAACATGTACAAAGAACCAACATTTTCTTTTTATGTATACTGCCAAAGCTCATCTTTTTAATTTTTTACGTTTAATTTGTTGCAGGACTTGTGCCAGCTTAACCATCTTGATGCTCTCTTAGATACACTTCCTAGTATCCATAACAAATCAAATCACCAGTAAGAGCAATTTAAGTTCATGTACTTCTTTTGCAGTAAATTAATTTTGTGGATCAAGTACTTTAACCGATTCTGTCGGATTTCGTGCAAAATCATCGTAAAATTTGAATTTTTCAAAAATATAACGGGGAACAAATAGTACTATGGGGTTTACGGCGTGTAGAAGTAGAATTTTAGGTAATAATTTATCAATTACTTAACTAGCAAAATTTTACCTACTCAAAAGCCACCTTTTGGATAAAATGGTCCTTATTCACCACTTTGGTGTTATCGGTAAAATTTAATAAGGAAACGGCAATGTGCAACAGGGTAAATATTTACGACAACAACTTTTCAAACTATTTAGATTTTTCAGTGTTGCTGATCAAAGTTTTTGGATAAAATTAAACCCAAATGTGGCTAGAAAACTTTCCAAAATATTATTGGTGCCTGAATGATTTTATTTTTTATTCTTTGAACACATAGTTTATGAATAAAACTAGTAGTGTGGCATAAAGCATACACTGAAAGACTAAGAAGCGGAAAATCGTGGTTTTGTTCTAGTTTGCGTCAGATACTCGAATCTAAAAGTTCAACATTAATCTGCGGCCTAAATTCTAATCAATTGCTTGGCACATTTTGTAATAACAGAACAATGTCTCAAATTAAGAGAAAGAAGAAAATGTATTTTAAATGAAAATTAAAAATAATTCTGCTAACAAACCACACATATTCTCCCAATCCAATCTAGGCAGTACAATATTTATTTTAATTTTTAGTATTAGGTGATCTTATCCTCGTAGGTGAGAAGACGTCAGACAGGTGTAGAAGATATTCCTTTACTTACTTCTCGGTCCTTTTACCTTAATGAAGGTTTGGTGACATAAAACGTTCTTTTGGCAGATTACTCTCGGTGGTTTGCCATTGACTTCCGAGAGGAGAGGGTCACATTGAAGATGGATAAATTATGTAGCCGGGTTGGGGATCGAATCTAGGGCTTCTGACCTAGAGTACGGTCCTTGGCCTGTTCACTTAGCTCACTTCTAGAGATATTAGGGTTATTAAAAAAAATATCTCCGAACATTAAAATGAAGCTTTTTAGATATGGGCTAATGTCATATATCGATTAGTTTTGCCAAAATTTGATTTTAAAGTTAACATTTTCTACACAAATTTCGACTTTATTGACGCATTGTATTATCAGTCTGTGTACTTTAGCCACGCGTAAACATTGATATTTTTAATAAGTGATCTTGTTGAAAAGTTGTAAAACGTACGACATTCGGTGTTTTCTTGCCTGAACTGACAGTAAATCGCGTAATAAAATGTTAGGTCTGAACATGCCCATTATGGGGGGCAAAAAGAGCAGCTGCCCCTCCCCCCCCGGCTTTTGGGTGCTTAAATTTTTTTGGCATTTAATATTTCACCAGCGCAAGTTTCTAAAATTTTCGATTTTAAATGATTGCAATTTTTTTATAATAATTTTTTTTATTTTGCCCTCCCCTTGAAAATGATCTTATGAACGCCCATGGGTCTGAACCACGCTTTAGAGATTCCAATATTCAAAGTTGCTTGGGCCTATGGGATATGCTTAATAAGTGAGCGCTCTGAAAGATTCTCTAATTAGATTCTAGTTCTGTGGGATAAAATTATAGAAAACTATTCTAAAGTATTTTTAATCCTGAAAAAGATCGGTTTTCTCTTTTGAACGGATAGACGTGCGAAATACAAAATCAGATAGGGTATACTATTTCGCAATTTTCTCTCAATGTATGGATGAGACACCTCTAAAATTATTTAACCTGAAATAGCCTTTCCAGCTATCGGTTCGGTTTGGATCTAGCAAATCCACAAAACGATATTGTTCCCTCTCCATTTAGGGCACCTGAAGCAATATTTCAAGTAGTACTTGTCATACTTGCAAGATGGCGTAGAGAAACTCTTGTTTTCTGGTAACAAATAACCGCTGCACAACGCCAATGTTTCTGCACGGTGAACTTATGGACTTGTGCAGAGCACAAAGGCATCATCTCACATCTTTTTCATCTGAGGCGGTTTGCAGTGGACATGATGTTTATTGAGGAGTTGCCTCGGAAAATAGCACGAAGCTAAAAAATCTTGCCTGACGCGACCCGCGAGAGCTTAGATAGGAAAAGCTGTTTCAGAAGCAATGATGTGGTTGCGGGACTTCTTAGTTGCAGAGTACGAGGTTTTGGGAATTGTAATGGGTGAGGACGATTCCTTGGATACCCTCGCATTGCGCGTCTTGTTGGTATTGGAAGCTGTGGGGTTTAGCGACGTCCGGGTTGTTGTTGACGGTCTCATTGGAGGGGAAATTTAGTGCATCTTTTGTTGGTTGCAGTGCGCTGCAAGTGGACTGAGCTTTAGAGCAACGCGAAGTCGGTGCTGATGATTACCTTTTTTTGTTTGACGGTGACTTTTTGGTTCAAAACGGTTTTGATATCGTAAATCATCATGGCTTGGGGAGTCGGGTTCAGCTTCATCTGAAACAACGGCATTAAGCTGCGGTCAACACTTCAGCATATTTACAAATTAATTGTTTGGGGGGTTTCCATCAAGCAGATCTTATTTGATGGCGGTTGTGCGCGGGAGCGGTCTCGGCTGATTTCGGTTCTGAGTGAGTTTTGGTGTCAGACTAACTGGCTGATTGGTAAAACTTTCTGGTGGTGGAATTGGCTAGCCAAGGGTTTGACCAATTTCCTTCCTGCATATGAACGTCCTGGGATGGTCCATGGGGGATTTCTTCTGTAGTACAGAAGTTTTTGAGTTTTGGTAATTTGCATATTGTCAATTTTTTAACTAATCCTTATAAAGTCAGAACAAAAAACTTTAGTATAGGCATGGAATTAGAATGCGCCGTAATGGAAAAGGTTCACTTGTTTGTCCAAAGAGCGACGCAGATCAGATCGATAGTACTTCATAAAAGGCGCTGACGTATTTTGATAAAACTACCGCGTCCTCGCTCATCAGTAATTTTTGAAAATGTTTTCTCTATACTTTTTTAATTTTTTATACGAAAATTTAATAAAAACGCCTTCTAGATAAGGAAAGAGTAATTTTTTATAGAATTTTCATAAAAAAAGATGGACCTCATGTTGGCTGAAGTACCCTGTATAAATTTCGCACATCCTTATCAGTTGAGAGAAGTTGACCTCTACGAGCATACGTTGGCGAGTTTGCGGGCCGCCTTATTTTTTAAAATAACGCACGGCAATTAAAATAAAGCAAAATTTTGGTTTCGATTGTAAAATTTCAAAAATCTCCTTTTTGGGGATTTTTTGTTTCACGCGAAACTTTGTTGTGGTAACGCGAGTTTACTTGCCCTGGCGTTTTTTATGGCGATTGTTGTGTACTAAAGTGAATCTCTTATAAAACGCGATATTTTTACATATCTACTATCTATTACATTACCGGAAGTAGATGAAGGTAAATTAATTATTTTAAATTAACGTCATGCACAATTTTTAGAATCCGAAAGCATCGCATTCGACCACAACAAAACCTTGTTGTTTCTTTTGATATGCATCTTATTTTTCTTACCATACAACTCGGGACGTTCGTCGATTATTTTTTTGAAAGTTTCAATTGACGCTCAAATTCCTCGAGTAATAACTTGTCGAATTGTGCAAAACGATGATTTCAAATTGTGTTAACCTTATAATTTTCGTCAGTTGGAAAAGATGAAAAATAATTGAAAGTCACAAAGTTTACAAATGTTAGCATTCCCGCACGTCAAAATTTTTTGTGCCATTTACTGTAGGTAAAGCAATTAAAATTAAACATTATGTTTTAGGATATATTATGCCCCGAAATCACAAGGAAAATAAATACGATAATAATGGGTCGAATCGAAAGGGATACACGCTCATGTCAAAGGAAGATTTGGCAGCCGGAAAAAAGTCACTTTGGACAGAACTGGAGATAACAGGGACTATTCGTAACTTAAGTCCAAACTTATTTCGTTTAATTCACCTTACTGGTTTACACATAAAACATAATAGTTTGCATAGATTACCGCCAGATATTAATCAACTCATCAACCTTAGAACATTGGATGTATCCTATAATAAATTAAGGTCACTACCTGCCGAACTTGGAGACCTTATTCATCTCAGGTTTGTATATTATTCTCTTATCTCTTCTCTTTTTAACCTGCGCTTTATGCAATTTTTTTCTTTTCCCTCTTCGGTCATCCGTACCACCTTCCTACCCACCCACCCACCTACCTACCTGTTGTAGTCCCTTATTATTATTTTTTCTTATTCTACTGTGAGGTTATGTTGACAAGGTTTACCATTTTCGTGTGTGTCAATTTATCATCAAAATTATGGTGTTGCCTTATCACTAATTTTGGCTGCTTATTCACCCTTACAAATGAACGCTTAATTAGTTTAATAACTCAATGAAATTTCAAACTAATTTTATCGTAGGTTATTGAATTTTATTATTAGAAAATTTATTAATTTAATCAAAATGTCGAGGAACCTAATTCAATTACATTTTGTAACCAGCTAATTGGTTTTCCGCGATTCCACACTCAAATTTAAATTATATTTGTAATGAAATTAGCTTAAAGTATGTTTGTTTTTCTTTTAGCTCGGTTTATGTTATTCGTTTTAGCTTATCAAATGAGTTGTTGACCGACAACTCGACAATGAACGATTTACATGTTTATATGGATTGAGTTTAACCATAGCGGATATGTAGACTATGGAGGAACAGCTGTTATGGATCTGCTTGTCACAAATATTTTACATACTTTTTCATGGTTTGAATGGCTTTTCTACTCTCTCTGATGAGAAGAGTTCACCATGGGTTGTAGAAAAGCTATTGATCACATTGAAAGTTATACAAATATATTTGTTTCAATTTGTAATGTATGACTGACTGGCCCTCAATATCTACATCCTCTTTATAATCTTTAATTCAACTTAGTTGATCAATTGAAGTGAACAACTGATTTATTGTATTTTCTCTCACTCCCACAAAAGTCAGGAAAATAGGTTATCATCTTATTTTTTAATCTCATTAAATTCCATATTTGTTTGACAATAACTTAATTTCCTAACTTGTTGCATAAATGGCTATCACAATGAATTTTTAATTTGCACACTGAAAGGGGGACATACAACGACAATGTTGTGCAATGTTCTTGTATATATTTCAAACTAGATTACACTTTCTAATAAAATTTTCGTTATTAGAAGAAATTAGAATATTATTTCAAAATAATTTACTAGAGGGGGAGTCAACAGTTCCTATAAAGTTGATCTTCATGTCAATTTGGCTGTTAAAAACATTTTACAGTATTATTTTTGTGATTTGCAGACTGTAACCAAAAGGGGGTGCATGTAGCGGTAATAGATTGGGCAACGAATTCTCTAGTGTTTTGATTGGCAGAAATTAGTCACAAATCAATTAACTATTAAATAATATGCTTCAGAAGTGGAATTAAATCGCCCTTCCTGTTTCAAATAGTTTTTGACTGTGTAAACGCAACCTTTACATAAAATGTTGAGCATTTAATTTTGAAAAGCTTACAAACTTTTTCTATTAGTGTAGAAAATTCTTGGTAGGCATGCTAACTATTATTTGGTTAAACGCAATCGTCATAATTTTGTTGATGAAATTTTTTCCAGTCCTATAAAACAAGAAGCACGACCTTACCGGTATTCTCCCAACATGATTCCTTTTGCTTCTAGATATATTATGACAGGTACTGGTCCTTGTAAACCGAGTGAACAAGTAAGTTTCCAAAATACGATTGAATTTGAGTTCCTTTTTTTTCTATTCTGTGATTTACAATTGGGTCATTTTTTGCAGGGAATTGCTATTGAATTACAATATGTTACGCATTTTGCCATATGAGTTGGGCAAACTTTTCAATCTCATCGTGTTTGGACTTAGTGGTAATCCTCTAAACAAGGACATAATGACGTTATATAGTGAGCCAAACGGAACCAACAAGCTGCTATTGTACATGCTTGACAATCTTCAAGGTAGGATTTTTAATTTTATTTATTTTTTAACAATTGTTGTGTACTTAAATTTTAAACAGATCTTTTATGTGGTTTCCAGTTTCTTTTTATAGATGGCGCATTTTGTGCAAATTTTTGCACAAATGCTTGGTTGATTTAAATTGAAAGGAAAATTCATTCTATATTCTAATTTTAGATTTTTAACGTAAACTGCAGGCGTCAAACACGATCGTTAATAAAAATAGATTATTATATTTATAATTTTGACGTTAAAATCAAATCTTTTTAAAATTTCTATTTATATCAGATTAATTTCATAAATTAAGTTGAAAAAAGAAAACTTTTCTTTTCTTTCTGGAAATTAAATTGTCAAAATATTTTAAATGGAATTTGATGGTTGTAAAGATGAAATTTGGATACTGTTATGCCAAGAAAAATTACAAAATTTACCTGTTTGGCAGATAGGTAGATAAAGATAGTTTTATGCGAATGTGTAACATTAAAAAAAAATATTTCTTTTTAATTTTAAATTTCTTTGCTTATACAAAAAGAACCAATGTGGAATGGGAAAATGTTCTGTAAATTTATTGTTACATTATTTTTATTTTAAAAGGTCGATCAAACATTCTTAACCCTTCTGGCTATGGATCTCATTACAACAAAGGTTCAATAAATTTAAAAAATACTTGCATGCTGGAATTTGTTTAAACTTATTTGCTCAGAATTTGTATTCCTCCCGTAGAAGTTATAATGATATGTTTTGCCAGACTCTATGTTGGATTAATTATTCATTTATCAATTCATGACCTTATTTTTCACCTAATCTTTCAGACGGATATTATTATCCTTTAATTCTGTGTCATGAAACCGAGTCAGGGGAAAGGCAGGAAACGTAGACCCTACCATAAAAATTTTACGATTGAAACCTCGATTTATTCTGAAAGAGCACATATTAAATAAGAGAATTAGGTGAGGAAGAATGCCTTAAAACCACTAGTTTTTTCAAAAATTTATTTAAAAAAAGCTCGATTTTTAAAGCAATTTTCAAGTTACGTCGCTCGCGATTGGTGAATCAATGCATTCTGTGCTCCGTCCGTGCACTGTTATGCATAAGAGCCTCGCTGATGATTACTTTTTCGCGTAGATCCTACTCGTGCCATGGTGGTTTTCATCAAAATGGCCCGAAGCGCCCGAAGGGTGTGTAAACGACACTAACTTAAAAAATACCCTCTAGGCCCGTGGAATAAGGAAAATGGTGGATCTTTGAGGGGTGAAACTCGTTTGCGTGGATTCTAAAAGAACGGAGGTTGGGCGAGGAAAAATTGACTTAAAGCACTCCTCGCTGCGCTCGGGCGCTTTAAGCCATTTTTCCTGCACATTTACTATTGAAAACCATGATGTTCGCTCTAAGTGCACTGTTGAAGCATCCCAATGCAAGTGTCGCTCCGGTTATCGTTGCATAGCATAGCATCACATTTTGAACAGAGTTTGTTTGGAGGCGAAGCCTCCATTACCTCTTTCAACATCTGAGAACATCGCGTGGATGGTTAGAGTATGATATACTAGAGCGAGCATAGAGCCTTGTCGCACTTCAAAGTATAGTGTTGACCCGCGCGAGGCGATAATCAACCTTTGATGAATGAGTAAATTTCGAGTTAGACGGCAGACGAAACAGTAGCCGCATTGGGATTGTACGGTTGAAAAAGGTTTTCTACTATACATGCCCGCGTCTAGTTCACTTAAGCATTGATCTAGGTTGGTGCCGAGACATTAAGTAAATGCCCCGGCTGTGACCCTGGT
Source organism: Rhagonycha fulva (assembly GCA_905340355.1). Classification (NCBI taxonomy): domain Eukaryota; kingdom Metazoa; phylum Arthropoda; class Insecta; order Coleoptera; family Cantharidae; genus Rhagonycha; species Rhagonycha fulva. The sequence goes on along the minus strand of HG996556.1, from coordinate 2,475,995 downwards.
TATCGTCGCTCTGCGCAAAGCTAAGACCAGTTCAAACTACACGAACTGTCAATAGAATGCATTGATTCACCAATCCCGAGCGACTTAACTTGAAAATTGCTATGAAAATCGTGCTTTTTTAAATTCGATTTTTGAAAAAACTGTTGGTTTTAAGGCCATTTTCCTCACCTAATTCTCTTATTTCTGTATCCTAGAGGTAAACAGTCGTATGTCACATAATGTAAATTTGACAAAAATAGCAAAAATTATATTAATCTGGCTGTTAAAAATAAAAGTTTTGTTATACATTAAAAATGCATTAATTAGATTTTGCTATTTTTGTCAAATTTACATTATGTGACATACGACTGTTTACCTCTAGGGTACAGATTTAAAATATGCTCTTTCAGAATTCATCGAGGTTTCAATCGTAAGATTTGCATTTAAGGGTCTACGTTTCCTACCTTTCACCGCGAGTCAAGTCAAAAAAAATTTAACCTAATCTGTCCGTTGTAGCCATCATTGACGCGCCTGAATGGATTAACGAGAATTTATTTAAGTAAAAGATATTTGATATCCAAACCTAGCAGAACTTACGTTATTCGTTAAGATGTGCTTTTTTTAAATGAAATTAATAAGCGGTCAGTAACGGGAATCTCGTTAACCCATTCATGCGCGTCAGCGTTGAACACGTTTAAAGTTGTAGGTCCTTATAGTAAGTAAAAATTACTGATTTGTAATTTGCTCTAACCGGTTTATCTTGATTGAAAAAATAAATATATGTACTAGTACTATGTACTGAATTAATTAACTCCTGCTGAAGTATTTTCGAGTTCTACATTTCCATCTGAACCTCACTGGAGGTCTTTTTAGTGCACTTAAATTCTTCATCCGAAGTTTATCTCTTGCGGTTCACAAAACGTTATTAATTTACTTCTTGTTAATGATTTCGTGACCTTTTATGTAATTTTACGACTTTTAACAATTGTAACTGTTTCCGATTGAATTTTTATTGGTACCGCCTTGAAGATAAATTAATTTCGTACCATTTACGTTGGATTATTTCAATTATTGCTTTATTGTTAAGTTCGAAAATAACGGATAATGCTGTTTGAAAGCAAATACTAGTAAATACTTTTTAGGTGCCAAATTTACAATAACTGGGTGTTTATAATAATTGTTATGTAAAGTTTATTTATGCTAATGGAGTTTGTACAACGCATGGTACCAATTTTTTTTTATGTAAATATTTCTTCCGTTATTTCGATCTATTAAGATAGTCATACATGTTAACCTAATGTAATTTTTCAAATTATATACTCTGTAATTGTTTGGTGAATGGGTGCTCTACTTGTTTGTCTTAATTCGACCATTGTCTGTTTAATTTAAATACCAAATCAATTCAAAAAATTTAATTCTAACGTTAGGAACTACTTAAATATCTACTAAATTAAGTGGTACAAATGAAAACGCAATATTAATTAAATTTTACAACTGTCTGTTTAGAAAAATTTACATAAAGCGAAACAAAAAACACAGTGGCGTCGTCGTCCAGATTTTCCGTTACATGGTCGATATTTTTAACGATTCCACAATCATCGGCAGTCATTTTCGTTAAAATTCGCGCTGAAGGAAAATTGTCACTTTTGCTTGCTCTCTTATTTACTTACCTTTTTACTGTTGTTCTTCTTCAAGTAACCGAATGTTCTTAATTTCTGTTAAACAGTACGAAACGTTATCCGTTCTGTTACGGTATAGGCAATCAATTATTTGTTAGCATTAGGCTGTGATTTTGTTGTTTTAAGTGATGCGATGTGATTTGTTGCACCAAATAGATCATTTGTATCATTGCAGTATGACAATTTTGAAAAACAGAATTTAAAGATCACGACCGTTGAGGTCAAAACGACAACTTATTTTTTGCTCTCTTACCAAATTTGGTTCCATGGGTCGTTTAGCTAAAAGAGAACGTGCCATTGTTTATGACTGAAATAATGTGTTAGCTAATTCGTGAGGACACATCTAAATTTGCTTTTTTATTTTACATACGACAATATTCTCTTTGAAGGCGGATTTATATGCGCAACAAAAAGACGGTTTTAAGGTTTCGACTAATCTCTTCCCAAAAGTGTTTTTCAAACAAACTAACGTTTTTTTATTTGCATAATTTAAACTTGAACGTGTTTCTCTACTCTACAGGATATGAAGAGATAATTTTATGTATCATTCAGGCTTTCTTGTATAATGCTTTTTTTTATTTATAATCTCGACATGATAATGCATTTACACATCTAACGGATTTATATGATCCTATGAAGAATATGTGGGTTCTAAGAACGGTAGTTTAAATGTACGCGCAATTACCAACTTTTTATTTCTGTATAATATTTTAAATGACACAAAATCTAATTACAACATGGCGGATGTCTTCTGAATCTCGCAATACTTAGTTGTAGTTGGGTCGCACGAATAAAATGTCGCAAGAGAGTAAATAGCAATTTTCGCTCATGTTGATGGACGACGACCGTGTTGCAATTTGATTTTGAAATTTTCAATTCTTCTTTTAAAATTATTCAGTTATTGACATTTTAATTTGTAAAAGGAAATTTTTACTGCAAGGTTATTAAAATTTGTTTTAGGATTCTCGTGAGTCGAAAAACCTTGCACGTCCAAAATAGACAAACGTGCGTTGTTTTACAAATAACGTGGATTTTAAATAAAATTTTAGCATGTTCTGTTTACATTACCAAAAGTTACAAAAAGTGGATTAGTATTTCCATATTTGAAGATTTTTATGTCCAGTGAAATTATTTTTGTAAAGTAAATTATTGTTAATTTTACGGAATGCTTAGAAGAGGTTAACCGTATCTTTTTTTTACCGTCGGTCTGTATTACTTTATAATTTCAATTTAACTCCATTTTCTGAAATAAATTAAATGGAACTCTCAATCAAACTGGCCGTCAGAAGTATGGGTTTACTTTTTATATAAATAACTTCAAATTGTTAAATCATCACTGAAAATAATAAAATATGTAAGAGATGAAACCGTAAACAGTTACAGTTTTATTTCTGGTTATTTTTAATATTTTAAAATGATCATAGCATCGCAACTATTGAATTTTTAGTTTTGAGGTGCAAAATATTTTGTTATTTTGAATCCACGCTTGCAATTTGCATGATTTACAGTGAAATTTGTTTAAACTTCTTCAAATAAACTTACGGGCTTTTTTGACTAAACTAACATACTTACCGTTTTATTTATGTTATACATTATTGTATTTTGAAGCCCCGTTTCTTAGATAATTGCAAAAAAGTAATACATTCGTTAACTTTTTTGTTAGTTGGAACTAATTTGATTACAGGCGAATGAGATTTTGTATTGAGAAAATTAAGATCATGCAACTATTGTTAGTCAACAACGAAATTTTGATTACAATTCGTCCTTATGTAATGAGTTAATAGACCGTGCGATTAAAAATATAGTAAAATGAATAATATTGGTATTGGAAATTTTCTCATCCGAACATAATAAGTATTTCTTTAGAAAATAACGTAACGAATTTTTTTAAATCGAATATTTGGTAATAGATCGAGATCGATTATTTATATTTGTCAAAAACAATTCCGTGCCAAGACTTGCAAGTTTACAATAATTTTCTAATAATCACGAATTTCACCTTTCACGTCAACTTGCACTTGTGGAAGAGCGTTTAACTGAAAATGCTGAAATATTTTATTATCCTTTATACCTTTTGATAAAATTGCAGCCGAGTTGATGGTGTGAATTTTTATGTTTTGAACAAGTTGACGTTTTAATTTGTAGGTACTTCAAAAAACGTTTTCATTTTTGTTTTGTCTTGAAATAAATAAGTGTAGTATGTATTCCTGATCCTCGATTTTTCAATTTTATATGGGAAAACGTAGTTTGTGCCGTTATCGAGAAAATGATTGGTGTTTACTGTCTTGGCAGGCTAAACATAAAAATGCGATAAACGTGATTTCGTAATTTCGAAAACAATTCTTTCCGTAATTTAGGGGGTCAACCTATCAAAATATAGCTGCTTTAGACCGACTTAAGTAGTGGAACCAAGAAAGCCACTTTACAGCCGATTGGACATATTAATTATAATCTGCTATTGATTTATCTTAGCCTTCTTTGGTCGGTGCAGATTTTATTATTCGAAACCGCTATTTAGAAATAATAATTAAAATATCATTAGTTACAAACAGAGGTCAGATCTATTCCGTGACCCTCTTTCTAAAATGACGGTTTGACAATAAAATTTTCACTTCTACTAATGTGGGCTTAAGGCTAAGCTAACAAATTCAATTTATTCATTAATCCACTTGCATTATAATATAAATTAGTGCGTGTTACATCCATCGCCACGGACTTCCCCTTGAGATGAAGAGTAATTACTGCGTTTCTAAATGGGTACTTTTCAAGTTTAAAGAAAGGTGTTGATATTTGAATTAGAACGTGCCTATGCATTTAAGCAGGCAGTTGATTACACCTTTAGATTGATTAACCGAGACACAAATATAACGGAATTCATCTACATTGACACAGTGACAACTTCAAGTATTAGCTTCTTCATCGACCAGGAACGGAACTCGAATATGATAATTCATTCTCATTGTTAGACACGTTTTTTTTTCAAGTTTGATTTGGGTCATCGTTTTAAAGAAACCAATGTTGTAACCCACTTTCTTTACTTTCCTTTACTCTTTTTGTGAGGCGGTATTATTTATGTATTCTGTAAGTATGTACCTGGAAAGCTACCACGGAAATATTTTTGATTGTTTAATTAGTCGTTTTGGTTAGTGTGTAAGTGAACCGGATTTTTAACGTGAATGTAACCAAAACCTTGGCGCTAGCACCACATCAAATTCACTTATAACTTGAGGGAATTACAAGTTCTGGTTAGGATGGAGCTCACGTTTACTATTATAGTTGACATTTCTTATGAATTATGTTTTATCACGCTTACCAAGCCGAGCCATTTTTTCAACGAAATTTTTACTCAAATCCACGGCGTGGGAACGGAACTATCTTGGTGTATCTTGCTTTCAAATTTATGCATCAAGTAATAGTGGAGAAATGTTTACTTTAACGACTTGTTACGGTTGCATCAACATTTTAAGAGGCCTAATTAAAAAAAGTGCATTTAAAAATTAATTGTACTTTTTTCCTATTTTGTTTCGTTATTATGGAGATTTTGAGTCATGCGTGACTTATGATTTAATTTAGAAAAATTAACAAGCCAGTGTTGACGTCTCAATGTTGTTCATAATGTACCTGTTCCTTGAAAGTTAAAGGATTTACTGTTTTGAATAATTCATAATAATTCGTTAGCGTGTGATTTAAAAAGGTAATTTGACGTGATACGTTAATTCAATTTATTAAATCACAATCCATTATTATTGAAATTGCACGAACGTATCTATGTAGTATATGGAAGAAAAGTGACTATTTCAACATTAACATAATTGCGTTTTGGCGCTTCCAGCATCAAATCAACTAAACTATTAGGAATTTTCGCAAATTACACAAACTTGTGTGTGTGTGTGCAACCTCTAATCTCGGCAAAAAAAATTTTAATTTAAGCGAGCGTACCTAACAAGCAATAATTACTGCTAGTCGCTAACGAGGACATTCGTGCACCCACAATCACCATATTATTGCGTTGTAACAGTTTATCGCTTCTACTTTATTTACCTGTTTAACAAAACACAATAGAGTTATTTTCAAAAACAAAAACGCCAGGTACGAGATTAGCTACAACAAAACGAATATAAATTGCTTGACCGTCGTTTGCCTCCATAACCAAGAGAGAAAGTGCAAAAAATCACATGAATACTAAAAAAGTAAAAACCAGTTAGATTTTTAGTTTAGCTAATTAAGATATCTAATTACAAACTTTCTTTCTGAAAGCAATTTACAAAATCATAAAAATCCAACTGAAATCATTTTCTCAACGAAAAGTTCCAAAAATGGTTACGAGATGAGCAATTTCAAAATCTGATTAAATCGAGGTGACAAATCGGTAGGGTTCCGCGTACCTATTAGTTAATGTTACTTTCACCCGATTTCATGATGTGAAACAGTTAACTTATCTGTGAGAAATCGTCTTCAATTTAAACAACCTTCGATGAGATGCAATCGTCTTCTCGATCATATACACCACATTTACAAGATAAATTTCTGTGTGAAGTAAGTCAGTATGTTATGTACATAAAATTAAAACAGGATCCAGTTTTAAAAACAATGATAATCCACGATTACCAAACATTAATCATTCGTTAACATTAGGAAACTCCGATTTTTAAGGCTAATAAACTTGGACAATAGTAAAGGTGCGAGCTCGCGAAACGAGGTGGAAGTGATACAGATCGCATAATAATCATAAACTTTATGGAAATGATAGTAAAATGAGCCCAAAAAGTTTTGCTTTGTCTTTTTACCTTTTTCGAATGAGAAGGAATCTATTCCTATTTTATGCCGACTATTCGGTTAATCGATTCTATCAACTTCGTGTGGATTCACAATTGCGGAAATCTTTATGTCAATTTTAATATGTTGTATTTATTATGCTTACGGCCATTGCAAATTAACGCTTAGAAACTTACAGTTTAATGTCGAGATACCTTTTAACATATTTATGTTCCTAGAGAAAATCATAATGCCACAGGCGTTATATGTTCAAAAAAAGGGTTTTCGATAAATATCTTTAATTAGGTGTTAACGTAATTAGTAATTACTATTTACTTTAGCAATTAATTGAAATATTGCATCCGCCTTTATGATATATAGCATGTGGTCGAGTTTGCCATTTGATTTTTGGTGCTGAGTGGTGATAATGATAAAATTACTTAAACTAATCGAGACGTCTATTTATGTAACCAGTTACGAAATGTCGGGTGCAACGTAATAAAAGATTTTTTCTAATTTTAATAAAATTAACCGAGAAATTATTAATTTCTTTAATTGCATTGTTTCTAAAAATAACAGGTCAGAAACCACAGCAAGAATATAGACCTCATAAAAATCACCCTTCTGTAACCATATCCATAAAAACTTGATGAGGATGATGAATATTCTAATGGCTAAATGGATATATAGACTAATGGTCGTGGAGCTGTGAATACCCCCAATGTGACAAATTTTCTGAAAACGATATTATTTTCTACATTTATTATAATTTATTTCTACATTTTAATAAATTAGGATAGAGTTGACTCGGGCTAAGAAGAACCAGAAAGGAGAAATACCGACGTAGTAAATGTGGAGGGAGAACGTGCTGGTTCTTCTTAGCCCGAGCCAACTTTATTTAAATTTTTTTTTAACTTTGGGTATACTAATGTATCAATGTCGACGTTTATTGACTTTCCTGAACAATTACTGTTTTTCACATTGGCGGTATTCTCAGCTCGACGTAGTAATTCTGTTTATTTTTTGTGGCGAATTTGAAATTGGTCGGAAAGTAATCACATATTTAGATCGTCAAAAGAATTATTTATTTGTCTTTTTGAATCTCTTTTAACTCTTGCATAATTTGGATTATGGTATAAATCCTTTACGTAAAATTCCTCTTAAGCTCTTATTTGAAATCTCTGCATGGCTGCGTGTGGAACGTTGTGAACTTCTCATCAAAGCATTCCTAATCGCCTGGATGTTTTATAAAGAATTCTCTCGTAAAGGCTTCTTTTTAACCCTTTTAGACCCACAATTATTTTTAATAATAATAGAAGAATTTTATTCACTTTATTACAACAGAATAGAGTAATAACAATGTGGGAAAGGAAATAAAATAATAAATAGCGTAAGTTCTGACGTTTCTAGAGCTTACGTTATTTGTTAAACTGTCCTGTTCTGTTTAAAATTAAATTTGTGGTTAACGAGTGAGCGGTTGATATCGGGAATCTCGTTAATCCATTCGCGTGTGTCAGTGATGTACACATAACCGATAAAATCTCATTTCGTTACTATGCTGCATGTACAGAAAGCTCAAGTTTCATGATGATGGCCTGATGTCACTAAGGACTTGGTCAATCACCAGCGTTTTTGTCATAAAAAAACGTCAAATATTGGTATAACATATTGGTTTGTAAGGAGCAAAAATGTCGCTTATTATGCTGAATCTGTGTTTTACCTTTGTGTGTATTGTGATTTTGCAAGTTAAAATTCTTACAATTCTTAAAATGCGACGAGATCTGAGAGATCATATTATTTATAATCAAATATCGATTAATTTAGGAAATTATCTATTATAAAGTTTTTATTTTTTACTCAAGAACTGCCCAGTTCTGCGTAGCGCACCTCTTTCGGTTGATGGTCCGTGCACTTAACGTAAATACTTATAGCAAGGCTCAATTAATGCTAAAGTTAACAGACAATTTTTTGGGCTTATTCAGTCCCAATTTTGAACGATCTGCAAAATTTACAATAATGTTGATATTTTTATTTGCAATTTACACCCTCAACTACCACAATTTCAATAGAAAGTTTCCGGTGCCAGGTTATCATTGTACCCAGCCCAAATAATATAACTAATTGTTAAATTTCTGAATCCATTAACTACATGACTAAACCGTCAGTTCCCGAAAATTTTGCTTTTCTATGGTGGTCTGCTCTTCCATTTAATTAATACAGTTCAGTGGGTTAGCACCAAATCAGTCTTGCACCGATTAATCTCCCACCGAAACTTTTGATGTCAAATCTAGAACACTCCAATATTATGCCGAAATGATCCCAAAGGTTTTGCTTCCATTTTCTTTTACTTGATTCAAGGCATTAAGGAATTTTGAACCCAAGCTAAAACGAAAATTTTTTGGACCACAAATTATTGATTGCTATTGTTGGAAAATACCAAATCTGATATAATATAATCTACTTCGTGAAAATTTAAAGTGAGAAACTCTTCTGGATATTATGGGATACACTTTTTGTAAACTAATTTAAAATGTATCCACTCGACCAAGAAAGAGCTATACGAGTTTAACGGAAGCGTTAATAATTTTAACCTCGCTTTAAGTGTCATTTTGTGGACAAACTATTATTTATTAAAAAAAATATTAATAACTGAATGTGCTGGATAAAATTATGAAACATAAAACCAAACGCCGCCAGGTGTGAGTTTAAACAGTTTTTAAAAATCCCTGTTACAATTTTTATGGCCTAAATTAACGGACCGTATACACAACGAGTTAATTCATTTTTTGACGAGAATGGAAATGAAACCACCTATATACCTCCCAACGAAAGTAATCCAAATAGTCCACGTTAGGTTGTTAGATATTGACGATTGTTAATTCATGTAGAACCAAACGTTGCGTAATTATTGAGTTATATGCATGCCTTATCTCAAAGATTTGTTAACAACAAATGTTGTAATTTTAAGGCGTATATTATGCGAATTATGGTAATGGTCAATAAAATGGTCTCTATATGTACGCATACCCTTGTTTGTCAAGGGTAATGAATAATTATTAAACAAGCAGGTGTCATTGTGAACAACTTATGAATAGGTGAGAGCCTCTTGACTCGAGTCTATTTTGGATTCGTTGAGAAATAATTCAATTTGTTTAGAATTCGCCATGCGAAATTGCTATATCGGACTAATCCAAATCAAATAGAAATGTTTTGTGCTACTTGATTAGATTTTAATGCTCGGTTAACTTGTTAATTAGTTTATTGTTGTGAGATTTCTGGACTTTTTCTATAAAATAAACAGAAACGGAATAAATTTTTTATTAAAACTGTACCAGAATAACTTGGTTGTAGCGAGAACCATAATGAGAATTTTATAAATGTTTATTAGATGCCAACCGGCATAAAACTAGTGTTTCCGTTAAGTTAAAATCTTTAGAAGTTGCGTGTTCGAAAATCGAAGGCGATTTTCAAAAATGATCGATATCCTCAATTTTTTATTATAGATTATAATATCTTAACTGTGATTTGAACCAACAAATTTTCCAAGGTTCGCACCATGGAATTTGTAATTTTTTCTCTCTTTTAATGTGCAAAGTTGTACCCTTCTACCTTTCAGTATTAAAAATATGTAAGAATCTCAAATTTTTAAATAACACTAAAAAAAGGTTAAAGTTTATAGTAACAATTGCGTATCGAAGGAAATGGCAGTCAATTTTGAACTTTTTTACGTTCCCAAGTCGACTGAAATTTCCGCTCCATTTAGCTCTGCAAGCTTTTTAATTACAAATTTCCAATTTTTTTAAATCAGATATTCATTCCGCCAAAACCACTGATTCGGTAAACTGGATCGTTTTTAACCCTCGAATCTCTTCCTTGGCAAGATTTTATTATTAATTTTGTGGTACGTATACAACTCGCCATGACTTGACTTACGCTAATTATCTAAATAAGGCTTATTGGAAAAGTCGATAAGACATACTACCTAATTAAAAACGTACGATAATTAGTACCGCTGGGCGCGTCTAAATTAAACCGCTTTATTTACAAGTCCGAGATTCAAGAAGCAGCGGATCTTTCTATCCGAGAACTAAAAGAATTGAGGTTTTCAGTTTAACTGCTCGTTGAAATTTCTATTCATAACACAAGTTTTGTTTGCTAGATGAAGTATCAATAATTATGTTGGTTTAATTAATTTTGCAATTACAAGCTTTTTGTAATCGAATCAAGGTCGAGGATTTTAATTCCTGATTAATCGAAAATTTTACTTTTTTTTCCATTCGAACGGTTTCTTTTTCCAAGTTTGATGAGTTTTTTCTTCAACCACGCCCTTGGATAATTAGTTCTGTGATTATATAGAGGTTGCACTGTAATTGTCTCCATATCAACTAGGTAAGCTTAAATTAATTGTGTCAAGGAGTTTGTTTGGTTTCCTGAAGAAATTTATGCCTATCGATTTCCTCTTGAATTTTCAAATTTATTTGACACACTTAAATCGGTGTAATTGTTCCTTATTTGGATATCACTTAATTGTGGACTTGGAAACGTCCGTCTCTAATGAATGCAAATACCAACACCTCATATTTGTATTTTCTCTTCTGATTCATTTCAAATTCGTACTCCTCTGCATTGAACATATTCGGACCACTCAATTGGAACGAGTTTAATATTTTTTTCTTGAGAAGGCGCAGAGAAAGTTGGTTCGAACCTACTCGTTGAAATAATTATGGTTAAATAAATTTTTTGAAATGTAATGCACACATTCACAATTGTTTCAAAGTGGATGATGAGAGTAGGTCATCGGATATGATTACCTACAATAGAACAAGTCGAGCTGATGCATTTTCTCTTGTAATTAATTATCGAGCTTAGAAGAATTGATACCTCTCCGTCTTGACCCTCCAAGTTTAACCCACTAACTAATTGGGCCAAATATTGCGGCCGCCCAATCGAGACGATCTTCTGATATGACGGGGTGTATTTCTTCGGCGACCCACAATTTAAACTTGTGACCCAGTTGTGTGGGTGGATCTCGGTACGCTCTCTTTGTTTCTGGTCTCGACTTGTCTAAGAAGTAGGTTAGTGCAGCTAGCGGTGGGGTCTTCTCGGTACGCTCGAGTCACTTCGAAGGCTTCAGTCATTTACCAACGGTCGCTGTTTGCGTGCCACTCGATAAAGCATTCCGGTTGGCATGTGAGTCGCGTCAACTTGATTGTTCATCATGAGCCCCGCATCATCGGGTGCTCTTGAGGTCGAGAGATACATAGGTGCGTGCCTCATTTCTTCTCAATCTCGCAACAAAGGATCGAATTTATCGAAATGTCACAACGGATCGGATTCATTTTATCAAAACGATCACTACGTGCATCGCTATGTTAACAACAATAATAATAATCACATGCAACGATGTCGCTCGGTGGATGGATGGGCAGGTGGAATGCCGTTAATTTCTTTTGCCAACTATCAACGTCGATGTCAGATACCCCACGATGTTAAGCACCAAGATCGACAAAATCCTTTATCACGACTTGCCGTCCATACCCAAGGAGCTCCGTTGATTTTGACAAATCGCTATAACCACCGCAAAAACAAAACCTGCAATCGGAACTTTATCCCGGCCAGGGAAAGTGCGACAAGTGGTAATAAAACTAAAGATGTTGGTGTTGATACTGTTAGTGTTAATAGTGACGAAAGTTCCGCATCTACAAATTCGGAAAATAGTTTGCCTCGTATAATAAAACCCCGAAAACGTCGGAAAAAAGACAGAAAACCTCCGCACCTAACTCGCCCCCTCGGAACGGAAGATTGCTTTTCGACAGATAGTGCTAGTCCAGATATCGATTCGCCTTCAGTTATCGATAATATAAACTCTTACTTACCTTTTGCTTTCGATCTTTATCATTACGCTTCCTCCAATTTTAACAATAACAACAATCGTGAAGAAATCGGCCAACAGGAAGTTCCAAAACTTCATCACTCTTTCGAAGAAGTGAAGGAAGTTCCAAAAGACAAAAACGACAATCAAATGGCAAGCACATGCCAGTGTCGTTATTGCGATCCTTGTGGCCAAATTTGGGATGTGGACCGAAATTGTTACTCGCCTTTTCTCACCACGCCCGAACGTCAATTTAATTTCCCTGATATTCAGGTTGAACCTTTGGTTCGAGATTATGACACATCATTGTCATCCGACTTAATTAGCACATTAGCAGACCTTTCATTAGATAGCGTTTCGTCTAGACGAGATTTGGAAGTTTCGACCGAAATCGTTACATCTCATAACGGGCACAGGGATCTCGAAATCAAATTTTTTTCTCCCGATAATGCGAGAAGGACGAAAAATTGTTTCGAGGAGTAATTTGTGATAAAGTGGGTTTTTGGGTTGTCAAAAAAGGTTGTTTTCCTAATTCTTGATCTCGACTGGAAAGTGAAAGTGTTGCAGAAATTTTAGAAATTTGAATTTATGGTTTATTGGACTCGAATTTTTGTTGTTGTGATTTTAATAATTAGAAATGTGACGTGGATTTTTTTAATTGTGATTAATGAAAACCAAAAGTATTTCTAGTTAAATTTTCGTGATTTTTTTGGGGGATTTTTATGTAATAGGGGAATGTTTTCAACGGTTTCTTTATATAAAAATTCATTGTATAATAAAATATAGTGAACTCGTTATGGATTGAGTATTTGCACTTATAATCATTTCGAACACCAGGATACGCTTTCTAATTACAAAATTTCATAATTAGTGCACCCGACAGTTAACTAAGTACCTACATTTTAAAATGTTTCATTTTTGTATAATTATTATGAATTAATTAAAATATATAATGTAAATTTTTAAATATGGTAGATTCTTGTTTGTACGAACGAACTATGATCTACCGTACATTCGTATAAGATGAGATTTTCTTGTTAGTAGCGTATTTTAGAAATTTTGACTTTTGGTAAATTTCCTCGATGTGATTAACAAGTTTTATTGTTAATATAGGAATGAAAATTAGAATTTTTGTTAGAACGAAATTCCGCGTGTATCATTTACAAACTTTAAGTTTTGCGATTTGAGTAAAGTTGACTGGTGCATGCGGAAGAAACGTTAATTTTTGGCGTGTAAACAACGCCTTTTATTTATTATTTCCGTATTAGTAGTTGAAGATTTCGTAATTTTATGTGTTAGATAATTTTTGTATTAAATGATAGTTTTCATTTTGGAAAACATTTTTGCTTATTTGACCAAGTGCCAAAACGTGCGCTTGCAAGGAACTGTTGAAATGTATAACTTGAAATAAATGAATTTGTCGATATTTAATTTTTTTTTGATACATAGAGAAGTAGGTACCAAATAGACTTATGGCAAAATCTTCCGTTTTCGTAGATTTTATTCTTTCTGCAAACTTTCTTGGTGTTATTATAATTAAAGGAGTCAGTACTGTTCATGGACTTTTTTCTAACATCTCGTAGTATGACTAGGATAGCTCAAAAACTTTCTGGTAGAAGCAAGGAAACCATTCATACGGAATATGATGTGAAATGTCGACTAATGGCAAGTCAAATATAAGAAAGTTGGAAGCACTAACTGAAAATCAGCTGGATATAAGGAAGGACCAACGAGGAGGTATAGGACCTTGTGAAGAATGGAACAACACTTCGCATTCATATTGTTTGATAAACAAATGTTGTGACTCCTCTTCTCTCATATGGATGTGGCATTTAAAGTATTTTCAAATAGGGGACCTACTGTTTAAAATGGACTTGGATTTGTTTTGTTATTTGGCAGATTACCTTGATGGTTTGTCGTTGCTTGCCAATAAGAGACTGTCAGAATTATTTTTACTTTACTTAATAACAACATTGAAAAATACTAAGGCACTAAGAATCTATACTCTATAATTAGAATGCATTATATTATGAATTATTTAAATAAATTGCAAGTTAATGTAATAAACTAATGCTTGTATGTAATTTATTTAAAATAATTCATAATACAATTTTCAAAAGTTAAAAGCTCAAAATGTTTTATATATTTTAATTCATTATAATTAGAATGCAAATTATTGATGAAATCAGAAATAATCTACTACCCCATCTGGCATGGATGAATCCAGCATAGAAACCCTACAAACGTTTCAAAATTTTCTCAAAGTGATTTATTGGATCTGTATTTTACATTCACATTTATAGGTAGTACTGAAACCTATAAATATTTTACCGGCTTGGTAAAGCTTAATGTCATCCACGAATCACATGGTAACTTGAGACAATGCCATATCCAAGACCAAAAATAAACTGATCCATACGATTTTCATAAATATCGAATTGCTAGGTTTTACTTTCATGTCAATGAAATTAAAAGTTCAGAACACGCCTGTAAATTGTGTTCCACAATAGGCTTGAGTTTCAATTATTTCATTTTGGACCAATGCACTTCAAGGTATCAAAGAATTGGTAAACGGATGTTTGAAATATTACGTAAGTGAAGTATAATTTTCATTGAGTATATTAAAGGAGTTGATCCAATATGAGTTCCCATTACAAGCGAATTGGTTATAGATACTTTGATGTAAGCCGCAGTAATTTATTTTCAAAATGGAAGTATATTCCTGCGGTTCGGAGCCTACGTTAAACTGTAGGTTCTCGATGTATGCGATAGCATTTCACATAGGGAAGATAATAACAAGACCAAGACCTACACAACGGGAAGGAAGAAAGGTGTAACTCCCCATTGTCCCGAGGAAGCAGAAAAAATTAAGAGAATGACGACTTTCGACAAAAGAAAATGGTTAACCGCATCAAAAGAGAAAGGTACCAAACACTTACGAACCGCATTCCATGTTCTTGCTTTCTTCATTTTTCCAAAATAAAACACTATCATGCCCACATCGCCTGTTCACAACTTACAAGTAGACATTTCTAGTTTTGCGGTAAAGACGACCCGTCAACCTACTAATCTTGGAGGAGCAGCAGGTGTTTGTATTTATAGTAAAATGTGTTACTTTTCATTTCACTCTGATGACATGTGGCCAATTATTGTCTTCCATGCGATTTAGAACTCAATCCTGTTAATACCTAGTTATATTATTTGGTCTGGTTTTTCATTTTACAGTTTAAAATTGGACCTCGTATTCGATCGCTGGGGGCTTCCTTATTTTTAATTAAAAGACTTTAATTTGCCCGGCCAGTTTATCGATAATTTATCTTTGCATCTTGAAAAATTTGCAGTTCTGCTAGATTTTTTCGATTAATGAAGATTTATATTAATCCTAGTCACGTTTACTCTTGAATGTTTTACCGACCTGCTACAATCTACTTTATTACATAGTCTTATAAATACAAACCGTGATTAGAAGAGGCAGGTATGCAAGCGATTGACCGACTTATGACCACGCAATTACCAGGGAACACCTGGACCTCATTAAGAACCTGCCCGACTCAACAAACCCATTTAGGAATCGCTCTCCTTGAATATATTGCACTAGATGGTATAATTAAAATTTTTAAAATTATGCGACCGGTCTGCAATTTTATTTCAATTTCGTTCTCACCTGTGAAGTGACCCCGAGCGAAAATGTTTTTGCACCACGAATGTGTGTAATTTTGTTTACGTGATTATCGAAAGAGAAAGGCGTCCTATTAGTCATTTCAATTTTGTTTGCGAAAAATTGTAATCGAGTGTGTGCTAAAGGTATTTTCCAATTTATTCCATCTTAATCCTCTTAATAAAATTTCAATTGTGATTTGCTGTGCCTTATAATTTCTAAATCGATCCATCACACATGAATAGCAATACCCTGATGATATAATCTGCTTATCACGATAGGCAGCAACCGATGAACCGATAGTCTTGGAAGAGTGCGTTGGAATTCAATGCTCACTTTTTACGTGATTGATGGGGCGGTTCTATTATGAAAGTTACCGGGATCGTTGGATTTTAATGGAGTTGGGCTGGGCTGTAAAGGTGTACAAGTATCTTGTCGGGGGAGTAACTTGCGATGATACAACGGTTTTTCGGCCCTTTAATGCTTTTTTGTTGGTTTTTAACTTGATAATATGTCGTTGGGCCTGTATTACATTTTGAGGTGCGCCGAACAATGGTGCATTAACAAATACCACGTAGCATTGTTAAATAACAACTGTTAGAAAATTGTCCAAATTTAAACATAACGGTGTTCGTCCACACGTGGTGGGCTATCGTGTATCTGTACTTCATCAAGCTCTGGTGCAGCTCTTCGAGGGTAGAGAATAGATAAGTTATCTCATGATTTCGGCATCAGATTGATTTTTCTTATTTGCTCTTTCTGGATACAATATCGAATTACAGACAATTTTCTCTTTATCGCGATTTGATATAGAGGAAGTATTTTACTTTATTTTAAGATTAGTAGTGTTTTGACATCGACAATTGACTAAAAGCGGGGGGCTATTGGTACCCACGCTTTCAGTCAATTTGATTGTTTTCAAGAAAATTTTGGATCAATTTCTTTTTTAATATGGGACTAAAGTACAATTTAATTCTGGGATTAAAACCCTTTAGATCTCATAATGGCTTTTCATGGAAATGTCCATCTTGGGTGTTTTTGGTGGCATTTCCATGACCTATGTACTATTACTACTATGTATGAAATTAGAGTTATAAAATTACAGGCATTAAGATGAACTAATCCATTGTGGTATTTCATAATAATTTTAAACCACAGAGGTTATTGATTTTTGCAAGGGATGTTCCTGATAATTTATGCGTGCGGTTTAAAATTGCTCAATATAATGTGAATATGAAGAACAAAGTATCAAGGTAGTCCACATAAATCGATGAGACTGATCGATCGACGTTTGGGTTAGAAACGTGATAAGTCGTAACATTTTTCAGCCTGGTGATGACTGGCACTGCCCATATATTAATCCCTATCTGCAATCGCACCAGACTGTTCAATTACATTCTTTACTTTATTGGTTCCGAACTGTTATTATCGATGATCAGCCGATTTAAATCAAGTGTGCAATTAAAGCGCTTCTCTTACATGTACCAAGCAACGTTGACTTGTTACTGAAACTGAAAGCGTCTATTTTATGGTTACAGCATTCTAGAGGAACTTTTTTATCGCGATGATAACATTATTTACCTATTTATATTTTTCCAGCCGTTTGATTATACACGCGATAATAGAACAAAACTTTTCAGAGTATTTTGCAATTTGATCGTATCTCCAGCAGCTTTATTTTTCCCGTCGTTATTTTTTTACATTCTCGACACGTTTGCCAACGCTAATAAACGGAAGAATTTACTCATTTTGTTGATGACAAAATTCTACCTTTTTTTCAAGGGCACACCTGAAATTTATGCGGTGGCGGCGAAATTTTCCAAAAGTTTTATTGACACGGTGGATTATTTTAATCCGAATATAAAAACAACTTCTTAATGGGTTTAAGCACCGCACTGCCGTTTATTTTTCTACTTGGACCTTTCAAAATTAATTATTGTTTTTCTAGCCGAACTATTTAAATTTTTATCTGAGTCCATTAATTTACCTAAACTTATACGATAGTTGGACGTTATTTTGATCGTCAGATTTTTTTTACCGCTTTTTGAGTTGTGGTTCATCGTAAACGGTGCGATTAAAAATTGTGTCACTTTGCTTAGTAAATTGGTAGGTACTCATTAATTTTTTTTTTTATTCTCCATAAATTATGCAAAATTTTGGTCCTGCTGTTTTGTAATATTCGGCAATAAAATATATCTTTCTGTGTCATTAAATTTAATCGAATCGAGCTAAGTTACCGAGTCGTTGGACTTGGGGCGGAAAATTCGATCCTAGAGGATTTGAATCTGCGTTTGCGAGCTGAAAGTTCATTTTTATCCTGACACGCTTTCTTCTCAACAGATGTGGGATAAACAGCTTTCTTACCACTTTCTTGTTTAATTGAAGCAAATTAAACGATAGATTTTTTTCAAATTACAAAATTATCTTCTTTAATTTCTTTTAGAAATTTCTCAAATTGTTTGTTTACCTGATTATTAAAGTATCAAATTATCAAAATGATAGTAATAAAATAAACTTTCTCCATTATTCCAACAGTGCGAGAAAGTAAATGGTAGGAGTTACACTTCTATGACTGCCAATTATACGCGGTATAGCAAAATTTAAACGCGAGAAACTAAACAAATTGCCAAGTAGTAGCACAATTTAATATGTTAATACCGCAGTAACCTGTTTTACAGACACAAAAAATAGGGTAATACACTTAAATCGGCTTGAATTGAATGTTTTATTAATTTTTTTTGTTTGGTCCTTGAAGATAAGTGTCCGAAGATTCCAATTTTTTAATGACCAAAATTGAACGAAATTTTTAGTAGCGTATACCTACCTTGATTTACCTACAAATTTAAAACATCTTCAGTTTGGATACATTTGACCAGATGGAATCCACTTTGGTCAAAATCGTTAGTTTTTTATTCTTCACATTCTGGCACTTCACCATTAATAAAAAGACATTGTTAAATTTTTTTTTCAACTTGACAAAGTGAATTCATTAATAAAAGCAAAATTTTTGAGACCATTTTGATTATGTCCGTAGCTAATATATATACAGATTTTTCGTTCTTAATTATGTTTAGAGCAATTGATTTCGAACACATTTGAACTTGAACAGATGGAATCCACTTGAAATTGCTCGGGGAGAAAAGATTTAGTTTTTTTAACGATTTTTGGCCGTTGCTACTAGGACATTCAACATTCCAGTAGTCCACGACACCGATGACGGTTAGAAATGCAGGGAACCAAGTTCAAAGCCAAAGGAAATAAAATTTTCTTATGATAGTCTTTGCGCTTCGGATGGCACGTAAAGCCGTCGGTCCCCCTGGGTTGATGAATTGCCACCATTGACAAAATAGACCAGGGTCGCAAGCGTATCTACCTGTCGGATGTAAAACAAATATGCTCACAGTGCCAAGTGAACCTAAAATGTTCACATGGTTGGTAATAGAAGGTCATAGAAAACCAGTCCTCCACTATTAATCGAGAATTTTAACTGAGCTACTCCGTAAGGTAGCTGGAAGTAGTTCTGAAAACCACCGAAATGAAATGTTTTTCATTTTTAACATTTGAATCGACTTAATTTGAGACGTATTTGACCTCCAAATCACTTGAACAGATCAAATCTATTTTTATTTTATTTGCCTTTATAGTTGTTATAGTAATATAAAATTTTAAGTCTATACTTTAACTTCACATTGTATTGGCTTCAGAAGAACAAATGAAAAAACTTTAGGTATTAAAAAGGAAACTTAAAATGGAACATAAAACGGAGGTAAACCGCACCCTGCAATAAAATTGAGATTATGGTACTTATATTTTAATTTTCAAGGGGGACGTTCCAACCCAACGCTCGTACATCACCTCTCATTGCAAGCTTGCAAGAGACTTTTACATTGATAAATTATCGAAAATAATTGAGAACCTTTAGTTCAGAAAACAATTACATATCACAATACTGTGTTCATTTAACACCTCCACAGTTTGCCAGCTCGTGACTTGTGCCCACTCGATGTTTTGTAAATTTGCGCAATTAGCTAGCATCACTGTACAACTCAAATTGAAAAAAAGGCGTTTACAAACGCCACGAGAAATAAATAACTTAATCTTGACTTTAATGGCAGAAGATAGAAATGAATGAAGAAGAAAAAATTGGCTCCCGAGGAAGCTTACAGTTATTCACGATACTGACAGAATATTACGTTTTACAATAAAATTCTTTCTTTTGAACCACCCTGTATATGATATTTTAGGTCAAATCGTCAAATCCAAAAAATTCGATTTTCCTTTGTCTTGATTTCGAATGCTAAACAGGGTGTACCATATTTTTATCACATAATAAGTTGAAATAAATTGCATTCTAATTACTTTTATTTTTGTTGCCTGTAACAAAAACTCTTCAATTGTACTTTCTCGTAATTAAAGTGAAATTATATTGTTGAATTTTAAAACTCGTAATTAATTTCTTGTGTTCGGTAACGATGATGTTTTTAGGAGTTATGCTTTGTTGGCTTTCTAGCGCTGTGCAGTTTGAAACCACTGAAATCATTCCTTCTGAAAACAGTGGGCAGATTTTCGAAATAAAAAAATTAAAAGTTATGCTTCCTCATTCTTTGTATTGTAAAGCGTCTTTATCGGTTCACCCTGGGATATAAAAATATTAATGGCTCATTTAATCATTTATGGTAACTTTTAACGACGTTTTATCTTCTGTTAAACAGCGCATCCAACTTTTGTTGTTAATTGTCTTCCGATTTCATAGCTGAACTTGACCACAAGAATATCGTAAAGGCCACCCCAGGTGCCTGTTTTTACATGATGTAATATAATATTGGTTTTATGACCAAGAGTAATGTCTGTTTTTAAGATAAATGGTAGATCGATACACGTGTGAAAAGGGCACTTTTACAGGTTCACTGAGCTACTAATGTAAGGTGAGCTTAATTTTGATTGATAGCTGAAGCTTAGCATATTTTTAACTGCGAATCGGCGTAAAAAAATTTATTCGTGCACATTTTTTTTCGAATTCAAATGGAATTATGCATTATTTAAAACAAGTGATTTTAAATGTTAAATTTACAAAACCGCTTTAGAAAGTTGCAAGTTTATTGAAATATTTTGCAATCACAACAATCATTTCATAACACTTGCAGGATTTAGAATGTAATTAGTAGTTTGTGAGAGAAATTTATAATAGGGTATTATGTGCGATTTAGAAAAAAATTCTTGCGTTTCTGCACTGCGATGAAATACTTAGTTTCGTGAGATAATTTGGATTACGAAAGGTTTTGGGTGCGATAATTGCACTATACAATCCACTTTTCGAATTGTATAAGGGAATACTTCAGTTATTCGTGTGCCAGTAAGTCTGGAGGATCTCGAGGTATAAAATAAAACGTAAAATTTAATACACGTTTTTATTAATACGATTTACATAAAATTGATTAATAATCAATGGATGCACATTGTTTGGCTCGGGGATAATCATTAGTTTGCAAGTCACCTTCGAGAGATCGACGACGGTGAGCGACCGCAAAAGACATGCCTCACCTATGTATTATGATTTATTTTTCAAGTGTAATCGTCTAAAATTTTATTGTTGTGATCTCTCCTGAATGAATTAAATTGAATATTAGTAATCTGTTCAGTTTTATTAAACATTTAATCGTTAGGGTATCGTTGCTGATGGGGTTATGTCCCTCGGGGTCTATTTTCGAATCCAGTTTTATTTTCTCCTTAAAATAATAATTATTGCTTATCGTACGTATCAGGTGTGTTTATAAAATCCTCTCATAATTTTAAATTGTATTTTCTAAATTAAAAAGGTAATAAAATCGATTGTATTCGCATAGGCCGAGTTAGACTCATAATGAGATTTCGAATTATTGTTGATTGTGTGGATTTTAAAGGAAACCAAAGTTTGCTAAAACCGCAAAGGAAAAAATTTACACGCAATTTGTGGTTCTTATGTTATTTTTATGCTAAATTACTTAATTTATTGTAATAATTATAACATTGAATTTATCTTGTTTACATGTTTGTCATTGTTCTTGTTAAAATTACACAATCGTGTTGTTGTTTTTCGATTTTTTGCGAGGAGCTTTGAAAATTACAAATAAATTTAAAAATCAAGGTCGGCCCCCCTTAGAATATTTTAACAATGTAATCCATTTTGTAATAATAATATATTTTTGTTGATGTTACAAATTTTGTCAATTACTCACCTTGACCGTGATCGGAGGATCCGACATTGTTAAATATTTATTTATGTTGAAAAATGTACATGACTAAGCTATCTTTGTAATTACTAACGATTATTTTTATTACTATTTGCTAAACCATTTTGCATCATAAAACTCTTGCTAATGATACATTTTTTGTTTGTTGGGAAGTGTGTCACCTATTTTATGTGTAATAAATCGCTATATAATTTTTGGTACCCACACGATTTGAGCAGACGAATTAGGGTAAAACTAATTTTACAAATCCCCTATAGTCGGCCACCCACATTCAATTAGTTTTTATTTCCTTTTTACACGAATACTTAAATAATATGTGTTACTGCTTTAGCGCCGCAACCCACACAATCGGAAATGGTTTTTTTTTTCACAGAATATAGATAAATATTACTATGGTGTCAAGCCACAGCAGTGGAGTGATGTGCTCGCTGGTTGAGTATAGAGCGGAAATTCTGGGTTCAAATCGCGGATTGCACAAAATTTCTTGGCTCGGCCTTCCGGTGGACATCTACACTCTGTGGTGAATCCTGATATTTGTGTCGACGTCATTACCATACACAGAAAAAAAGGTATACCTAAAAGTAGAACAATTTGTGCCTAGATTGTCTACAAGTACAAATTGGGTGAAATTTAGGTACAATTGTACTTAATTTTAGTCATCTCTAGCGCAATTGTACTATTTTATAGCACAAATTGTGCTAAATTTTTACACAATTTGTACTTGTAGACAATCTAGACACAAATTGTTCTAATTTTAAGTATACCTTTTTTTCTGTGTAAATGCGGCTGCGGCACACACGCAAAAAGTTTATAAGACAAATTAAACAGGAAAAAGATGATTTATCGTTATCAGCCCTGGGTCTGCATAGCCTATAGCGCTTGCTAATGGATTACTATGGTGTCAGTTTTTGATCAGATTAAAAATTGAAATATTTTTGAAACTTTAACATTTGGTAATCACAGCCTATAACGTATTTTACTTAAGAGTGGGTTGTCTCCCCCTGTTCTAATCGACAGTTATTATCAGGCCGTCAATTTTGGGTTCGCTATTTAGATTATGATTTTCTTCAATAACGAATTTATCCAGATGCATCAGCCTTTATTTGGCCATACATGGGCATATACTTTTCTATCTATAAACAACAATTGAAAATACAGTTCCATTTAGTGCTTTAGCAATAATTACGATCTAAATCCTTTGAAAATGCTTCTCTGTGCTAAAATTTCGCTTTATGACTACAAAATAGCAAGGTATTGAGACCGTGATTCATAAATTTGGTATTGCAAAATTGTCTTTCTTGTGGTGTGCCCCCTTACAGGCGCAAGTATTTTATTATCCGTTCTAGGATTTTGGTCACGAATAAATCACCACCTGATCTTCACTTTCTAGTCACGACGTCGCGTCGTCGTAATAAGAATAGAAAGTTTGTAAGTGATACATTTAACCAAGTTGCTTTGCATTGTAAATAGTGGAACCTCGATTTTCCTGCAATGTGGAATTTATGTCAAGTTTAAATTTTTCAGTTTTAAAATTTGTTTATTATTTTAGCCCGAGAATGAAATTTCCAACCTTTTGTATACATTGCAATTTAATAATAATTAGGAAATCATCTGCATACACAGGTGCGGCTTCATTGTTGGCGAAACATTAATTCGTGCACTTTTAAATATTTCTTAACTTTGTGTGTATTTTCTCAATAATAGCGAACCCACTCATGGGCGTCCTTAAGGATAGTCTACATCATCGGTTTTAAAAAGTGAATGTTTTTCCCCCTTTTTCGCGAAAAGTTATATTATATGTACGTCCATGAATTCTCTTATTATTTTTTGTTTCTTTACTCAGCCAAGCTGCAAATATGATTTTTTGGAAGACGTGACCAAAAAGATCGCAGATTAAGTTTCTCATTTACATGAGTGCATCGTTCATTACACATTTTTATCTTACCTCTAGGTAATTACTTCTTAACGGTGAAAAGCTTCA
Organism: Rhagonycha fulva; assembly: GCA_905340355.1. Taxonomy (NCBI): domain Eukaryota; kingdom Metazoa; phylum Arthropoda; class Insecta; order Coleoptera; family Cantharidae; genus Rhagonycha; species Rhagonycha fulva. The sequence goes on along the minus strand of HG996556.1, from coordinate 2,451,841 downwards.
GGTTTAAAAGTAATCAAATTTCGTTCGTTAGCGTCACACTTGGTGTGACACCTAAGTTTTTCTTCGCTTTCTTTCCAGCTACATTTCTCGCCTGTTGGTGCAAAGTAAATTACCGAATTGTGAATATCATACTTTAATTAGATATTTATTTTTGCAAAAAAAATGTTGCGGGACAAATTTTGAAACCACTCGAGCAGTAAAATCATCCACTCGTCGTAACCGTGACCTAGAAATTTTAATGTTGCATTCGTTTATTTGTTCGTTTTCTCTACTACTTTCTTTATGTAGGTCTGTCGAATTTCTAGAGATTTTTTTTTAAAGTTATATGCTCAAAAGTATTTAAAATTATTTCGTAACGTCACAAATTTTGAGTTGCATTGACCTAATGCTCGTGCACTTTTTAATTGGTTGCGTAATATTGAGGAAATAAAAAACTTGTTACAAATTATCACGACTAACAGTAAAAGTTGGCATTTGCCCTGTATCAGTTCGGAGCTTTTTGGAGATCTCCCTCTCCTCATTTTCATCTTTTTCTTGAAGTGGGTTGATTTTTTTGCATTTGTGATGGCAATTAGAATAATTGGCTTATTGTTGCAAATTTAACAAAAAAAAAAAACTTTAACAATGTATCTATATAGTTGGATGCGTGGTCACATATTGTATGAACAACTTTTTAAATATGTATGCAAATTTTTAAGATCAACCAACTGTAATTTTTGTCGTTCGTAACAATAATCTCCGGAAATCGCATTATTGTATTATTTGTTGAATATTTTTTTACTTCTTAATAATAATTCTAGGTTGAGCTCTCTTTAGACACACCTTTGCTTAGTTTATTACATTAGAACGTACACATTGTTTATTAAGAATGTAGTTGACCTCACAGATTCTTCAATATATCAAGGTTTCAAAAAAGTAATGCACAAGTGTTCATATGGCGATTTTTTAAAGTTAATTTAGAAAAAATTGTTCCTTGTACACATCACGCATCCCATTATGTTGGCAAAAAACTACAAATTCGTGCTTGTACTACGTCCTTCTATGTACTTTTACACCTTTACAGGTGCATTCATTACACCTGCCTTTGTAGTGTAGTGCAGTGCAAAAAATTAATTGCTTAACTGTACCCTAAATTTCAAAGCAATTCCTGTAAACTGTAATTTTTGCAAATACCTACTAATGATAATCCTTGTATTACAATTGAAGTTTTTTTTGTTCCGTTTGATTTCGTTTTGAATTAGTCTGATTTGATATCCGAAAATTGGTTTCGATTTCATTAGCAAACAACATTGAAATGAAAATACTTTTAAAATTACTGAACTAATAAAGGCAAAATTGAAATTGTAAATTTAACTAAGCGCAAAAATATTAAAATTTGTCAAATTCTTAAACATTTAAAAATTCTTTTTTAAAATTTATTTATTAAAATTGATAATTACTCAGACGTAAATAATGTTTAGTAAAATACTGGAGAAAGTACCGTCAGGAATGACTGTTCGTCTTCAAAATAATATCCGCTTTGATTGACACATGACAGCGGTCTTATCTAAATTAAATAAATTAATTACATTTCTTAGGCGAGTACGAATAAACGGGCCCCGAATTTAATTTTTTTATGGAATTATCAAAGTTGAGTGTAAATTATAAATATAAACATAACATTTGGGAATCGTTTAAAAATTAGAGCCAAATCAGGCTAAAATTTACAAAAATAATTGAACACACGTAACACTGTAGGTTCGGGTAACAGCCCTGTGCAATCAAGTTCAACCACACTCACTTATTTGTTGTTATTTATTATAAGTTCAACTAATTACGAGGTTCCAATGGCGAGAAATCATTTATATGAAGTTCAATTGCAAATCTCACATAAATGGTTTCTCGTAAGTGTGGCTTTGAATTTCGAAATAGTCTTCCCTTTCCGTACCGTAGTAGGTGTTAATTTGTGTAATTTATACAAAAAAATATTAAAATATCTGCATAAATGGTAACAACATATTAATAAATATACTAGACTAATTTTAAATTACTCAAGCATAATACCGCAATAACACATATTTTCTTTTCAGTTACCGCCCAACCTCCACCTCAAAGACCATGGATTCCTCTTACAAGACCTACAAGAAATCGTTCTACATGTAAGAAGTCCCTTTAGGGTTTCCCAATTAATTTTAATACAAAAACATTTTCCCACAGGTATTTTTACTGTGATGTGTTACAATGTACTCTGTGACAAATATGCAACAAGACAAATGTACAGCTATTGCCCAAGTTGGGCACTTAGTTGGGAGTATAGGAAAAAAGGAATTTTGGATGAGATAAGGCACTACAGCGCCGACATCATAAATTTGCAAGAAGTCGAGATGGATCAGTTTTACACCTTCTTTTTACCTGAATTAAAACAAGAGGGCTACGACGGTATTTTTTCGCCAAAATCTCGGGCAAAAACTATGGCAGAAAATGAAAGGAAGCACGTGGATGGCTGTGCCATTTTTTACCGTACGTTAAAGTTTACGTTGATTAAGGAGCACTTGGTGGAATTCAATCAGCTAGCAATGGCCAACGCCGATGGCTTGGATCATATGTTGAACAGGGTGATGCCGAAGGATAACATAGGATTAGCAGCTCTTTTGCAAACCACGGAGAGTGCATGGGAAAATGGTGAGTTTCACATGCTTTTTGTCGCTTTTGTTGAGTGCTTTGTTTTAGTTCCACCTGACACCATGTTAGTTCAGCAACCTTTACTAGTTTGTACGGCACATATACATTGGGATCCGGAATTTTGTGATGTTAAGTTAATACAAACGATGATGTTGGGTCAAGAATTGAAAGCTATTTTGGATGATGCGGCGCAAGTTCTGAAATCTTCCGATAGTTCTAACATTGACGCCGGAAATATACAATTAGTTTTGTGTGGGGATTTTAATTCCCTGCCGGATTCTGGCGTCACTGAATTTTTAACATCTGGAAGGGTCTCTTTGGATCACAAAGACTTTAAAGATTTGAGTTACAAACAGTGTCTTGATAAGATTTCGGGCTGTGATAAATCCAATGAATTTTCACATTCCTTTAAATTAGCATCAGCTTACAGCGAAGATATCATGCCATACACTAATTACACGTAAGTTTCGCTAATTCATTTCTAGCAGTCGTCGCCAGTTAAACTTTTTTTTCGTTCAGTTGTTTTACAGTGTAGATAAATTTCTTTTAATACAGAAGGGGGAAGTACTGAACAAAAAATGATGTGGTTGTAATTTTCACGGTTGTAAGTTTTTTTGTTGGTAATTAATTAATCCACTTTTTACAGAACGGACTAATAATTCGTGTTTTTCGCGTTTATTGATGCTCAATGAAAATTACCGCGAGAAGGTTTTTGTAATTACCTATCAGCAACAGCTATACCAAATTTCAGCTTTTGTTCTTCTATAAATATGTGCAGAGTATAGCAAGAAATCTAAGTTAAGTAAATGGGAAATTGAAGATCTCGTGATGGGTCATCGAGTGAGGAGTTTTAATCTTGAGTATGTAGATATATCTAATTTAATGTAGCAAATGGATGTAGATTCTAATGAAAAAAAGAGTGATTGAATTGGAGGTTTTCACATTGTTAAAACATCGTAGTTGCGTGTAAGTGGAGAAGAAATTTGGTTTATTTTCTCGTTCTTCTGGATTTAATCTGCAAGCTAAGGGCTTGAGTTCATTACACAAAACCAAAGAACATCATTCAGTCTTTCTTCTGTTACTTGTCACAACACAAAATGAAATCAAAACTTTACTCTTGATTTGTTGATGATGTCAGCGATAACAGCTCTAGGTTTTAAACTAGAGCATACTGGGTGGTGTAAAATAATATTGATAATTATTTTGGTCGCATCTTTTCAGATAAAATTCAATGACATCAACATGTAATTTTAAAACAGTTATTTAATTTACGAGGGCGGGGGTTTAACATAAAATATTATTTGATTATGAGTTTATGTTTTATTATGACCTCCTTCTATTTTTTTATTTAAATTGGTACCGACTGTTTTTTTAAAACACAATTGGTTTCATCGAAGCCACACAATAATTTTTTAATTTTGTTTGTTACAGGTTTGATTTTAAAGGAATTATTGATTACATATTTTATTCGAAAAATACAATGACACCGTTGGGACTTCTCGGACCTTTATCGACTGAGTGGTTAAAAGAGAATAAAGTGGTTGGCTGTCCACATCCTCACGTCTTTTCGGATCATTTTCCTCTTCTTGTGGAATTGGAAATGCTGCCCACCGTGTCGCAGCCTGTGAACGGTATTATCAATCACAGGTAAGTTGTTCCTCGAATGAGTGTACCTTGGAGAAACAATTTGATTTGCAGGTAGCGACAGAAATAAATGTATTAGCCATTGTCGCCTTGCTGTTACAGTACCTGGCTACATTAAATACAAAACAGTGCTCTCATTTATACATTTTTAAAATAAACCGCACCAGAAAAATGTAAATCTGATAATCGATTTGGCTCACATTGGTACCTGGCATCATCTGTTTGTGTTCCCCCATGAAAACCTCGCTAACGAATAAATAAATTAATGAACGAAAAATTGTGCGCGCACACACCCATCATGCCCTTACTTTAATGCGCTCATGTGTTGATCTCAATCCTATAATTAATGCTTTCTTATTCAAAATTTTGATTAAGTATTTGTAAATGTTTTTGTTTTATTAAATTTAATATTAGTTGACCCGTTTAATTGTGTGTGAATTAATTGATTAATGATAGATAGATCAGCTTCCCAAGTATATAATTATTATTATATTTAATTATAATAACAACTACCGACATCATATAAGTTTTGATTATTTCATCTCGACTATCGTTAAACGATAATTGTGCAAATTTAATGTTACATAGTGTTTTATTTTTGTATCATAAACCTAAACAAATTGAGATTTTTATAATGTGTACATAGACGTAGGATTTGTCGTGCTTTAATGATTCATTGAGCCTTTTTTTTTAAACCTACCAGAGAAGAGGTAAAAAGTAAAATGTTTTAGAATTTGTGCTTACCATTCGCCTTACTCAAACTGCATAACCTTAACGACTTTCATTTAAGCAATTTAATTTTTTGTGATATAACCATTGTGATCCGAGTAGAGTGAAGTAACTGCAATTTGTTTGACATTTTATTTAAGTTGTAACGGTTTTATTTGACGGGCCACAATTTTGTAAATTTTACAATCGCACAACTACTTTGGAGGTGGAAGGCCAGTCACTCCAATCTTTTGGTTTTCTCCGTCCTAATTATTTTCGTTTAAAATTGTGGCTTCTTTGTAAATAGCAATAATCATGAAAAATTTTATTTTAACGTGTCAGGTGCCCCTCGTTATCAAATGCACGAAATATAAAATAATATAAATTGTGCAGTTTCTATTTTTACAAAAAAATGTACTAAACCACTCAAAAAAAGCGACGTAATTATTACTATCATGTTTGAAACTGTCAATCGTAATTTTTAATTATTTATTTAGTTGTCGTATTAATTTTGATGACAAATTTGCTTAGGTTGGATAAAAGTGAGCGATGCAGCTTTGTACCCACCAGTCTGTATTTTTATATCTTTATTGTTTGTTCTAAATTTATATTATTAAAGTTAAGGTTGTGAAAGCTCTCAATTTTCTTGTAATGTACCTAATTAATTGTGGCAAGTTATAGAGATTTTCGTTGTGATGAGAGGCTTAGTGGCCTAAGGGTGCTTTAACTTACGCTAATTAATTATTGTAATTTTAAATTTGTTTTTCTGTCGCTTTAACAATTTAATTACAACAAAAAGGAACTGGTGATTGATTGTATGAACAATTTAATTGTTATTTTAGGTACTTAAATAATGATAACTAATTAATTATTGTATCGCGATGTTAAGATCTCAGACTTTTTTATTACTACTGATTAATTAAAAAATAGTAAGTACTTGTTATGGTAATGGACAATGGTTTTTAATTTATAAGTTTTACGATGTAGATATTCACATCTTACAAAATATTTATGTACAATAGACGACAGAATACACTAGACCATTTAAAATAATTGCATCCCTTAATATATTTTGGTTTCTTGTCAAACTATTACGTATTGTTATGTAAATTCAGCTCCTTTTTTGTACAATTACATTTATATTGACTTGAGGTGAATAAAAACGATCTTGATTTATTAATCCTATACATTTTTATATTTCCTATCTATATCCTTATTGTATTTTTTTAACTTAATTTATTGTCAAGTTTTGTGAAAATTTAATCAAAATCGTTGTAATATTTTTGTTTTAATCTTGTTAGTCCATTCATGCGCGTCATAATAGCGTATTTCTTTATAGCTTATTACTTGAGGATAAAAAAACTGTCAATTCCGTTCAAAATGGTTCAGTATTTCTTTACAGTATACATTTATTGTATTGGGTTGGTCAAACTTTTGGGCAGTTCCAAAATTTACTGCCTTGAAAATATTTTTAAATGGCCTTTCTTTAAATCCTATTTTATTGAAATATAAATATCAAATTTTACATTTGCAAAACGCCACGTAGTATCCTTAATGGTAACTAAATTAAGTAGCATTTGCCGTATACTTATCATGAAATATGAACAAATCAGAAGTTGTATAATTAACTAATACGAACCAAATTGATTTAAGAACACAATTTCCAACGTAAAATTCAATGTTTAACATTGCTTTAACTCGAAGGGTGAAGGTACAACTTTATTCTGGCCGTCTCGCTGATCCTCCAGGTTGGGGGTTCTACGTCGGACTGGCTCCTCATTGTAGGTAAAAAATGTAAAATGCTTACAAAACCAAACGCCGCCTGCCGATGTTTGGGAATCAGAAGACGTCGTAGAACGTTAATAAAACCGAATAATACACACACATTGCTTTAACTTACCTATTTCATCCATGTTCTTGTATTACAGCGCCATCTGTAGGTAATGTAAAACACTAATTGTAAAACCTAATAGTGATATCCATAAGAGTTATTTATGTATCAAGGGCATTATGGAGATGTTTATGTAGAGGGCAACCAGATTAAAAAATCGAGGGCCGCCAGGCCCAAGAGTTTTTAAGTTGCCCGACACGCATTTGGTGGATTAACTCCCCGACTATGGGGGGGGCCTCAAAATTTGATGCAAAATGGTGATTTTTAAGACCAGAAAACTTTTTATTAATTATGTATAATTCCAAGTCTCCTTCATAGCAATTTTTCTTGTTATACCTTAAAATTGCTATAGCAGTGCAACTATCGATTTTTTTGTATTGTTTAATTAAACAATTGAGTTTTCATGTTTGTTGGCCAAACTGACTGGATTTTTGGTTTGTTTTGAGGTGATGGGTTTTATTTGTGTTTTAGGTTGGCTTGAGTGTGGGGGAGGGTTCTTCGTGGATGGTAATATGCAGGCAGCTTTAAAAGCTTGTCCGTGCAGTTCACAAATTTGGGAGCAGTCTGTGCCAGATTATCTGTACAATAACAGGGGCTTCTTCTTTTTCTCAGTTATCCTGAATAAAATCAAGAAGAGTAGGCAGATCTTCAACATGGTAGTGGTCATGATGAAAAAATGGTGTTTTAATTTTGTTTATATTTATTTAAAATACGTTGAAGATCCGCATACTTTTTTCAGTTTTATCTAGGATAAAGTGGGAGAAATTCTTGACGGAATCCGTCCACTGTCGCAAACTTTAAAAAACTCTACTAATATCAAAGAACAGAACTCTGTTGTAGAAATTTAGCAACTTGGAACACAACTTCTCTGATGATGGTAAGCTAAAATTTTACTTATTATTTTTGGATTAGCGGACTTCTTCTGGCTATCTCCGTCACTCCTGAACGTAAGCCTCTCCAATTTCTTTCCATTCTCCTCTGTTTTGAGTCGCCTGAAACCAGTGACTTCTCACAAAAATCTTTATATCGTTTAGCCACCTCTTTTGGGGTCTTCCTGCGCTTCTTTTAGGAGCTCTTCGTCTCTACTACTCAATAATAATTAGATTATGTAAATCTTTCACGTTTTGCCATTTTATTTTAAGCTTTGTCAGGAAATACAATTAATAGTAAAATGACAAATTCAAAACAAAACGTTGAAAGATTTGATTATTATAAGTTGTAACTCAAAAATAATAAATAAATTATTATTGAATTTCTCGCCTTCCCGTGTACACCGCACTGCTCTAGCATAGCAGCGCCCTGAAATTATATTAAAACAACAATCACTTATTTTAATACTGCTACTGGTAAACAACATCATTTTATTCTTCCGAGATCACCTAATGAAAAACAATCGTATAGCGTCACCCTTAAAGGTGCGGCGCGACCTTTAGCAAGATGGAATCTTTTGAATTGGGGGGAGTGTCAAATATCAAAAATAATAACAAACGTCAGCAAAACAATGCGTCGTATAAAATTTAACCAATATCCGGCTTTTTTATTATTTGCTACATATTAATTCGTAAACTAATTTAAAAAACATGTTAACAACCGACGATTTATTACACGTAAACGATTATGCGTTTAAAAGTTCGCCGGAATCATCAGGAGACGATTCCTTTACTTGCGGTAAGTTTTTTTTTGTTTTATTCACGTGTAACTTTCGTGTTAATTCATTTTTTCCAGATTACTTTGATTCCCCGTCAGACGAGGATTTTATCCTGCAACTGTCCACCGATTTGGATATCCCGTTGCTTTTGAACCCAAACGAAGATGAAATGGGAGTGCTCAATTCGTACTTTGATAGAAGTCCCGAGGAGATTCTATCGGAGGGAAAACCCCACGATTTACAAATGGAAACCAAGTGGAACGAATTGGACGAACTGAACGAAATTGACTTAACTCGATGTGGCCCCGAAGCTTTCCCCAACATTAAAGCGGAAATTAAACTTGAAGACGAAACCTCCGTACCGTACGAGCAATCGCCGTGTTCAATTATAAATGAACCGATTTTCTTCTCACATGAAGTTCCTTCTAAGGTCGTCGTTTCTCCTCCTTCACCACAAGTTGTACCTCAAAACGTAAAAATTGTAAAGTTACCACAGAAACGGTTCAGTTATACCTCGAAGGGACCCTACATTATTCCAAATAAGACGAGTGGGAATAATGGACAAAATATACTTATTGTACCTAACCGTACGACGACGGTGAACAAGAATAATTCTAAAGTCGTAATACTGGATAATATTAAGACTTCGGTGCCGAACACCACGGTTAACAATTTGTTGACTACCAACAATATGATTGCTCAAGTGACCTCCGTTCCTAGCCTAGTTACCACGTCTAACATCAACAAAGTTGTCACATTACCCCTAAGTCCGATGTCATCGCCGGTCGAAAGCCCCGAAATGGCGTTGAACATGGACACAAATCGACATCAAATCATGGACGCAAGAGCATTGAAGAGGCAACAGCGTATGATTAAAAATCGAGAGTCGGCTTGCTTATCCAGAAAAAAGAAGAAAGACTATGTAACGTCGCTGGAGAATAGAATTCAAGAGTTGGAAGATGAAAATAAAAGACTTAAAACAGTGAGTTAAAATTTACAACTATAATTTTTATTTTATTAGCTGTAAAATCAAACCAACGTTTTTATTGCTTATTTTCTTTTGTTTACATGCTTAATTTAATCGAACCTTGATATGTTTTAAAGGGTAATAAAAATTTCTATGCCAATTTTCCAAACAATAAAATATAGTAAGTAGGCACACCAAATTTAAAAAAATTGCTTACGTATTTTTTTGCAAAACATCTTAGAAAATGTGAAAATTATAAACTATTATTATTATGATTATCAGATTTTCACCAGGCAAGAATTGTCTAAAATAAAAACGTAGGAAAAAATTGGGACTTCATCCATTTTATGTTCACTATGAATGGATTAACGAGATTCCCGCTACCAACTGCTCACTCGTTGTTCACAAATTTAATTTTAAAAAAGAGAAGAGCACAGTTGAACAAATAACG